>OX401409.1:32569275-33311775 GCA_947846245.1 Cerastoderma edule
AAATTGGGTTTCAAACCTTTGGTGTTCAGAAGACAAAACTTTAGGTAATGGTTTTGTATATGATGAAGTTGTCGTGCTAGCAGATGCCAGATGCATGTCCTTAGATGTCACATCCCCAGAATAATTCTTACCCAATTCTACTTTTTCTGCACTATTGTTTCCATTGTCAGTGCCATTTCTAACGTCAGCAGATGCCAGATGCATGTCCTGAGATGATTCCTCCAAAGAAACATTCTGACATAATTTCATTTTTTCTGCACTATTGTTTCCATTGTCAGTGTTACTTTTAACGCCAGCAACCTCTGTATTCGGTTGGACCTCCTCCGTATCTTTAGAAGACACATCGAGCTGATCGGTTTTCAGGTTGATTTCAAATGGCATTTGCGAAACTTGATTTATCAAAGCGTCAATCTGGATTGACTCAAGCGAATGTTCCATGCAGATATTTTGATGCTCGCTTTCATTGAGCTGTGACATAAATTGGTTTATCCTTGAGTCATTTGCTGCTATATACATCTGGAAAGGGTTTCCAAACTCCATTACAGTATGCAAGAACGAACTTAACTGACTGCTTTCTGACGACATCTGTTCGGCTTCAACTATCTCCTTGTTGAGTTCTTCAGTTGCTATTTTCACTAACTCATTAGCTTTTATTTCCAATTCCTTTACTTTCCTGGTGGCCGCTTCTAAAATAAAGGTAAGCTTTACGGTTTTTGCTAAAAGTTCTTCTTTTTCGGAATAAAGTGACTTCACATTCTTCTCCTTTTCATTCTTCAGTGATTCAAGGTTTACACTTTTCACCTTAGAGAGGTATCCGGTAATCACATCAGCTGAATTGCCGACGTCCACAATCGTGTTTATGTCAACAACTTGCGAACAATCAGAGTGTCCATGTTTAGCACACATAAAACATATGTACTCCGAATGGTCTTCACATTTATACACAACTTTCTGGAGCGGGTGACTCGAACACATCAAACTTTTCTGCATTTTTTCAAATGGCTCTTTGTCTAAGGGCAAGTCAGGTCCGTTTAGCAGCCTATGTTCCCGAGTAACCTTTATCTTTTGGTGGTGTGTGACACACTCCGCACACAGATAGTCGATGCAATCCACACAAAACCCGGTAGGGTTGGCAGACAGTTTCGTGAAGATGCACGGATCGCACTTTGGACCGGAGCTATCCAGGACAACCGTGCTTTTTCTTCCTGGGACAGCCATCTTTGGAACCACGTGGAAAGCGTCTTACTAAAGGATTTGCAAACAATATGTGCGTTATTCAAAACGGATTATATACATAGATATTATATAGAACAAATGTAGAACACTGTTATGTGATCCGTCATTGGAGGCGTCTCGGAAAGACGACGCCAATAGCTTCTTGTTACTTTGCAAAAGTGCCTTTCGGCTTGTCGGAAAAAAGGGGATTTTGTTTTGAACTTGCGTATATTCAAGCACAGGATCATTAGTAAAACGCTATCAATGCAATCTGTGCACATTTTTCCTGGGACAGCCATCTTTAAAATCACCTGCAGAATATAACCTACTATGATTTACTGATTATCATTACTGATATTGCTGAATAGGTTGTCTTAAATTGTTATTTTAAATTTGGGTTATATAATTGTGTTTTCCATGGACAGGAGTGCGTACAAACAATGTAATGTTTGGTTGTGCTTAACGGTTGTGAGAGAAATACCGCAGTGTTCCAATACAATTTCCTCTTCCGAGCTCAGGTAATAATGTCTCCAACTAGATTCTATTTATATCTAATCAACGTTGTACTTTTTGGATTTCTCTGAGTTAAAAAAACCATAAAGCCAAAGGAGCTCGTTTGTATAGTCATAATTAAATTTACATGGAAATGTATAAAAAGAAAATATCAGGCAGTTTTTATAGAATTAAAGCATACTTACTATCTATTCCATAATATTAGTCCTTTGTGTTCATTCAGTCTGACCTGCTCGTCGATATTATGAATAACCTATTCAAGTAAATGCGTTTGTTTAGACTTGTTGATCAATCGCGCGTAGCTACCACGTGATATGGTTAATAATCTGTTATCGGCTTTTGACATGCGACAGGGCACGGGTAAAAATACATTCTATTTAAATTACTTTATGTAAAAAACCCGTTTTCAATGGCGTTATAGTTTTCACTGACACCTTGATTAAAACTAGAACCACTTCCTCTTACATAATGGTTGCTTTCTAGTTTTATCCAATATCCTACACTAGTATCAGAGAGGGAATTCATCTCGACCATAGTGCATGGTATTTGCATGGTTTTTGATATGCCTCGATCAAGGACTGAAACTATCGACCTTTTCATTCGCGAAGAGGACACTCTTCCTCTACAAAAGAATCTGTGGTACGTGTCGAGTTCAATTAAAACCGTCTTATTTGCCTGGCCAATATGGATGGCCCAAATTTCAAAGCAAGAGCAAACGTCTAAAGCAGAATGAAATAGATACTTTTTATTTTGGAATATTGATTTGAGTCCTGTATAACCTTTATATATTAGGAGCGTTTTATAATCTTGAGGATATGTTTTCTAAATTCTTCTACAACAAATAATGCAACATTGGGTACCATAGAGTAAGCGGTTCTAATCCAGTTATATATCTATTTGGTTTGGGGTGGGGGTTTGGGGCACATACAACCCTAGCTATGTTCTTCAATGCATATCTTTCTATTGTATGTCTACACTTACTTGCCTTATACTCGAGATATTGCATGTGAAAATATGTTTTCGTGATAAAGAATTGTTAAATAATTGTATAGCAGACGGTTTTCGAAGTGAATACATGTGTAGTATATTGATTAACCCTATACCGAACGCCTAATTTTCGGCTGCCCTAAATTGAAATAGTTTGAGGACAACATTTCAAAATGTGATGAAATTAGAAAATAATCTTCTGATGGAGAAGAAAGAATTGTTGATAACATAAGAATTGCTCGTCACGAGCAATTTCTCCTTTTCCCACAATGTATTCCAGAATCGTCCGCAACAAAGTGGTAGAATCGTCCGCAACAAAGTGGTTAAATGTCATTATTGTTTGGTATGGATTAAGCGCCCAAGCATTGATCAATACAATGTTTTACCCTTTCACTATCAAACGACAGGGGCTTAATGATCGGTTCAGGCTTATTGATTTTCTTATACATTTCAAACCATCATCGTTACCATTATCAGTGTTAATAAAATATCAAGCTCTCAAACATCAATACAATAATTACAACTATCACCCTTCTCTAGCGTAAGCGGAAACTACATATGACCTGTGTTCTTATGCTGTAATTTAAAAAGTAAAAGATCAAATTAGGAACCTTTTTTTCTGTTATAAAAATACACACATACATGTAGAAACAACCGATCAATTCGTTTTGCCCTTTTACCAAACTCCAAATTTTCCACTGTCCCAAATTGAAAGAGTTTGCAGACGACATTTCAAAATGTGATGAAATTGAAAAATAATCTTCTGATAGGGCAGAAAAGATTGTGGAAAAAGGAGAAATTGCTCGTTAAGAGCAATTTCTCCTTTTCCCACCTTGTTTTTCAGAGTCCTCTGCAATAAACTGGTAAAATGTTGTTATTGTTTGGTAATTAGCTTAGCTTAGCTTAGCTTAGAGTCATTACCCAACACAGGTCCCATATGGGTCCTCTTCGTCGGGGCCGTTCTGAAACGGCTTTCCTGGATACACTAGTACTAGCCGGGACCCCCGTGTTCTGAGTCCACCACCTTAACCACTGAGCCACGCAGGACCATAATGGATTAATGGAAGTTGAGAATGTGTGAATATTAACACGAGTACCGATATAAAGGAAGTTGTCATCGAGAGCGAATTTAAAAGGCTTCAAGCTTTTGCCACACTCAGTGAAAATAAATATGTTAGGTATTATGCAAAAGAAAACGACCCTACGCCATTTTTCTCTCCGACGTCAGGGAAGAGTGAGAGGGCCAATCACTAATGTTGTTACAACTTGTGGTCCAATACAATTACAATTATGTTTTTCCTTTTCTCATCATCTTTATGATATGTATATCTATTGTTGTAAATATTTAATGTATAGGGCGATCGCGCTCTTGTGTGATGTTTTGTTTCAATCAAACGATACCACAATTGAGATTAGGGCTGATTTGAATATCCGCAGTTATCTACCTGCCGTTGTATTTGACCTATATCACCTGTTTAAATGTTTTGAACTCGGCCGTATACTGCGTTGGACCTATTCTTCGTTTGCTTCGAAGAAACAACACCTTAACAGCAGCGCTGAAATGTGCTCAGAAATGCCAATCTGAACACATCGGGTTTATCCAATGAAAACACCTCTGTAATAAAAAGGATGACGCAATATTGTTTCCCGGCAAGAATGACGTCACTTTGCCTCGTTTTTAAAAAAAATAGATCTTATATGTGAAATCTAAAAAGTCGTTAAATTTGATTGAGGAAACAACTATACATGTCACAACAACAATTTCGCCATTTGGTATGAGTTACTGATAAGAAATGATTTAAAAGGATGTCCAACACTTCCATACACATTGAACTACTTAACGTGCACGCTTATGTGTTAATTGCCGGATGCCTATTAACCCGAAAAATTGTAACCCTACACTTATATCCGAGGTGTATTTCACAGCTCACGGAAATACCCGAGTAGTTCCGATTGCAGAAATGCCTGCCATCTTATAATGTTTTATACTTGCATCGTGTCCCTGTTCGTAGTATTTTGCAGCAGATGAGATTAAAACATGTTATCAAAGTGGCATGAATCATCCAATACAATGTTTAAAACTGAACAATACACATCGAAATCGTTGAGACAAAATGAGAATTGGCTCATAATGAGAAAATTCTCATTTTGTCTCAACGGTTTCAACATCTCGTCTGCTGTTTACGCGTGTTAAGTCGTCTGCGAAGTGGATTTGAATGAATCCAAGCGGTGCATACATCTAAGTGGTATACATGTGGACAGGTATTTCAGTTGTACCTGTGTATCTGCCCTACATTCGTCGAGGTGTTATCAAATACTCTCGAGCCGATTTGAGATTGAGGACGCCATTTTGTTAGTAGGACATTTATTTCAAGGTAAGTAAACAGTACATCAAATAGTTGTTTCGATCACATAGAAATCTATACTTAAATATTAGTTTGAAAGACGGAATATAAGATCGAGAATAGCCTACTCTTCAGACTTAGAATATACAATTTCTCGTCAAACAAACACCTGTATGTAGAATAACAACACAAAGTAAAAAAAAAACTATATATTTGTTCATTTAATCGTTCAGATATCATAGCAGTTCTTTAGGAGAGTAGCGTTTTCCAATGTTTGAAAGTAAAAGTTTCTATAGGGATAGGAATATATATAGACTAGAGTTATAGACATATATTTTACCATTAAGCCAATGTTTATGAAAACCTGTTTTAACCCAACGGCGGCTGAATTTTTCCAAAGAAAATACATGTATGTTGTCTGCAGGCGAGGGTGTTTAAAACGAGTTTCCTGAAGTTTGTGCAAAGTCATTCACAAACCAATAGCTGTATTGAATCTTGAGAGTAGTTGCACCTTTTCTGTTCGGATATAAAGCTTTTTAAAGCCATTAGCACAGTACTTCTTTAATCATTCATGTATGCAAAGTAAAAGGCAAAAGAAAATGAAAAAGAAAAAGAAGGCCACTATGCAAAAATGACACAGTGCTTTCAACGCATTGTCGCACATACAATGCAATACAATACATGTACAATAATTTTATTTGAAATCTTATACAAAGTCACTCGAATCTGAAAAATAAACAGAATTGATTTAAAATAGTAATGTTGTTATAAAGGGACACGACATATGTGGTGAGTAACATATAGTGCAGATATAATGGGTTTAGAAAGGTTTCAAAATACAGTTACTATTCGTCAAGTTTCATGATTGGCGTCCGTTGTTAAATTCACATTAAACCTAACGAGTAATCCAATATATGGACATGTTTAAAAGATTACTTCTCAACCCTTTTATACAAATACAGTGTGAATCACGTGCTGCAGAAAACATTGGATGAACCAAATTAATAAAAGGATCAATTGCTTCTTACGAGCAATATGTTTCTTTTTCATACTAATGTTCTATCCAATTCCACAGAGAAAGTGTTATAATCCATGTAATTTTGTGGTTTGTTGATGCTTTCAGTTTTAATCGGACACAAGTTCAAATCTGGGCGAACGGGATAATATAAGTTTCTTTTAAAAAAACACACACACTGCGTTATGTACAATCAGCATGCATCTTCACTAGGAGATTGGTGAAATAACAAAGACTTTATTCAACAGAAACATTTTTCACAGTTTAAACTAACAATCTTCCATAAGATCCTCAACGTTAAAGATCTCAGGCAAATACCAAGGATATCAAATTGCATTAACCCTTATAGTGCTGGAACCGACTTCATGCGTATGCAAGTAGGTTAGATCCAGCCAGTCGCCATGTAAATTGGCGGCTGGTCTGTGATCTAACCTGTTTGCAACTCTGAGTATCTTTCCTCATGCGAATTTAGCAGATAGTTAAGGTTTTGGAAAGCAGAAGACACACAATTTTGTTTTCAGAAAATTACCCAGCACTCTAAGGGTTGAAGACAATGACGTTGACAGCGTGTGAATATAATCGTAATGAACGTGTTTTAGTTTTGTCAATAATTCACTCTGGCCAATTTACCTCCACAAGTCATTTCATATAGCAGGCGTCTGCTGTAGTTTTCAATTTGGATAAGTCTCCAAATTGAATATTAGGAAGTGGGTAAACAATTGAATTACATCTCTTTCTTGCCTCCTTTGAACCATAAATGCTTCTATCCATAAATAGAAAAGAAATTTAGTTTTTTTTTGCTATTTTGGTTTTCCTTGCTATATTCTAAATTTGCATGATTTTAGATGAGCAAGTAGATATACTTTTTATCAATTATACATCATTATACCGCATCTGCTACAAAAGAAAAAGAAATCAAATAAGTAATTTATCCTCTTATCAAATAAGTTGCAACGTAATTGTATGTTGAACATGTTTGGTCCCTGCTCTTTTATTACCGTCTGCTGCTGTTTTAGATTAGGACAAGTCACAAATTCTGATGTGGGAATTGGTTTTAATATAAAACCTTGACCTTTCTGTAAGAGGAAACTTGCACGAAATAGTCATAAACTCGTGGTAATTAGAGAGCAGAAAGATAGTATCTCATAAATTCGTTTTGAAGGATAAACGCCTGTTTGGTTGGGGCCACATTGACGATTTATCGACCACAAGCTATACAATACATCCTTAACGGTGGTTTTGAAAAGGATTTCGGTTGTAAATCACCAGAATATTTAAACGTTGACACTTTAATGGGTGCTGTATATATTGCTGTGAACAAGTCACACACCTAACTCACTGCACGTAATTTTGGTTGGTTGGCTGGTGCTTTACGCTACTACCAAAGGTATACATTTTTGCTTTTGTTGACTTCAATCAAGCATAATTCTTTATCCTCTGATTTAATCAATTTAGTTGATAACCTTTTGCATAGCCAGTGGCTACTTTTATAGAGTGAACGAGCATTATCAGCGATGAAATTTTAAAGTTCCTTGTAGAATTTACTTCTCAAGAAATGTCGTTCTAATCGGGGTTCGAGCCTTGCCAAAACTAATATAGAAAGTACGGCTTCTAGCTGAGCTACTTAAGGCATTTCCCATGCAATAGACCAGCAGTATTTTGGACGTATACTTGTTAAGTTAGTATGGCCGTCATTGGGAAGAATCATACCTTTCTTATGAAGAAGATATATGTGAGAAATCACAAAATATGGTTTTAAAGTTCAGTATGACAGTATGGTCATATTAGTGTTCACCAAACGGATGCTAATATCGTTTCTCTATCAAGATATATGTATTATCAGGTTTAAGCAGATAGCGAAGTTATATACATGTATGTATAGAGTAAACCATTGACTTAAAGGTGCTTGTTTCACAGCAGTGAAATCTGAAAGTCAAAATAATATAACATTTAACCCTTTCCTTCCCAAAAAATAAGTTTTTCGACTGTCCCAAATTGGAAGAGCTTGCAGACGACATTTCAAAAGGTGATGAAATATGAAAATAATCTGCTGATAGTGCAGAAGTCATTGTGGGAAAAGGAGAAATTGCTCGTTACGAGCAATTCCTCCTTTTCCCACAATGTTTTCTAAAGTCGTCTGCAACAAAGTGGTCAAATGTCGTGATTGTTTGGGAAAGGGTTGAATAATACAGTTTTTTGCGCCTTTGTTTGATATACAAATAAACGTAGTTATTGAAATCATGATTAATTCAGAACGCGTCAATTTATCTAAGTATGTACGGTTCATGTACGGTTCATGTACGGTTCATGTACAGTTCATGTACTGTTCATGTATTGTTCATGTACAGTTCATGTACGGTTCATGTATGGTTCATGTACAGTTCATGTACGGTTCATGTACGATTCATGTACGGTCCATGTACTGTTCATGTACGGTTCATGTACTGTTCATGTATTTATGTACGGTTCATGTACGGTTCATGTACTGTTTATGTGCGGTTCATGTGCGGTTCATGTACGGTCCGTGTACGGTTCGTGTACGGTTCATGTACGGTTCATGTACGGTTCATGTACGGTTCATGTATGGTTCATGTACGGTTCATGTACGGTTCATGTACGGTTCATGTACGGTTCATGTACGGTTCATGTACGGTTCATGTACGGTTCACATATCTCAAAAGCGATGTCACGCCTTTGGATAAGATTGAGAATTAATTCACTGTATGCCCACTTTAAATGATAACCAAAAAAATAATGTTTCCAATGACTTAACTTCTGTGCGTATCATATAAGAGAGTTCATCTGATGTGCAGTTTTAAAGCAATTAATTAACTTAACTTCCAAAATATCCTCACATCTGTAAACAAGCACCTATACATGACAATTGACCTAAATTTTGTCTAGCCAATTGTTCTAGCTGAGGCGGTTTTGTGATTAAAGATACCACCAAAAGAAAGCTATGTTCTTTACAATTTCCCCCAAACAAATGGGTTTTACTAGACTATATTTCAAAATAGAATTAATTAATGAATTTACCTACAAACGACTGTTTAACGCGTATGCTCAATGTCTTTTTCATCATAGCATATACAAAAGAGGTTATACATCAATGTTAAGATCTTATTGAACGACCACATCTAATTGTATAAAGCCTAGCTTCGTGTTACTGTCTCTTTTCCTCGCAATGCCCCAACCATGGTATTGGAGCAGCTTCAAACTATAAAGCATTTCTACCGTTCTTGGTCTTCAAAGCATTCGGAAAAAACATTATGTTATTGTTTCAGTCATCCATTTGCACAATTGGTAGCCAAAGCCAATTAAGTATCCAATATATTACTTAAATCATGTTTAAGACTAAGTCCATATTCTTATATGTGTTATAATTTTATATATACATGTATGCTACTTAAACGATGTACGTGATATATAACAAATTAATTTCAATTGATACGTACATTTGCATTTGAGCACGTGATTAATCATTATCTAACACACTTCTATATCTCAATCTGAACGTCCTTCTGATTTATCCCTAAGAATGCTGGGTAATTTTCCGAAAAAAAAAGGTTTTGTGTCGTCTGCTTTTCAAAATCTTAGGTATTTACTTAACTTTGTTGTAGAAATATACTCAGAGAAGCGAAAAGGCTAGATCACAGGCGAGCCTGGATCTAACCTGTTTGCAGAAGCAATTCTTTGAACAATTTATCTTATATTCGCACACATACTTTTCCTTAGATTTTAAATTCATCGGTATCAGGAAAAGTAAATATAACTAAAGTAAATAGGTTGCCACGTTTATCAGACATGTTGATACGTTAAGTATAGAATAAGACTCAAACTGTAGTTACGTTTATACTTTTAATGGGTGATCTACCAAGACTTTAGGAATCAGTTAACGAGAATGATCAGCTATAATATTAAAACAACATTACACTGTCGAACGATAAAGCAATTATTGTGGCAAACGTTTACTTCTGTAACAATGTTTTCCTATTATAGTTTTCAACACGCAAAAACAAACATGTATACTCGAATACGTTGTTATCTCTAACCCTACCCTTCCCCAATTCCGATGACTTACAGAAGAAAAGTACCAGAATCCAAAATGACTTATGTATGCACGCGTTTTATATACACGGGGATTCACGTGATTAATGTTTACGATCTCATGTCCGAACAAAATAGCTGCGCCACAGGTAGTTATTGTGTACTCCGCTTGAATTGTGTCCACCAACTTTCGGGTCATAGTGGTATATGGTAACCCATAATTTATAATGGCGTTCCGTCTTACACTCGGTAAAGAAATCGCAGTCGATGGGCGCGAAAGCTCGCCCGTCAACTGCGATTCCTTTAACGTCACGGACTGATCTATATTCATCAAACTTTTTTCAATGCACTTTTTTCAATTTCCTTTATTTCGCTCAGTTCCTGTTACAGAAAGCCAAAGTTAACTTAATACACATATTTAAAGTTTCTGTGCGTCATAGGATGATTTTTTGAAACTTTCGAAAATAAAGGAATATAGATTAATTTAACATTTCAGCATAGAAACCAATAGCATATATGATGAATTTTTACATTTATCATTTTATAAAAATCCGAGGGAAATCTGACATAATCTAAATATAGCGTCAAGCTATGAACAACCTGTCACGTGACGCATGTAGCTGTAGTATACAAAAGTCGAGGCCGTGGAGGTTTTCCGTCAATATCTTCATTTATACCGCGTTTTTTTTAATGAATATTTGTTAGAAGCATACGCAAATTCTACTTTTTATCTATATATATTTAGTGTATGACGTCCAGGGTCTTTAACAAGGCAACAGAAATATATTCTGCCGGTTGGGTTTCAAGAAGTCTCAACATCAGCATATTTCAGACTAGGATTAAGACATTTTGGAATCCAATCGTCCATATAGTCATGATTACCCATACACTTAGAGACATACGCCCCAATGCACAACCACGTCCCCACACTCAACCCCATATGCAAACACGCAGCTACACTGAAACACAATTACAAATAGAATCACACACAATAATGGTTTATTAGTATAAAGTACTTTGGAAACTGTATACACTGGAAATCCATTTTATTCGTTGTTCTCTTTTCGCCGTACAGGAAACCGTAATTCAAACTAAAGATCCAGGATGCCGAGAAGTGATGTGTACTTGGTGTCATCGAAACCTGTGGACGATGGGGCCGGTATTAAACCCTACGACAACCCAGGGTTTACAGCGGGGGAAGTAAAGGTGACATACAGGTAAATCACTAGTCTGGGTGATCCAGACGTAGATATTCCATTCTGGGTAAAGCTTGGGTCATCAGAGTAAACCTAGAGACCGGCTTACCCGGGTTCGATCCCAGAAGACGATCATTTACTTCACTGTGGAGTGTTATTTGACAAAACACACTTCCTAGCCTAGTCCTGGTAGGGTATTCAGGGAACATAGACTATGATACTGAAGAATGTTTGCTGTACATTGAAGGGAAGAAGAAGAACCTCAGGAATTCTTTGGTTACGAGGTGTAAATGGATTTTGCGAAAGGCGGTACGCTTACTCTAGATACCTGCGTGAGATGCCAGTCGAGATCGCGTGGAGTTTTGTGACCGATCCAAAACGAAATCTACAATAAATACCAACTAAAAAGTATTGGTCTAAGTTAAGAAAAAGCCTTATTAAGGCAAAAGGTGAAACCTTACGGGAATTTTCCCCTTCAGTAGATATTCTCAATCGAATTGTCCCTTGTGCTAAAGCAAGCATAGTAGAGGGAAAGGGTTCTAACATCGTCTTTATCAGCTGCTGACACAAAACGTCTGGTATTCATTTTTCGTCAAACTTTGAGACCCATCCCTACCAATGGATAAAACATCTTCGAGGTTTGGCTTATATTCTTATTTTCTTTTTTATTATATACGACAGGGTCCAGATAGGATGGGTATTATCAAACCTGATTTGCATTGCATTTCTTAACCCTTTGCTGTGTGTGCTTATTAAAACAGTTTTGACGGGACGATTCTAATGTGTACCCACACAATTTGGTATATTATCTTATATTTGAAATACCGCATGTTTAAGGCTCCAATATATTTGATATCTTATCGAGGCTATTGTGTGTTGGTTTATAATATCAAACCACTTATTGCGATTAAGACACTGCTTTAAATGTTATTACCACAAATATGTATTCAATCATAAAGTTGTGTCTCATTGCCTTTGATAAAGAAGACTGTTTAACAGCAAAGGTAACCTCGAATTAAACAATTGCATAATGAAATGGATTAACCCTTAGAATACTGGGTAATTTTCAAAGAAAATATTTATTTGTCCTCAGCTTACCAAAAATCTTGAATATCTGCTTAATGCTGATTAGGAAAGATACTCAAAGTAACAAACAGATTAGATCACATGCAAGTAAATTGGCGGCTGGCATGTGATGTAAGTTACATCATGTAACCTTTCTGCATAAGCATGAAGTCAGTTCCAGCACTATAAGGGTTAATACAACTCTTTGATCTGCATAATTGGATTTGCACCACGGCTGTAGAAGATCAGTTATATTACTGGTAAGTAATCCATTGTGTTCAAGCTTCCTAAGGAACAATATGTATGATGAAGCGAGGTAATAGCCTTGTGGCATTATACAATTATGTACTCTAGCACTATCAGGGATTGGACTTAAATCCTCGACACAAGAACAAAATAGGATTTCACTGCCGCTCATCCTGTAAAGCAAACTTTGTTTGTTGATAAAGCAAAAACACAGAAAACGTTGATGCAACGAATATCAATTTCAATATCAAAAGGACTATTCTAACGAGTACCTCATGTCATACTTCCCTGATCTCTAATGTCTGTAAAGGTTATCAAACATGTATTAGAAGTATTATAGGAAATAAAATATTGAAACTCAGACTTAACTGTTAACAGCCCGGAGAATGGGGTGGACGTCCCTGTACCGGACAAATCGTATCCACTACGTCCATACCGCGGGATGGGCAAGGAGGACCTCCTCCATTTTTCCTCGCAGCCATTTTGGAGCCGCCTGAGAACGGCCTGTATCGCGGTTGTCATCCTTGGCTGGCTGGCTCTCATCATCACCGTGGTGGCGCTGGTGCTGGTGTACCCAAAATGCCGGGACCCAGCGTCGCGCACTTGGTGGCAGACGGAACCAGTGTACCGGATTTATGTGCCCAGCTTCAAGGACAGCAATGACGACGGGATCGGGGATTTAAAGGGTATGATTGTGCTAGGAAGAATTAACTGGTTAGCCTGATTTGCCTCGTTTTTGTTGTTTTAACCCTAGAATGCTGGTTAATTTCTTATAAAGAGATTTTTGTGTCGTCTGCCTTCCAAAACCTTACACATCTGCTTAATTTTGATGAGGAAAGATACCCAGAGTAGAAAACAGGTTAGAACACAGGTAGGCCTCCAATTCATTTGTCGACTGGTCTGGAACTAACCTGTTTGCATAAGCATGAAGTCGGTTCCAGCAGTATAAGGGTTAATAAAACTGTTTTCATTCATATGCAGTGGTTAGTGCGCATATTGATGTTCATGTCGTTTCCTTGCATTTACCGCACGAAATTCTAATCAGACTTGTGAATGAGTTCCCATATGAACAGGCTGTGATATCGACTCTCTAATCGGCTACTCCAACGGAGAAGCTATAAATGTCTTACCAAATTATTACCCATTTATCAATTACCACCAATAAAACGTTGAGTAAATATGCGAAAGAAGTATGTGTCTCGGAAATGATATGGATATTGAATAGTTTGGATGGATTCGCTATAAGTTATGACATAACTGAACTTCTGCAGAATGCCTTGTTAAACTCGAAACTGACGTAAACGTAATATGCTTTTCTTTCGTAAACAGTTTGTCAGACGAACTGAAAGTACAGAAGTTATAAATTGTGGTTAACCTACGTATAGAATTAAGATCAACCTGTAATTTTATGGGTAACTCTTGATTTCAAAACAAGGTCAGCTACCATAAATGATTCCAGTCCTTTCCATGCAGCACTGTTTGTATCTACTTCAATATCTGTAATGATTATGCTTGCAATTTTAAATGTTCATATAAGTGTGTTTGTCTGTAAACATATTTTTTGTAAAAATGGTATTTATTCCTGTTGCAAATGTTCCATTGTTGTTCATTTGTGCGTGCATAAAAGGTTATAAAAGGTGGGTGACAGTGGTGCAGTGTTATGGCCTCGGTCTCTTGTACCGAGGGTCCCGTTTTCGAATCCCCGTTAGACGAGGTAAAAATTGCCGGGTCTAACCGCCAGATCGCTGCAAGTATTGGTGTAGTATCCAAGCTTCAAGCTTCCGTCACAATCGATGTACAATAAATAAGTTTGAACTAAACTAATAGAAATGTCCTTGTACTCTTCTGTTTCGTATAGGCATAGAGTCGAAGCTGGACTACATCAAGGGTCTTGGGTTCGGGGTAGTATCACTGAGCCCCTTCTATGAGACAGTGGACAGCGCCTCGACTCCTGCCACGGTCACCAACTTCGGTTCTGGTAATGACATGGCTATCACCGACCATAAACAGGTGGGCGGGGCATACGGAACGCTCGAAGACTTCGACAGTCTCATTACAGAGGCGGGTGCTAAAGGTATGTTACAAGTTGGTATCATTAAATGTTGTTTGTTAAACAAGTGTCCTGTTTTATTGTTGGACAGTTGATTAATGCATGATTCTTTTGTTATATACAAGTCCTAATTATGAAATCACGTGTTTGTAGGTATCTTTGTTTGTACCATGATTAAATTGTCTTAGCCATATTTTGAAGAATTGAACATGCTTTGCCGGCTCTTGCCAATAAAGTATAGAATTTAATTCACAATGAGATAAGGGTATGCATAAGGAAAGGCCACGATCGCTTTCAGAGATCGAACCCGGTAAACCTGGTCATAGATTACCAACCCTAACCACTTAATCACCTTCGATCTTTATAAAAGGTAGGTGGTTCGAAATCATAATCTTAATACACACAAATATGTAGTCCAAATGATCCAGACTTAGATATATCACTCTACGCACCACAGTTATAGCTTGGATCATCAATACATGTCCGTGACATTTGTACCTTATCTAGATTTTTGCACATATGTGTCTATTCTCGTTTGAGTTTTAATCACATCGTACATAGATACTCATTTCATTGTATTGGTATGGTATCATTCGGGATGTTTATAAACCTACTTTAACTTTAAAAGATTTTAACTTTGTTTTGATGACATGTTTTCCTTGTTTGTCACGCCAGTGATTCACATGGATTTGCAGCTGAACATAATTTAAGTCTTGGCCAATATCTTCATTTTGTCAATCAAAATGAACCACTTTTTCCAACTATATTGGGAATGTTTCACACGAAATTTCAAGCAGTGCCTATGCAAGCAAATCCGTATGTAATTTAAAGGAACAAATATGCAGAGCCGTTTAACAAAGAAGAGATTCCACAATTTCTTTTTACATATTTCCTTATTTCACTAGGCCTGTTTAAACTTTTTTATTATAATAATTCGTACCTTTTCGCTCGTTGTTATACAGATATGCACGTGGTTGTTGACTTCATTCCCAACCTAACCAGCGACAGGCATCCCTGGTTCCGGGCGAGCAAGTCTAACACAACCAATGAAAAACGTAATTACTACATCTGGGAGGCAGGGACTGATGTACCGAATAACTGGGTAAGACTTTACCTTACTGAATAAAGGTGTACCCCTTTCCCAATTCGAAATCTTGGGACTGGTCACAGTAGGAATAATAGCTGACGATAACGGACAACATAAATGCATCTCCTTACTGTAAAACAAGGTGAGAGTTAAATGCAATACTATAGTAAGTGTTGCATGTTTATGAAGCACTTACTATAGTCTTGCATTGAACCCTAGAAGGATATGGTGCTTTTAAAGAGCAAGTAATACTTTAGTTAGAGTGATTTCTATTGGCTTCTGCAACATACATGTCCAATCAATCGATGTATTATTCAGTAAGGGAACAACTAATTTGATTTGAAATTCATCAAACTATAACGCGGAGTATGCTCTGAAATCATTAATGATTTCGATTCTTTGTCCACTGGTCCCGACTCCCGATGACGACAAAATATTTCAATTTGGAATAATCTTTGGCAAGACTTTATGTCCTAGCCTAGCATTTGTAGCTTACCCGTAAAACAAGTATTACATTGCTCAAAATTAAATGCGGTACATTGTATTTCGATGGAGAAAATGAAATGAGAGTGGTATCCTCATAGCTACATGCTTTATTGATTCTCTTAAACCTGTATTGAGGGCACTCACTGGAACTGTCTCAACCAGAGGATTTTTATTGGTACCAACAAAGGAGGATTCGTCAAAACGGTTTTGAAACATAGAGGATAAAGGCCATGATAAACCCAATAATCTAGACTACTGCGGTTTGTGATAGACAATGTGCAGTCTTAATCCCAGGTATTCTATTGGATAAACTTGAACACGTAAAACCTTGTTACATACACGATTGTTTCTTTCTTTGCAATCCATTCTTCCCTTATGCGAGCATTATAAAACGGCTTTTGTAATAGAAAGAATTCACTTATAGAAACGTGATAGCCGTCCGACGAAACTTATTAAAATACATATGCTTTTAAGAGTAAGATCATTCAGAAGAAAAAAGAATGTTGACTTTGAAGGATTAGAAAAGCAGGGGCGTAGCGGTCTTTTAACAAGAAATCAGTAAATCCTATCTTAGATTGTTTTGAAATATTCCAATCCATTGCTATCTATCGTAGTATAGTCTATCTTACTTTCAGAGAAGCGTATATGGTGGAACAGCATGGCAGAAGCCCGGTGTAGGGGCTAGGGATGAGTACTTCTTGCATCAGTTCCAAGCAGAAACGCCGGATTTGAACCTGCGAAGTGCACAAGTTCAGGATGAACTCGAGGTAATGTATTCATAACTGTTTAGTATTTTTGGCTTTTGGAACTCGTCAAATTTCAATAGGATTGATTTTAAAATATTTGTTACACTCAACTAAAGCCATTATTAGACACGAAATGTTGATAATTAATTATTGTTTGTGTTAAGTCATTTTGCGAGAAGTCGTTGTGACAAAAGGGACGTTTTCCATTATATAGCAACTAGACACGACGCTTATATAAATAATGTCGATCATAATATAACATCAAACAAAATATCTTTATTGGCTATAAGGCACTTAATTTCACTGATTGTGGCAAACGCAGATATTGTTCGTGATCATGGAACCTTACTGGTAATGCATTTCTTACAGGCTATCCTAACATTCTGGCTGGATAGGGGCGTGTCTGGATTTAACATACGGGATGCCGGCTACCTGTACGAGGATTACGATCTTAGGGACGAGCCCATTGTTGTAGGACAGGTACTGGTCTTTGGCTTCATAAACATTCATATTATCAACCCATTACCAAACAATAACGACAATAGACCAGTTTGTTGTAGACGACTCTGCCAAACGTTGTGGGAAAAGGAGAAATTGCTCTTAACGAGAGCCCCATCAGAAGGTTATATTTCAAGTTCGTCACAATTTGAAATGTCGTTTGCAAACTCTCTTTATTAGGGACAGCCGAAACTTTGGCGTTTGGTAAAGGGTTAACAGTAGCACGGCCTAGTGCGGGTAATATGTAAGGACAGGGACCCCGGGCTAGGCCCATTGTTGTAGGACAGGTACTGTTAATAAGATCTCTTCCCTTGTTGGTATTTGATAGAATTATGATTACAGGACAGGTTTTGGCCTTAAGCTTCAACCACACTTATTAACATACGGTTAAGCACGACAGGTCCTAATTGAAAGTAACGGCAGATAACGACGTATGTAATCTTTGTAAAACAACATGTTATTGCGATATTAGAAGGAGAGACCAATGTGACCAAAGAAAAAGACGTTATTTCATTGCGAATATGTATGAAGTAATTGGATAATTTATTAGCATATATGATAAAGACGACACTGTGTAGGCTGGGTCTGGGCCTCTGCGTGAATCCCCGCACCAGTGCGGGGTAAACAAACGGGTCGGGACCCCAGGCAAGACGCATTGTGGTTGACAGCATTTGTATAGATCGATAGGAATAATAGCCATTTCGGTAAATAGCTTTCTTTCTCTGAGCGGAAATGGTACTAATTTTTAAAGGTCTATATTTCTCAGTTCGCTATGTTAGTGACAGTGGTGTGACTTCAGCTGTCACGGCATCATGACATACTTTTTGTACTTTTAACATACTCTATTGCCGAAAATATACAACTTTTTGCAAAAAGGGTCTGGCCACAACTTCTCACAGCATTAAATTTGTCCATTCCCATTTGGAAGACCTACTAAAAAGAAGTCTTCATTTGTACTTCAGATGATCATAATGATAGATAGACAGAAGACACAATTCAAAATGTTTAGTCCTGTTCTTTGAACATAATGTGTAAGACGATCAGTTGGCATGATATTTGAGTAAAGTAGGAGAATAGAGGGAGGGAGAGAAAAGTAAGTCGATTTGAAGAAATGGCAAAATGATATAGACACAAGAATAATTCTGTCCCAAATCTGTCATAACAGACAGGGTATGAGGGGCTAAACCACGTGTTCACAACCAACCAACCAGAGGTTTACAGTATCATCAACCGATGGAGAAGCCTTGTCAAAGCACATAACAAAACGACAACTGACAAGTGAGTGACATTATTTTAGATTAACCCATGCATCAGTCGAAACAGCCATTGTCCCAGTGTTTAATGGTAGTATACTAGTACTCATTGACGAAGTTTGATATCTATTAAACGTCTTAACCCTTTACCAAAACGCCAAACTGTCCCAAATTGAAAGAGATTGCAGACGACATTTCAAAACGAGACGAAGTTGAAAAATAATCTTCTGATAGGACAGAAAACATTGTGGGAAAAGAAGAAATAGCTCGTTAAGCTACCAACTGGTCAAATGTCGTTATTGTTTGGTAATGGGTTAAGAGAGTCACTTTTGAGGTACTGAGGGTCTTGTACAAGTAATCCACACCAAATAAACACATAATCAAACGACCTGACTTTACCATCGTAGAATGAAAGAGTATATGGTTGTTTGAAAATACACCCTGATCGAATTATACAATGATGAGTTCTTGTCAGATACCCATCTAAATGCATGATAGTGTATGTTTCTAGTCTGGGAAAATGATAGAGTCTACGTTCATAAAAGCGTTATTTTTTGGGAACTATCTTAGTAAGGGAGGGCAAAAATAAATGACCAAGAAGTCGATGTGGGTTGTTGTTTATTAGTTTTCTTTACCAAACAATAACGAGGAATTTCTCCTTTTGTCACATTTGTTCCAACTCAAAATCACACTTAGTATGTGTCTTTTGTCAAACGTCAAAATGGTATTAAGTTTTGCTTAATGTGGACAACTTTCAAACTTTAAAAAAGCACTGTTAAGGAATGACTTAAAGCAGCTGCTTCTTCACAGATTAGAACATGTTAATATAAAACAAAAGGACATAAAAAAGTGACGATTTATTTCTGTACTGGCGTATTCTATGAAATAAAAAGTCGCTGTTGATAGACAACTTGCTTGGAAGAGACCCATTAGAGACATATATTCGTATTTGCAGTTAAGACGATGTAAATGTCAAAACCGATGCATCACCTTTGAACCTTAATTTAACCTGGAAATAGTCATCCAATTCATATTTGGATCCCGTGATCAACGAAAACTGCATAATTTCAGGGAAAGGCAATCTATTCATTCCACGATCTTTCTTAAACGCTGAGTGTGTCAAGAATGGAATATGCGCTACATTGATTGCATACATACTGAAATGACTAAATGAACACAGTATTCATGCACAAATAGAAACCTTATAACAGAAATATCCTACAAAATTTGATATCATTGTGTCTATGGCTTAAATATGGTAACAATGTAAAGGTAAATGTTTACAGACTTCACAAAAATGTATTTTTCAGAAAATTACCCAGCAGTCTAAGGGTTAGGTTATTAATGGTACAAGACTAACAAGATTATTCCATCATTACACATGCAACATTCTTACAAAAAAATGTCCGCAACGAAGCATAGCTAAAGAAAATCTACTTGTGATTTCTATTCCCCTGTGGGGATTCGGTCCCGGTTAGTCGATGCGAGAGTCCAAAGCCATAACCTCCGAGCTGAAGAGTCGACTCAGTAACGCAGTGGTTAGATATTGTCCTCACTGATCGTTGCTATGCTGTAGAGAATGAGGCGGTTACGAAAACGAATATTTTATTGAGCCGTAAACTTACAAAGTCTCTTGTCATTACAATAATATTCAATATATACACACAAATCAATGTCACATAGAAAAAGGAAGTGGAATGCAAAATTGGAGTTAATGTTAAACATTACGTTTAAATAAGCGTTAGGAAATCGATCTAAAGTAATAACAATGTTACTTAACAAGATATTCTAATAACCCCTAAAGGTTACTGATGGTGGATATGGCCGGTAACCTACATACGGCCACTATGTACGGGGACTGCGAACAGACCGGGGCACAGATGCCCTTAAACACGAGGTTAGCGGCCATAAATGGTCCATGCAATGCAACGTGCGTGGCCGGATATGTGGACAGCTGGATGAATATGGTGCCGAGTGGACAGTGGCCGAACTGGGTGGTCAGTAGCGTTTATATTTCTCTTTTTCTCTTCTGGCAGGACACGTCAGAGCTGTAAAGTCTAAAATTTATAGAAGCGACTGCATTAGGTTTCTAAATGATCAAAGTTCTTCGTTTATTTACTTTATTTAATTTACTTACTTGAGGTTTTCTTAGCTTTCTCCCAAAAAGACGTAATTTCTGCCTGTAACGAGCTGGGGTTAAGCCATAACTCTAGACATATGTAATGTATTGTATAATGTATGTGTAGTATGATGGGCCGGAGGCCTTTATATTAAGGACTTGTAACTTGTAGTCAATTAGAGTACTATTGTACTGCTGTATAAATAATATTAAATCCTTATTCCGAATGATCCAGACGTATAGCTATTTCATTCACGGTTACATCTTGGATCCTCAGAGTTAGTGAACACGATGAAATTTGAAATGATTTACACAAGGCGTTAACACCATATAGAAATCAAGTGTTCTGTGTTGTTCCTTATCTATCGTTTATGATTATTTCGCTTGTCCAAATTAAAAGGTTCAGCGGGCGACATATAAAGAAGAAAAAGCTGCATCTGTCGTGTGCAATAATATCCTTTTGTTTCAAGTGTATCGCACTATGCATAGCAAGTCTCCCGTCAACATGCATCAATATAAAATGCATTAAAAATGACCACTATTTCATTCTATGTATTTGATGGCGCATTGATGAATCTGAAATTTGGAAGCTGATGATGCATTTCGTATTTCTAGGCTAGCGATGACAACACACCAAGGTTGGCCGAGCGGTTCAGTTCCGGATTCATCAACGCCTTCACCATGATGTCAATGCTGTTGCCCGGCACACCAGTCTTCTATTACGGCGACGAACTCGGCATCAATTCTTCCATGCCGCAAACCAGCGATCTGTGGTCACGTGATCGGTCCATGAGGTCCATTATGCAGTGGGATAACTCCACTGACGCTGGTTTCTGTAACACTACTTGCGGTGCCGTCTGGACAAACAGGACAAGGGAACCAGCAGATGGGAGTGTTGAGGTAACACATAAAGTGCATTTGTTTCATTTATTTCCCTTTGCCTAATATGTTCTGTTTTCGGGGAGATAAAATGCAAACTGATTTGATTATTGTAAAATATTCTCTTCACAGTTAAACAAGTGTTTAGCTCTGGAAGTGTGTATCATTATTAACTAGTTGTGTTTAACTAAAACCATAGTAAATGAAATAAAATAAAAAAAAATGTTCTCCATAGCGTTTTACAGTGTTTAGTACTGGTTCAATTGGAAAAAGATGAAAACGATTATTTAGATCTTTGAATATTAACATATTCTTGTGAATTGAGATCGTTATTTATCTACTGTTCTTTGTTAAGATCCAAAATCGACAAATTTCTTTTGCCACGTTTAATAAGGCCAGTATGACATGATGTATTCGGCGTTTACGTTTTTTTGGGGGGGAATCTACCATTTGTTAGATAATAAATTTAAAACTTTTGATAGAACGATATCTAAAGCATTCGTGGGCGTTGGTAAAGAACATCGATACCTGCAGTATTTTTTGAAATCTTGTTGAAAGCTAGGACGAATTCCCAGTTGATGTATTGCTAAGTGTAAACCATCAAATACTTCATACTTATACTCTACAGACGGGGACCACATTGAGCACGATAGTAAAGAGACTAACGGAGCTACGGTCGGAACCCTCGTTCCGTGTTGGAGATCACGTGACTGCCCTGCGTGACTCAGCCATTTTCTCATTTGTCAGGGAGTTTGACGGAGAATCCGGGTACGTGCTGCGATTGGTTAATGGCGGTCACGTTGTTAAATGTTTTGGAATCACGTGATCATTTTATGTAAATTTAAATGTACATGTAAATCGAACAACGAAGTTTTGACAGTTGGTAAAGTTTGTTGGATTTTGGTTATAATTAAAACATTTTTTTTTACAGTTGGTATGATTAAGTTCGTCGGTTGTTTTTTTAGTTTTGAATTAGCCTATATAAAATAATAAAATGTTTTCGATAGTAAGTGATATTTTTTTCTTTCACAGTTGTTTGCTTTGAATGTATTTATATCTTTGTTTACATGGGTGAGCGAGGGCGTCTTCTCTCACTCATTGAAGAAGAAAAAACAACCTTTTAGTTGACTACCTGTTCTTATGTATTATAACATTTTCAAACAACTTTTCAAATGATATACGAAAGGACGTAATTAATATATGTTATTTCCGGTAAAGTCGGTTGAATGGAACTTATCTTCATGTTGGGTAAAAAAATAAGCTATTTTTCTAATATCACTTTTCTTAATAACATCCATTTACAGATACCTAGTTGCGATCAATTTCGGCCCAAATGACCAGACACGTGACTTTACCGGAAGTCACGATACTATCCAGGAAGAGGCTGTTGTGTCGTTTGCGCATGGCGGAAGTTATGCAGAGGAAGATGATGTAGAAACGACAAGTCTAACGATTGCACCGTATGGTTGCGTGGTGGTGTCCTGGGATTATGTAGCAGAAGAGCTGTAATCAAGATGAAACGACTCACCCATGTATACAATGATTTACGATCCTCTTTAGAGCAATTCAAATTGACTTTCTCAATCAAACGACACGACTTATATTCTTATCGGCAAATTGCCAGTAAATCTATAAGAAAGGCCTTATATCTTGCATATTAATGAAATTTCAATACACACGCCGTGTGCTACCAACTATGATGATACCATACCCATACTGCACATTGTGACGGGTCCAAGTTTAAAAAAAAGCAGACAACAAGAAAAATTGAATGTGTAATGTATGAATAAAACTGTGGTATTAGAAGTAATTAATCTTAACCTGCCAGCATATTTTTTTATTCTTCTTGTTTCGCCACACTCAGTGTTTATAATGTTAACTGCATAGCAAGCTGAGCCCAAAGCTTATCGAATATACAGTATCAAAATATAAAACACTTATTTTGTCATATTTTCCTTTTACATACATCTCTAATGGAATAAATGTGTTTTGACCATTGCAGTGCTGGAGTCGACTTCATGCTTATGCAAACAGATAGGATCCAGGCCAGCCGCTAAGTAAATTGGCGGCTGTCCTGCGATCTAACATGTTTAATTCTCTCAGTATCTTTACTCATCAAAATAGCCGATTTTTTAGGTTTTGAAAAACAGACGACACATAAATCTATTTTTAGAAAATTACCCAGCATTCTAGTGGTTAAAGTTGTTACTCTAGAGCATGCTTTGTACATTAGATGAACGTGGATAAGAATATCATAGCTAACACCGTGATCGCATATTTAAGTCCTTATTGTGGAATATGTCGTATCCTTAACAATATATCCCAGCAAAAGATAAAATAACCAATATAATAATTGATTTACTTTCCACTAATGAATTATGAATACAACTTACCATCATAAACTATATAATGTCATTTTGTCAATCCCACCTTGATACTCGCGAAAGGCTACCGACCATTTGTTTATGTTTGTTTCGGGGTTTAAATGCACATAAAAGGAGATGAGTACAAACATATTACTGAAAGGTATAAGGAGTTATCTTATTATGCTATAAAAGTCATGATAATTAATTTATGAATGCATTGATACCTTTTTTTAATAGACCCCTTTAACATAAGTTATTTTGTGCTTGAAATATAGTTGTCTCCAATTCAATTATGTTTATGAACAACCTGTTTGTTTACCTATTCAAAATCACGAATTCTGATTGGTCGTTTCAAAAGTTTGTGTATCAACTGTCAAGGTCAGAGGTGAAGGATCACACAATCTGACGTATTAGTCTTGCTCATATGTGTTTTTTCTGGTTTACTTTCACATTTGAGTTTTGCTGATGGTTTTTCTGGTGATAATTATTTGAATATGACCAAAAGTTTACCAAATGATATAGTTTGATATAGCATTAATCTCCTTTTATGAGCCTTTAATACTTCTTCCAAAATAATACCAGTTATACCTCGGCGACGGTAAATGCATGTTGTCTCTTATATTACAACCAGTACTACCAATTTGTTTTCACATGGCTTCACATGAATCCAACATAAGATAAGTATAGCAATGTGCATACAGTTCATAAGTTCCTTTGTAGAACATCAGGATCAATTCTTCTCTTGCCAAAATGGTTTGCAATAAACTCTACACAACATCTACTTAGCAGGACAAATACAGGGATAATGCCAAAGTAGACAAATTCTGTATCAAAAACAGAATTGCTGGAACCATCATCCTTCTGTCACAATAGTTTCAAAAGAATAAAGTTAAAGAAAACCCAGATTTGATGAGGAGGATTAAATATGTATATTCTCCTAAAACAATCATATCTCTACTTTGGAGTTTTTGTTAATTCAAAAATGAAAACAACACCTCCACACGGTAAAGAATCATTAACAAATTGCAGTGTTGTTATGATGTCCATTGGAAAGTAGAAACTACTTTACTTAAAGTATGAATTGATCAGAAGGAGCATATGTTACTTTGTCCCAGTGATTTGCTATGTCGTTTACTCCATGTTTGGTTGAGTGGACTTATATGGAGTAATAGGTTAGGACAACATAGACAAGTACAGTGGCAAAAGCAGAATTATGGGAAGTCTCTTCCTTCATGATGATTTCCATATTAAAAAGCTAGGCTTTTATCAGAATGAGGAGGTGTGTTAAATAAATACGGAATTGCAAAAACAGAAAAAGAAACACATTCTTTCATAAGATAGTTTGTTTATTGATCAAATTAAACAACAGTAGAAAGCACAAGTGAAAGCAGAGTATGTTGTTTGTTATTCTATGGAGGACTACTTTGCTAAAAGAATCAACTGCTTATTAGAAGCAATTCCTTTTTGCCACAGTGGTTTGTCAAGTGCTCTTCCTGTACATGTACAGCTACATGTTACATGTAACCCACATTTCTTCTTCTCGGTAATAGATATGAGAAACAAATAAAGCGTACAATTTGGAATGGATTTCACAAAAATGATCTCTGATTTCCCAAAACCTTAAATGTCTGCTTAGTTTTGTTGAGGAAAGATACTTAGAGTAGTAACCGGGTTAGATCACAGGCTAGCCGCAAATCAACTTGGAGGCTGGTCTGTGACCTGTTTGCATAAGCATGAAGTCGGTTCCAGCACTATAAGGGTTAAGAGTACGTATCAAGTTATCCTTGTCACAGTCTCCGAGGATTTCCAGAAAAATTAGGGTGGGCTAATCCGGGCCATGCTTCTTGTTCACAGGGTTTTGACATGCTAGACAATATGCTCGAACATCAGACCTTATTCCCCGCACACAATGATGTATATCTATTTGAAAACAGATAAAACAGTCTGTGTGATAAAATGGGGAAGAATGCTAGTCTCACTCTGTGTGATAAAATGCGGGAGAATGCTACTCATGAATTAGCAGCGGATTGTTTCACCCCACTGTTTTATTTAGGGTATCCGATTTAAGCGTAAGATATAGAGCGTCACTAGCAAATATGTTAACTCAAATCAATGAAACCAGTCTGACAAGTAACTCTGAGTATCCACTTTGACCTATTCCCGGGTAAGCATGCGTATCAATTCCTACTGATCTAGATCAATTCAAAACGACAATCATATTATTGCTCATGAACAAAAGACAAAGAAGTTTGTTTTTGCAAAAAAGGCATGTTTAATGTGTATATGTATTCTCATAGACATAAAAAACACAACAAATTCTCCATTTTTATTTAGATAAACTTCTTGTTCTTTTAGCTATAGTTGTCTTATAATTATTTTAGGCTCAACAAGCGTTTTCCATCTTTGACTAGTGTGTACATTAAGACTTATAAATGTGCTTTCTAGCCAAGTTAAAAGTTATTTTTAATGATTTCAAAATTTGCTGATAAGCCCAATTTTGGCTTTCAATACAACCATATACTAGTAGAGAGTCCAGAGTGCAATTTGACTTGTTAACGTGTTTTATAGCTGAGTTAAAGGCACATCAAAGTAGAGAAGTACGAATACATTACTGAAAAAATATATGGAATTCTTTTATTATTTTCATAAAAGTCATGAGAATTAGTTTTGTGCTTGACATATGGTTGTCTCCATTTCAATCATGTTTATCAACAACCTGTTTGTTTGCATATTCAAAGTAACGATTTCTGATGAGTCGGTTCATAAATGTGTGTATCAACTGTCAAGGTCAGAGGTGTAGATTCAGGAAATCTGAATTATAAAACTTGCTTATCTGGGTTATTTCTGGTTAATTTCCCATTTAAGTTGTGCTGATGGTGTTTTCTGGTGATAACTATTTGGATCTGTCTAAAAGTTTAACAAATAGTATAGTTTGATATAGCATTAATCTCCTTTAATGGGCCTTTAATACTTTAGAAGTCATTTTTGAATGATATCAAAATTTGATGATAAGCCGATTTGGCAACCAGAGAGGTACATTTTGTGTTGAGGACTCATTTAACAATCAGTTGGCATCAGTAGATGGTTAAAAAAAGTTGTCGCGGTCAATCAGTCCAAGTTGATTTTAAATCGGGTTCTTCCTGACAGTTAATTTCAAAATAGGTTATTTCAAGAGTGGTAAGACAGCGCAACCAGTTATTACTCCAAAACTGGTATTCTATTTCAAGAGTGGTTGCGACGGAGCTATGATACCTTGTCTGTGAGTTGACATGTCAATATGCCGCCCTGTTTTGCCGGAAATCATTGTTTTGTCACAGGAGCGTATTGTTGAATGACATGCTACTATCTTCTTATATGGCTTAGTGCTTTGTCAGATGACCTCATTTTACCGCTTTCCCAGAATTTATCGGATGTGTGAGCAAAAGAATATTATGTAAAAACCAAAGACCTAATATTTATTAGGTCTTTGGTAAAAACATGGACGGGTTTCTCAAAATAAGAATGGTTGGGTCGAAAATAAAAATGCCCTGGGTGGGTGGCTGAATGTGAATTTTCCTCCCCCATTAGTTATGCTGGAACAGCGATCAGGAGACAAATACAATGAACCATGACCAAATTGAACCCATAAATGAACCTATAAATGATGCTCTCCACTAACTCGGATGATCCAAGCTGTAACCGCGTGACCGCTTGGAGGCGCCATGCAATAAAAACGCGTCAGCATTCCCCCTTTGTGTGTGAGGGGTCCAGTCAGCGACGAGAAAATATTTGGGCACCAATCAGAAAGAAGGTAGGATTGACCAATAAGATTGCTTTTGCCTTCATTTCCGGTAATTTACAGAAAAAACAAAAACACTTACAATTGTTAACATATGATTGACGGGAAAAAATGAATTCGTTTTAAACCAAAGCAGAGTCATTTGATGAAATCCATTGTCGAAGGGAAAGACACTTAAGTTTCAATTTTGATAAAACATCTCTTACATAAAATATGGTCATCTGTACCCTATATATTAAAACTTAAAATTCATTCTGACTGTTTGTCAACTCTATATCACGATGCTAAAAATGAAACAACATCAACGCCTCCCTGATAAAACTGATTAACCCTTTCCCAAACAATAACGACATTTGACCACTTTGTTGCATACGACTCTGGAAACATTGTGGGAAAAGGAGAAATTGCTCATGATGAACAATTTCTCATTTTCCCGCAATGTTTTCTGCCCTATTAGAAGATTGTTTTTCAATTTCATCACTTTTTGAAATGTCGTCTACGAACTCTTTCAATTTGGGACAGTCGAAATGTGGTGTTTGGGAAAGGGTTTAAACAATGTCGTTGGTGTTGAGGAGATTTGCTTCGCCACACTTATTTCGAAATTAGTACTTTGTGGTTATTTGTCTTGGTAAAAAGATAGTCACATCTTCAAATATGTGCGCTAAATAACCGTGGATTTTGATGCACCATTAAAAAACAATAGCCCGTTAACCAATCTAGTGATAAGCAAAATCGGTCTGTCCGACTCATTCCATGCATAAAGGATTGGGCAATGCCTTTTCCCGTAGGCCTACCATTTTAGTTTTCAAAAAATATTGAATCCAAAGGTAATCGGTTTTGTTAAGATTTCAACATTTAGTTACCCTTCTGTTCCCCAGTCAATATCGTAACCATTCTAAAATTCAAACTGCAATAAAACACACAAACTATTCGATTGTGTAAAATACAAACTTTTACTATTAATCGATATTGTATTGGCAAAAAGGATTTAGTTTTGACGATTACCATTTCGCTGCAAACATAAATGATATTCAGAAGAAACTTGCTCTTAAAACTGTAAATTTGATTAATATCAATATACTTAAGAAATAAAAATCTATGTCAAATGCGTATTCTTTGAGGTCAAAACTATGATGCTATTAACAAGATAAAGGGTAAGGCACGTGTTGTGTGATGTACGGCGGTGTCTGGATTAGTATCTGTTTGCGATACGCGTCGCTCCCGTCTGGGGTAATAAAACTAGGCGTTTGATATTTAGACCAACAACCCGAAAGATGTACTATTCGATACTCCCCCTTTATAACATGCACCGAAGTTGTTTATATAGCTTTTTTTTGCTTTAGGAATCATTTGTTTAAAAGACATAGCTGTTATCTATATCTCTGGGTGTTTTTTCCATTCGCGCTCGCCCAACCTGCAAATAATATACTTTGAAATAGTTTCTAGATTTATATTTCAGATTAGACCCATAATTCCGATTTTATTATTCAAGAAAATATCAAATTGAGAGCCCATTTTCCAATAGAATCGGCCATCACAAAATGATAGGCTAAAGGCTTTTTTTCTGGCAAAAGTTTCCATAAAACAATTCTCTGATGGTTTGAGTGTTTTCTAGATTTTCGCTTAGAGTCACAAATATCTTTACTCAATGAGTGAATATCTACGTATTCAATTGAAATCAACTGTTGCAATACTTTGGCAATTGACAAAATTCATATGAGGGAAAGGGAATCTCGGTTTAATGTAAATATATATATTCTATCAAACGAAAAGGAGCCAATATTATATTCCCGCCAGAATATACCTGTCATTTTAACTCCGCCCCTTTCTACAGATTTCCCGACATGCACTACCTTGAAAAATCGATATCCGCTTGACGCGCTTTTATATCGAACGCATCCAGACGTAGAGTGAAATATCTACGTCTGGATCATTCGGACTAAAATTTTCAATATGTCACTTAATCATTTTTTCCTCTACACCAAACTATTTCTTATGAAGTTTTCGTTTTCAAAGGACTAAATTCTGCCAAAAAGACGTAGTTTATTTCTATGGAAAGCTATTGTCTTAGCCTGCTGTAGATAGATGTTGTTATGGCAGCTTTCCGTTGCAGCTCTCGTTGAAATTCATTGTTTTGAGCCGATAGCGTACAGAAGTCCATTTGAAATCTACATCTCTATAAAAGGGAAGATACAGACTTTACAGGGGTAAACTGCTTTTACTTGACAATTCTGGAATGTTGATGTTATTTGCATTTTTCAAAAAAACAGTTGATATTCGCCTACTTTTGAAGTGGTTGAACCGGTTTTAGTGGTGCATAAACCGTTATTCTCACTGTACTCACCTGCGTTAGCATTGTACAACCGATTGCTCATTATGCTACGCTCCAGTGCACGCTGCAAAAAAGCTCGTATCGGGATTATACCGGATCAGGAATTAATACGTCCAATGGGCACCAACTCCAGGGTTACCACATTGATATATTCGATTCAACCCCAAGTATTTATACAAGTTATACACAACGGTTACTCATGTTAGCCTCAGACATAGAGCTAAACCCAGGTCCATCTACTGAGACTAGTAAGATTATAGAAGCAATCGAGGCATCGAATACGTCCATGACCCAGAAACTCGAACTTGTTATACAGGAAGTAACGTCAGTCAAATCTGAAATCGCCACGATGAAAACAGATGTAATGGACATTAGATCCCAGCTGAATAGTATTGAATCAAAACAGACCAAGATAGATACTCAAGTCCAGGATTTAGAAGAAAAGGTTGACAAGTTGACATACTCCAACGAAGTGGTTGATTCAGATCTTTCTGCGATGGCATATAATTTTGAAAAGCAGTGCGAGGAAATTAAGGGTTTGAAGAAGCATATTAGTTATGTAGAAATGGAATTAAGCAAGAATGATATTCTCATATTTGGTCTAAATGAATCTCCTAATGAAACTGAAGAAGAGCATTAATTGAAAGTCAAGGACGAAATTTTAAGGGTGGCTTATCCGAATGAGGATTACGATACACAGCCTATTGTCAGTGCTCGTCGTGTTGGTACAAGGTTAAACGATCAAGGTAGAATGGTTTTAATTAAGTTATCCCAATTCAAGCATAAACTGAACATTTTTAAAGCCCGAGATGTCCTCCGTCAGAAAACAATCAAAGTAGCCAGTGTGTTGACAAGCCAAGAGCGACAGCAACTGAAGGAACTGAGGGAAAGTGGTAGAACAGGGTATTTTAAGAATGGAGAGCTTAAGATTATTCCAAACCAGGAGGATGGTTATAGAAGGTTCACCCAAAAGGCTGAACGTAAGCTTCCAAATGCTTCCCCTGGTAACATGAGGGATGCCACAGTTAATTCTACATTTGATAAGTAGGGGTGTGGTCAAGGCCCATTAGTTGTAGATAGTAGTACAAACGGGTTTACTGTTTTATCGTGGAATATCGGTGGTATACGCGATAAAACAGCATTTGAATTGAATGAATTTATCAATAAATATGATATAATTTGTCTTCAGGAAACCTGGATCAGATCTTCTGAGGAAATTGCTAACATGTTCTCAAACTATCACTGTTTTATTTGTCCAGCTAAATTGTCCAGAAGAGGAGGGAGGAATATGGGTGGGGTTATAGTCTTATGTAGGAAAGAATATCTTGAAAGCATTAAAGAGATTGCGATTGATTTTAACTTTGGTGTTATACTGTTAATTGATAAAACCTTATTTAAAACACCAAATCATGTTATTTTAGCTAATGTTTATATTCCTTCCGCCAATTCGAACTTCTATAAGGATGAACAAGTAAGAGGTATTCAATGTTAAGATCAGCTTTTGCATTCAAATGCTGACTTATTCAATGCATCTGATTTGATTCTCTGTGGTGATCTTAATGCTCGGACTGGGAATCTTGTTGATGTTGAACACTTTCCCAATATTCCTGAGTTTGATGATATATCGGAAATGTTTTTTGACACAATAGATTCTCCGAGAACTAACTCTGATAATTGTATAAATACATACGGCAGGGACCTTATACGATTTTGTAAGGTAAACTCTTATTATATTGTGAATGGAAGATTCGGTAAAGATTGTTCAGTTGGTGATTTTACATTCATCAATTCAATGGGATGTAGTGTAATTGATTATTTTATTGTCTCAAGAAATATCATTGATGTTTTACTTGATTTTGTTATTGAAAATGTTTCAGACGGAGATCACCTACCTATATGTTTATCTCTTTTCGGACGTTGTATTGATTTGGTTCCAAAAGCAGATAGCGTTGGACACGAAACCAATAATAATGGCGTCGAATATGAATTTTCTGATGTAAATATTGAAGAATACAAACGAAACTTAGCAAATTGCTTCGAATCTGGTTCGTTTGATTTGCTAGAAACTAGCTAAGACAGCGGTTTAAATATTGATGCTGTTTTAACTGACTTTGAAAACATTGTTAAAAAATGCAGCGAACCTTTTAGTAAAACTAAAAAGCACAAAGTTTATAAAAATATAAGAGTGCACAATCGATGGCATGATAAAGAATGTTATGATCTGAGGTATTTAAAAAACAAAGCTCTAAGAGATTTTCGAAGAGCTAAAACGAATGATAAACGTGTATATTATATTCAATGTAAACAAAAGTATAAATCTGTTTGTAATCAAAAGAAATCCCGAAATAGAGAAGCGTTTATTAACAAAATAGATAAGAACATACATGATTCTAAGCTATTTTGGCAACAATTGAAAACACTAGCCACTAAACCTAACAACCCAACCAATATTACAATGGATAATTGGTTTGATCATTTTACAAAGGTATTTTCGTCTTTTGATATAAATAACCCTACTGATATCGGTGAAGAAGTCCCCATTAATCCAGATGATAGCGATATCGAACAGGATTTGTTCAATAGCGATATAACTGATGAAGAAATTCTAAATGCAGTTTCAGACCTGAATCCTAATAAAGCATGTACTGGTAGTTTATTAGCAGATCATTTTAAGTATGGTATTCATGTATTATTGCCTTACATTAGAAAGCTGTTCAATAGATTGTTTAGGACTGGTGAGTTTCCAGAAATATGGTCTCAATCTGTCATTGTGCCAATACATAAAAAGGGTAGTATAAACGAGCCTGACAACTATAGAGGCATCACATTAGTTGATTGTTTTAGCAAAATTTATATAACCATACTAACAAATAGAGTTACGTTCTTTGTTGACGCCTACGATAGAATAACTGAATCTCAAGCAGGGTTTTGTCATGGTTATTCAACGATTGATCAAGCTTTTATATTACAAGCAGTTATCAGCAAATACCTATCTAAGAAGGGTAAAAAATGTATGTAGCTTTTGTTGATTTCAAAAAAGCGTTTGATTCCGTTAATAGAGCAAACCTTTTTTAATCTACTTAATTCTATTCATGGTATTTACAAAGTAGTCAAAGCAAAGGTTAAAGATAAGAGTTCAAATACTTCTGATATTTTTTATTGTCCTGTAGGATTAAGACAAGGCTGTAAGCTGAGTCCTATCTTATTTAGCTTATTTATGAATGAACTTGAGCCAATTGTAAGGAATGTTAATGACCATGGTATACGTCTAGACCCAGATATAGTTGAAATATTTGCCTTGTTATTTGCGGACGATGTTGCCTTAATGAGTGAAACTGTCGTTGGTCTTCAGCGGCAACTTAATGCCTTACAAACTTTCTGTATTGACATGCAAATGGAGGTAAATACACAAAAAAACAAAATAGTAATATTTAAAAAAGGTGGCAGAGATTCTAAATTTGAGCACTGGCATTATGGAGGTAAATTAATTGAAAGTGTTAAAGGTTTTACATATGTTGGTATATATTTTACTCAACAATTATCTTTTTATAAAATGGCTGAAAATATGGCAGATAAAAGTATGAAAGTCGTAAATTGCCTTTTGAAGAGTCTACAAAGTGTTTTACCGCTGTCCCACAAATCTTTTTTCAAAATATTCGATACTAAAGTAACACCTATTTTATTGTACGGAGCTGAGCTCTGGGGTCTTGATAAAATGGAGTCAATTGAACGAGTTCATACATATGCGTGTAAACGTTATATGAATGCCCCTCAAAACTCAGCAAATTATTGCATACTTGGTGATTGTGGACGTTATCCTTTATTTATTTCAGCTTCTAAAAGGAGTATCAAATACTGGCTAAAGATACTCGATATGCCTGACCATAGATATGTTAAAAATGTTATATTATGCTGAAACATCTGGATGAAAATGGTTTTCATAACTGGGTTTCAAAACTTACATCTTTTCCTTAACGGTTTTGGATACGTACGGGAGAACCAAAATGTTAGAAATACAAAACAATTTATTGCCTCTTATGAAATTAGATTAAGGGACCAGTTTATTCAAACATGGCATGAATATTGCAATATGAGTAGTAAACTTACCTTGTACTGTAAGTTCAAACCATATTTTGCTGTTGAAACATATTTGACAGTAGTAGATATTACAAAGTTTAGGAAATGCCTTTCAACATTTAGAATGTCTGGTCATAATCTTATGATCGAAAAGGGGGCGCCATTTAGGCATAGAAAGAAACCTTAGATTGTGTCCTTTCTGCAACAATGTTATAGAATGTGAATTTCATTTTGTTTTAATATGTCCTCTTTATATAGACCTACGAAAAAGGTACATTGCAAAGAAATTTTATCTATTTCCAAATTTTAACAAATTTAATATCCTTATGTCTAATAAGGACGCAGTCATTATAAGAAATGTGGCTATGTATGTATATTATGCTACAGAAAAAAGGATTCAGGAGTTGGATAGAGTGGGACTTATGAATAAGCTTTGAACATGTATAATTTATAATTATGTTTTATACACTCTCTCTTTGATACGTAACAACTATGACGTGTCTGTATCATAGTTGTTGAGAGCGTTGTGGCCAATGGAGAGTCCGTTTATTAGGAACGAATTCTACTTTGGGCACAACGTTATCAACTTATTATTTCAAACTGTAAAATGATACAGTATAACAGAAAGTTTGGTGAAAATCTTTGCATTCGTTCCATGGAACGTAACCTCGGCCTGTTATCAGGCAAGTTTACGTTTTATTGGAACGATGTCACCATAGTAGAATTAAAGTGTACTTAAGTGTAATAGCCATAACAACACATTATTATGCGCCGTATCAAATTTGTCATTAAATGTACTTTGTTTGTTTTAACATGAATGTATATGGGCCGGTGGCCTTAAGTACAATAAAAAGAATTTGAATTTGAGCCTGTGGTCTGGACCGTTCGTATACCGCAAACTAGGCCTAATGCGGGTTAGCATGGGCCAGGACTCTATGCTATATACTAGCCTGGTGGAGCCTGGCCCGTTCGTATACCGCGAACTAGGAGCCAGGGGCCCGTTTTACTAAACAACGTACGGAAAATGTTTGCGTAAGTCATAATTGATAAACATGGATAGTATCTTCAATGAAAGTACAATGTTGCAATGTGGCACTTCATTGGAAGCGTTTCGGAGAGACGATTCCAATGATGTGTCAATTTGCAATATTGCTTCGTCCAATATTGAAATAAGAGGAATTGTTGTTTTAGGCTTACGCAAATCTTAAGCGTAAACTGTTTAGTAAAACGGTACCCAGGACTCCAGGCTAGCTATATATGAACGGACCAGACCCCAGGCTATAGGCTAATATTGCCCTAGCTTGGACTCCTGGCCAATACGAACGGGCCAGGCTCCACCTAGCCTGGTGGAGCCTGGCCCGTTCGTATACCGCGAACTAGGGCCAGGTGTCAGAGAAGGTTTACCGAACACTATAGTGTTCGGTTATGCCGAGGTATTCCGAATGAAATAACATCGACTGCGCATGCGCGTCGATTAAAAGTCTGCAAGCTTATTCATGAGAAAATGCACCTATTTAGACACCCTACTTAGCGTTGGATCCTTTTGAGATGAAGCCGTGACTCCGGTTGTTATTGTATTTTATAGCGTTGTGTTTTGTAATGGAACACAAATGCAGTACACCGCGCAACTCACCCAAACAGGGTTGTGTTTGTGACACAAGTATTGAAAAGTCAAGCTCTTTGCGTCGTGTTTTACCATATAACAAATCCGGAGTATATCAAAGTAAACTTTATGGTGGAATTTCTGTAATAGATGATGTCGTCAGAGACATAGATAGTTATCTATGTCTCTGGTATAACCTATTCAGGCACATACGTGCGTTTAGAGTAGTTAAACAATCGCGCGTAGCTACCACGTGATATGGTTAATTGTCTGTTATCGGCTTTTGGCATGCGGCGGGGCACGGGTAAAAATACGTTCTGTTTAAATTGCTTTTTGTTGATAACAGTTTTCAATGGCATTACAGTTTTCACTGACACCTTGATAAAAGCTAGAACTACTTTCGCTTACATAAAACTTGCTTTTAAGTTGTATCCAATATCCTAATAGAGGGAATTTATCTCGGCCATACTGCATGGTTTTTGATATGCCTCGAACAAGGACTGAAACTATGGACCTTTTTATTCGCGAAGGTGACACTCTACCTCTACAAAACAATATGTGGTACGTGTCGAGTTCAATTAAACCCGTCTTATTTGCGTAGCCAATGTGAATAGCCCAAATTTTAAAGCAACAGCAGAAGTCTAAAGACGCGTAAAATAAATATATTTCATTTCTAATATTGGTTTGAATCCAACATAACCTTTGCAAAAAGTTTAAAGTGTTCTTCAACCAATATGCAACATGGAGGTAGTGGTTCTAATCGATTCAGGTCCATTTATAGATATATTCGTTTTGGGTCGGGTACAAATACAACCGTAGCTATGTTCTTCAATGCCTATCTTTTTAGGGTATATCTGAACTTGCTTACCTCATACCTGTTATCATTATATCAACAATACTCTAGATAGTGCACGTGTTCCCAAAAGCATCTATTCCTTATCAAGATTAGTTAAGGGTGATTTTTCTTATACATTGCAAACCATCATCGTTACCATAATACGAGCTGCTAAAAATTTTCTGAAATGTACATACAATAATTAAAAGTATCGTTCGTTCACTATCTTTAGCATTAGCACAAACTGTTTATGTCTTGTGTTCTTATGTTGTTATTGAAAGAGAACAATATCGAATTAGCAACCGTTTTTTCTGCAATAGAAAAACAAGTACTTTCTTTGCCACCACTAATGGAAACACCGATCAATTCGTTTGATGAAAGTTGCGAATATGGTTGGTTATAATGGGAGAATCGACGCGTGGGGAGCAATTTGGTCTTTTACCTTCACGTTTTTCCATCACGTAAAACATGTTGTTTAATGATCATCATACTTACCATTAACCGAGACCCACATGTACATACATACCTTTTGTATTGGTGTTCGTTGTCGACCTACATTTATTTATGTATATGGGTATTTCATCGCGTCAATATCATTTCAGTTATGTTGCGATTCCCGACTCTTAATGATGGAAGTAGACCCAATATTCAACAGACCATAAAGGCTTGTAAAGCCGGGAAAGGCATCGGCATTCTGTAAGTCTGACTTTCATCGAAAGAGTATATCGTGGATACGGGGACTCGAGTCCGTGGACGTGGCATCGGCAATAGGAACCAGGGTATTGTTTTACTGAACATTTTACGCTGAGAAGTAAGTTTAAAACATCCCTCCTTATTTCAGTATTGAAATGGGCAATATTAAAAAGTACCACATATCATAAGAATCCTCTCTCTGAGACGCTTCAAATGACACGTCACAATACAAAATCGCACTTTAATGCAAGATACTATTCACGTAAATCAATTTTGACTTTCGCAAGTATTTTCCGTAATCCATTTAGTAAAACAGTACCAGGGGTACTGTTTTAGTAAAAAAAAAACTCCAGCATCATAACTAAAAGTAAAATGTTGTAGTATAACGTGTTTCTGAAAGCGTCTCTGAGCGACGGCTCAAATGGCGTGTTGCTTTGCATTATTGCACACCTGAAAGGGGAAGGTTGTATTGAACTTATACACATTCTTAGCTTAAAATGTTTAGTAAAATAGTACGCTGGGACGCAGTAACGAGGTAATCCATGATGCCATCTAGGATATTTTTTGAAAGGTCTAACCCATAACCAAACAATAACGACACTTGACCTCTTTGTTTCAGATGATTCAGGAAAACATTGTGGGACAGGGAGAAATTGCTCGTAATGAGCAATCTCTCCTTTTCCCACAATGCTGTCTACTCTATCAGAAAATTATTTTCCAATATCATCACATATTGAAATTTCGTCTGCAATTCTTTCAATTCTTTCATTTTGGAAAGTAAGACAATGGCGTTAAGTAAAGGGTTAAAATGACTTTCTCACTGATTGGGATTTTAAATTCATTATATTGGTAATGTAACACAAGACGAGGCTATTGACAGCTTTCCAATACCGTGTGTAACCATTTAGAAAAAAATATAGGACATAATTTGTGTCTATTCATAAATCGGCTTTCCTATAGAAGTGCTGTCATGCGAGAAGGTCCACCTGACAGTGTCGAACGAGAACACGTTGTTTCAGCAAATTACAAGTAATGAAATTGAAAACAGTATTTGGTTTAGTAACAATGTTTGTATATATGTATCAAAATGTTAATGTTTATTATTTTCTTAAAATAGATCTCTGAGTAAGTTATTTTAATCATTAACCAATTCATTCCTTGAATTGTGTGAATAAATCTGGAATAATTTACAAAAGTATTTTGATAATTAAAGAGACATTCATTATGTTAAGTAAATGGAGTTACTTTCCAACAGGGCTTGTCAAATAAGAATGAGTATACATACAGCTTCGTGTAAGACCAGTACATATATCTTGCATAATATATCGAACCTAACATGTGTCAGAGGTTTTTAAGGCATACCCCTTTTTTCAAATAACAGTAGATTTTTATAACAGACGACAGTTGGTTGCCGTTGGATTTTTCTACTTAAGGCATCTCACATGGCCCTTATATAATGGTATGGTATATCTTGCCCTAAAAGGTTCACATTTTATCAATTATTTCTTTGTTCATACTCGTTCCTGGGCGGAAACCTGGAGAAAGTACTTACTTTTATTTCATGAGAAAGGAAGCAGTGTCCACTTTGTGCGTATCCACTAGTTTCATACTTTCAACCAAAAAAACGAAGAGTTGTAAGTTTAAAACAATGCATCAATCCATACACCGCCTTCAATATAACTATGTTATATGTAATCTGTACTTTGTATTAAATATAAGGAGTTCGTTTACAAACTATTGTGATGATGCAAACGCTACTTGCGCTCTTGGTTAGATTAAATTGCAAAGCAAGCCGTCTGTATGATCTAAATGCGTAACCGACTGTATAGTAAACAAATACATGGCATGCGATGGCGACTGCAACAGCCATAACCGGGCAACCAAGGTCGATAACACACATAAATTATTCGAAATTTGTAGCATCATGACCGCTTTTCATTGTGACAAAATATTTATCTCAAGACACAAGACCAAAAAGTCGTTTGAGTTTGACGACTTGCTGGGTGGGCCCGATTGGGTTGATCCAGTCTACCAAAATGGTCATTTGAATGATAAGATGATTAACACCATGATTGTTTTCTAACATCGGTTTTGCAGTATGATATCGTTACAATGTGACTCTAACATATAACTCGTTAAATGAACCATGGTCGTAACTGGTCGCCATTGTTATATCGGCGTTGTAACAAACGACGTTAGTGAAGTAAGTGCTGAGTGTATTCCACTGAAAGAATGATATAAAAATTATACTATACTTTAAGACCCAAATAATGAATCTTTGCATAAATCGAAATCTTCCTCAATATACTGCACTTTCCATGTTGCACTTCAACAGAGACATAGATAATATGCTATCTTTGTCTCTGACTTAAAAATTAACGAAGACATTTTTTTGTTTAAGTATATCTTCCTGTTGGCCAACTCTACCATTCAGCAGAGTTGTTCGTTTTCTGGTATAATGGTCATTGTCGACGCGTTCAGGCCAGCCGCTTGGCTTCATAGTTACGTGACTGGCCTGACCAATCCGCTGATAAAATTATTGCTTAGGTACAAATGTTCATCCGCGTGTGACAGTCATGACGAAAGCTATAACATTCGATAAGCCAATCCATATGACAGCACCCTATACGGGTTAGATGTTTGAAGAGTTTAAGTCGTGTATCATCATAAATACAATTACCTATAATAATTTACTTATTGTAATGTGACACGTCAAGCATTCATGCTTCTCACACAGACATGTTACTTAGCAATAATGCTCTTCTCATAAAATATGTGGTAATGTTGCTTTGATCTTACGCAAGTAAAACGCCATCTTGTTATCCAGGAATCGAGATTGGCGCATTGAACTTTTAACGATACCTGTTGTCATAATCGATGTAAATAAAACAATAAGAATTATAGTATTTGCACACTATAGAAGTGAGGGGCATAAATATTAAAGATGAACAAACATATCACTAATTGAGCAAGACCACTACTGCAAGCAATGTTTCGTGTAATAGGATTAGTGTTACAATCTATACAGAGTTTTTTTAATGTTATTGAAACATTGTATGTACTTATACTTGTTAACCATAATGTTTACAACATGAAAGGTGGCAACATTGAATTAAGATGATGAGTTTTCCGTCCATGAATGTACAGAAAAAACACTTCAAGCGTGTTTTTCTCATCATGAATTATTATTGAACATGATTTCAGTCTAAAACTAATTATAATTGTTATCTTATGACATTGTGTTTGCCTACGTGTTCTCGTCTTTCAAATTCTATACATTAGTATGTTTTCTTTTAGAACTAGAAGTACGCTGCGCTTCATCATCAACTTTATAACAGGTCACTTGGAATGTCTTGCTTCGTTACGTTTTTTGTTGATATGAAAACGTCTAAGCTGTATAGAGACAGAGTGTTCACGTGATCAATGCACACGATATAAAACATATTATAAATGGCGGTGTTCTTTAAAAAGCAGGTATTTATGCATTTTTCAGCAGATTAGTTTTGTTGTCCACTAGTTTATAATCGCCATGTTCCGACGACCAATTTTCCGCAACCGCTGGTGAATGTTGTTTTCATTTTGGCAGTGCCGTTTGCTCCAAGGTACTGAAGAGAATTTGGAGTTGAAAGATACGAATGACCTTTAAATATCACCCGTCGACTGCAAGTCGTAACACCGTTATAAAACCATGGGTTATCATATACCATCAGAACCGCAAAGTTGATGGTCAACTGATGTGGGTTACACAATGTGGCTATCATTGGCAAAAGCAGGTGAGAAAAGCAAATATACATGTGGGGCGGCCATCTGGTTTGGACATTTTTCGCTAACATTTGTCATATTATCACCCTGCCTGGTACATACAGTATATAATAATTCACTTTGCCTCAGGCCAACGATAGCAATATATATTCAACGTGTTGAATCTACATACAGTTAAAAATTCTCATTGTATGTAGCTATCAGATGTGTTCGGTGACAGAGATAACATGTATACGATTTCTGTTGTTGTTTTTCCGGGTTAATAAGTCGAAATAACGAGAAAATCAAGTCATTATTTCGATTTATTAACTCGAAATAACGAGATAATTAAGTATTTATTTCGACCTACTAACTCGAAATAACGAGATAGTTTAATCGTTTCTTTCGACTTACTTACTCGAAATAATGAGATACACCGTAGTTAAGTCGTTTCTTTCGACTTACTAACTCGAAATTGACCTATCAGATTCACTCACTCTTTAACTAAGTATAGTATAATGTACCCGCGTGCGTACACAAAATAGGAGTTGTTAACATTGCGTCACGCTGTACGTCACTTCACACAGATTCGCTGAATACAACCAATCCTCTGATTGGTCAACTAACTTCTTATAACGACTTAACTCTCTCGTTATTTCGAGTTCTTAAGTCTAATTAACGACTTAATCATCTCGTTTTTTTTGAGTATATCTATAACTATATCGTTATTTCGATTTACAAACTCTGCATTCTCCTGTCTTTGTTTTTCATTTCGCATCTCTCTTCATATATCTCTTCGTCACTTTTCTACCCTTATCTAGTCAATTCTATATTGTGTTATCACAAATTTAAATGTACATAAATGAAATTTGGCGTAGCATTTATTCATATATGTATATCTCCTTTACAATACATTAACGGTGCTTGTTCACAGATATGAGGAAATATGAAAGTTAGACATTCTTTTTTCTAAGCTGCACAACGTCCGTACTGTTATTAAATACAACTAATGCAACTTCTAATTGTTTATCAAACAACAACAATACAAGCACTGTATTGTTTCAATGCAATCCTATTTTCACTTTAATTATTTCTGTTCTGTAAACCTCTAATTCTTCAAGACACCTTTTGAACAGCGTTGGAACAAAAGAATATGGCCAATACCCAAAATGAGTTGTAAGAACCGATAGCCAGACCCTATTGTAGATATCTTTATCAAAGTATATTGATTTTAAAAACGTAAAACAATAAAAATGTATGGAATTCCATGTCTACAAGTCGGTTAATCGTTTAGATGGGTTCATAACTTTTTTGTCTATCATAGTTCTAGCCTGTAAAAAATCACAAACGCATTACTGATTAACAAGGGGAATTGCAGATTGTACTTTCATCCCAACGTTCAGACTTTGTTCTTGTTCTCTATGCTGTTTTTTGTCTTTCTATCTAAGATTGCGAGCATTTTATCGAGGGTGTTATATACCGTTTTTAGCGAATCAGTGTCCCAATGTGTAAACACTTGATGATCAAGAGATCCATCTGCAGATATTCGCCGCATTATCAATGTCTTTTCTTTTGACACATAAATGTTGCTTTCGTTGTCTGAAATTACAGTCGAAACAACAAAGGGTAGCTCATTCTTCCATCCCTTACCGTTCTTCATTGTAAAGCATTCAATACGTTTTGCATTGATAACAACCACACTACCATTCGCGAGGGAATGGATCAATACGTTTGGTGAAAGGTGTGTCACTTGAATATTCCCCATGTAAGTTTTCATAATCTGGCCAGTACTTGCGACTCTTAGTTCAACTATAAGTAGACTATTGTAGCTAACGTTTGCCGAACTCTGTGGGGAAAAAGAGCATAAACAAAGAACGTAACCCGTTTGGGGTTTGTAACGTGCTATACCTCGCCCATAATGACGAATCGGAAACTCCCCCTCTTTCACGATAATATTTCCTACTTTATATCTCTTTATCATTTTATCAAAGAGTATGACCGCTATGTCTTTACCTGCACTACAAACACTTATTGGCTTGCATTGTAATGAGTATTCGTAAACACTTTCGACTTGATCATTTAACAAAAGCACTTTCTTGTCATTTTCACCTTTAAGAATCAGTAACAAGAAGCTACCAATTGCTACGATGTCCAGCACACTTGCCAGGAAAGTCTCATTAGAGAAGTAGATGTGCTTAGCCCCAAATAGGGTTTCAAACATTTGGTGTTCAGAAGACAAAACTTTAGGTAATGGTTTTGTACATGATGAAGTTGCCGTGCTAGCAGATGCCAGATGCATGTCCTTAGATGTCACATCCCCAGAATAATTCTTACCCAATTCTACTTTTTCTGCACTATTTTTTCCATTGTCAGTGCCATTTCTAACGTCAGCAGATGCCAGATGCATGTCCTGAGATGATTCCTCCAAAGAAACATTCTGACATAATTCTATTTTTTCTGCACTATTGTTTCCATTGTCAGTGTTACTTTTAACGCCAGCAACCTCTGTATTCGGTTGGACCTCCTCCGTATCTTTAGAAGACACATCGAGCTGATCGGTTTTCAGATTGATTTCAAATGGCATTTGCGAAACTTGATTTATCAAAGCGTCAATCTGGATTGACTCAAGCGAATGTTCCATGCAGATATTTTGATGCTCGCTTTCATTGAGCTGTGACATTAGTTGGTTTGTCCTTGCATCATTTGCTGCTATATACATCTGGAAAGGATTTCCAAACTTCATTACAGTATGCAAGAACGAACTTAACTGACTGCTTTCTGACGACATCTGTTCGGCTTCAACCATCTCCTTGCCGAGTTCTTCAGTTGCTGTTTTCACTAACTCATTAGCTTTTATTTCGAATTCCTTAACTTTCCTTGTGGCCGCTTCTAAAATGAAGGTAAGCTGTTCGGTTTTCGCTAAAAGTTCTTCTTTTACAGAATAAAGTGACTTCACATTCTTCTCCTTTTCATTCCTCAGTGATTCAAGGTTTACACTTTTCACCTTAGAGAGGTATCTGTTAACCACGTCAGCTGAATTGCCGACGTCCACAGTCGTGTTTATGTCAACCAAATGCGTACAATCAGAATGTCCATCTTTAGCACACATAAAGCATATGTACTCTGTGTGATCTTCACATTTATACACAATATTTTGGAGCGGGTGACTCGAACACATCAAACTTTTCTGCATTTTTTCAAATGGCTCTTTGTCTAAAGGCAGGTCAGGTCCTGTTAGCAGTCTATGTTCCCGAGTAACCTTTATCTTTTGGTGGTGCGTGACACACTCCACACACAGATAGTCGATGCAATCCACGCAAAACCCGGTGGCGTTGACAGACAATTTCGTGAAGATGCACGGATCGCAATTTGGACCGGAGCTATCCAGGACATCCGTGCTCTTTCTTCCTGGGACAGCCATCTTCTGAACCAGGTGGATATCGTCTTACTAGAGGATTTGAGAACAATATGTGCTTGATTCAAAACAGATAATATACATGGATATTTTGGTGCAATTATGTACAATAATGTTATGTGCCCCGTCATTGGAGGCGTCTCGGAAAGACGACGCCAATAGCTTGTTACTTTAGTCGAGGCGTAGCCCTTCTGTGTTCAATTGGCAACCTAGAAATTGTGAGTAACATGACGTTTTATCGTTGATTCTTAGTCTATAGGGGTTCCACATTAAATTGAGCGAGGTTGCTACTCTGGCAACTTTGGGCAATTTGCATAATTTGTATAAATTAAAAATGGCCGCCGGAAGTAATTCTGAAAATTTTGTGCGAGAGATATTTCATAACATATGACACGTAATATATGTTTTCTGGGGTTTTAAGGTATGGGAATTCGATTTCTGACATTTGTTTGTATTTTCTTTCACTCAGAAAGAAAAAGAAAATGAGATTTTAGCAAATTTTGTTGTATTTTGTGCATCTATTTCACTTTTTCATACTATAATAACCTAATACTGTCATATATGAAAATGATGTGCACCATAAGTCAATTATCATCTTATTATTACTCAAAACTAATTTTGGTCTAGATCAGTTCTGGTAATGTTTAGAACAGTTATAGGAAATTGAGAAAATAAAATCCTTAAAAAAGCATAAAAGAAACAAAACGGATACCTACATTGTATTATGCATTGCAAAGTATCAAGTGGTTTAGTTAAGATAAAACAACTACTTTAGCAGCATCTCATAAGGTCCAATGTATTAGCATTATTTTCCTATGCTTGTTAAACAAAGGGAATGTTTGAAGCCGGTCTTAAACTCATGATCCAGAGAATGGAAACTTGTTGTGTCAACGGACTGTGTGATCTAAGTCGGGTCAAACCTGATAGAAGTGAAAAATGAATAAAAACAATACACCGCTACCTTTTGTAACTTTATACAGTGAAAAATAGGCAAAGGGTATGTTTTTTGTGTGGGGTGAATATTGGTTTCGTATTGTGAGATACATGCCAAAGATCCTCATTAAACTTCATGGAGTGTGCAATGTTCGGTGTCTGACCAGGTTCAACAATATCTGGCTATCATGAATATTAACTGAATTTAGTTGTTGCTGCTTTTTTAATTATTTTACAGTGTTGAATGTGAATATTATCACAAACGCATAATAAAGGCTGAAAAGTGATTGCATTTTATGCTCCACCAAAAAGCTTTCTATTCACAGAATACCTCATAACCATGTTATAAGAAACGTTCTTAGGAGTATAAAATTCAATGGCTTGCCCTAACCATTTTATCCAAAAATGTCCGACACCATAACCAATAATAATTCCCTTTGCTTCATAATCATTATCACCAGCATTGTTGTCCTCCTAACACCCTAAAACTGCTCTATAAAAGATTTGTTTTCTTCTTTATCAATAGTTTTGTTTGTTTGTTTTTATGGGATGTTGTAGCAATCCTTCCCATCAGAACAGGTTGAAAAAGAGGTATATAGCCGACGCTCTTTATGATAACCTTGCGACATGAATCTCTGTTATATGTTTTCCTCCTCTAAGCAATGCATTTACAGCAGATGATGCAAGATAGCTTGGATTGGGTTGCCCACCCCCACACTGAGTTATCTTCAGTGCTGATCTTCTTTATCGCCCATCCATATGTTTTTAAATACTTTTACTCTTGGCTTTCATAGAATAACTTCAATGTGTAGAGGCAGACCTTATCTTGTTGTTTGCTATATCGGTGTAAAGCCAGAATCAAGCTGTCTACATTTTTTTCTCTTCTGAAAGGTCTTACAAAGCATTGATCTACAACTTTGCTACTTTCACAAGCCGTTTGGTGCTTCTTTGGTACACTGACTCTTTTCATTCAAACATATTAGACAGTCCATGATAATGACAAGAGACTGTGTTCAAGGTAATAAACTGTTCTCTTTTAATTTTGATATGATGTTTCACATCCACAGACAGCATGCCAGTGGCTTAATACAAGACAATAGAACTTTTGATAGCCTTGCGTATAAATCTCCATGCACTTAACATGTGAACTCTTGTCAGTGCAAGTGGTTGTGAACACTACAATGGACTAAAAGGACGAATATTTCCATATCACCACTAAGCTCATGGACGAAGCTCTGTCTGGATCTAGAAATCTACAGGACATCGGAGACTATATTTATATCTGCTTCATCATAAAGGAATACTCCATCATCTTATGTCTCTAGTGTGGTATTCTCACCAAGCCTAAAATTAACATGAATACTAGCAAGAAGCTTTTTCATGTTATACTTGCTATGCATTGATTAGTTTTCTATTCAGCAAGATATTGGCTATAAAAATAAGTCATGCTCTATGGTGACTTCTCCTGGTAGTCTCATAATTCATGTTTTTTGGCAGAAATACAGTGGTATTTGACAAACTTTTCCTCCTTCATCATAGTATCAGAATTTATTGGATACATTCAATCAAGTGTATAAATCTTCCACCATGCAGCCAAACTATGTGATAGGACAAATTAGATACAATAACTATCACAGTATCAGGCGCCTCTTGGTTGATGTCTACATTGCCTAGCTGTATAGGTTACAGAGGACCATACTTCTTGTACCTTTGTGATTAAATTCGTACCCGTCAATGAGAGTAGAGGTGAATGCAAATAAACTACATATAACTGTAATGTTACTGATTTCCTTTCCTTTCTCCCATATTAGCACTTTCAGAATCTGGGCAGTCACATGACTTGACAGGTATGGTCTACTTTATATAATTCGGGTACTTAACCTCGACGTGCTAAAGGCTTTGATCATGAGCATTCGATGTGTACATATGCTTCATCTTCCATCTCTTTCTTATGAAGCTTATTTGAGTTATGACCTGTTGTCTTCATCAAAGACAGTATTAAAGCAGGCTGACACAAAGACGGAAATGTCGATCTATGTACGTTTATAAACGGGAAAGATTCTGTGAGGACTCATTTTTCAATCTAAACTGAAGCTTGCTACTCCAAACTGATCAGCATCCAAGAACCCACCACAACATCTACATACAATATCCAATTTTAATCGACTTAAAGTGCATACCAAGCATATTGTGTATGTCTAGCAAGGAAGAATTACTTCATTACATACAATTCAAGGTCATATTCTTCACATTGATATAACAGCCCTCTCTCTGTCTCTCTCTCTCTTCATGTTCAAATTAATGACTAAAAAGTGTCGGAAGCAAGAAACTGTCAACTTAGCATCATCAAATTGGATTTAGATCAACAGTTTCGAATCTGTTCAGCTTGCTTAAATTCCTCCGGTCCAACATGCATGAAGACAATGGCAACACCATCAAGCATTCGCAGATCTTTCATCCAAGACTGTTACATTCAACATACACGTCAGACAAAGATGCTGCTGTGTTATAGAATTTTAAATCTGAGCCTTCATCAGTTTGACAATACAGCTAAGAGAGGATTTAATGTGAGTTTTGGCTACAGTGGCATCATTTAAACGCACTGACTAATGCCAGATCCTTTGCTTTGTTGCAGCAATACATGTATTTGGTTCGAAAAGAAAAAGGATTAGATGTTTACCTTGTACTTCATGGAATACATCGCTTTATCAAAATAATTTACCTTCTTTCATAATCAAATTTTAAACTTGATAGAATTACTCCTTTTGTAATGTTAATACAAGAGTAATAACGGTATAACATGTTTGTGTTGAGTATCATACAAATGACACTGTACGGTATGTATGTTTCTCTGAATTAAAGGCTTTTTGTATGTTGTATATTGATATTAGATCTTGTCTCAATAAATGGTTGTCTTATCAAATTTTAACAGTATGTCCTGAAAATGGTTTGCATTGTACAGAATAAAAAAATCCATGAAATCTTTATTGATCAAATAGCCAGTCAAAATAACTTTTGTATTTTCAAAATGGCGTCTGGCCGCCATCTTGATTTTTTTCAACACAGAGTGGTCAAAATTGAATTTAAACATCAAAAATGAACTTTTCATACCCCTGAACCACAGAAAGGACACCTTACATGCCATATTTTTTCTTAAAGGTGTCGTGTACAAAAACCACGATGCTAATTGGCGGCCGTTTTTAATTTATGCAAATTATGCAAATTGCCCAAAGTTGCAAAGTGGCAACCTCGCTCAATTCAATGCAGGACACATGTAGACTAAGAATCAACAATAAAACTTCATGTTACTCACTATTTCTAGGTTGCGAAAATTTCGCCTCGACTACTTTGACAAAGTGCATTTCGGCATGTCGAAAAAAAAAGGGAATGTTGTTTCGAATTTGCGTATATTTAAGCACAGGATCATTAGTAAAACGCTATCAATGCAATCTGTGTACATTTTTTCCTGGGACAGCCATCTTTAAAACCACCTGCAGAATATAACCTACTATAATTTACTGATTATCATTACTGATATTGCTGAATAGGTTGTCTAAAATTGTTATTTCAAATTTGGGTTATACAATTGTGTTTTTCATGGACAGGAGTGCATACAAATAATGTTATGTTTGGTTGTCCTTAACGGTTGTGAGAGAAATACCGCAGTGTACTAATACAATTTCCTCTTCCGAGCTCAGGTAATAATGTCTCCAACTAGATTCTATTTATATCTAATCAACGTTGTACTTTTTGGATTTCTCTGAGTTAGAAAAACCATAAAGCCAAAGGAGCTCGTTTGTATAGTCATAATTAAATCAACATGGAAATGTATAAAAAAAATATCAGGCAGTTTTTATAGAATTAAAGAATACTTACTATCTATTCCATAATAGTAGTCCTTTGTGTTCAGTCAGTCTGCCCTACTCGTCGATATTATGAATAACCTATTCAAGTAAATGCGTTTGTTTAGACTTGTTGATCAATCGCGCGTAGCTACCACGTGATATGGTTAATAATCTGTTATCGGCTTTTGACGTGCGACAGGGCACGGGTAAAAATACATTCTATTTGAATTACTTTATGTAAAAAACCCGTTTTCAATGGCGTTATAGTTTTCACTGACACCTTGATTAAAACTAGAACTACTTCCTCTTACATAATACTTGCTTTTTAGTTGTATCCAATATCCTACGCTAGTATCAGAGAGGGAATTCATCTCGACCATAGTGCATGGTATTTGCATGGTTTTTGATATGCCTCGATCAAGGACTCAAACTATCGACCTTTTTATTCGCGAAGGGGAATACAAAAGAATCTGTGGTACGTGTCGAGTTCAATTAAAACCGTCTTATTTGCCTAGCCAATATGGATGGCCCAAATTTCAAAGCAAGAGCAAACGTCTAAAGCAGAATGAAATAGATACTTTTTATTTTGGAATATTGATTTGAGTCCTATATAACCTTTATATATTAGGAGCGTTTTATAATTTTGAAGATATGTTTTCTAAATTCTTCTACAACAAATAATGTAACATTGGGTACAATAGAGTAAGCGGTTCTAATCCAGTTATATATCTATTTGGTTTGGGGTGGGGGTTTGGAGCACATACAACCCTAGCTATGTTCTTCAATGCATATCTTTCTATTGTATGTCTACACTTACTTGCCCCATACTCGAGATATTGCATGTGAAAATATGTTTTCATGATAAAGAATTGTTAAATAATTGTATAGCAGACGGTTTTCGAAGTGAATACATGTGTAGTATATTGCTTAACCCTATACCGAACGCCAAATTTTCGGCTGCCCTAAATTGAAATAGTTTGAGGACAACATTTCAAAATGTGATGAAATTGGAAAATAATCTTCTGATGGAGTAGAAAGAATTGTTGATAACATAAGAATTGCTCATCACGAGCAATTTCTCCTTTTCCCACAATGTATTCCAGAATCGTCCGCAACAAAGTGGTAGAATCGTCCGCAACAAAATGGTTAAATGTCATTATTGTTTGGTATGGATTAAGCGCTCAAGCATTGATCAATACAATGTTTTACCCTTTCACCATCAAACGACAGGGGCTTAATGATCGGTTCAGGCTTATTTATTTTCTTATACATTTCAAACCATCACCGTTACCATTATCAGTGTTAATAAAATATCAAGGTCTCAAACATCAATACAATAATTACAACTATTACCCTTCTTTATTATCCCTAGCATAAGCAGAAACTACACATGACAATTTATAACAGCCAGGAATGAATATAAATCACTTTTACGAAAAAACAGATATTGTCATGATAAAAAGATGACAGAAAACTTAATTAATGCACGATATGAAAATGCTCAACTTTATTGGAATCTTTTAAAGAATGGTACGAAAAGCAAACCAAGCAATATTAATATTATTGAGTTTGAACGGTATTTTAGAGCTGTTAATAACCCGAGTGATCCTTATTTTGTAACAGATGATGATATTTTAGAATTTAATGAAAACTATGAACATGATGAATTGTCAACTTTTTTCGAGGAATTGAATGTCCAGATATCGAAGGATGAAATTACTAAGGCCATAAAACAGTTAAAGAGTAATAGATCTGCTGGGCCTGATTTTTATATTAATGAATTTTTTGTTCATGGTATAACTGTATTATTACCTGTTTTGCATGTACTTTTTAATAAAATATTTGATATAGGTTATTTTCCTAAGTCATGGTCTGAAGGATACATTATTCCTCTACTTAAAAAAGGAAGCAAAAGTAACGTAGAGAATTACCGTGGTATTACCTTATTAAGTACACTTGGAAAATTGTTTACTCGAGTGCTAAATAATCGATTAACATTATGGGCAGAGGAGTATAATGTATATGTTGAAGCTCAGATGGGATTTGGATCTGGATTAGGAACAGTTGACGGTATTTACGTTCTTCACAACATTATAACACATATGCTTAATTCTGGGAAAAAGTTATATTGTGCGTTTGTTGATTTTACAAAGGCTTTTGATTATGTTGTTAGAGACAATTTATGGCATAAATTAGTTAAACTTGGACTAAAGGGTAGAATTTTAGATATCATTAAATCCTTATATTCGGAAGTGAAGACAAGGGTAAAATATTTTAACCAGTTAAGTGATGATTTTACATGCACGTTAGGAGTAAGACAGGGGGAATGTTTATCACCCTTCCTTTTTTCTATGTTCATTAATGATATCGAACAATCATTTATTAATAAAGGTGTAAGAGGTATCGATATAGGTCTTTTAAATGTTTTCATGATAATGTATGCTGACGATATTGTTTTTTTAGCTGAGTCACCTGAGAAATTGCAGAATCATCTTGATCTTTTGCGAGACTATTGTTATACGTGGAAATTAAAGGTTAATACGTTAAAGACTAAAGTGATGCTTTTCAAAAAGGGAGGTAATTTGCCGAATGATTTACGGTTTAACTATGACGATAACGTTTTGGAAATAGTGAATCGATTTGTGTATTTAGGTATTGTATTTTCCTCAGGCGGATCATTTAATAATGCCGAGCATACATTATCCGGCCAAGCATTAAAAGCCATTTTTGTAATGAACAAATATTTATATAAATTTACACGATTATCAATAAAACATAGGCTTGATCTGTTTGATAAACTGATTACACCAATTTTAAATTACTCCAGCCAAGTTTGGGGCTTTGCCAAAGCTGATTCTATTGAAAGAGTCCATACTCAATTCTGCAAGAAATTATTAAATGTTAAGAAAACAACACAGAATGATTTTATATACGGGGAATTGGGCAGAAACTCATTACAAATTAATAGATATTATAATATTCTTAAATATTGGGTAAAGCTTTTACAAATGCCGACATCCAAATACCCTAAATGCTGTTATATTCAATCAGTAGAGGATTTTCAAACTTCTCAAAGTAAGATTAACTGGGCATCGCTAGTAAGCAATCTTTTATGTTCACTTGGGCTTTATGAACCATGGATCTCTCAAACTATTGGAGATAACAGAGTCTTTTTATCTATCGTTAGACAAAGATTGGACGATCAATTTATTCAGAATTGGAATGGCCGTATTAAAAACTCTTCAAGAGCTCTATTTTATTCTATGATATGTACTTTTCAATTTCAGGAATATCTTAATGTTTTTGATTGTGCAAAGCACTGTACTGCTATGACCAGATTACGAGTGTCTTCTCATAGGTTACAGATTGAGGCTGGTCGTTGGCACAAACCAAATAAAATTTCTCGTGAAAATAGAACATGTGTTACATGTAATATTTTAGAGGACGAGTATCATTTCATTTTAGAATGTGCTACATATGCTGAATTAAGAAAAAGATATATCAATAAGTTTTATTTCAATCGTCCTAATATGCACAAGTTTATTACATTAATAACTTCAAAAAGTGCTAAAGTCATCAACAATTTGGGTTTATTTATTTTCCATGCTTTTGAAAAGAGAAATAGAATCATGTATGGTTGATGTTTCAATGTTTTTTGGTTTTTATTATTGTATTTTCTTATCGAAATCATAGGCTTTTGTTTATTTATCAACACGCAGGTATTAATATATACAAAATATCAAACCTTGCTCCGACCATATCTACTATTTGTACATTTTTTATATTAATGTGTTTGTATGGACATATAAAGACGTTTGTTTGTCAATGTTTGTATTTGTGGAATTTTCTCCACTGTCTACATTTCATATAAATGTGTTTGTAGGAACATCTATAGACGTTTGTTTGTATATGTTGTATCTGTTGAATATTCTTGTAATATTTACATTCTTATTTTTCTCATTGTAGATCGTCATGTTGACAATATTTAATTTCATGTATTTCATTCTCGTATTTTTGTTCATTGAATTATGTTAACAATATACCTAATGGGCTTATAAGCCTTATGGAATTATGTAAATAAATAAAACCTAAACCTATCATGACCAGTGTTCCTATGCCGTAATTGAAATAGTAAAATATTAAATTAGCAACCCTTTTTTCTGTCATGAAAATACACACATACATGTAGAAACAACCGATCAATACGTTTAGCCCTTTAACCAAACACCAAAGTTTCCACTGTCCCAAATTGAAAGAGTTTGCAGACGACATTTCAAAATGTGATGAAATTAAAAAGTAATCTTCTGATAGGGCAGAAAAGATTGTGGAAAAAGGAGAAACTGCTCGTTAAGAGCAATTTCTCCTTTTTCCACCATGTTTTTCAGAGTCCTCTGCAATAAATTGGTCAACTGTCGTTATTGTTTGGTAATTGGTTAATGGAAGTTGAGAATGTGTGGCTATTAACACGAGTACTGATATAAAGGAAGTAGTCATCGAGAGCGAATTTAAAAGGCTTCAAGCTTTTGCAACACTCAGTGAAAACAAATATGTTAAGTATTATGCAAAAGAAAACGACCCTACGCCCTCTTTCTCTCCGACGTCAGGAAAGAGTGAGAGGGCCAATCGCTAATGTTGTTACAACTTGTTGCCCAATCAAATTACAATTAGTTAAAGCTTTTTCTTCTTCTACATCCTCTTAATGATATGTATATCTGTTGTTGTAAATATGTAATGTATAGGGCGATCGCGCTCTTGTGTGATGTTTATGTTTCAATCAAACGATACCACAACTGAGGCAAGGGCTGAATTGAATACCCGCAGTTATCTACCTAACGTTGTATTTGACCTATAATCACCTGTTTAAATGTTTTGAACTCGGCCATATACTGCGTTGGACCTATTCTTCGTTTGCTTCAAAGAAACAACACCTCAACAACAGCGCTGAAATGTGCTCAGAGATGCCTGCCCTCTTATAATGTTTTATACTTGCATCGTGTCCCTGTTCGATGTATTTAGCAGCAGACGAGTTCAAACATGTTATCAAAGTGACATAAATCATCCAATTCAATGTTTAAAACTGAACAATACACATCGAAATCGTTGAGACAAAATGAGAATTTGCTCATAATGAGCAAATTGTCATTTTGTCTCAACGGGTTCAACATTTCGTCTGCTGTTTACGCGTGTTAAGTCGTCTGCGAAGTGGGTTTGAATGAATCTAAGCGGTGCATACATCTAAGTGGTATACATGTAAACAGGTATTTCAGTTGTACCTGTGTATCTGCCCTATATTCGTCGAGGTGTTATCAAATACTCTCGAGCCGATTTGAGATTGAGGACGCCATTTTGTTAGTAGGACATTTATTTCAAGGTAAGTAAACAGTACATTAAATAGTTGTTTCGATCACATAGAAATCTATACTTAAATATTAGTTTGAAAGACGGAATATAAGATCGAGAATAGCCTACTCTTCAGACTTAAAATATACAATTTCTCGTCAAACAAACACCTGTATGTAGAATAACAACACAACGTAAAAAAATACTATATATTTGTTCATTTAATCGTTCAGATATTATAGCAGTCCTTTAGGAGAGTAGCGTTTTCCAATGTTTGAAAGTAAAAGTTTCTATAGGGATAGGAATATATATAGACTAGAGTTATAGACATATATTTTACCATTAAGCCAATGTTTATGAAAAACTGCGGCTGAATTTCTCCAAAGAAAATACATGTATGTTGTCTGCAGGCGAGGGTGTTCAAAACGAGTTTCCTGAAGTTTGTGCAAAGTCATTCACGAACCAATAGCTGTATTGAATCTTGAGAGTAGTTGCACCTTTTCTGTTCGGATATAAAGCTTTTTAAAGCCATTAGCACAGTATTACTTTAATCATTCATGTATGCAAAGTAAAAGGCAAAAGAAAATAAAAAAGAAAGAAAAAGGCCACTATGCAAAAATGACACAGTGCTTTCAACGCATTGTCGCACAATTTGAAATCTTATACAAAGTCACTTGAATCTGAAAAATAAACAGAATTGATTTAAAATAGTAATGTTGTTATAAAGGGACACGACATATGTGGTGAGTAAAATATAGTGAAGATATAATGGGTTTAGAAAGGTTTCAAAATACAGTTGCTATTCGTAAAGTTTCATGATTGGCGTCCGTTGTTAAATTCACATTAAACCTAACGAGTAATCCAATATATGGACATGTTTAAAAGATTACTTCTCAACCCTTTTATACAAATACAGTGTGAATCACGTGCTGCAGAAAACATTGGATGAACCAAATTAATAAAAGGATCAATTGCTTCTTACGAGCAATATGTTTCTTTTTCATACTAATGTTCTATCCAATTCCACAGAGAAAGTGTTATAATCCATGTAATTTTGTGGTTTGTTGATGCTTTCAGTTTTAATCGGACACAAGTTCAAATCTGGGCGAACGGGATAATATAAGTTTCTTTTAAAAAAACACACACACTGCGTTATGTACAATCAGCATGCATCTTCACTAGGAGATTGTTGAAATAACAAAGACTTTATTCAACAGAAACATTTTTCACAGTTTAAACTAACAATCTTCCATAAGATCCTCAACGTTAAAGATCTCAGGCAAATACCAAGGATATCAAATTGCATTAACCCTTATAGTGCTGGAACCGACTTCATGCGTATGCAAGTAGGTTAGATCCAGCCAGCCGCCATGTAAATTGGCGGCTGGTCTGTGATCTAACCTGTTTGCAACTCTGAGTATCTTTCCTCATACGAATTTAGCAGATAGTTAAGGTTTTGGAAAGCAGAAGACACACAATTTTGTTTTCAGAAAATTACCCAGCACTCTAAGGGTTGAAGACAATGACGTTGACAGCGTGTGAATATAATCGTAATGAACGTGTTTTAGTTTTGTCAATAATTCACTCTGGCCAATTTACCTCCACAAGTCATTTCATATAGCAGGCGTCTGCTGTAGTTTTCAATTTGGATAAGTCTCCAAATTGAATATTAGGAAGTGGGTAAACAATTGAGTTACATCTCTTTCTTGCCTCCTTTGAACCATAAATGCTTCTATCCATAAATAGAAAAGAAATTTAGCTTTTTTTGCTATTTTGGTTTTCCTTGTTATATTCTAAATTTGCATGATTTTAGATCAGCAAGTAAATATACTTTTTATCAATTATACATCATTATACCGCATCTGCTACAAAAGAAAAAGAAATCAAATAAGTAATTTATCCTCTTATCAAATAAGTTGCAACGTAATTGTATGTTGAACATGTTTGGTCCCTGCTCTTTTATTACCGTCTGCTGCTGTTTTAGATTAGGACAAGTCACAAATTCTGATGTGGGAATTGGTTTTAATATAAAACCTTGACCTTTCTGTAAGAGGAAACTTGCACGAAATAGTCATAAACTCGTGGTAATTTGAGAGCAGAAAGATGGTATCTCATAAATTCGTTCTGAAGGATAAACGCCTGTTTGGTTGGGGCCACATTGACGATTTATCGACCACAAGCTATACAATACATCCTTAACGGTGGTTTTGAAAAGGATTTCGGTTGTAAATCACCAGAATATTTAAACGTTGACACTTTAATGGGTGCTGTATATATTGCTGTGAACAAGTCACACACCTAACTCACTGCACGGAATTTTGGTTGGTTGGCTGGTGCTTTACGCTACTACCAAAGGTATACATTTTTGCTTTTGTTGACTTCAATCAAGCATAATTCTTTATCCTCTGATTTAGTCAATTTAGTTGATAACCTTTTGCATAGCCAGTGGCTACTTTTATAGAGTGAACGAGCATTATCAGCGATGAAATTTTAAAGTTCCTTGTAGAATTTACTTCTCAAGAAATGTCGTTCTAATCGGGGTTCGAGCCTTGCCAAAACTAATATAGAAAGTACGGCTTCTAGCTGAGCTACTTAAGGCATTTCCCATGCAATAGACCAGCAGTATTTTGGACGTATACTTGTTAGTATGGCCGTCATTGGGAAGAATCATACCTTTCTTATGAAGAAGATATACGTGAGAAATCACAAAATATGGTTTTATAGTTCAGTATGACAGTATGGTCATATTAGCGGTCACCAAACGGATGCTAATATCGTTTCTCTATCAAGATATATGTATTATCAAATAGCGAAGTTATATACATGTATGTATAGAGTAAACCATTGACTTAAAGGTGCTTGTTTCACAGCAGTGAAATCTGAAAGTCAAAATAATATAACATTTAACCCTTTCCCAAAAAATAAGTTTTCGACTGTCCCAAATTGGAAGAGTTTGCAGACGACATTTCAAAAGGTGATGGCATTGGAAAATAATCTGCTGATAGGGCAGAAGTCATTGTGGGAAAAGGAGAAATTGCTCGTTACGAGCAATTTCTCCTTTTCCCACAATGTTTTCTAAAGTCGTCTGCAACCAAGTGGTCAAATTTCGTGATTGTTTGGGAAAGGGTTGAATAATACAGTTTTTTGCGCCGTTGTTTGATATACATTTAAACGTATTATTATAGTATGAAATCATGATTAATTCAGTACGCATCAATTTATCTTAGTATGTAGGGTTCATGTACGGTTCATGTACGGTTCATGTGCGGTTCATGTACGTTTCATGTACGGTTCATGTGCCACATATCTCAAAAGCGATGTCACGCCTTTGGATAAGAATAAGAGTGAATTCACTGTATTCACATCACTTTGAATGATAACAAAAAAAGAATGTTTCCAATGACCTTACTTTTGTGCGTATCATATAAGAGAGTTCATCTGATGTGCAGTTTTAAAGCAATTGATTAACTAAACTTCCAAAATATCCTCACATCTGTGAACAAGCACCTATACATGACAATTGACATAAATTTTGTCTAGCCAATTGTTCTAGCTGAGGCGGTTTTGTGATTAAAGATACCACCAAAACAAAGGCATGTTCTTTACAATTTCGCCCAAACAAACGGGTTTTACTAAACTATATTTCAAACGAAATTAATTGATGAATTTACCTACAAACGACTGTTTAACGCGTATGCTCAATGTCTTTTTCATCATAGCATATACAAAAGAGGTTATACATCAATGTTAAGATCTTATTGAACGACCACATCTAATTGTATAAAGCCTAGCTTCGTGTTACTGTCTCTTTTCCTCGCAATGCCACAACCATGGTATTGGAGCAGCTTCAAACTATAAAGCATTTCTAGCGTTCGTGGTCTTCAAAGCATTCGGAAAAACATTATGTTATTGTTTCGGTCATCCATTTGCACAATTGGTAGACTAAAGCCAATTAGGTATCCAATATATTACTTAAATCATTTTTAAGACTAAGTCCATATTCTTATATGTGTTATAATTTTATATATACATGTATGCTACTTAAACGATGTACGTGATATATAATAAATTAATCTCAATTGATACGTACATTTGCATTTGAGCACGTGATTAATCATTATCTAACACACTTCTATATCTCAATCTGAACGGCCTTCTGATTTATCCCTTAGAATGCTGGGTAATTTTCCGAAAAAAAAGGTTTTGTGTCGTCTGCTTTTCAAAATCTTAGGTATTTACTTAACTTTGATGTAGAAATATATTCAGAGAAGCGAAAAGTCTAGATCACAGGCGAGCCTGGATCTAACCTGTTTGCAGAAGCAATTCTTAGAACAATTTATCTTATATTCGCACACGTACTTTTCCTTAGATTTTAAATTCATCGGTATCAGGAAAAGTAAATATAACTAAAGTAGATAGGTTGCCACGTTTATCAGACATGTTGATACGTTAAGTATAGAATAAGACTCAAACTGAAGTTACGTTTATACTTTTAATGGGTGATCTACCAAGACTTTAGGAATCAGTTAACGAGAATGATCAGCTATAATATTAAAACAACATTACACTGTTGAACTATAAAGCAATTATTGTGGCAAACGTTTATTTCTGTAACAATGTTTTCCTATTATAGTTTTCAACACGTAAAAACAAACATGTATACTCGAATACGTTGTTATCTCTAACCCTACCCTTCCCCAATTCCGATGACTTACAGAAGAAAAGTACCAGAATCCAAAATGACTTATGTATGCACACGTTTTATATACACGGGGAATCACGTGATCAATGTTTACGATCTCATGTCCGAACAAAATAGCTGCGCCACAGGTAGTTATTGTGTACTCCGCTTGAATTGTCCACCAACTTTCGGGTCCTAGTGGTATATGGTAACCCATAATTTATAATGGCGTTCCGTCTTACACTCGGTAAAGAAATCGCAGTCGATGGGCGCGAAAGCTCGCCCGTCAACTGCGATTTCTTTAACGTCACGGACTGATCTATATTCATCAAACTTTTTTCAATGCACTTTTTTCAATTTCCTTTATTTCACTCAGTTCCTGTTACAGAAAGCCAAAGTTGACTTAATACACATATTTAAATTTTCTGTGCGTCATTTGAAACTTTCGAAAATAAAGGAATATAGATTAATTTAACATTTCAGCATAGAAACCAATAGCATATATGATGAATTTTTTACATTTATCATTTTATAAAAATCCGAGGGAAATCTGACATAATCTAAATGTAGCGTCAAGCTATGAACAACCTGTCACGTGACGCATGTAGCTGTAGTATACAAAAGTCGAGGCCGTGGAGGTTTTCCGTCAATATCTTCATTTATACCGCGTTTTTTTTAATGAATATTTGTTAGAAGCATACGCAAATTCTACTTTTTATCTATATATATTTAGTGTATGACGTCCAGGGTCTTTAACAAGCCAACAGAAATATATTCTGCCGGTTGGGTTTCAAGAATTCTCAACATCAGCATATTTCAGACTAGGATTAAGACATTTTGGAATCCAATCGTCCATATAGTCATGATTACCCATACACTTAGAGACATACGCCCCGATACACAACCACGTCCCCACACTCAACCCCATATGCAAACACGCAGCTACACTGAAACACAATTACAAATAGAATCACACACAATAATGGTTTATTAGTATAAAGTACTTTGGAAACTGTATACACTGGAAATCCATTTTATTCGTTGTTCTCTTTTCGCCGTACAGGAAACCGTAATTCAGACTAAAGATCCAGGATGCCGAGAAGTGATGTGTACTTGGTGTCATCGAAACCTGTGGACGATGGGGCTGGTATTAAACCCTACGACAACCCAGGGTTTACAGCGGGGGAAGGAAAGGTGACATACAGGTAAATCACTAGTCTGGGTGATCCAGACGTAGATATTCCATTCTGGGTAAAGCTTGGGTCATCAGAGTAAACCTAGAGACCGGCTTACCCGGGTTCGATCCCAGAAGACGATCATTTACTTCACTGTGGAGTGTTATTTGACAAAACACACTTCCTAGCCTAGTCCTGGTAGGGTATTCAGGGAACATAGACTATGATACTGAAGAATGTTTGCTGTACATTGAAGGGAAGAAGAAGAACCTCAGGAATTCTTTGGTTACGAGGTGTAAATGGATTTTGCGAAAGGCGGTTCGCTTACTCTAGATACCTGCGTGAGATGCCAGTCGAGATCACGTGGAGTTTTGTGACCGATCCAAAACGAAATCTACAATAAATACCAACTAAAAAGTATTGGTCTAAGTTAAGAAAAAGCCTTATTAAGGCAAAAGGTGAAACCTTACGGGAATTTTCCCCTTCAGTAGATATTCTCAATCGAATTGTCCCTTGTGCTAAAACAAGCATAGTAGAGGGAAAGGGTTCTAACATCGTCTTTATCAGCTGCTGACACAAAACGTCTGGTATTCATTTTTCGTCAAACTTTGAGACCCATCCCTACCAATGGATAAAACATCTTCGAGGTTTGGCTTATATTCTTATTTTCTTTTTTCTTATATATGACATGGTCCAGATAGGATGGGTATTATCAAACCTGATTTGCATTGCTTTTCTTAACTCTTTGCTGTGTGTGCTTATTAAAACAGTTTTGACGGGACGATTCTAATGTGTACCCACACAATTTGGTATATTATCTTATATTTGAAGTACCGCATGTTTAAGGCTCCAATATATTTGATATCTTATCGAGGCTATTGTGTGTTGGTCTTTAAGATCAAACCACTTATTGCGATTAAGATACTGCTTTAAATGTTATTACCACAAATATGTATTCAATCATAAAGTTGTGTCTCATTGCCTTTGATAAAGAAGACTGTTTAACAGCAAAGGTAACCTCGAATTAAACAATTGCATAATGAAATGGATTAACCCTTAGAATACTGGGTAATTTTCAAAGAAAATATTTATTTGTCCTCAGCTTACCAAAAATCTTGAATATCTGCTTAATGCTGATTAGGAAAGATACTCAAAGTAACAAAAAGATTAGATCACATGCAAGTAAATTGGCGGCTGGCATGTGATGTAACCTTTCTGCATAAGCATGAAGTCAGTTCCAGCACTATAAGGGTCAATACAACTCTTTGATCTGCATAATTGGATTTGCACCACGGCTGTAGAAGATCAGTTATATTACTGGTAAGTAATCCATTGTGTTCATGCTTCCTAAGGAACAATATGTATGATGAAGCGAGGTAATAGCCTTGTGGCATTATACAATTATGTACTCTAGCACTATCAGGGATTGGACTTAAATCCTCGACACAAGAACAAAATAGGATTTCACTGCCGCTCATCCTGTAAAGCAAATTTTGTTTGTTGATAAAGCAAAAACACAGAAAACGTTGATGCAACGAATATCAATTTCAATATCAAAAGGACTATTCTAACGAGTACCTCATGTCATACTTCCCTGATCTCTAATGTCTGTAAAGGTTATCAAACATGTATTAGAAGTATTATAGGAAATAAAATATTGAAACTCAGACTTAACTGTTTACAGCCCGGAGAATGGGGTGGACGTCCCTGTACCGGACAAATCGTATCCACTACGTCCATACCGCGGGATGGGCAAGGAGGACCTCCTCCATTTTTCCTCGCAGCCATTTTGGAGCCGCCTGAGAACGGCCTGTATCGCGGTTGTCATCCTTGGCTGGCTGGCTCTCATCATCACCGTGGTGGCGCTGGTGCTGGTGTACCCAAAATGCCGGGACCCAGCGTCGCGCACTTGGTGGCAGACGGAACCAGTGTACCGGATTTATGTGCCCAGCTTCAAGGACAGCAATGACGACGGAATCGGGGATTTAAAGGGTATGATTGTGCTAGGAAGAATTAACTGGTTGGCCTGATTTGGCTCGTTTTTGTTGTTTTAACCCTAGAATGCTGGTTAATTTCTTATAAAGAGATTTTTGTGTCGTCAGCCTTCCAAAACCTTACACATCTGCTTAATTTTGATGAGGAAAGATACTCAGAGTAGAAAACAGGTTAGAACACAGGTAGGCCTCCAATTCATTTGGCGACTGGTCTGGAACTAACCTGTTTGCATAAGCATGAAGTCGGTTCCAGCAGTATAAGGGTTAATAAAACTGTTTTCATTCATATTCAGTGGTTAGTGCGCATATTGATGTTCATGTCGTTTCCTCGCATTTACCGCACGAAATTCTAATCAGACTTGTGAATGAGTTCCCATATGAAGGGCTGTGATATCGACTCTCTAATCGGCTACACCAACGGAGAAGCTATAAATTTCTTACCAAATTATTACCCATTTATCAATTACCACCAATAAAACGTTGAGTAAATATGCGAAAGAAGTATGTGTCTCGGAAATGATATGGATATTGAATAGTTTGGATGGATTCGCTATAAGTTATGACATAACTGAACTTCTGCAGAATGCCTTGTTAAACTCGAAACTGACGTAAACGTAATATGCTTTTCTTTCGTAAACAGTTTGTCAGACGAACTGAAAGTACAGAAGTTATAAATTGTGGTTAACCTACGTATAGAATTAAGATCAACCTGTAATTTTATGGGTAACTCTTGATTTCAAAACAAGGTTAGCTACCATAAATGATTCCAGTCCTTTCCATGCAGCACTGTTTGTATCTACTTCAATATCTGTAATGATTATGCTTGCAATTTTAAATGTTCATATAAGTGTGTTTGTCTGTAAACATATTTTTTGTAAAAATGGTATTTATTCCTGTTGCAAATGTTCCATTGTTGTTCATTTGTGCATGCATAAAAGGTTATAAAAGGTGGTAGACAGTGGTGCAGTGTTATGGCCTCGGTCTCTTGTACCGAGGGTCTCGTTTTCGAATCCCCGTTAGACGAGGTAAAAATTGCCGGGGCTAACCGCCAGATCGCTGCAAGTACTGGTGTAGTAGCCTATCCAAGCTTCAAGCTTCCGTCACAATCGATGTACAATAAATAAGTTTAAACTAAACTAATAGAAATGTCCCTGTACTCTTCTGTTTCGTATAGGCATAGAGTCGAAGTTGGACTACATCAAGGGTCTGGGGTTCGGGGTAGTATCACTGAGCCCCTTCTATGAGACAGTGGACAGCGCCTCGACTCCTGCCACGGTCACCAACTTCGGTTCTGGTAATGACATGGCTATCACCGACCATAAACAGGTGGGCGGGGCATACGGAACACTCGAAGACTTCGACAGTCTCATTACAGAGGCGGGTGCTAAAGGTATGTTACAAGTTGGTATCATTAAATGTTGTTTGTTAAACAAGTGTCCTGTTTTATTGTTGGACAGTTGATTAATGCATGATTCTTTTGTTATATACAAGTCCTAATTATGAAATCACGTGTTTGTAGGTATCTTTGTTTGTACCATGATTAAATTGTCTTAGCCATATTTAGAAGAATTGAACATGCTTTGCCGGCTCTTGCCAATAAAGTATTAAATTTAATTCATAATGAGATAAGGGTATGCATAAGAAAAGGCCACGATCGCTTTCAGAGATCGAACCCGGTAAACCTGGTCATAGATTACCAACCCTAACCACTTAATCACCTTCGATCTTTATAAAATGTAGGTGGTTGGAAATCATAATCTTAATACACACAAATATGTAGTCCAAATGATCCAGACTTAGATATTTCACTCTACGCACCACAGTTATAGCTTGGATCATCAATAAATGTCCGTGACATTTGTACCTTATCTAGATTTTTGCACATATGTGTCTATTCTCGTTTGAGTTTTAATCACATCGTACATAGATACTCATTTCATTGTATTGATATGGTATCATTCGGGATGTGTATAAACCTACTTTAACTTTAAGATTTTAACTTTGTTTTGATGACATGTTTTTCTTGTTTGTCACGCCAGTGATTCACATGGATTTACAGCTGAACATAATTTAAGTCTTGGCCAATATCTTCATTTTGTCAATCAAAATGAACCACTTTTCCCAACTATATTGGGAATGTTTCACACGAAATTTCAAGCAGTGCCTATGCAAGCAAATCCGTATGTAATTTAAAGGAACAAATATGCAGAGCCGTTTAACAAAGAAGAGATTCCACAATTTCTTTTTACATATTTCCTTATTTCACTAGGCCTGTTTAAACTTTTTTATTATAATAATTCGTACCTTTTCGCTCGTTGTTATACAGATATGCACGTGGTTGTTGACTTCATTCCCAACCTAACCAGCGACAGGCATCCCTGGTTCCTGGCGAGCAAGTCTAACACAACCAATGAAAAACGTAATTACTACATCTGGGAGGCAGGGACTGATGTACCGAATAACTGGGTAAGACTTTACCTTACTGAATAAAGGTGTACCCCTTCCCCAATTCGAAATCTTGGGACTGGTCACAGTAGGAACAATAGCTGACGATAAAGGACAACATAAATGCATCTCCTTAGTGTAAAACAAGGTGAGAGTTAAATGCAATACTAGAGTAAGTGTTGCATGTTTATGAAGCACTTACTATAGTCTTGCATTGAACCCTAGAAGGATATGGTGCTTTTAAAGAGCAAGTAATACTTTAGTTAGAGTGATTTCTATTGGCTTCTGCAACATACATGTCCAATCAATCGATGTATTATTCAGTAAGGGAATAATTAATTTGATTTGAAATTCATCAAACTATAACGCGGAGTATGCTCTGAAATCATTAATGATTTCGATTCTTTGTCCACTGGTCCCGACTCCCGATGGCGACAAAATATTTCAATTTGGAATAACCTTTGGCAAGACTTTATGTCCTAGCCTAGCACTTGTAGCTTACACGTAAAACAAGTATTACATTGCTCAAAATTAAATGCTGTATTTTGATGGAGAAAATGAAATGAGAGTGGTATCCTCATAGCTACATGCTTTATTGATTCTCTTAAACCTGTATTGAGGGCACTCACTGGAACCGTCTCAACCAGAGGATTTTTATTGGTACCAACAAAGGAGGATTCGTCAAAACGGTTTTGAAACATTGAGGATAAAGGCCATGATAAACCCAATAATCTAGACTACTGCGATTTTTGATAGACAATGTGCAGTCTTAATCCCAGGTATTCTATTGGATAAACTTGAACACGTAAAACCTTGTTACATACACGATTGTTTCTTTCTTTGCAATCCATTCTTCCCTTATGCGAGCATTATAAAACGGCTTTTGTGATAGAAAGAATTCACTTATAGAAACGTGATAGCCGTCCGACGAAACTTATTAAAATACATATGCTTTTAAGAGTAAGATCATTCAGAAGAAAAAAGAATGTTGACTTTGAAGGATTAGAAAAGCAGGGGCGTAGCGGTCTTTTAACAAGAAATCAGTAAATCCTATCTTAGATTGTTTTGAAATATTCGACTGCAATTTCCAATCCATTGCTATATATCGTAGTATAGTCTATCTTACTTTCAGAGAAGCGTATATGGTGGAACAGCATGGCAGAAGCCCGGTGTCGGGGCTAGGGATGAGTACTTCTTGCATCAGTTCCAAGCAGAAACGCCGGATTTGAACCTGCGAAGTGCACAAGTTCAGGATGAACTCGAGGTAATGTATTCATAACTGTTTAGTATTTTTGGCTTTTGGAACTCGTCCAAATTTCAATACAATTGATTTTAAAATATTTGTTACACTCAACTAAAGCCATTATTAGACACGAAATGTTGATAATTAATTATTGTTTGTGTTAAGTCATTTTGCGAGAAGTCGTTGTGACAAAAGGGACGTTTCCCATTATATAGCAACTAGACACGACGCTTATATAAATAATGTAGATCATAATATAACATCAAACAAAATATCTTTATTGGCTATAAGGCACTTAGTTTAACTGATTGTGGCAAACGCAGATATTGTTATGTTTTTTTTTTGTGTTTTGTTTTCTTACATAGGCTTTGTTTCGATCGGTAAATATGTAAAAAGTTCATTTCTGGTAAGAAAAAATCGCCAGTCCCTTTGTTCGCTTACATATCAGTATCTGCTTTATGTCACGTGATCATGGAACCTTACTGGTAATGCATTTCTTACAGGCTATCCTAACATTCTGGCTGGATAGGGGCGTGTCTGGATTTAACATACGGGATGCCGGCTACCTGTACGAGGATTACGATCTTAGGGACGAGCCCATTGTTGTAGGACAGGTACTGGTCTTTGGCTTCATAAACATTCATGATCATCAACCCATTACCAAACAATAACGACAATAGACCAGTTTGTTGTAGACGACTCTGCAAAACGTTGTGGGAAAACGAGAAATTGCTCTTAACGAGCAATTTCTCCTTTTCCCACAATGTCTTCTGCCCTATCAGAAGGTCATTTTTCAAGTTCGTCACATTTTGGAATGTCGTCTGCAAACTCTTTTTATTAGGGACAGCCGAAACTTTGGCGTTTGGTAAAGGTTTAACAGTAGCACGGCCTAGTGCGGGTAATATGTAAGGACAGGGACCCCGGGCTAGGCCCATTGTTGTAGGGCAGGTACTGTAAATAAGATCTCTTACCGGGTTGGTATTTGATAGAATTATGATTACAGGACAGGTATTGGCCTTAAGCTTCAACCACACTTAATAACATACGGTTAAGCACGACAAGTCCTAATTGAAAGTAACGGCCGATAACGACGTGTGTAATCTTTGTAAAACAACATGTTATTGCGATATTAGGAGAGACCATTGTGACCAAAGAAAAAGACGTTATTTCATTGCGAATATATATGAAGTAATTGGATAATTTATTAGCATATATGATAAAGACGACACAGTGTAGGCTGGGTCTTGGCCTCTGCTTGAAACCCCGCACCTGGTGCGGGGTAAACACACGGGTCGGGACCCCAGGCAAGACGCATTGTGGTTGACAGCATTTGTATAGATCGATAGGAATAATAGCCATTTCGGTAAATAGCTTTCTTTCTCTGAGCGGAAACGGTACTAATTTTTAAAGGTCTATATTTCTCAGTTCGCTATGTTAGCGACAGTGGTGTGACTTCAGCTGTCACGGCATCATGACATACTTTTTGTACTTTTAACATACTCTATTGCCGAAAATATACAAGTTTTTGCAAAAAGGGTCTGGCCACAACTTCTCACAGCGTCAAATTTGTCCATTCCCATTTGGAAGACCTACTAAAAAAGGTCTTCATTTGTACTTCAGATGATCATAATGATAGATAGACGGAAGACACAATTCAAAATGTTTAGTCCTGTTATTTGAACATAATGTGTAAGACGATCAGTTGGCATGATATTTGAGTAAAGTAGGAGAATAGAGGGAGGGAGAGAAAAGTAAGTCGATTTGAAGAAATGGCATAATGATATAGACACAAGAATAATTCTGTCCCAAATCTGTCATAACAGACGGGGTATGAGGGGCTTAACCACGTGTTCACAACCAACCAACCAGAGGTTTACAGTATCATCAACCGATGGAGAAGCCTTGTCAAAGCGCATAACAAAACGACAACTGACAAGTGAGTGACATTATTTTAGATTAACCCGTGCATCAGTCGAAACAGCCATTGTCCCAGTGTTTAATGGTAGTATACTAGTACTCATTGACGAAGTTTGGTATCTTTTAAACGTCTTAACCCTTTACCAAAACGCTAAACTGTCCCAAATTGAAAGAGATTGCAGACGACATTTCAAAACGAGACGAAGTTGAAAAATAATCTTCTGATAGGACAGAAAACATTGTGGGAAAAGAATAAATAGCGCGTTAAGCTACCAACTGGTCAAATGTCGTTATTGTTTGGTAATGGGTTAAGAGAGTCACTTTTGAGGTACTGAGGGGCTTGTACAAGTAATCCACACCAAATCAACACATAATCAAACGACCTGACTTTACCATCGTAGAATGAAAGAGTATATGGTTGTTTGAAAAAACACCCTGATCGAATTATACAATGATGAGTTCTTGTCAGATACCCATCTAAATGCATGATAGTGTATGTTTCTAGTCTGGGAAAATGATAGAGTCTACGTTCATAAAAGCGTTATTTTTTGGGAACTATCTTAGTAAGGGAGGGCAAAAATAAATGACCAAGAAGTCGATGTGGGTTGTTGTTTATTAGTTTTCTTTACCAAACAATAACGAGGAATTTCTCCTTTTGTCACATTTGTTCCAACTCAAAATCACACTTAGTATGTGTCTTTTGTCAAACGTCAAAATGGTATTAAGTTTTGCTTAATGTGGACAACTTTCAAACTTTAAAAAAGCACTGTTAAGGAATGACTTAAAGCAGCTGCTACTTCACAGATTAGAACATGTTAATATAAAACAAAAGGACATAAAAAAGTGACGATTTATTTCTGTACTGGCGTATTCTATGAAATAAAAAGTCGCTGTTGATAGACAACTTGCTTGGAAGAGACCCATTAGAGACATATATTCGTATTTGCAGTTAAGACGATGTAAATGTCAAAACCGATGCATCACCTTTGAACCTTAATTTAACCTGGAAATAGTCATCCAATTCATATTTGGATCCCGTGATCAACGAAAACTGCATAATTTCAGGGAAAGGCAATCTATTCATTCCACGATCTTTCTTAAACGCTGAGTGTGTCAAGAATGGAATATGCGTTACATTGATTGCATACATACTGAAATGACTAAATGAACACAGTATTCATGCACAAATAGTAACTTTATAACGGAAATATCCTACAAAATTTGATATCATTGTGTCTATGGCTTAAATATGGTAACAATATCAAGGTAAATGTTTACAGACTTCACAAAAATGTATTTTTCAAAAAAATACCCAGCAGTCTAAGGGTTAGGTTATTAATGGTACAAGACTAACAAGATTATTCCATCATTACACATGCAACATTCTTACAAAAAAATGTCCGCAACGAAGCATAGCTAAAGAAAATCTACTTGCGATTTCTATTCCCCTGTGGGGATTCGGTCCCGGTTAGTCGGTGCGAGAGTCCAAAGCCATAACCTCCGAGCTGAAGAGTCGACTCAGTAACGCAGTGGTTAGATATTGTCCTCACTGATCGTTGCTATGCTGTAGAGAATGAGGCGGTTACGAAAACGAATATTTTATTGAGCCGTAAACTTACAAAGTCTCTTGTCATTACAATAATATTCAATATATACACACAAATCAATGTCACATAGAAAAAGGAAGTGGAATGCAAAATTGGAGTTAATGTTAAACATTACGTTTAAATAAGCGTTAGGAAATCGATCTAAAGTAATAACAATGTTACTTAACAAGATATTCTAATAACCCCTAAAGGTTACTGATGGTGGATATGGCCGGTAACCTAGATACGGCCACTATGTACGGGGACTGCGAACAGACCGGGGCACAGATGCCCTTAAACACGAGGTTAGCGGCCATAAATGGTCCATGCAATGCAACGTGCGTGGCCGGATATGTGGACAGCTGGATGAATATGGTGCCGAGTGGACAGTGGCCGAACTGGGTGGTCAGTAGCGTTTATATTTCTCTTTTTCTCTTCTGGCAGGACACGTCAGAGCTGCAGAGTCTAAAATTTATAGAAGCGACTGCATTAGGTTTCTAAATGATCAAAGTTCTTCGTTTATTTACTTTATTTAATTTACTTACTTGAGGTTTTTTTTAGCTTTCTCCCCAAAAATATTTCTGCCTGTAACGAGCTGGGGTTAAGCCATAACTCTAGACATATGTAATGTATTGTATAATGTATGTGTAGTGTGATGGGCCGGAGGGTTTATGTACAATTAAGGACTTGTAACTTGTAGTCAATTAGAGTACTATTGTACTCTGCTGTATAAATAATATTAAATCCTTATTCCGAATGATCCAGACGTATAGCTATTTCATTCACGGTTACATCTTGGATCCTCAGAGTTAGTGAACACGATGAAATCTGAAATGATTTACACAAGGCGTTAAACACCATATAGAAATCAAGTGTTCTGTGTTGTTCCTTATCTATCGTTTATGATTATTTCGCGTGTCCAAATTAAAAGGTTCAGCAGGCGACATATGAAGAAAAAAAGCTGCATCTGTCGTGTGCTATAATATCCTTTGGTTTCAAGTGTATCGCACTATGCATAGCAAGTCTCCCGTCAACATGCATCAATATAAAATGCATTAAAAATGACCACTATTTCATTCTATGTATTTGATGGCGCATTGATGAATCTGGAATTTGGAAGCTGATGATGCATTTCGTATTTCTAGGCTAGCGATGACAACACACCAAGGTTGGCCGAGCGGTTCAGTTCCGGATTCATCAACGCCTTCACCATGATGTCAATGCTGTTGCCCGGCACCCCAGTCTTCTATTACGGCGACGAACTTGGCATCAATTCTTCCATGCCGCAAACCAGCGATCTGTGGTCACGTGATCGGTCCATGAGGTCCATTATGCAGTGGGATAACTCCACGGACGCTGGTTTCTGTAACACTACTTGCGGTGCCGTCTGGACAAACAGGACAAGGGAACCAGCAGATGGGAGTGTTGAGGTAACACATAAAGTGCATTTGTTTCATTTATTTCCCTTTGCCTAATATGTTATGTTTTCGGGGAGATAAAATGGAAACTGATTTGATTATTGTAAAATATTCTCTTCACAGTTAAACAGGGGTTTAGCTCGGGAAGAGTGTATCATTATTAACTATTTGTGTTTAACTAAAACCATAGTAAATGAAATCAAATAAAAAAGTGTTCTCCATAGCGTTTTACAGTGTTTAGTACTGGTTCAATTGGAAAAAGATGAAAACGATTATTTAAATCTTTGAATATTAACATATTCTTGTAAATTGAGATCGTTATTTATCTACTGTTCTTTGTTAAGATCCAAAATCGACAAATTTCTTTTGCCACGTTTAATAAGGCCAGTATGGCATGATGTATTCGGCTTTTACGTGTTTTTTTTGGGGAAATCTACCATTTGTTAGATAATAAATTGAAAGCTTTTGATGGAACGATATCTAAAGTATTCGTGGGCGTTGGTAAAGAACATCGATAACTGCATTTTTTTTTTAAATCTTGTTGAAAGCTAGGACGAATTTCCAGTTGATGTATTGCTAAGAGTAAACCATCAAATACTTCATACTTATACTCTACAGACGGGGACCACATTGAGCACGATAATAAAGAGACTGACGGAGCTACGATCAGAACCCTCGTTCCGTGTTGGAGATCACGTGACTGCCCTGCGTGACTCAGCCATTTTCTCATTCGTCAGGGAGTTTGACGGAGAATCCGGGTACGTGCTGCGATTGGTTAACGGCGGTCACGTTGTGAAATGTTTGGGAATCACGTGATCATTTTATGTAAATTTAAATGTAAATCGAACAACGAAGTTTTGACAGTTGGTAAAGTTTGTTGGATTTTGGTTTTAATTAAAATATATATTTTTTTACGGTTGGTATGATTAAGTTCGTCGTTTTTCTTTTTAGTTTTGAATTAGCCTATATAAAATAATAAAATGTTTCGATAGTAAGTGATACTTTTTTCTTTCACATTTGTTTGCTTTGAATATATTTCTATCTTTGCTAACTGGGTGGGGGAGGGCGTCTTCTCTCACTCATTGAAGAAGAAAACAAAAGAACCTTTTAGTTGACTACCTGTTCAACCTTTTAGTTGACTACCTGTTCTTATGTATAACATTTTCAAACAACTTTTCAAATGATATACGAAAGGACGTAATTAATATATGTTATTTCCGGTAATGTCGGTTGAATGGAACTTATCTTCATGTTGGGTAAAAGATAAGCTATCTTTCTAATATCACATTTCTTAATAACATCCATTTACAGATACCTAGTTGCGATCAATTTCGGCCCGAAAGAACAAACTCGTGACTTTACCGGAAGTCACGATACTATCCAGGAAGAGGCTGTTGTGTCGTTTGCGCATGGCGGAAGTTATGCAGAGGAAGATGATGTAGAAACGACAAGTCTAACGATTGCACCGTATGGTTGCGTGGTGGTGTCCTGGGATTATGTAGCAGAAGAGCTGTAATCAAGATGAAACGACTCACCCATGTATACAATGATTTACGATCCTCTTTAGAGCAATTCAAATTGACTTTTTCAATCAAACGACACGACGTATATTCTTATCAGCAAATTGCCACTAAACCTATAAGAAAGGCCTTATGTCTTGCATATTAATGAAATTTCAATACACACGCCGTGTGCTACCAACTATGATGATACCATACCCATACTGCACATTGTGACGGGTCCAAGTTTTAAAAAAAGCAGACAACGAGAAAAATTGAATGTGTAATGTATGAATAAAACTGTGGTATTAGAAGTAATTAATCTTAACCTGCCAGCATATTTTTTATTCTTCTTGTTTCGCCACACTCAGTGTTTATAGTGTTAACTGCATTGCAAGCTGAGCCCAAAGCTTATCGAATATACAGTATCAAAATATAAAACACTTATTTTGTCATATTTTCCTTTTACATACATCTCTAATGGAATTAATGTGTTTTGACCATTGCAGTGCTGGAGTCGACTTCATGCTTATGCAAACAGATAGGATCCAGGCCAGCCGCTAAGTAAATTGGCGGCTGTCCTGCGATCTAACATGTTTAATTCTCTCAGTATCTTTCCTCATCAAAATAGCCGATTTTTTAGGTTTTGGAAAACAGACGACACATAAATCTATTTTTAGAAAATTACCCAGCATTCTAGTGGTTAAAGTTGTTACTCTAGAGCATGCTTTGTACATTAGATGAACGTGGATAAGAATATCATAGCTAACACCGTGATCGCATATTTAAGTCCTTATTGTGGAATATGTATCCTTAACAATATATCCCAGCAAAAGATAAAATAACCAATATAATAATTGATTTACTTTCCACTAATGAATTATGAATACAACTTACCATCATAAACTATATAATGTCATTTTGTCAATCCCACCTTGATACTCGCGAAAGGCTACCGACCATTTGTTTATGTTTGTTTCGGGGCTTAAATGCACATAAAAGGAGATGAGTACAAACATATTACTGAAAGGTATAAGGAGTTATTTTATTATGCTATAAAAGTCATGATAATTAATTTATGAATGCATTGAGACCTTTTTTAATAGACCCCCTTTAACATAAGTTATTTTGTGCTTGAAATATAGTTGTCTCCAATTCAATTATGTTTATGAACAACCTGTTTGTTTACCTATTCAAAATCACGAATTCTGATTGGTCGTTTCAAAATTTTGTGTATCAACTGTCAAGGTCAGAGGTGAAGGATCACACAATCTGACGTATTAGTCTTGCTCATATGTGTTTTTTCTGGTTTACTTTCAGATTTGAGTTGTGCTGATGGTTTTTCTGGTGATAATTATTTGAATATGACCAAAGGTTTACCAAATGATATAGTTTGATATAGCATTAATCTCCTTTTATGAGCCTTTAATACTTCTTCCAAAATAATACCAGTTATACCTCGGCGACGGTAAATGCATGTTGTCTCTTATATTACAACCAGTACTACCAATTTGTTTTCACATGGCTTCACATGAATCCAACATAAGATAAGTATAGCAATGTGCTTACAGTTCATAAGTTCCTTTGTAGAACATCAGGATCAATTCTTCTCTTGCCAAAATGGTTTGCAATAAACTCTACACAACATTTACTTAGCAGGACAAATACAGGGAAAGGGGATAATGACAAAGTAGACAAATTCTGTATCAAAAACAGAATTGCTGGAACCATCATCCTTCTGTCACAATAGTTTCAAAAGAATAAAGTTAAAGAAAACCCAGATTTGATGAGGAGGATTAAATATGTATATTCTCCTAAAACAAGCATATCTCTACTTTGGAGTTTTTGTTAATTCAAAAATGAAAACAACACCTCCACACGGTTAAGAATCATTAACAAATTGCAGTGTTGTTATGATGTCCATTGAAAAGTAGAAACTACTTTACTGAAAGTATGAATTGATCAGAAGGAGCATATGTTACTTTGTCCCAGTGATTTGCTATGTCGTTCACTCCATGTTTGGTTGAGTGGACTTATATGGAGTAATAGGTTAGGACAACATAGACAAGTACAGTGGCAAAAGCAGAATTATGTGAAGTCTCTTCCTTCATGATGATTTCCATATTAAAAAGCTAGGCTTTTATCAGAATGAGGAGGTGTGTTAAAGAAATACGGAATTGCAAAAACAGAAAAAGAAACACATTCTTTCATAAGATAGTTTGTTTATTGATCAAATTAAATAACAGTAGAAAGCACAAGTGAAAGCAGAGTATGTTGTTTGTTATTCTATGGAGGACCACTTTGCTAAAAGAATCAACTGCTTATTAGAAGCAATTCCTTTTTGCCACAGTGGTTTGTCAAGTGCTCTTCCTGTACATGTACAGTTACATGTTACATGTAACCCACATTTCTTCTTCACGGTAATAGATATGAGAAACAAATAAAGCGTACAATTTGGAATGGATTTCACAAAAATGATCTCTGATTTCCCAAAACCTTAAATGTCTGCTTATTTTTGTTGAGGAAAGATACTTAGAGTAGTAACCGGGTTAGATCACAGGCTAGCCGCAAATCAACTTGGAGGCTGGTCTGTGATCTAACCTGTTTGCATAAGCATGAAGTCGATTCCAGCACTATAAGGGTTAAGAGTATGTTATCAAGTTATCCTTGTCACAGTCTCCGAGGATTTCCAGAAAAATTAGGGTGGGCTAATCCGGGCCATGCTTCTTGTTCACAGGGTTTTGACATGCTAGACAATATGCTCGAACATCAGACCTTATTCCCCGCACACAATGATGTATATCTATTTGAAAACAGATAAAACAGTCTGTGTGATAAAATGGGGAAGAATGCTACTCTCACTCTGTGTGATAAAATGCGGGAGAATGCTACTCATGAATTAGCAGCGGATTGTTTCACCCCACTGTTTTATTTAGGGTATCCGATCTAAGCGTAAGATATAGAGCGTCACTAGCAAATATGTTAACTCAAATTAATGAAACCAGTCTGACAAGTAACTCTGAGTATCCACTTTGACCTATTCCCGGGTAAGCATGCGTATGAGTTCCTACTGATCTAGATCAATTCAAAACGACAATCATATTATTGCTCATGAACAAAAAAAGAAGTTTGTTTTTGCAATAAAGACATGTTTAATGTGTACATGTATTCTCATAGACATAAAAAACACAACAAATTCTCCATTTTTTTTAGATAAACTTCTTGTTCTTTTAGCTATAGTTGTCTTATAATTATTTTAAGACTCAACAAACATCTTCTTTAAACCTTAATTTGATTGTACATGTTCAAAACTTACCTTCTATCTACAATGGGTGCGGTCTGCTTTTTCCTTCTTTGTCAAGTGTGTCTGTGTTTTCCTTCTTTGTCTAGTGTGTCTGCGTTTTCCCTCTTTATCTATGGTGTCTGCGTTTTTTGCATTTTGTCTATATTGTCTGCTTTAGATGTCTCCTTTTTTTTGCACCCAACAGAGTAAAAACTTTAAAAAGAATCAAAACGACAGTCATATTAATAAAAACAGCAGTTTGTTTACTAAATAAAGCATCATTAATGTATACATGTATCTTCATATACATATAAACCTACAATACACAACAAATTCTCCATTTTTTAAAAAAAAAAATAACTTCTTATCCTTATAGCGGTAATTGTCTTATAATTCTCCTAAGATTCAACAAACATCATCTTTAAAAACTAAATTCGAATAAATAATTTCAAAACAAATCGTCTTTCTATACGCTCTGCGTTTCCCCTCTTTGTCTAGTTTGTCTGCGTTTTCCATCTTTGACTAGTTTGTACATTAAGACTTATAAATGTGCTTTCTAGCCAAGTTAAAGTTATTTTTAATGATTTCAAAATTTGCTGATAAGCCCAATTTTGGCTTTTAATACAACCATATACTAGTAGAGATTCCAGAGTGCAATTTGACTTGTTAACGTGTTTTATAGCTGAGTTAAAGGCACATCAAAGTAGAGAAGTACAAATAAATCATTGAAAAAATATATGAAATTATTTTATTATTTTCATAAAAGTCATGAGAATTAGTTTCGTGCTTGAAATATGGTTGTCTCCAATTCAATCATGTTTATCAATTTCAATTATCAATTTCAATTTCAATTATTTTATTTGGCAAATTCAGCACAAGCATGCCTTTGGCCATAACATTTCAGTTGACTATGCATACAAAATAAAAATACAGTTTCAATCTATCTACAAGAATATTCAATCAATACACATATAAACATACAAACATACATATTTATTAACTCCCTCCGAAAAGAAGAGCATTCTATTAACACATTGTATTGCGTAATTCAAAAGCTTCCTTTAAATAATGAGAAAGTTTAAAAATAGCCTTTCTGCCTTTAGACGACATTATGTTTATAAACATATGCATATAAGGCCATGGTATATTTCCAAAATACTTAATCCTTATATTTGAATAAGCTGGACAACATAGTAAAACGTGATATTCAGACTCTATTTGATTATGATTACATAAATTACAAATTCTATGTTGTCTTTCAGTTCCATTATACCTTCCAGTTTCAATTGCTAATGAATGGGAACTTAATCTAAAACGACTCATGTATTTTCTTAACATATCACCCTTGATAACATCAATATAGCTTTCACAACAAAATTCAGTTTTAAAACGTTTATAAAAATCTAGTTTAGACATCGATTGTATTGAACTATTCCAGTTCTGAATATATTGATCTCTTAGGCGCTGTTTAAGTATTGGATAATAATTCATATTGTTATCATAGCTATTTAAAATATCATTAAAACCTAGACTATCCAATAACCGTTTAATTCTTGACGCCCAGCTGTGTGCATTGTTACTATTATACTGTTCAAAAGGGATTTTGTACATAGGTGAGTCAATATTACTAATCACTTTAAGCCAGTGTTTTAAGGATCGTTCTTTGCAAATAACTGATAGCGGATAGCGTCCCAATTCACCCAGAACAGCCACATTTGGTGTTTTTTTATTCACACCTAAAATGGTCTTACAGAACTTAATATGTAATTTATCTATTTCATTAAAATCATAGATACCCCATACTTCCGACCCATATAATATAATAGGGACAACCATAGAATCAAAAATTGATAATTTAGTTAAAACATCCATTTTCACACGGGAGAACAGGGATAAAATACAATTATATGCTCTTAAAGCTTGTTCACTTAATACCTTGACAGCATTTTTCATTGAACCTGTGTAACTAAAGCCAATTCCAAGGTATTTAAAATGGTCTGTAACTTCTAGTTCTTCACCTTCAACATACCAGATAAAATAATTGACAGTTTTCCTTTTTTGAAAAATACACACCTTAGTTTTCTTAACATTGATCTTTAATCCCCATTTTGTAGAGTAATCTGAAATAATGTCTAACTGTGATTGTAAACTAGAAGAATCTGTAGTGAATAAAACAATATCATCAGCAAATAAAAGCATATACATCGATAGATAGTTTAAATCTTTCTCGGTCAACTTGCTGATATCAACATTATTACTGATATCGTTAATAAACAATATGAATAAGATGGGTGAGAGTGGTTCCCCTTGCTTAAGACCTATCGTGACATCAAAAAACTCAGAGAAATTAGTGTTAGATGCTATCTTAACACAAGACTGTACATTGCTATAAATAGATTTAAGCATATTTATCATCTTGCTGCTAATTCCAGTTTTCAATAGTTTTATCCATAGTGCATCCCTATTAACAGTATCAAATGCCATTTGATAATCAATGAAAGCACAATAAAGCTTTTTTTTTTGTTTAAGATGTTTTGTATAATGGAATGTAATAAAAATACACAATCATTTGTACTGTGATTGTCTCTAAAACCAAATTGAGCATCATTAAATACATTTGTAGATTCGCACCACTTGTTTAATCTATTTCGAAGGACTAAAGAAAAAATTTTGGACATGACATTTACAAGCGTAATCCCACGGTAATTAGCCGCATTGTGTATGTCCCCTTTCTTATGGATGGGTACAATAACACCCTTACACCAAGCCTCTGGGTAAATTCCTGATTGAAAAATTTTGTTAAAAATTGTAAGCAAGTAAGGTGCTATGAAATTGTTAGAATCGATAAAAAAGTCAGCAACAATATTGTTATAATCACAACTTTTATGCCTTTTAAGAGAACTAATTGTCTTCGAAATCTCATGAATAGTAAAAGGTTTATTGAGCTCTTCAATACTTAAAGGTTCATCCCGTATGTATGAATGTTCGTCTGCTGCAAATTGGCCATTTGGTGTATTCGAAACATGTTTAAAATGGTTAACAAAATCGTCAAGTGATAAACCATCGGTTGATAACACCTGATTCTTTTTGTATTTATTAATGTATTTCCAAAATTTGCGAGGATTTTTCTTTTTCATCTTTGCCAGTTTGGACTTTTCATTATAAAGATACCTCTGTTTAGATTTGCGTTTAATGTTATTGTAAGCCTTTCGGTTTTCAAGAAAGGTAACTCTGTTTACCTCAGAATGGTGCATGTTAAAAAGTCGTCTGCTGTCAAGAAATAACATTTTGCTTTTTTTACAATCATGATCAAACCATTGAGATTTACGAAACCTAGGTGGACGAATAGTTTTACAAAATGTTTTACCGTGCATATGAAATGAAATATCATACACAATACCTGACAAGTTATCAACAAAAGTATTTACATCAATATCATCTAAAATCAATTTCTCGGACAAGTCATCAAAAACATGCTTTTTATTGTTCAACAAAGTATCAAATCTAACAGGGTCAGAGTTCTCCCATATTATTTTGTCATAAGTAAGTACATCTGTATGGTAAAAAACAGTTTGTTCATTATTAAAAGCAAATTCAATCGGGCAATGGTCGGAGAATTCCGTTAAATCAACAACTTTCATACTAGAAATACTTTCAAAATTATCATAACTAGTTATCAAATAATCAACGACACTAGACGCCTTTGTATTTCTAATAGTATTGTAACTCGTGAAGTTCCCTGGTTCAAGACGACCATTAGCAATGTATAAATCATTCTCCTTGCATAAATTAAGCAATCTATTAACAACTATTAACTATGGCATCATGTGCAGCACGTGCAGGAATGTGTCCGTGTGATTCGTGATCAACAAAAGGCATGGACACATACCGACCAAGGTTAATGTTCTCAACATAATCGGGTTTAAGACCCACCCTTGAATTCAAATCACCATTTAAATATATTTCACCAAGAGAACTGTACCTCATGATATCAGTACAATCGGAACACCTCGGCCATTTCTTAAAATAACCTCGGAGGCAATGGGGAGCCATTTTTGAAAGTAGGTCAGCAACGAAGGCAATCGTATCTACTCGGCAATCCCCGTAACAAGTCGGTAGATATACCTCGTAGGCAGTACATGAATACACCAGAAATCCTGGGGTAATTCGCCTTATTTCCGGCGGATAACTCAAATTGCACACAGGCACTAAATATGTATTTTAGATACACACAAATTGGCTATATATCACCATTGAATGTTGTTTTTACCCTTTTCATTAAAGATGATCATATCAACACATCTTTGTTTCATATTTTGTCAATCGGCTCTTCTCGGCAATCCCCGGCTTGTGCTGGGGATTTCCGAGTAGATACGACTGCAAACGGACATGCCCTTCGTTGCTGACCTACTTTCAAAAATGGCTCCCCATTGCCTCCGAGGTTATTTTAAGAAATGGCCGAGGTGTTCCGATTGGATATCAGTATTCAACTGCTCAAAAAAATCGAACTCATAGAGAAATGAGGAAGGGTTTTTATAAACACTCGAGTCTTCCGGCGGTACAATCGTATCTACTCGGCAATCCCCGTAACAAGTCGGTAGATATACCTCGTAGGCAGTACATGAATACACCAGAAATTCTGGGGTAATTCGCCTTATTTCCGGCGGATAACGCAAAATGCACACAGGCACTAAATACGTATTTAGATACACACAAATTGGTTATATATCACAAGTGAATGTTTTTATTACCCTTTTCATTAAAGATGATCATATCAACACATCTTTGTTTCATATTTTGTCAATCGGCTCTTCTCGGTATTCCCCGGCTTGTGCCGGGGATTTCCGAGTAGATACGATTGCAAACGGACATGCCCTTCGTTGCTGACCTACTTTCAAAAATGGCTCCCCATTGCCTCCGAGGTTATTTTAAGAAATGGCCGAGGTGTTCCGATTGCCGGCGGTATGTAGCACGTGCAAACGTACACATCGCTCACAGTACCAAAAAACTCTCGTTTTAACCTTATCCAAACAATACCGAGATGATTAAGACTCACGAGTTCAATTTTGTTAAAATAGCACTCTTTATAGTAAATAATAATACCACCACTACAACGTTTGGCATTTTTGTTCGATTTTGGTCTTGGGCAATTAAAATGACAAAAACCTTTAAGATCAACATGTGTAACCCTTGAACACCATGTTTCTGTAAAGCAGAGAAAGTCATAGTCACTTATAAACTGGATAAAGTCACCGTCATTTAGTTTACTACAGAGGCCTTGAACATTCCAGGATAGGAATTTCAGCTGACTGCCGGCGTCTCCCTAGCTGCGGGCGTTGACTGGTTCGAACCGCTTCCCATCAATGTACAGTTTGTCGTAGTTCAAAACGGCGTTTCTCCCACTATTCTTCGCTTTGATAAGTTCTGGGATAAGGGTTTTCCTTCTTTCTTGTATGGGTCTCGTGTACTGATCACTGACCCGTACGTTTATCAACAACCTGTTTGTTTACATATTCAAAGTAACGATTTCTGATTAGTCGGTTCATAAATGTGTGTATCAACTGTCAAGGTCAGAGGTGTAGATTCAGGAAATCTGAATTATAAAACTTGCTTATCTGGGTTATTTCTGGTTAATTTCCCATTTAAGTTGTGCTGATGGTGTTTTCTGGTGATAACTATTTGGATCTGTCCAAAAGTTTAACAAACAGTATAGTTTGATATAGCATTAATCTCCTTTAATGGGCCTTTAATACTTTAGAAGTCATTTTTGAATGATTTCAAAATTTGATGATAAGCCGATTTGGCAACCAGAGAGGTACATTTTGTGTTGAGGGCTCATTTAAAGGCACATTAAAGGAGATAAGTAGAAATTAATTATTAAAAAAATATATGGAGTTCTTTTATTATTTTCATAAAAGTCATGACAATTAATTTGTAAATGCATTGAGACCCTATTAAATAGACTCCTTTAACATAAGTTATTTTGTGCTTGAAATATAGTAGTCTCCAATTCAATCATGTTTATCAACAACCTGTTTGTTTACATATTCAAAATAACGAATTCTGATTGGTCGGTTCAAACATTTGTGTATCAACTGTCAAGGTCAGGGGTGAAGGATCACACAATTAAACTGGTTAATCTGGGTTAATTCGTGTTGGCTTTCATGTTTAAATTCTGCTGATGGTTGTTGTTTTTTTTGGTGATAGCTATTTGAATCTGACCAAAAGTTTACCAATTAATATAGTTTTATATAGCAATAATCTCCTTTTATGTGCCTTTAACAATCAGTTGGCATCATTAGATGGTTAAAAAAAGTTGTCGGGGTCAATCAGTCCAAGTTGATTTTAAATCGGGTTATTCCTGACAGTTAATTTCAAAATAGGTTATTTCAAGAGTGGTAAGACAGCGCAACCAGTTATTACTCCAAAACTGGTATTCTATTTCAAGAGTGGTAAGATAGATAGCGCAACCAGTTATTACTCCAAAACTGGTATTCTATTTCAAGAGTGGTTGCGACGGAGCTATGATACCATGTCTGTGAGTTGACATGTTAATATGCCGCCCTGTTTTGCCGGAAATCATTGTTTTGTCACATTGTTGAATGACATGCTACTATCTTCTTATATGGCTTAGTGCTTTGTCAGATGACCTCATTTTACCGCTTTCCCAGAATTTATCGGATGGGTGAGCAAAAGAATATTATGTAAAAACCAAAAACCTAATATTTATTAGGTCTTTGGTAAAAACATGGGCGGGTTTCTCAAATTAAGAATGGTTGGGTCGAAAATAAAAATGCCCTGGGTGGGTGGCTGAATGTGAATTTTCCTCCCCCATTAGTTATGCTGGAACAGCGATCAGGAGACAAATACAATGAACCATGACCAAATTGAACCTATAAATGAACTTATAAATGATGCTCTCCACTAACTCGGATGATCCAAGCTGTAACTGCGTGACCGCTTGGAGGCGCCCTGCAATAAAAACGCGTCAGCATTCCCCCTTTGTGTGTGAGGGGTCCAGTCGGCGACGAGAAAATATTTGGGCACCAATCAGAAAGAAGGTAGGATTGACCAATAAGATTGCTTTTTGCCTTCATTTCCGGTAATTTACAGAAAAAACAAAAACACTAACAATTGTTAACATATGATTGACGGGAAAAAATGAATTCGTTTTAAACCAAAGCAGAGTCACTTGATGAAATCCATTGTCGAAGGGAAAGACACTTAAGTTTTAATTTTGATAAAACATCTCTTACATAAAATATGGTCATCTGTACCCTATATATTAAAACTTAACATTCATTCGGACTGTTTGTCAACTCTATATCACGATGCTAAAAATGAAACAACATCAACGCCTCCCTGATAAAACTGATTAACCCTTTCCCAAACAATAACGACTTTTGACCACTTTGTTGCATACGACTCTGGAAAACATTGTGGGAAAAGGAGAAATTGCTCATGATGAACAATTTCTCATTTTCCCGCAATGTTTTCTGCCCTATTAGAAGATTGTTTTTCAATTTCATCACTTTTTAAAATGTCGTCTACGAACTCTTTCAATTTGGGACAGTCGAAATGTGGTGTTTGGGAAAGGGTTTAAACAATGTCGTTGGTGTTGAAGCGATTTGCTTCGCCACACTTATTTCGAAATTAGTACTTTGTGGTTATTTGTCTTGGTAAAAAGATAGTCACATCTTCTTATATGTGCGCTAAATAACCGTGGATTTTGATGCACCATTAAAAAACAATAGCCCGTTAACCAATCTAGTGATAAGCAAGATCGGTCTGTCCGACTCATTCCATGCATAAAGGATTGGGCAATGCCTTTTCCCGTAGGCCTACCATTTTAGTTTTCAAAAAATATTGAATCCAAAGGTAATCGGTTTTGTTAAGATTTCAACATTTAGTTACCCTTCTGTTCCCCAGTCAATATCGTAACCATTCTAAAATTCAAACTGCAATAAAACACACAAACTATTCGATTGGGTAAACTACAAACTTTTACTATTTCAAGAAAGTAATCGATATTGTATTGGCAAAAAGGATTTGGTTTTGACGATTACCATTTCGCTGCAAACATAAATGATATTCAGAAGAAACTTGCTCTTAAAACTGTAAATTTGATTAATATCAATATACTTAAGAAATAAAAATCTATGTCAAATGCGTATTCTTTGAGGTCAAAACTATGATGCTATTAACAAGATAAAGGGTAAGGAACGTGTTGTGTGATGTACGGCGGTGTCTGGATTAGTATCTGTCTGGGGTAATAGAACTAGGCGTTTGATATTTAGACCAACAACCCGAAAGATGTACTATTCGATACTCCCCCTTTATAACATGCCCCAAAGTTGTTTATATAGCTTTTTGGAGTTCATCAAAAGCCCCCTATCAAAAGCCCCCCCGTTCAAAAGCCCCCCCTATCAAAAGCCCCCCGTTCAAAAGCCCCCCCGTTCAAAAGCCCCCCCTCAATATAATTTTGTTCCATAAGTTTAAACCAATTGAAGAATGTTGTCATATTTTATAGAGTAGATCCAGATCAGACATTTTAACCCTATTTTACGACGTTAATTTCCTGCACTAATTCGATAAATTAGGCTACTTTAGTGCTTTAGTGCTTTCTGGTCAATTTTTTGTTGGAAATCTTATTCCTGACGAAACACCAAGTAGCTTGGAGTTTCATTTGGATAGAATATTAGCATATTGATAGAATATTAGCATATTGACTTGGTAATCAGCAAGTGAACGGTGTGTTTGATCTGGCTCAACTCAACTCGGACAAGGACTCATACAAGGACTCATACAAGGATAAGGAATTGAAAGGATAACAGTGTAAGACCATTAAATGAATAAATATCTTTAATTTGATTATTAACATTTATAAGTACCTCTATGTATCCATACTGTTTTTCCCTATATATATTCTATATATTCTGGTGGAAAATAAAGATCTGCAGATAATAGCCAGCTGACTAAGATTAACATAAGGATATGTAGATTTGTCAAACATCAACAAAATAAGATGAATATGCAAGTAACAATAATACCAGTTTTTTAAAGTGAACCCTCAGAGCCATGTAGATATAGCTTAACCCATTTTATGCGGGATACACTTTTAGGTGTATCTCTAGGCAAAACGTTTGGCCCCAGATCAGGCCCCACAATGTGGAGCCTGATCTGAGAGCCAAACTATTGCAGCCACATCAATATTTCTTCAAAATATGAAATATGAGTTTTAGCAAAATGCTGAGTCATTTCTGCAGCAGACGACATTTCAAAATGGCCGCCAATATTTCCCAGCATACAATGGGTTAATTGGAGCGTCATATTTAGTATGAAGTTCACAATGTGTGGTATCAAAAATGCTATATTTTAGATATAAATGAAATATTAAATAAGGAGCACATAAGTGTTTTAAACAACGCACATATTATTTTCCAAACACCAGTTTTTACCGTGATATTGAGTATGAAGTTCACATTGAGTTATGTCTTTTTTGTATAAAAAATACTATATTTAAGTTGTTAATTGAATAATAAGGAGCACATCAGTGTTATAAACAAAGCACATATTTTTTTTTCAAACATAAACATTATAATACAAACAAGCAAGTAACAATACTACCAGTTTTTACCTTGAAACCTCAGAGCAATGTAGACATAGCTTAATTTGAGCGTCATATTGAGTATGAAGTTCACATTGAGTTATGTCGATAATGCATTCAAGGGCTATAATTATTGAATTGTAAATGAACTGTTTCTTTGCAGTGAAATATTAGGACAATGTAAACATAGATTAAAATGAGCATCATATTTTGTATGGAGTTCACATCAAATTATGTCTACATTGCATCTAAAAGGCTATATTTAAGCTGTTAATAAAATGTTACTCTTCACTCTAAATCATACATCAGCACAGACTTATTTACATGCAAGAAAACACCAAGTGACACATAGTGATGTACAAACATCAACCATTCAGTATGTTATGCTTCTTTCAAAGTGTTGCTTTGCTTTGCCAGCACCGTTTACACCTTCCATCGAATGGTTCGTCCGACTGCTCGAAGGAATTCCTCCATCCCCTTAATCCTGTCCACATAGTCAGTGCATAGGTTTTGGAGGCGCTCTTGAAGTTCGGTGGTAGACTTTTTTACCCTTTTCTTGGGTGGCACACCGTTGGCGTTGTTGAAGAGTGCAGTCTCAACCACTGACTGGTCCTTCCTGAAGGCCTCAATCGCAACCCAGACAGTCGGATGATTGTACCCAAGGAGCTTCTGGAACTGTTGATTCCAACTTTCACATAGATTGTTGGTGCGGTCAGAGTTGGTGAGCGTTGCTTGGTGTACATTCCATAGTGTTGGTGGATAGAGAGGCTGGATGCGTCGCACTCTGATTGGCTGGCCATCTTGCTGCTGGATCCTTCGGAATGTTCCTGAGACATAGGTCTTGTCGAAGTAGGCTATCACATCTTCAATTTCCTCTGGTGCAGTCTGTTTAAGAAATTCCATGCCCTCAGAAACGTCCTCAATTGGGAGAAATGCTAATACATCTTCTGATTCTCTGGTTCACTGCATTTGTTGTCCCAGCTGCTGCCCTAACTTCCACAGGTAGTGGTTGTAGCATGAAATCACTGCCAACAACATTGTTTAATAAAATAAAGTTGTACCAAAAAATAATAAAATAACGGTAAACATAAGTACACCAAGATTAAGGGCTACACAACCCTTATCTGAGTCTACATGTTTACCGTTCATTTTGTTTAAAACATATAAACAATTTCATATGAACTCACCTCTATGTCAGTATTGACAGCTCCGAGACAGTCAAGTCCACGTTTCTGAGAACATTCCCAGCGTATGGATGTCTTCTTGGTGTTCTTCTTCGTATACATATATCCATTTAAACACAATTTCAGTCCACCACTGTTATTCTTAATTAATTCCATGATAACAAACACACATGAGAACACGATTGAAAAGTTGGAAAGTGAATGATGATACAGAATTCTAAAGCCATTTTATACACAGGAAAATATAAAGAAATTTTCAGTTTGCTTACTTGTGAAAACCATTTATTTGATGTTGCTCGTTTGATGTTACACAGAATTCAAAGATGTAACTTTAATAAATTGTAGTTAATTCTTTAATTATAATTAGCAGGTTAGCATGGCCATGTTTGTAATTAAATAATTGGTACATCAATAGCAGATCAAAGAAACAATCAATATCATTATCTGACACAGCTAACAACATAAAATCATAAAACAGCAATTATTCAAAGCTTAATTAACACATTCATCACTGATTATTGAAATAATTGATACCTCATGAATATTTATTAGCTAAAATGTCAATCGTAATTAATGATAAAATATTGCCAATTTGAGTAAACCAATCGCCTAAAAAATGACAATAAAACAAATATATTTTTTATTGCTTCGAAGAAAATTGCTTGAAAATTTAAAAGTAAAAAAGTACTGTACATGTTATACATTAATTAACGGTATTGAAAAGTTTTGTAAACTAAAAAAAGTGACCATTGAAAAAAACATATATATATATTAATGGTTATATTAAATTTCATCATAATATTTAACAAAAATGTTATAAAAATATATATATATGTATTTATTTTTTTAGTGGGGGGGCTTTTGAACCACTTGCCCATTTTGAGGGGGGGGGCTTTTGTACGGGGGGCTTTTGATAGGGGGGGCTTTTGAGTGTACCCCTTTTTTGCTTTAGGAATCATTTGTTTAAAAGACATAGCTGTTATCTATATCTCTGTTTATTTTCCATTCGCGCTCGCCCAACCTGCAAATAATATACTTTGAAATAGTTTCTAGATTTATATTTCAGATTAGACCCATAATGCCGATTTCTATTATTCAAGAAAATATCAAATTGAGAGCCCATTTTCCAATAGAATCGGCCATCATAAAATGATAGGCTGAAGGCTTTTTTTCTGGCAAAAGTTTCCATAAAACAATTCTCTGATGGTTCGAGTGTTTTCTAGATTTTCGCTTAGAGTCACAAATATCTTTACTCAATGAGTGAATATCTACGTATTCAATTGAAATCAACTGTTGCAATACTTTGGCAATTGACAAAATTCATATGAGGAAAAGGGAATCTCGGTTTTAATGTAAATAGAAATATTCTATCAAACGAAAAGGAGCCAATATTATTTTCCCGCCAGAATATACCTGTCATTTTAACTCCGCCCCTTTCTACAGATTTCCCGACATGCACTACCTCGAAAAATCGATATCCGCTTGACGCGCTTTTATATCGAACGCATCCAGACGTAGAGTGAAATATCTACGTCTGGATCATTCGGACTAAAATTTTCAATGTGTCACTTAATCATTTTTTCCTCTACACCAAACTATTTCTTATGAAGTTTTCGTTTTCAAAGGACTAAATTCTGCCAAAAAGACGTAGTTTATTTCTATGGAAAGCTATTGTCTTAGCCTGTGGTCTGGGCCGTTCATTTACCGCGAACTAGGCCAAATGCAGGTACGCATGTAGCCTGGTAGAGCCTGGCCCGTTCGTATACCGCAAACTAGGCCTAATGCGGGTTAGCATGGGCCAGGACTCCATGCTATATACTAGCCTGGTGGAGCCTGGCCCGTTCGTATACCGCGAACTAGGAGCCAGGACTCCAGGCTAGCTTTATACGAACGGACCAGACCCCAGGCTATAGGCTAATATTGTCCTAGCTTGGAGTCCTGGCCCATACGAACGGGCCAGGCTCTACCAGGCTAATATTGCCCTAGTTCGCGGAATACGAACGGCTAGCCTGGCGCCTCGTTCGTATACATCGACCTAATGCGGGTATGCATATAGCCTGGAGCCTCGTATACCGCGAACTAGCTAATATTGGCCTGGAATCCTGGCCCATGCCTACCTGCATTTGAACTAATGCGGGTATGCATGGGCTAGGCCTCCAAGCTAGTATGCATAAGGCCTCCAGGCTAACGAACGGCCAGACCCCTAGCCTGGAGCCTGGCCCGTTCGTATACCGCGAACTAGGGGTATGCATGGGCCAGGCCTCCAGGCTACCAGACCCCAGGCTAATATTGTCTTAGCTTGGAGGTCCTGGCCCATGCATACCCGCATTAGCCTAGTTCGCGGTATACGAACGGGCCAGGCTCCAGGCTAATATTGTTTGCGTGAGCTGTCTGCGTTTAACGGAGATCCTTATTTTATCCAATCATACAACAGTAAATATTCACTGCGAGTCTGTTTTGTTGTCGCGACCAAAATATTTCATTTTTGCATGTGAACAATTTTTATCAAATATACCGTCTATTCTCTGAAATTTATGGACAAAAACAACGTAAAAAGAGGAAGAATAGACACGGTTGATTATTCCACAAAAACTTGAGGTAAGATCTATTGAATGTCCATTGAAGGGTTTATGATGACCAAATGGTTTGCCTTGAAAATGTGTAAAAAATCTGTAGCAAAAAGTTGGTGGAGTGAATTGTTATAAAGTGTTGAACCCTTGAATGAAATCTTGAGGGCCTTGGAATATGTACAGTGTTTTATATGTTGACTTGGGGATTACAAAGATTTTGCATGTCAAAATAATTCGACATGGAGATTGCTTTCTATTTTCTGCTGGGTAATCTATACTGGTGTACCCTAATTCCGTGGTACTTAATGATTACATGAAAACAGAAAGGAAGAGGAGAACTTAGCTGTCATTATTCAGCTTTTCCAACACATTTCATTCCTCATTAACGATGTTCTCATCATGATTTTTAAATGGAGCACAGAAATGCTCTACATAACGTAAATTAATTGGGTCACTAGCAGCCATTTGCATTTTTGAGGTCTTACCCTAATTCCGTGGTCTTCAGGTCAAACACATTTTTTTAAGTATCAGTCCAAAATAATTAGGGTGAAACATACTAGGGACGAATCCTGAAACATTTGGGTCGTGTCTGACTCCAATCTGAACACATCGGGTTTATCAAATGAAAACACCTCTGAAATAATAGGGATGACGCCATATTGGTTCCCAGCGGAATGACGTCACTTCACTTTCGTGTTTAAAAATAGATCTTAAATGTGAAATCCAAAAAGTCGTTAAATTTGATTGAGGAAACAGCTTTACATGTCACAACCACAATTTTGCCATTTGGTATGAGTTACTGATAAAAAGATTATTTAAAAGGATGTCAAACCCTTACATACACATTGAACTACTTAACTTGCACCCTTAGAAAATGTGTTAATTGGCGGATGCTGATTTACCCGAAAAATTGTAACACTACACTTATATCCGAGGTGTATTTCACAGCTCACGGAAATACCCGAGTAGTTCCGATTGGTCTGACTCAAGAATGGTGGAGAATTGCAGACGAACTCAACAGTGTGAAAGGATTTGTTTAGCCCTATAGCACTCAGGCACCTTTAGCTGATAAGCCTGTATCTACTTATCCAATATTGGGTTTTGCTTTGCCCTATCCTCAGACAATTTACCAATATTAGTTTTTTTAAAAGAAAAAAGGGGTATTTATACAAATGCTAATATCTTTCGCATTAATTATTGCATTTGAGCAATTATTTTTTTATTATGAAGGTAGATGAATTGTCTTTTTTTATATATTAAAATTTCAAATGGATGCATGATAATATTTAATTACTATAGCCAATTAAAAGGGAAGAATGAAAAAAAGGTTAAAATAAATGTCATTCATTAGAAAATTTCATTTTTATATACTTTATATAATAAAGATATAATTTAAGATATAGATTTTATGAGTTCATATTTCAATCTTGCAAAAGTAAATATTAAAGCTTATTATGAGAAGATTGTTGCAATATCCAGATATATCTAAAAAGGTATTTAAATGCCACATTGATTCCATAAAACACAAAGTAGTTACAGGAATATTCAAGCTCATTATGAGTACATTTTAAATGTTTTTTCTCTTAACTACATAACAGTGTCTGTCACAGGAAACATTAAGGGACAACTGTGATAAAAAGACAAATTGCTCCCAATCAGCAGTTAATCAATTTGCCGCAATGGCTTCTTAATTGAAACTGTTAAAATACAATTGAAGTTCATCCTGGGGTCTATTTCAAGTCCATACTGTCAATAAAATGAAAATTCAAACAAAAAAAGTATGGTCACAACAAATGCACTATCTTGATTCATGAAATTGGACATTTTATTGTTTTATTCATTGCTAGATTAAGACAAAGCAAACCAGAAAATGTGTGTGAAATATGGGCAGAGGTGGTCGTTGATTGGGCTTGTAAAACAATAAAAAAAAAAGTATAAGTTTTCACAGTTATAAATGCCATGGGAGCAAGGGTTAAATTTGTTGCTAATTTAACCCTCTAATTTACGAGTAAGTATATACAGGAAAACTAGTGAAAACTAGTTTGACACATGCTGCAAACACTTATGACAAGAATTGCACTTACTGGGTCAGTGTTTACACAAAGGATTTTATCAGAGTCATAAATCACCCGCTGAGAGTGGTGTATATTTTAATCGATAAAAGATGCTAGATAAACCTTGGTCAACTATGCCGACAAAGTGTGTAGTAAATTTTTTAAACTGGGAGAAAACTGTTGATTTAAAAGAGAGTTAAATGGTACTTTAGGAAGAGGCATAGAGCGCCCTAGCAACGTGGAAATTTTATGGAAAATTTTATTAGTGATTCGCTGTTTTAAGGGGAATTTATGCAATATTATGTAAGGTAATTTCTTAGTTAAACTAATACTTGATAAAAATACCATCATAGCTTACATTTTTGTGAAAAAAAGAAAAGATTTAATTGTGATATCTAAGAGAATTTTAACAGGTTTGATTGTATATCATATATCGACCAAAGTGTCGATGTCAGAAAATAGTAAAATGTCGATCTTGGTCGACTGAAGAAGGGGCAAAAGAAACGATATAGACGTATTGAGTGCTATAGGGTTAGGGTCTTAGATCTGAGTAAAAAGTGTGAAAATATCAGGGATTTTCGGAGCTCTCTGTAATATGAGGAGAATTTTATTGGATTGAATTGGTTTTATACCAGAGAAACATTCATTCTTGCTTCTTTGGAGTTCTTACATTGGGCTGCCAAAGTAGGTCAGGTTGGTGTGTTACTTTATGGAAGCAGTATGACATTATGCAAATACCACGGAATTAGGGATACCACGAGATTAGGGGAATTGACTATAACATCAAAATTTCGAACAATCCAAATAATGTCACACTTTTTTAATTCTGATTTTCGGATTTAAAGCACTTATGACCACTCAAAGTCAATTGATATGACAAGATATGTAGGATAAACTAATACATGTATACCACTAAACAATGGCATCAATTGCCTTTAAACAATCAAAAAATCTCTAAATGGGTTTTTCCATTACAGCAGCATGCGCAGAAAATAAATTATCGGGAGAAAAAAGTTGTCACTCAACTTTAATTAAACCATTAATTCTTACAAAGTTGATATGCGTAATACAGATATGTAAAGTGCATGGATTGATTAAAAAAGAATTAATTCACAACTGTTAGTAAAATAATTTGATAATTTTGACAACAATGGAAATATGGGTTTTCAAACGTTTGTCCTCCAATGAATGAATGGTTCTAAAGTTTGACGTGATGGGAGATATTGTCCGAAACAAAGATTACTCAATATTTTCCAATCATGTCAAATTAGTTTGACTAAAATTTTGCATATTGACTGTTCGATTTACACGTGTTTCTCCGAACAGTCATTTCCCCAAAGTTAACCCTTTAAGGTATAGAGATAAGGCTTATCAGTGACACTATAGGTATAAACCATCCGATTATCGAAGACCATTAACGCTGGGCTATTCATAAAGCTTCGCCATTCGCCATAGGCGAAAGTCAACTTGGTTTGGCGAAAAAAGAAATGTACCCTTTCGTCAATTTGGCGAAAGTAAAATTGACCCCATTTTGTATAGAGTCTGTAATGGCGAAAGTGGGAAGAATGGCTAAAGTCTTTTCGCCACTACGAGTGGTAATCATTAATTAAAATTGAATAGTTTGACGTTGAACAGCTTAAATATAAATAGAAGTGTTTGGTTCCTTAGCCGATTTTCTAGTGAAAGCGCTCTTTTAGAAAATCCGGAGACCAGACATTATGTATATTTCCAATAGCAACGTCTAATGAAAACGTTTAAACAGGCCGGTTCCCGGTTTCAGTTTATGTGTCACACTAAAGTCGGTACCAGAATGATAAAACGCACCAAAACGTTTTCGATACTTATTTCTGTAGCTCACTGCGTTAAAAAAAGATACTCATAAAGGTGATATGGGACTTATTGCAATAAAAAGCATGCGAATAAAAAACATTATTTGTGTGTAAACACATTCAATATATCAAGCGTTTTAAATGATTACATCAATGCAATATTAGAACGAAATTCCATGGTACGGAATTTACGGACAACGAAACAACAACAACAACAACATGAGGGAAAGGGACTCCCGGTGAAAAATGGTAATTAAAACAAACATTCAAGGAAATATAACCTTTTATGAGCATATCTTAATGCATTGGAACTCCCACATTTAGTAAAAAGAACGTCATTATTGTACAAGTACTGTCAACTTGCCAGTTCAATGACTCCCAGATCACGTAAACGCTGCAGCATACCCTGCAAACTTTAAGGTTAGATATTCTTTTTTAAAATGTTTAATTTATTTTGTTTTATTTACAATCAAAAGTTATTTTATATTCTTTTTTTAAATGTTTATTTTGTTTTATTTAAAAAATGAATCATGCCAGGTGCATGCATGCAAGTTTAATTATTTTCTGTCGTCTTTCTAACCCTGTCCCAAAGTTCTGTAAACATTTATTGAGGTATAGGATGTAGTACTCTACTAAGAACAACCACACAATGAAGTGGCTGATACAGGAACTGTTATTTATTTGTTCAATTTACACATCATTTATTTTATTATGTGATAAATACCATTCTAGCCTATTTCAATAATTGGTCTGTAAATTGAACAAATGAACTGTAATTTATATTTAATATTTCTGCTAAAATGGCTAAAAAGACTTAGCCAAATTTGGCTTTGCAAAAATCCAAGTGGCTAAAGAAAATTTGGGTAGCTTAGCCAAAATGGCTCATAATATTTTGGTCCAATGAAGAGCCGAGTAACGTATACATAATTAGTCACCCTGGGTACCTATTTGCACAGGATTATCTCCGATAATTGTTATTGATTGGGGTACTGTTAATCAAACCCAAATTAATGCATTTTACATTCATCTAATAGATTTTCTCAAAGAATAAAAGACGACGAGAACAAAATTTCCTTTAAGTTGATGTTTTTTTCTTTATTTAGTGATACATTCATATCAGGATTAAGTTGTAGAAAATTAAACAAACAATGAAAATGTATATTACGGTGTGAATTATACAAAATCAAAAGTAATAATATGACTTATGTGTTCTCCCTGAGAGATCCCTAATTTGTTTTTCTGTTTTGTCATCAATTGCAGCGAATTTTGTTGCCGAAAAATACCATTCATGGCTCGAAATACATACTTTGTCTTTGCATATTTCTCAACAAAGCTGAATCGTTTTACTTCAATTCCCATTCAAACCGTTTCCAAAATGAAGAAAAGAATGTTTTTCAACGCAATATTGCTTTGTGAAGAAGTTAAACCTGGTCCTTCTAATAAATGTAAAACAGTAAAAATCAACTCATTTTGGCAACGAAACATGCTAATATTTCCGTTAAATACGTGTCCATGGGTGATGAATCTACCAAAAGCTCGTTGTTGTAGTCAAAGTGGGAGGAATGATCTAATTTACTTGTCTGTGAATTGGTAATATTTATCAACATTTCATCATCTTCAGGCTTAAAAAAACCTGATCAAATTACTGCTCTGAATCTACATTGATGTCTGACTTGCGATCGGAAACACCAAATTGGCTAAATATTTTAAAAAGGCCGTCTTTATAACGTCAATTATTTGACGGCTCGATTTTCAATCGCCTTTAAACTTTGAACAATAGCTCCGTGTCATAAACATCCTTTACAGGTCGCGTGCCGTATGCTCTCGTTTTAATTGGATAGTATTTTTAGAAATGTGTTAAGTTACTAAAGAATTGCATGAAATCCTTATCGAGTCTTTACAAATCGGCAGTGTTTTGATCTTTTATGACCGGAAGACTTCTCATTAATTGGATTGGTAATTTGGATTCCCTTTATCTCAATTTGATAGCGTTATTTCCATAAGCGTGTCGTGAGACCATTAACAAAAGATTCTCTCTAGAGCAAAAGTTTAAACTTTGACCCTATAATTTTATCATCGGAAATGAAAGAAGACATATTTATTTAAGAGGAAAATAAATTTTGGAGAAAATGACGTGTGTGCAAAGATGTGTTATTAAGAGCTAAAGTTGAATCAATTTTTCAGCTGTCAAAAAGCGTTCTATGCGGTAATCGATAGAACGTCAAAATAGGTTTTATACGGTAAAAGGTATAACGGCGAAAAGGGTTTTATACGGTAATCGATAAGGCGGCGAACGGCGCTATATACCGTAAAGGGTTAATCTATAAAGTTGACATGGAGTCTGTCAGTCATTTTCTTGAAATTAATAGATATAGTGGAAAACTTATTAGATTGTAGATTCAATTTCTTATGATTCTGTTGTATTTATGCAGTTTACAAAATAGATAACTGATGAGTGTAGGTTAAACATAATAATTGCACATTTAACACATGTTTGTTCAGAACAGACATTACCCAGGAGTGTGATTAGTTTTTGGAGTAAGAGGCCAACTGTTGAATTAGGGAGGCCAATGAAGCAAACACCCAACAAAAATTTTGTGTTTGTAATACTTCTTATGAAGGCCTTTCACTTTTTTGGTTATTTGAGACGACATGGAAGTCATATGTGGTCAATAGGCCTGCGGACGGCTCTTAATGACAGCCCTAATTACCACACAAACAAACATATTGTGACGGTAATAGGGTTTATGTATAAATACTACTTCTACAGTCTCGCTGTGGAAGCCGGCTTTTATGGGCGATTAGGTAGAGTGGTTTGCTTTCTCTTGAAGTTAAGCAACATACGTACTAAGTGGTTAGTACCTTGATGGGTGACCCACGGTGGCTTTACTCCGAGAGGGACCCGATACACGTTACAATGTAATCCATAAATTTATGAGACATATTTATCCCAGATCTCTATATATTGTGATATATATATGAAAAAATTCGAAAGACAAGAAAAAGATACTTTATTTTCAATCAACTTTCATAATTTGGTCTCACGCTGTCGGTCGCCAAAGGCGCCAAATGCGAATATTATTTCATTCTGGCGAAAGATTTCTCGATTTGGCGAATTTGCTTGGCGCATGTTTTTTTCATTCAACTTTACCTTATTTTCTCTATAAATATGTGGCATAGATTTGTCTTAAGGATTTAAGTTGTTTTGAAGCAGGACAAGTTGATTTTTCTAGAAAGTTGCCCCAAATGAGCATATGACGTTTTACTTAAAAGTAACACTGTGGAAGCAATATTTGTTACCAGTGCGTTTTTATGTTATATAACAGGGGCCTACAAAAGGCACCTTCCAAATTGAAAATTTCCTTAAAATCATGCAGTTTTCCCAAAAATTCATTGTCATACCAGCTTTTTTGGTTTCCCAATCCAGCAATTTCAGCTATAAAACTTGCCAAATATAACAGACCTTGGCCTCTTCCCAATTCAAGGAAAAAAAGCCCTGGATATTGTCAAACATTCTCCACTTTATAGAGCACTTATGTAACACTATAAGAGTTAACTGAGGCCGTAAACAACAGGATATTTCTTCTTCTGCAAGGGAAGACCTCTTTATATCAAAAAGCAATTATTAGATATATAAACCCTTTCTAAATTTTTCACAGGATAAGCAATGGCAACAGCAGAGGAGAACTTAAAAAACCAATTTCAGTTACTGCAAGAACAACAGCAAAAGAAATTGTTGCGGCGTAAACAGCGGAAAGAAGAGCAACAACAACAACAGCGGGCTCATACAGCCTCTGCTGTATCAACAACATCGTCAGCAGCAAATGGAGCATTTGGTATTGGGGATGATCTTGGACTGAAGGTTATTAGATTCTTACCTGTTTTATTCTTCAAACAACATTAACCCTTATTGTGTTGGAACTGACTTCATGCAAACAGGTTAGACCAAGGCCAGCCGCTAAGTAAATTGGTGGCTGGCCTGTGATTTAACCTGTTTGCTACTCTGGGTGTCTTTCCTCATCAAAATTAAGGAGGTATTTAGGTTTTGGAAAGCAGACAACACAAAAATATATTTCAAGAAAACTTCTCAGCATTCTAAGGGTTTAAATGTTTTCAGTATAGGTCACAATTGAAATGACCAAAAAATGTACCTGCTTGATTCTACCATGTACATTTTATCTTGACATTTTGAATTCTTTCAATTATTAAACAATGCAACTCTTTGCTTACTAATCAAATTTTGATTACATGATTTATAGCATATCCAAAAACTGACAAAAAAAGTATTGTTAATCAACCAAATGTTGACCTCATTAAAGCAGTCTCTAGATATCAGCCCTAGTTTTTGCCATTTCAACATCAAGATAGCTCACGCTGATATGTGCCTTCACTGCACTCAAAATTATGAATTATAAATATAATATCTCAGTTTAAAATAATGTACGGAAACTAGAATTATGTTGGTTTCTTGTTCTTAAGTGAAACTTAATTTATAATCTTATGCGTACTGTATAGCTTAGTATTGAATGAAAGAAAAGTTAACTGGTTCATTTACAAAATAATGCATATCACCCTCCCTTACTTTGATCTCTGCTACTTTCAAGGTTGATATATTAACTGTTTATTTTTATTATATTTAACAGCTTGCAGAGCCTAGTAAAGGTTTTCTATCTGAGGAATTGGTTGATCATCTAAATGAACAGATAAGAGTAAGTAAAGCATTCACTTTCTAATTCATAAATGCCAATGGCATATATCTAGCACTGATACATATGATTGACACTGTAACACAGCAAACAAATAAACTTCTTAACCCTTTCCCAAACAACAAATTTTCGACTGTCCCAAATTGAGAGTATGCAGACGACATTTCAAAATGTGATGAAAATGAAAAATAATCTTCAGATAGAGCAGAAAACCTCATGGGAAAAGAAGAAATTGTTCTTAGCGAGTAATTTCTCCTTTTCCCATTAAAGTTGTCTGCAACAAAGGGGTTAAATGTTGTTACTGATTGGGAAAGACACAATCACATCCAAACAGTGAAAAACACTGTTATCCATTGATTGGTTGTCCTGCCTATTAACATACCTAAAGTTCCCTATAACCATGTGTTAGGTTCTCAAATTTGCATAATCGTTCCACAAATGTTTCAATATATTAGAATATTGTGCAAACCTTTAACCCCTATAGTTCTGGAAAACTCCATGCTTATGCAAAGAGGTTAGATCCAGGCTAGCTGCTAAGTAACCTAAGATTGCAGGATAGGTTTTTGTATCATCTGCTCTTCAAAACCTTAAATATCTGCAGAATTTTGTTGAGGAAAGATACTCAGAGTATCAAACAGATAAGCTCACAGGTTAGCTGCCAATTTACCTCGAGGCTGGCCTGGATCTAGCCAGTTTGCATATGCATGAAGTTTGTTCCAGCACTATAAGGGTAAAAATAACTTTCCCCAAGCAAGATTTTCTTAGCTTCCTTCTAACTGCATATATGAAGTCTACTGTTTTGGTGTGTGTTTTATGTTATTTTGAACATATGATTGACACATGCAGCAGTGTAACTGATGATTTGCTTATGTTCTATGGTCCAGGATTTAATAAATTGAAGCCTCATTATTTGTTAATAGCAACAAAGGCATTTAGATCCACACACAGCTAAACTTGAAATGAGCTTTTTAGGTGGCTTTAGTGTAAGTAACTTGGAACTACAGTATCTTGTTTTTAATTAATGTTCACAAACATGTTCATAAACACAAGCCACAAATTGAAAATGTCACAATAATGAAAATATATAAGAAAACTGTTTTTTACAATATTGTTTGTTACATTCAATTCTTTAAAACTAATAAGAATATCTAGCAGAGTTGAAGAGCCTTGTATTGAAACCTGGCCTTGTTTCTTACTTAGTTATGTTGGGTGTAGAAAAAGTAAACAGTATTCTCATACAAATCACAATTTGTTTGGGGGGTCAAATTTTAGAGCCCTATGTTAATGCTTTACATGGCTTTTGGATCAGGATATTTTTTATATGTACCAACAACAAAGTTAATAATAGCTGTAAATCATGCATATCTGGATCTAAACAGACTCTTTATATCTAGAGCGTAGAACAAGACTATGATATGTCCTTTGCTTTTGTGAAGGAATAAATGCTGTCTTGCATATATCACTTCAGGGGCTTCCCCAGGCGTTTTAAGCGCTGTGGTACCCCTGCGGCTGAATGGATTCCAATGCACTTAAATTTTGACCACAGCACTTTAAAATTTGTCCCAAAGCCAGTCAACTTGCTTGTAAAATTGTTTGATCCATTTGATTTGGTTTAAAAACAGTTTTTATTCGTCTTTTTTATTAAAGAAATATACATAAATATTCACCATTAAAGAATGCACACATAGGCGTAGGAGCAGGGGGGGGGGGCCAGGGGGGCCCAGCCCCCCCTCCCAATATCCAGACTGGGGTAGCCAGAGTATGCTTTGACCCCCCCAATATTCACATTGGCAAATGAAGATATTTGAAAAGAAAAATGAAAGAAACGAAATTTAACAGCAGAATAAAAATGAATTTGTGTGCTTTATCTAATACAAATTCGCCCTTTGTTACGAACAATAACCAAAATCTTTTTGACGTCATCATCGTAAATGGCAATCTGAACACATCGAGTTAGCTAAAACTTAAACAATAATTTCACTAATTTTACAGTTGAATCCGTGGTTGTGACAGCCTGGTCGCTGCTACTTTTTGTTTAGATCAATACATTTGATTTCCGCGTGAGATCGAGACCTGGCATATCCTTTTTTTTTTTTTTTTTTTTTTTATTAAAGATACACATTTTCATACGCTTTCTTTTAATTCTTAAAATGTTATTGAATTTGTAAATGCATGAATAGTCATGAAAAAGTTTAGGAACATTTATTCTTAGACCGGTCCTCATCTGAAGTTGGCCCCCCCCAATGTTGAAAACGCTCCTACGCCTATGATACAGAAAGAATTAACATGGGAAGGGGAAACCTTCCCCTTTGTCGCACCCCTTACCCCCATCAAACACCCCAGCACTTGAAAAAAATCCTGGGGAAGACCCTGAACTCAATGTAAAAATGAGTTAATACTACCAAAATCTTTTTTTTCATATTTACCCAGGAACTCAAGGATGAGAATGGGAGGGTCTACAAGCTGCTGAGTGAGAAGGATTTTGAATTGAGGAATGTAAAAAGGAAATGGGGAGAGGAGAAGACTGCTTTAGCAGGTATGATGACTTGATTTCTTTATTATTTCTTTCAATATCAGTAGTCATTTATGCTTTGCTTTTGTTATTTTGAATACTTTGATGCTGACGAGATTCAAAATCATAACTAAATGAAAATTTACTTATTGAAAACCCTAGAAGTGAGCAATATGTGAAAGTAAGGATATTGCAATATTGATATCCAAAACGATGGCAAATAAGAATCAAACCTTTTCCTTTTGCCACACTGTTTCTCTTGAGATGCATTAAAATGAATGTTTGCTGGGTATCAGATTGGCACAAACACTAGTCTTTGTCATATAGGCCTCTAGATCTAGATATTTACTGAGACTTGAGTTTGGGAGGGATGTTTTCATAGGTCACAGGGCTCACGCTGTCGGTCGCCAAATGCGCCAAATGCGAATATTATTTCATTCTGGCGAAAGATTTCCCGATTTGGCGAATTTGCTTGGCGCATGTTTTTTTCATTCAACTTTACCATTTTCCCATCTGTCCGGACATTACAGATAGTTATATCTTTTGACAAACTTAACAGTTAGTATCTCCGAAAACCCCAAATTAATCCGCTAATTGTTATCCCCGTGTCAAACAATGCCTGAGGCGTGTATTAATCGGGTCTCTATTATGTGTAAACAACTCGACACACTTGATTGGTAGACTCGATGCGGTTGTTCCACGAAAACCGATTACTATTTACCGCATTCCGTCCAGTGTTTTATGATGCATGGTAGAACGCGAGAATTTAAAGAGGGTTAATTTGTAAAGTATTTTGATATTGACAGTTCGCTTCCCTCGTTGATGCAACGGTCCTATTCAAATTGCGATCCTCTATTATTAATCATTCAAATCATCATAACGGAGTCTTAATGAGGGTAAAAACAAATAGACCCAAGATCATGTTTACTTTCCATTTAACTATCGGACTTTTCTAAAATAAATAACAAAACTGAGAATTCAGAAATGTATAGTCTTCAATATGATTTGATGTTATCTGAGATAAAAGATTCATTTTGATTTTGTCACTCAAATCGTAGCCTTAAGTTATACCATCTTTGGTTTAAATTTGTTCGGAAGGGGGAAGGGGAATGTCTTGGCTTATTTATTTTTATTTTTTTTTAACATAATATTTTTATTGGCATTACACATTACATATTTATGACATTACAATTTTAATAAAAATGGTGAAACATAACAAACAGAAATAATTAACCAAGAGGATTTAACACATATCTACATACAACATGAAGAGTGTTTAAAATAAAGAAATTTTAATTGGAGCCATTGGCTCAGAATTTGGCTCCTACTTCTTTAAATTGGCTCCTATTTTTGCCATTTGGCGAATGTGCTGGCGCAGACTTTTTTCCAGCCAGGGTGAGCCCTGGGTCATATCTAATTTTCTAGTCTTCTAGATAGGAGGACATTTGCTTCACAAAGTTTTAAAACTATTTGGTATACCCTATTTTGTGGTTACTCATCATGATCTTATTAACAACATAAATCTCATGAGTTTAGACAATTAACTGTTTTCAAGGGGATATTAAGTAAATGACAGGAGAAATCATATGCTCCTCATCTGGTCCTCTGAGGACATTGCCTAAACCATTTGTGTAAAAGTATCTCTAAAATATAGCCATTGATGGATAGAACTACTTGTACATTTTAGCTACAGGGGGACCGGTTACCAATGAAACGGCCGGAACAAAAATTGTTGAACTTTCTAAAAAGGTACGAGAGTTGACATCAGAATTGGAATCAGAGAAAAACAAAAGTCGACAAGCCAACAGGAAATGCAATGAACTTCAAAGACAGGTATATAATTTATCAATCATTTGACATAATAGGGCATAGGAAGGTATTCTGTAAGTATCAAGATGTGCACGCGGGCTGACAGAAAATGTCTCTTGACTTTATTTAGATGTTGAAAATCAGAATTAGCTTGATTTCTTTTTTTTATCAATTTTATTTTATCATGGGTTCGAATCCCGCGAGTAGCTGGATCTGCCTTGCGACTCTTCATAAATCCACATTTGGTGCAAGTACTGGTTATGATCCAGGAATCAGAATTAAGAGGGATGAATATAAGTTGTCAGAACATGTTTCACGATCGATGTGAAACAAATTGAGAGTTTAAATTAAATTCTTTTGGCGCACTGTTGTTTTTGTTTTATCTGGCATCAACTTATGTAAGTAATTTAGCTATTATTCCATTTGATTATGAGCAGTTGTTGTTTTTTTTATTTAAATCTTACACATAGTTATTGCTTTATGTATTACAGATTCACAGCATCAATTCAGATAACAAATCTGTTAGAGCATCCACCATAAGCCTTCGTTCAAGTATAGATGAAAAGGTCAGTTTAGGAATCATCAAACTCAAATGGATTATGTCATTGTCACTTTACCCATAGAATGCTGGGGTAATTTTCTAAAAGAAGATTTTTGCACCAGCTGCTTTCCAAAACCTTAAATATCTGCTCTATTTTGATGGGGAAAGGTACTCAGAGTAGCAAACAGGTTAGATCGAAGGCCAGCCGCCAATTCAATTGGCAACTGACTTGGATCTAACCTGTCTGCATAAGCATGAGGTTCCTTCAATTACTATAAGGGTTAACCTCTCCACATGAAAGAAATGGGATCAGCATCAGTCAATCAGTCAACTCGTCTCGTAAGATTTCCAAGAAACTACCATAAGGAGGATTTTTTTGTAATATAGCTAAAAAAGCAAAAACCTTGCTTTTAAACCTTGATTTTATAACTTCCTTCCATGATAAAGAGATCTTTTGCGAAAAAAAAATGTTCATATGACAGCATGTTCAGGATTCAATGCGAGACTTTAGCAAGTCTTTCACTTCTAATTTTTTATACTTTGAAAGATTAGAAATGTGTTTGTGTATTTTGTGAATTTCATGTTAATGATATATACACTCATCAAACACTGCTTAAAGTCTAAACTAGTTATCAATCCTCTTTGGTTGGGCCTGCTTTGACCTTTCCCAATCTAAATTGTTGTATTCAAATCAGTTCTCTGTGATCTGTGCTTTTTGTGTGTAAATAGTTATGGTATCAACATATACAACTTGATTAACCCTTTATCAAACAATAATGACATATAACCACTTTGTTGCAGACGACTCTGGAAAGCATTGTGGGAAAAGAAGAAATTGCTTATGATGAGCAATTTCTCCCTTTCCCACAATGTTTTCTACCCTATCATAAGTTCATTTCCAATTTCATCACATTTTGAAATGTCGTCTGCAAACTCTTTCAATTTGGGACAGTTGAAAATTTGGTGTTTGATGGTAAAGGGTTAAGCAAGCATTAATAATCCATGTAATTCTGGCATTTTTTCCCATTATATTTCCATATTTTTTACCTGATTCATTTCTGATTGACAGCCAGATGATCCTGGTGAAGTCAAAGTGTTGCAAGACAAACTCAAACAAATGGAGTCCAAGTTGATAGATTACAGGAACAATAACACAACTCTAAAACAAGAGTTGAGATTAACAACTAAGGTAAGACATTGTTAAAAAAATGAATTGCATATAGGACATAGAAGCATTTTCTTCATAAACAACTCATATTTGTACGATAAATTCTAATTTAGATATGGATGGGGTGGAACCTTTCCTTCAATTAAACTGGTTTTTACATGTCTGATCAGAAAAACTTCTGAAACAATTGCAAGAAAAAGAAAAATTGCTCCTGATGAGTTATTTCTTCTTTGGCCACATACTTTCTGACCATTATTATCAAGAACTTTTAGTATCAATGTTTTTATCTGCTGTTCATCCGAATTTGTATGTAATGGTTTTATCTTCAATTATAATTGAATAAGATTGTGATAGCAATAAATATTTTTTTTTCCTTTAAAAGCTGTGATACATTTTAACCCTTTCCCAAACATACGACATTTGACTACTTTGTTGAAGACGACTTTAGAAAACCTTGTGGGAAAAGGAGAAATTGCTCATAACAAGCAATTTTTTCTTTTCCCTCAAGGTTTTCTGCTCTATTTGAAGAATATTTTTCAATTTCATCACATTTTGAAATGTCGTCTGCAAACTCTTTCAATTTGGGACAGTCCAAAATGTGTTGTTTGGGAAAGGGTTAACACATTACTTTGTTATGACTCCCTCTCAGTTAACTGCAGTAAAAGAGCTCTGTGATTAAAAGAGAAATTGCCAATAAAAAGCAATATATTCTTTTTTTGTGAATGTCATAATACCTACTTTCATGAAGAAAATGTAGTTCCCATTAAATTATTTGTGAAGTGTCAGCAAGTCTTCTAATGCTTTTTAGATGGACCTGTCTCAATAATTGATATACTGAAATAACTAACGAGATTAAGAAATTTGTAAAACCATAATTATTTTACTTATGCATTGGAAATTAACATTTTACCTTAGACTTTAATGTTTATCAAAGTAGTTTTATGTGATTTTGAATTAACATTTCTATATTTCTTCCTTTTTTAAGGCATTAACACAAGAAGTTGGAGATAATGTCAACATACAAGCTGTCCTCAACAGTACGAGTACATGGAAGGGAAGATCACAACAAATTTTACAGCTACAGCAAAAGGTATGTAATCATCATCGGTGGTATACTTATAGGGGTGCTCAAGTGTCTTTATCAGTATTTAATTACTAGTGTTCAAGTCCCATGTAATGGGCTGTCATTGGTGTCATCTTGACCCACAACTTAGGGTTAGCCCCTATAGTGCTGGAACCAACTTGATGCTTATACTCAGAGAAGCAAACAGGTTTGATCACAGACCAGCCGCCAATTTACTTTGCGACTACCTGTGATCTAACCTGTTTGATACTCTGGGTATCTTTCCTAAACAAAATTAAACAGATATTTAAAGTTTTGGAAAGCAGATGACACAAAAATTTATTTTTAGAAAATTACCCACCATTCTAAGGGTTAAGTGAAGAAATTAGGAAGTTAGCTAAGGGGAATACATTTCATATCTGGACCGCTGATCATCTATAAACCGAACCACATTAGAATTTATCTCTGAGCTCCAGATAATATTAGATGAGTGCTCACTTTGTGCAGGGAAGTTTGAAGTTTCCTCTTGAAATATAAGCACTATCATATCATAGGTTCACAAAGCAATGATAGTCATGGCCTCCCTCCATAGAAAGCCATGTAGCGGTGAGAACATCAGAAAGCAAGTTTAAGATATGAGAGTATTGGTTTGGATCCATTGTAACCCATGATATAACTGGAAAATGGTTGAAATATGACATAACAACATATTGAAAGAAAACCATTATTTAAAGGATTTTGTGAGATAAAGGACACCCCAAGCTTTAATCTATTTCACTTTGCAGTGTTTTCTGAAAATGTTTAACAATATATACTATGTGACCATGGACCATTCAAAATTCACAAATGATATCTGCATAAAAGTAAAAAACATTCTAAGATTTGATTGTTCATCTGTTGTAGATTATCATTGTTGATGTGGGTTTATTTAGTCACAGTGGTTTATTAGATCATCCCATGCAGGTGTGTTGAATGTGAAATGTGATATGCGAAGGACTTGGATAAACTGTTTGTCTGTCTTACAGAATGAGGAGTTGAAGCAAGAGATTCTAAAGCTCCAAGGGACCCAGCAAACCACCAGTCTTGAGGATGAAATGATGGGCACCAAGAAGAGGTCGGCCATAGAGAGGCACAAAGAACAGCTGAAAAAGTTGGAGAAAGAGAAGAAGGAAGCTCATACAGTAAGACCATTGGAATTCTTACCCGTGTACACTCTACATTGTGTGGAGGACAGCGGTCCAGGAGTAGAGCGTCGGCTTCTGGACACGAGGGTTGTGGGTTTGAATCCCGTGAAATGCGGGATCTGCCTTACAAACTTTCATTAATCCACATTCGACACAATTACTGGTAATGTATCCAGGAAGCAGAATCGAGAGTGATTAATCTAAGTTGTAAGAAGTTGTTTCACAATCGATGTCAAATAAATAAGTTTAAACTAAACAGTTTACATTAATAAAGTAGATACCTTAGCACATTATGCTCGTTATCATGTCACCAGAGCAATATATGAACAAATGATAGGGTGCTGTATAATACTTTTGTCACAAAGAAGACAATCCTTTAATCATCTAGTGCCATTTGGACCAGCCATGCAATTCTGTATGGGGGAATGTGTGATTACTTGAACAATATGGAAGACATTTCTTTGATGTAAGAGATTCAATCAAATGATTAGATCAATCATAAATCAAATTTTCTAGGTTTTACGTCTGGCTCTGTCAGGCAATTGGTGTGGCTTATAGTGTCTTGTGTCCTTCATTTCAGAAAATGGTCGCTGAAAAGGAGGCTTTAGAGGAAGAGAACTACAAAATTAAACACAAGTTGGAGGCTAGTCAGACTAGGTTTGTACCTATATCAAGCTGGTTACACTTTGAGTATTATACAACTTGCATTATATTCTGTGCAGCTGATAAGTTGAAAGAAATGTGACAAAAAGAAAATGCTCTCATCATGAGCAAATACTTTTTTGTTCTAATAAAATTGATATTGAAACACCAATTCTGTAATTTTGTGATGGTTTTTTACATTTCTTTTTGCTTTATTTGCATATCATTTGTTTGTTTTGTTTATTGGCAGTTTTGTTGCCTCCAACAAATTGCTTGTAGCATGATTATGTCCAAATATGATTTATTTAATCTTGGTGTTAAATTTTGTTGACTGTTATTGTCCCTGTTTGGTGAGTCCCCATGTTTGCAAGTCTAAAACAGGAAAGAATGCATCTGGCTAACGCTAAAAGAAGAGGATGATAAAATACATTTCTCAATTAGTAGATAAGCTTTAATCCAAAGTGTTTGCTTCCATAGAAATAAGATGAATGAGAGAATGAATTTTCTACAAAGATGAAGTACTGATCAATCAGGTTTATTTTGTATTGTTGTTCTTTTTGCAGAAATCAAGTTTTGAGCAATGAAATCAAATCATTGAAGAAACAGATTCCTCAGCTTCTTGAGAAAAATGAACATGATAACGAGTTAATAGAGGCTTTAATGGTGAGTATTTCATTTTTTATTTTCAATTTTATGTTAATACATTTATATGTTTTGACTTTTCAGCAAAATTAAGCTATCGTTCTTTTTGTTGTAAACTAAAAGACAAAGCCAAAGTTGTCTATAAGATAAAAGAGACAAAAATTAGTTATAATCCCAGTGATTGTTAAGTAAAGGATGAGCCCTGCAAGTTTTAGCTCATTACCAAACCACAACAAGATTTGACTAGTATGTTGCAGACGACTCTGGAAAACATTGAGGGTAAAGGAGAAATTGCTCTTAACGAGAAATTTGGCATTTGGTAAAGGGTTAAGCAAGTCAGCATGTCAAGAAATATTATTTACCTTTCAGAAAGACCAGACTAATTTAAGACAACAGCTTGATGAAGCCAGGAAGAACCAACACAATATAAAGATTGAGCAACAATCCAAGATGAATGAATTGTCAGCACAACAGCAACATCACACCAATGTCGTGGAGCAGCTAAAACAGATCGTCAGCGATAAGGAAATGAAAGTCCATGTCCTCGAAAACGAAATACAGCAATTGAAACTAGCAGTATGTTTTGTCTTTGTTATATTTACTCATTTTGCTATGGCACAGCCATTTAAATGCTAAAGAATAGACGCATTTGTGTTTTTTCTTCCCCTTGCAAAAAAGGGATTTACCTTTCAACAAGCGATGAATTGTCCTCAAGAAATGAATTTCACTGTAGGAAGAAAAAAATAGATAGAAGCACAAATAATGCCTGACACAATATTGCAACTTGAAGACCCATTAAAAGGTATGTCATTTTTCCATGCCAATTTGTTTTGGTTAATAACATTGTTTGTAAAATCATGATTAACTGTCTATTTCAAGAAGGTTTTTTTCATATTTGATTTAGAAAATTTTCGAGTTTTCTCTTTACTTGAGGAAATATACACCAGTCGTAAGATATGACATGTCAGTTTTTATTTGGAAACAGCAACCCAATATAATTTTATTGAATTATTATTTCATTCATAACTTTGCCCAAACTTTGACAAGTTACTGTTTCATCAATTAAGGAGTTTAAGAAATCACTAACTTGTTATTTATCAAATATAGGAAAATGTCTTTACCACAAAGTGAAAGGAACCTTTTCTAAAAGATTCTCTGAAATGTATGCAATTTGTTGACAATTTCTTTTTTATTTTTTTAAATGAGATTGTAGGACATTCCTATGGTGGAATAGATTATCTTGTTTAAGAAACAATTATTTTCCAGAATCCTTAAAATCAAAGCCATGTCCACCAGGAATAATAGCTTCTTAAATGCATGCATTAATAGCAATCTGCAATAATTACTTTGTTGTTTGCTTCAACATTCCTAAATAATTTTCAAATATACCAACAATTTTAGTTCAGCCTTAAGCATCATGGATTCAATACAAAACTATATTAGGTCTAAAGTGAAAGACTAGCTTTAGTCTGATATTGTACCCTCACATATGATTTTTTTACAGCATTTACAGCGCTCCCAAGTCAATAAGCTGTTTCCTCAGTCAAACCAGCCATCAACAGTAATGGATGCACCGGGACCTCCCATGCAAGCCTTTGTTGACAGTCGTCCATCTACTGGGTTTGAAACAGTTGATCTACAATATAATGTTGAATCTCCGTCACAATCAAGGTATGTGCGGTAGGGATGGGGTTGATATATCAATCATCTACTGCAATGAAATTATAATGTCAATCGAAACATGTGTAATAGATCTGAAGTACTAGACATCTATATTTGCTCATAAAGTTGGAAAAGATATCTAAATGATTTTGGGACACCTGTTATCCCTTATAGTGTGGGAACCGACTTCGTGCTTATGCAAACAGATGATATCCAGGCCAGCAACTAAGTAAATTGGTGGCTGGCCTGTGATCTAACCTGTTTGTGTCTCATTCCTCATCAAAATTAAGCAGATATTGAAGGTTTTGGAAAGCAGACAACACACAAATCTGTTTTTTGAAAATTACCCAGCATTCTAAGGGTAAGATTTGTAAGTGGCTTTTCATCAGAAATAATCAGGCACTGTTCCACAAGTTCAAACTTAAGTGTTGATGAATTAGTTACAAAGGAAATTTCGTAATTTCATGATTCTGATTTTTCAGGATGTCAGAAGCTCCTATCTTCAACGGAAACATGGAATCTTCTGCCCCCCTTTCAGCTGCCCCCTCAAGAGGCCCAACAGGGGACTTTGTAAAACCTCCCTCAAGGGGCCAGTCAAGGGCAAAGTCCAGAAATAGACCTGCCTCTGGCACCAGACCAGCATCAACTAGGTAAAATATCAAGCAGACAGCCATTTTAAAGGCTAAAAACCTGCATTTTCATTGCGATAAATGAATGAATTGCTCATTACCCTCATAGTGCTGGAACTAACTTCATGCTAATGCAAACAGGTTAGATCCAGGCAAGCCGCCAAGTAAATTGGCGACTAGCCTGTATTCTAACCTGTTTGCTACTCTGAGTATCTTTACTCATAAAAATTAATTAGATATTTAAGGTTTTTGAATGGAGACAAGAGAAAAAACCTATTTTTAGAAAATTACCCTGCATTCTTAGTGTTATGATATCATCGTATGATATGACAACTCTTAGCTTAATACAGCCACCAAGTCAATAGCATGATAATCTTGTTTTCAGTTGCTTTTAATTATTATTACTTTTAACCTCATTAGTTAATGTTTCAATCTAAGACCATAGTATGTCCTTCACTAAAGTACAAACAATTTCTATAGTATTACATTAAACATCTGATACAAGGAAACAGGCTAACACTCCAAATAAGTTAACCCTTATAGTGCTGCAATCGACTTCATGCTTATGCAAACAGCTTAGATCACATACCATCTGCCAAGTAAATTGGCAGCTGGCCTGTGATCTGACCTGTTTGCTACTCTGAGTATCTTTCCTCAACAAAATTGAGCTAAATATTAAGGTTTTGGAAAGCAGATAACACAAAAATCTATTTTTAGAAAATTACCCAGCATTCTAAGGATTAAGTTCCAATACAGAGCTGTTTATGTACTAGTTTGTGTATTATGCAGTAATATGGTGGATAACAAGATGTTGGCAGACCTACAGTATCAGTGTCAGGAGTACAAGACAGTCGTCCAGGTGGCCGAGGTGGAACGAGATAAACTCTCAGAGTTGATGACAGTCTTACAGAAAAGGTTTGAACTGACTTCTTCTTGTGTTTCTCTTTGTTGGAGGGAGTCTATGTAAAGGGGATTACAACCTGAAAATTTCATATCAAAAAGGGTCTTACTGGTTTGGAACAAATGTGCATAGATATAGCTGAGAAATTGTTACGGTGCAAAGCTACCCGCTGGTGGATTATGACTGAATGCTCGTAAGACTGATCCCGCTCAGTGTGCTCCTCAATGATAGTGTTCTGTGCACCAAAAAAATAGTTTGCTTCATAGGGTTTTTAATTTCTGTCAACAATCGTTCATGTAGCTTTAGAATCAAATTTTGTTTCAAGCAATTTTTCAATATGTCACATTGGTTTCTACCTGATATCATAGAAGAGTTTCGTTTTTTTTTGTAATTGATAATCATTGTTTTCTTTTGCTTTCAACTTTGAATTGTCTCAAAATCACATGGGGGAAGGTCAAATTTTTCCTCATTTTTGAAATAGGTCAAAATCTAGGGCTGAGGTATGAATTTGTATTTTATTTCTCTTTTACAGAAATGATGAAATGACTCAAAACCTACAAGACTGTCAGCGAGACCTTGTCGAACAACGAAGAAAGAATGCCATGTTGGAAAAGCAGCTTGGGAAAGTGAACCTTGGCTCTGCTAGACCTGGTATGTAATGAGGGTGGTCTTTATATATTGTTCATAGTTAAGTTTGATTAAGACAATCTAACAACTGGTCTTTAGGTTCCAATATGTAAAATAACATTATGCTACATTATAGAGTCTAAGGTTAAGAACTCTCACCATTTGCCATATTCTGAGTAATATGTTGAAGACAATGTTACAGTCAATTATCAAAGGGACAAGATCTTTCCATGAAAGAATTTATGATAGATAGGTATATCAACATTAAACAAATACTTTGTGAAAAAAGGAGATTCTGTTTGTCGTATTTGTTAAAAGAGAACTTGTGTATTGCTAAACTTGTTATATCAAGGCTACCCTTAATTGAATCAATATGCAGCCCTCAGGACACAAGACCTTTTAAAAGTGTTCGATGAATATCTAAGCAACATAAGTTAATTAACTTATTTATTTTACATCAATTGTGACGGAAGCTTGAAGCTTATTAAATTCACTCTCCATGACTGCTTCCTTGATATCAAACAAGTACTTGCACTAATTAATGGGATAGTCTCAGCAATTTTCACCTCAAAGCTAACAGGGATCAAATCCAGTACACTGGGTATCAGAGGCTTACGCTCAACTACTGCACTTCTGTTGCTCACAACATAGAAACCTATTATAGATAATTGTCAAATTGGGGCTGATCTTAAATAAGAGTATCAGTGGATAATAATTGTAAGTTAAGAAAAAAGGTGATTTTTAATCTGTGGGATAATTCTAATCGAAGGGGTCTAAGGAATTCACTGTATCAAAAAGGATAAATTACTTGTGGCAAGCAACTATCATGTTTTGTCACAATAGTTTTGTATGCCCTTTACTGCCGATGTATGAAAACAAATACCAACCATTCAAAGATTCTTTAATACTTTTTTTCAGGTAATACATCAGCTCACAGAAAACAGAAGTCTACCATTACTAGTAGTGCACCATTGATAGAGGATGAAGACATACATAATCTAAATCCAGAAGAACTATTAACTCAGTAAGTTTTGGTTTGTGTTGATTACTTCTAAAACTGAATCATTAACTCTACTTTTTCAACAATAATTATCATTATAAATACAAATTGTGATATACTAGACTTTTGTCACCAACTTCATAGTGGTGTATATGTATGTTTCATGGCTGTTGTCATATTAACATTAAGAAGGATGAAATTGCCGGAATGCATGCTTGAAAATAGTTCCATATGCACATAAAAACTAATATTCATATTTATTTTTTCCCAACTATTCCCCATTCTACGAATGGTTTAACCCATTCTCTCATATTGTGCTTGGCATGAGTTCCAATTGAAACCAATAATTTATGGAAGTTATGATAAATAAGAAATGTTATATTTTCCCTATTACATTGAATGAAAACTATTCTCTGAAATGGAAAAATTGCTTGTTATGAGTAATTTCATGAATCTGATGCTGCATATGCCAATGGGAGTATACTTGAATTAACCCTTTCCCAAACGTTAAATTTTCAACTGTCCCAAATTGAAAGAAATTGCAGACGACATTTCAAAATGTGATGGAATTGGAAAAAAAATCTTCTGAAGGGGCAGAAGACATTGTGTGAAAAGGAGAAATTGTTCCAGAGTCGTCTGCAACAAACTGGTCAAATCTATTCATTGTTTGGTAATGGGCTAACAGACCCAACAGTAGTGACAATGTTTTTTATCATAGTATAATTTTCATATTTACAGTCTTGAAATCCAGAAAGACGAGAATGAGGCTCTGAAAGCCGCCCTACAGAGCACATTGAGGGCCAAGGAAGAGGACTTGAAGGTGTATGGCTCCACAATAGACGAGACCAAAAAAGTGTTTCTACAGGCATTGAGACAGTTAAAACAGTCAGTGACCGCATCATAACCCATAATTAATCATGTTTTGAGAAAACTTCATTTTACAGTCAATTAAAACAATCGGTGACTGCATGTGATACATTATGTTTTGCGAAAGTTTCGTTTTATAGTGAATTAAAACTATTGGTGACTGCATCATAATGCATGATTCATTAAATTTTGAGAAAATTTCATTTTACGATTGATTAAAACTATCAGTGACTGCATCATACCCAATGATTTATTACATTTTGAAAAAAAAAATCATTTTACGATAAACTAAAACAATCAGTGACTGCAACAAATACATTATGTTTACAGAAAGTTTTGTTTTACAGTCAATTAAAACTATCACTGACCATAATATAGCACAAAATTATGTGAGACCATGTTTGTACCATCGGTTTACCCTTTATTCCATGACATTTCATCTAACTTCATTTGCAGCAAATTGCTGCAGAAGATTTAGAACTAAACCGACAGTGTAAAAGGACAAATTGCTCATGATGAGCAATTTGCCATTGTATCACAGAGCTACCCAATATCATAAAGAAATGTTTTTATTTTTTCCTGACTTTTTCGCATTTGTTGTTGCTGTCACTTTTAAGCATTAAGTTATTCTCATTAAGGAAATGGTTTAATCCTTTACCAAACGCCAAATTTTAGACTGTCCCAAATTGAAAAAGTTTGCAGACGACATTTCAAAATGTGATGGAATTGGAAAGTAAACTTCTGATAGAGTAGAAAATATTGTGGGAAAAGGAGAAATTGTTCGTTACGAGCAACTTCTTCTTTACCCACAATGTTTTCCAGAGACGTCTACAACAAACTTGTGAAATGTCATTATTGTTTGGTAATGGATTTAAACATCAAAGCATAAGATGTTTATAGAGTGTTCATTTATCACCAGTTATTGAATATATTCATCCCCTCTCTTTACCCCCTTTTGTGTGATCTCTTTCCTAGCTTTAACTTCCCAAACTGGTTCTCAACACATTGATGGAATAAGCATAAGCTATTGCTCGGTAGTTAGTTAGTTATACAAGTCTATATACAGTATTGTTAAAGTTCTCATAAGCAATGCTTTTCACTTTTTTACTAAAACTTTCTTTAGCCTGAAAGGCATTGAATTTTGCAGAATATATATATACTCTAAATAGTTTCACTAGTATAATTTTTGCTCATAAGATGTTTGTAGTATTACTTGTGTACTTCCTTCAGTGAGGAAAACTGAATCATGAGAAATAAATGAAAAAATGTTTGGAGTTGGTTTCCAATATCCAAAATAGATAAGGTAAACTGGTGAAAAAGAATTGCTTTTCAAATAATAGTTTTGTTGCCATTATCCCTCTAAAAGCGTGACCTTCATTTATCACTTTCATGTTTCAATTTCTCCGAAACTAAAGACTTTAAATCAACCATATAAGAACTATGAATTGATTTCATTATCATTGAAGTAATTCTAAAAATAACAAAAGTTCAGTCATGAGAAAATTCTTTTGTCACTATGTTTTAATTATTTTCAGCTTCAATGGTGTTCAGAGACCTTTTGAGGTTGAAATGCTTCCTATTTTGTTTTATTTTGACATTTTATCATCTTGCCCATACAATGACAGAAATTTATTTGAAATGTCAGTATACCGTTTTCACGTCAATTTCATGATGAACATTTATAAGAAACCTTATGAAAGTAAATAAACGCAATTCATTTATTTTATCACAATGATTAATAATTTGCCACTTTTGTCTACTTGTATGTCTCTGCCGAGCAGTTATGTTTGTATAAATGGAAATAGTCTATGAGGTTAAGAGAAGAGCGTCCAGTTCTGCTGAATATAAATCAATATCATTGATATGTAAACTTGTCTACCTTCATATAGCTAAAATATTGATAAAAACGTCATGAATTCTCTTTCTCAAAATGGATGTGTGTATATAAAGATTCGATTATTTAAGAAATACTGGCATACTGTTTTTGTTGTAATATGTATTTGAAAACATAATATATGTGTTATATATGAAGAATATTTATGAAATAAATGCTTGTTATCCAATATGATACTTTTTGTTGTATAACCAGTCCTCCTAGTTCGATAGACCACCATCCTTCATGTACCACCAAAAGGCTGAGCATCGTCTTACCCTTAGAATGCTTGGTAATTTATTTAAAGATAGATTTTGTTCTTGTCTGCTTTCAAAACTTTAAATATCATTTTTTGTTGAGGAAAGATATCCAAAGCAGCAAACAGCTAAGACCACAGGACAGCTGCCAATTCACATGGCTGCTAATTTACTTGGCGGCTGGGCTGGATCCAACCTGTTTGCATAAGCATGAAGTTGGTTCCAGCACTTTGATGATTAAGTTAATCACCAAATTCATTAAAAATAAAACCCTCTGATTTTCTTTTGGTGACAACAAGTCTATTGAGGGAATTAACTGTTAGTTTTTTAAACATCCCCTTTGTTGAGGGAAATTATCAAAAACATCTGCATATTGCTATTGGGATTTTATATTTTTTATTAAATACATAAAAATGTAAAAGCCAAACAGCCATATTTCAAAGTTCAAAATCTAATCCCAATATAGAATATATCGTATTTTATATCGGAGTTAGAAATTAACAGTTACTTCATATACCTGCACTGGTTTAGTGTCCCTACAGCAGAAGAATCTATAAACGGCTGTGACCAAAAAGGAACTGCTTGAAACAAACAACTTTTCATAGGTTCACAATGAGTTCTTACCAACATCAATAAGAGAATTTTCTTTTTGATGGTTTAAGTTGATGTCTGCATGTGATTTCAAGTAGGACGAGTCATGTGTGTTCCAACTACAACATGACTGCATCATGTTAACTAACTGACTGTTCATTAACGAGTGGCCAGGCAGTAAACATTACATGCGCTATGGATACTCCTACAAGATGACACTTGTAACATCCATACAATAACAGTCACGAAATGCAATATCTGGAATGGCAAGGCTTATTTCTTGTTAAGTGTGTACCCTGATATAAAGTCCACCTAAATAGAATATTTACCTCTGCAACATGTTTAAAACAGTTTAACTAGTCCCTTACTCCCCTGATGCCTTACATAGTCGCATCTGCTGCAAAAGTCTAGACAGCACTATAACTACACGGAAATGTGAGTACATAGAAATGATCAAGTATACGATCACGATGTATAGATGTACCTGGTTATGCTGGGAGAAGAGACTTCCTGCAAGATCGCACCTTGGCATAAGATGCATTGCAGACATTCAGTAATCTATTCATCCAGACTGTGACCGCTCGGCCACATAGAAGCAACACATGTATACAGGACTTCTCAGATCAGATACCTGAACATACCATCACTGACTGTACAAGACGAAGACCATTTTGGATGACATTGTATTTAGATTAGTGAGTTTAAACTTATCTATTTGACATCGATTGTGAAACAAGTTCTTACAAACTTAGATTAATCACTCTCGATTTAATTCTGCTTCTTGGATACATAACCAGAACTCGCGCCGCATGTGGATTAATGAAAGTTCGCAAGGCATATCCCGCATTTCACGGGATTCGAACCCACGGCCCTCTTGTCCAGAAGCCGACGCTCTACCCCTAGACCACTGTGAAGAGAAACAGGGCATTTCTCAGGTTGGATGGTACAAACCACACAGGATCGCCAGACCTGGGAAGCAACGTTGCGCTCTTGAATAGAAAAGCAGGCCTAATCCTTGCCAAAGGATTGATATGATATGTCAAATCTAAAATGGATGATGATGTTAAAGATGACGATGATCATGGCCACTTAAACATAAAATGTTTGTATTTTTTATAAATAACAATGGTATCAACAAAATGTCATGTGGAAAATTTTTTTTTTTAAACTTCGTTTTTCCCTCTGCTGTTGCTTTCAATTAACCCTTTACCAAACGGCATATTTTCGACTGTCCCAAATTGAAAGAGTTTACAGGCGACATTTCAACATGCGATGAAATTGAAAAATAATCTTCTGATAGGGCAGAAAACATTGTGGTAAAAGGATGAATTGCTCGTTAATCTCTTTTCCCACCATGTTTTTCAGAGTCTTCTGCAGTCAAATGTCGTTATTGTTTGGTATTGGGTTAAGACAATTAAAACAACATTTTCTTTCAATCAGTCTTTGTTTTTGATTCGTTATTTCTCACAGATTGCGGAGGATATCAAGTTTTCCCTCGAATTGGCATTTAATGGGTGGGAGTGGGGTTGGGGTGGGGTGGGGGTAGGATGCCTTTGATAATCATCATTTCATAATGAATCCATAATTTTTTTGTTTCATTACCAAGTATTTAGTAGTATGTCCTTACTGTCTTATTCATCTTTCTTTTGTATTCCATGAATAAGCCTTTTTCATTCAAAAGTCACATTTTTCTCATTTATGTGTGTGTATTGCCATGTTTATGCATTTAATGAATTTGTATGTTGTACATATGTTTGACAACAAACTATGCTTTAGTTTATATGTCAATAAACTATTTGAACTTGAACTTGATAATGCACAAACACATGATTATAGCACTCTTCTTTTATAAAATAAAAAGCATTCAAACAGAAAGGCCAATCAAGAATTTTGTGTCTGGTCTAAATTGTTAGAAGCAAACATAATTATGGCTTTTATGAATTGGATAGAAATGTCCCACATTGGTATTTTATAACATATGTGCAGAGACATAGATGATAGATGTCTCTGATATGTGCAATAATGTATTTCCCAATTTCAATAATGAGGAAAACCTTTCTCGATAAAAACAAACAGAACCGTGATTTCCTTGATAATTTAATTTATGATGTAGGCCAAAGACCTAATAAACATGTTTATTAGGTTCTTTGTGTAGGCCTTCACATCGTTTTGTTCAAACGAAAGGGTTTTTTATAGCCTTGGGCCCTGGCCCGTGCCTCGACCAAGCGCAACCGTAGATACGATCTTTGCAAAACTGATTACATCTGAGTAATAGCTTTGACAACTTAATGTATGCCTATAGACCACCCGTTTCGATCAAACAATAACGTTTATCATAGCATTGGGCCCTGGTCCATGCCTCGACCCAGCGAAACCGTAGAAACCATCATGGCAAAACTGAGTAGGCCTACTTATGAGTAATATCTTTGACAACTTGATGTAGGCCTACAGACTACAATTCCGTTTAAACAAGAGGGTTTTTCATAGCATTGGTGCCTAGTCCGTGCCTACACCTCGTACGAGGCCTAGTGCAGGCCTAGTACGGGGTATACACATGCACGGAACCGGACCCGATGCTAGGGTTAAACTTGACAAAGACCTATAGGACAAAAGGCCTAATGAACATGCTTTTAATAGACCTTAATAAGCTTATATACTTTAATGTTCAGCTGTGATAAACACGATAAACTTATAAATGCACTAATGCCCATATTATCTTTATATAGTGTAAAGGCAGTATCTTAGAGTACTCAAACGAATTAGATATCACCTTCTTGCTTGATAGCGTATTTGTTATACTCTTATCTAGTTTTGAAAAGTTACCTCCCTTGTTTGAAAAGACGCCATTTTTATATCAAAGACAGCGATAGGACAGCGATAACGTAATTTCACTTTGTGTTTAATTATATTTATATAGTTACGTTCATTTTGTCATTTAAAACTCTTCTGATATATGTGAAGACAGTTAACTTACCAATACATTTATTTAATTCGTTCAATAGGTAATCGTTTTAATGATAGATTGTGCCTTGAATTGTGTATAGACCACGGTTGGCTAAAAGTAAAGGCTAGGCCAGAGGTCGGTTGATCATAAGTAAAGACAGTTGTGATAATGCGGGAGATTTAGGGGCGTGATCTAATTATTCAACTCAGCATTTGATATGTAGTTATTAATTCATTTGATAGCATTTTAAATATGGATCCCAGTGCCAATCTACATTTTCCCAGTTTGAAAAGTGTTTGAAATGTCCATATGGGGGAAAACAGATGGGAGGAATTTGAAACTTAAAAATCAATTTCTCTAAACTGCTGTACTGTTAATTCATTTGATTGCTTTTTAAATTCGGATCCCCTTGCCAATCTCCTTTTATTTTCAGTTTGAAAGTTTGAAAATAAATTTCTGTAAAACTGCACAACAGCTGTACTTGTATATGATACACACTGAAGAATAGTCATTCGAAGCAATAATTTATTAGATCGTTTTTAATGCTTTAAAGTCTGTAAACAATGAATTAACATTTCTGATAAATACTTTTGATTGTTTATCAAACAACAATTCAAAAACAGTATTGTTTTGAAGATTTTTTTTTCTATTTGCTAGTTATCGTTTTCCGGGAACAAGCATGTTTTTTTTTTCTTTTTTAAATGATAAGCATTTTACATCAGGGTTTTTTTTACTAGTAAATAGATATATTGTACATAATACTCTATATCATAGAAGCCAAACATAGGGGAATAAATCTATATCCTGTCACATCAAACATTAGAAAGACCCATTCAGGGGTGGACTTTCATGACAAGACTTTGGTTGGTATGTTTTAATTGAGAAATTTTCATTAAAATAATGGTATGATTATCAAAAGGTTATTGATTTGCACTTATATAGTTAAATCTATCTGATATATTCCTACACACATTTCATTTCTTCTCAGGGACAATTTCAAGATTATTTTCTTCTAAAATGCATGTCTTTTTAAACAGAAATAGATTACGGTATATTTATTTTACTTTTCAGGAGTGTCTGTATATGACATATCTTAAGACACCAAGAATTAGATTCCATGGCTTATCAAATTGTTGATGAAATAAGTGTTGCTGGTGTAGATATTCTTATTAAGCAAGAGTTAACAGACAATGAAATCAACCCAGACACTGTTAACTACCAGAATGGTATGGCGACAAGCTTTACGGAATTCCAGGACAATTCCACGAGAGTATTACAGGACAGACAACATGAAAACAACAAGGTTAAAACAGTCAATGCTGCTGATTCAGGTGGATTTGTTGTTAATGTTAAACAAGAATATATACCCAAACAGTTGGATGGTGGAACAGGAATGGCTGTTGCAGAAAGTATAAAAATTGACGAAGATAGTCTAAGCTCATTAACTGAAACAGTTAGAAGCAGCCCAGTTGAAGAGTGTTTGGTTGTGAAACAAGAAGATTTGAATGGTTGTATGGAAAATGATGGCTTGGTGGAGAACATGGTAGATCAGAACATATCAATGGATGAAAGGATATGTCATGGTAAAGATGTAAATGGAAAGACTAACAAGACAATGGACATAGATAGTGTGATATATGAACAATTGCTTCAAAATATTGTGATAGAAAAGAACCGTCACCAAGATAAGTTTGATGAAAGTACTGATATAAATAATGAATCCGAAAACTTTGACACAGGTACAGTAGAAAAAGAAGATGGATCCAGCACTTCAAAGGAAGAAGACAGTACAAATTCAAAAGGGAAGAAAAAAGGAAAGGAATATGTTTGTGAATTTTGTAACAGGGTAAGTATTGAATTTGATTGCAAAATCTGTTTTTCCATGTGAATTCACTTTGATGCATTTATGTAGCATAGCAAAGGTTCAATGCAAGACTTTGATATATCATTCATAAGTGTGCAGCATTTACTGTAGTTTTGCATTGACCCTTGATAAGTGTTTTTAAGAAATCACTAAGATAAAAGGCAAATCTGTTCATCTAACCAGCTTCAGCCTTTTCACAATGGTTTCTATTCAATTGTATATGTAATAATATGTACCGGTATATAGAAATTGAATTATGAACTTATGTGAATTATCACAAGACTTTCATAGGTCATCTATTTGGTCATCCATTGCTTTTAAACAAATACATATGCGGAGATGGCTTAAACAAGTTTATACAGCGGCATGGGTTAAATATTAAATATAAGATCTTTGGTAACAGCATCACTATTGTTTATCTAAGTATAACATGTTTATCAAATACAAAAATATCAATTAAAATGTCTGATTCCAATCATTTCTATAAACATAACATGTTTTCCTTACACAGGTAAATGGCAAATATTCCTTGCTGAATTCTTTACTTACTTCTCATGCCTTTTCATCTTAGGAAATCATTAGAATTGTATTTTGAAGATGATCCATTAAATAAATGTTCACCTGATGGGATAGACTGGATAGATCTATAGTTGTTAAAACTTCACATGTAAAACCTTGCTGTAAATTCTCCTTTATATGTCTCTGTTTCTTGTTTGTTTTTCTACAGGTGTTTTTACAATTAAGCCGCCTCCAGAACCACAAAGTTATACATACAGGGGAGACTCCTTACAGATGCCATTTGTGTAAAAAGGGCTTCAACGTTCGGAGCAATTTAAATGTCCATTTGCGAATACATACAGGTATGTAGAAGTTGAAACAAAGAATGCAAATAAAAGCCTTGATTTGTTTAACCCTTTACTAAACTCCAGATTGGTGACAGTGCCAAATTGAAATGTTGAAGATGACACTTCAAAATGTGATGTAATTGGAAAATGATCTTTTAGTAGGACAGACAACATTGTGGGCAAAGGACAAATTGCTCACGATCCTCATGTCCCAAGGTCCATGCTCTATCACAAGACCATGTCCTCCAAATAAATTTTAACCAAGGAATTAAGGCACTTTCTCTGTTTTGCAGGCTTTCTGCAAACATCTTTTTTGATTGAAATCAGAAAACAAATAATTGCTCATAGAAACAATGATTTTTGTACATATCTTTTTTTAAATATCTTATAAGAGGACAATTTTACAATAGCATTTTATTTTGATTGTTGTCTTCAAATGTTTGATTACCTTCTTGGACAATAATTGTTTTGTTAAAAAGTTAGTCATCTCTTATGGGAATTTCATGGTTTTCACTGTATGAGATTTTTGGTAGTTATCTATTTTTTAAGATAGCTTGATAAACAATGATTTTAGATGTTAACCCAATCCACCGTATGTCAGTTTTAGACTGTTTTAGACTTTCAAATCAAAAGCTTCAGCTGGTAACAAACACACAGGTCTGTACTTTTATTCACTACACATGTATATTGATTCTTGTATGCACTTTGATATACAGTAAAGTGTTTTGGTGCCAATTCATAATATCTTTTCTGTTATGCACTTTTATATATAATACATGTATAGTGTATAGGCACCCTATTTTGATTGTTTTGGACACTATTAAATACGGTATGGTGTATTTGAGCCAATGAGCGTTATTTAATCTTACTAACTATTATATACAGGTGCAAGTACTGGTTTAGTATCCAGGAAGCAGTCATCGAGAGTGACTTTGAACAAGCTTCAAGCTTCCTTCACAATCAATTTAAAACAAATAAGTAAATTTATGTAAAGAAAGTTCTTTTATGCACTATTATATCAAGTAATGAGGTCTGAACTTGCTTTATTTATTCTATTATGCACTTTTATATACAATTAAGCGTATTGGCTCCAATTGATGCTTTCTTTTACAAACAATGAATCTTTGCAAGAAAACCACCAAATTTAATCACTGTTAATTGGGACAAAACATGTTTTGGTAAATATTCAGGAAGGGGAATCAAAAGGAAGGCAGAGGGCAAGTGCATAGAGGAGAAGAATGCAGCTATCTTAGAGTGTGAGAAAGGTTTGAAATTGCAGAGCATCATCGCAAAGGATTTTAACATACCTCAAAGTACTCTTTCAGACTGGCTCAAGAACAAGGAATCAATAAAAGAGGGCTACATAAAGTTTGGACCAAAGCGAAAGGCTATGAAACTAGGAGAATATGAAGATCTTGAAGAAGAGCTTATAACTTGGTATACTGGCGTTTGTTCAAACAGTGTCCAAGTGTCGGGTCCTATGTTGCAGGCGAAAGCGCAGGAATTGGCCCAGGAAATGGGACTTCAGAATTTCAAGGCTTCGGCTGGCTGGCTTAACAGGTTTAAAGATCGTCATTGGATGTCTTTCACAAAAGCTAATCAGAAACCGAGAGAGCTAAATGTTAGGTCCCTGGAACAGAAGATTCATGCTATAGCTGAATGTGAGAAAGGGGAAAGATCTAAGATTAGCATAGCAAATGAGTTTCACATTCCCTTAAGTACCCTATGCACATGGCTTAAGAACAAGGACTTAATTAAAGAGGGCTTCCTAAAATTTGGACCAAAGCGAAAAAGAATGAGATGTGGGGGAAATATGGAACTAGAAGAAGAGCTTTTAACTTGGTATAAAGACTGTTCGAACAGTATGCAAGTGTCGGGTTCTATGTTTCAAGCTAAAGCGCAGGAATTAGTCAAAGAAATGGAAATTCAGGATTTTAAAGCCTCTTCTGGATGGCTTGAAAAGTTCAAAGACCGTCATTATATAAATTTCACAAAAACTAATCAGAAACCGAGAGAGCTAAATGTTAGGTCCTTGGAACAGAAGATTCAAGCTATAGCTGAATGTGAGAAAGGGGAAAGATCTAAAGTCAGCATAGCAAAAGATTTTCACATTCCCATAAGTACCCTATGCACATGGCTTAAGAACAAGGACTCAATTAAAGAGGGCTTCCTTAAATTTGGCCCAAATAGGAAAAAAATGAAATGTTGTGGAAATATGGAACTAGAAGAGGAGCTTTTAACTTGGTATAAAGACTGTTCAAATAGTATGCAAGTGTCAGGTCCTATGTTGCAAGCTAAAGCACAGGAATTGATCCAAGAAATGGAAATTCAGGATTTCAAAGCCTCTTCTGGATGGCTTGAAAAGTTCAAAGTCCGCAATGGGATATTTTTCCCAAAGGTTTATCAGAAAACAAGACCGTCAAAGAACAGGTTCATGGAGCAGAAGGTGGCTGTGATCATGGAATGTGAGAAAGGGGCCAAATCCAAGACCGTCATTGCACAGGACTTTAGCATTCCCCAAAGCCCCCTGTCCACCTGGCTTTGGAACAAGGAATCTATTAAAGAGGGATACCTTAAGTTTGGTCCAAAGCAAAAGGTGATGAAAGCTGGTGACTACGATGAACTTGAAGAAGTGCTGTTATCTTGGTATAAAGATGTTTGCTCAAACAGTGCACCAGTGTCTGGTCCTGTTATTCAGGCTAAAGCTGAGGAACTAGCCCGGGAAATGGAAATTTGTGATTTCAAGGCCTCGATTGGCTGGCTTACCAGGTTTAAAGGCAGATATGGGATATCTATCAGGAAAGTTTGTGCAGAAGCAAATGCAGTAGAAAACTCAACAACAAAAGAGATAATAGCCTTGAAATCTAAACTGCAAATGATCTTGAACCACTATCGGGCAGACGAAATTTATTATGCATGTGAGACCGGAATCTTCTATAAACTTTTGCCAGATGAAACAATGGAATTAGAGAACTTTATCTTTCATCATGGCAGACAAAGCAAGCAGAGATTGATAGTTCTTGTGTGTACCAACATCACAGGCACAGACAAACACCCCATACTAGTGCTTGGGAAGTCTGCCAAATGTTCAAAGAATGTGAAGTCACTACCTGCAGACTACATTTCCAGCAAGAAAGCATTGATGACAAGTGAAGCGTTTGAGGCTTGGGTAAGGCAGTTTGACAGAACAATGACGAGATTGGGGAAAAAGGTGGTGCTCATTGTGAACAACAGCCCTGCCCATCCTGAGATCAAGGACCTTAACTCTGTTAAACTGGTTCATTTTCCCCCTAGCTTAACCAGTGAATGGCTTAAGGGGGTCATCCAGTCATTGAAGTACCAGTACAGACTGCGAGTGCTGTTTCGATCCATGCATGCCATAGACAAAGGACAGGAATTAGCGGTTACTGTGTATGACGCTCTGGAAATGCTCCAGCAGGCATGGAGTAGTGTAACATCGGAAGCAATTTGTAACAGCTTCAAACAAGCAGGTGTTTTAGACATGACAGATGCCTCCACATCCAACATTCCTGAAAGTACAGATCATCAGTCAAATGAGGGAGATCTAGATAGTGATATCTCCATTGCAAAATTGAATGTTCTTGGACTCAATCTGAATTCTGTCAGGGATTACCTCTCATTGGATGAGAATCTCCCAGTCTGTCAGGATACACATGACATTGTTATGGAAGCTTCCAATGGAGTACTGCTCACAGACAATGAGGATGATGATGATGATGATGACGATGATGAGCAGAGAACTGTTAAAGAAAACAAAGAAACGCAGGCCCCCAATGTTGACCAGTTGATGGATGCTTGTCAGATGCTGAGGAACCATTTTCGCATGCAAGACAATAGAAGTGATGTGTTACAGCAATTATGTGCAATGTCCGACAACATTGAGAAGGGAGAGAGAGAGAAATACATGAACATTACATCATTCCCTAAATGACAGCTTCAATTATGCTAGCATATTGCCATTTATCAATGTAATTGTTCAACAAATGAATGATGATTTTTGTATCAGTACTATATATTGTGGGCTTAATGCTTTACTATAGTAAACGCTACATGTTTGTGAAGGACTTACAGTAGCCATGGATTGATCTCTCATTATTTGCCAAGTTAGGAAAGTCGTCATATAACTGTGTTAACTGTTTAAGTTAAAAGGTTTATGTAGATGGTGGCTGATTGCTAATCAGACGAACTAGTAAGATGACATACTAGTATTTAAACAAAGCAAGAGATATATTTTTGGAAAATGTGATGTGAGGAAAAATGATTTTTAAAGATGATTACTCTTTCATGGACCAACATTTTAATTTTTGATTGAGTTTGAAACTAACAGAAGTCATCATGTTATGTCAGGATTTTGCTATGTGGAAAAGCAGTAGTTGGCTTGAAAGGAACGTATTGTATTATTAGTTACAAACTATTTTTAACACATGTATAAGAGCTATGACGTAACCAATGTACTGGTAGAACTGAAGTACTGTTCAGTATAGCACAGACAAGATGTTTTTCTACGCAATTTTTTTCTTTAGTTTTTTATCAAAACGCTTTATTAGTTTAATTTATTTATTTCATTGTTACTCATGTCTTTTCATAGAATGTTCTCTCTTTAAAAAAGAGAGCTCACAATGTAGATTTTTAAAACAATTAACCCTTTCCACCATATGAAAAGGTTATACCTTGGCCAAATATCAATGGGAACTCAAACCTAGGTCAGTGTGGCCTTTCAACATCACCGAGGGGTTCCCATTGGCCCAAATTGAAAACAACAGCAGAAGAACAAAATAAAGCATGAACAATTTATTTTCTGTATGGAATTGGGTAGAAACCATTATGATAGTAGACAAAATTGCTTGTTACAAGGTTTTTGCCCTGTTGTTGCCATGGTTTCATCAGTCTCCAGCTATGGCAGTGTTACAGGAGCTACCATAGTGCAAGGGTTAAAAGTTATAAAGGTTCTTGTTCACAGATGAGAAAATATAGAAGTTAAAATGAAATGTCACTGAAGCAATACCTGAACCAAAAATTGATTCGAAATGGGTCAATATATCCATGCTATGCAACCCTTTTGGACTTGAATGTATATCTATTGATTGTATTCAGGCTCGTAATACTTGTATAAGAAATCATTTTACTTCCAATGGCTATTCTCCAGTATACAACAGTACAGCTGCTATGCAGTTTTAAAGAAATAAAATTGTCCTCACATCTGTGAACTAGAAGCTTTAATGGTTGATTACCAGTAAAACTTGTATCAGTAATTTTTTTATTTAAGATAAATGAAACGGTTAACAATCCATTAGTAATTTATTAGAAAGCATTGTGACAATAGAAGGAATTGCTTATCTTGGGTAGTATCTTTTTGTTTGACACAATTGTTTCTAATCTCTAATGAGGTACAGTGAAGCCTCGTTTATCCGGATGTTTCGCAATCCGAACGAAATTGTAACGGAACGGTATTATTGTGCAGTAATTTGCCTAACCAATTACCAAACAATAACGACCTTTAGCCAGTTTGTTCCAGACGACTTTTGAAAACATTTTGGGTAAAGGAGAAATTGCTCGTGACGAGCAATTTCTCCTTTACCCACAATGTTTTCTGCCATATCAGAAGATTATTTTTGAATTTAATCACGTTTTGAAATGTCACCTGCAAATTCCTTCAATTTGGGACGATCGAAAATTTGGCGTTTGGTAAAGGGTTATAAGTATTCACTACACATTCATATAGACCGTTTATGTCTAAATGTGTAAAAGACCAGGCCTTGCTTCTTTAGTCCGGATGACTCGTTAATACGGACATTTTGTTTGGAACGGACGTGTTCGGATTAACGGGACGTCACTGTATATTCAAGTATGGGATAAAGCAGCTGCAGCCATCACTAATTACATAATACATGTTCACATGTACTTTGTACATACAAAGCAACTGTTTTATTTATCATTTGTGGTTAACATTTTATTAATGCTTTCAATTTAGACAAGTTACAGAACCCCATTCGATAGCCTTTAAGGTATTCCTACCCTGAACAGGCTGATGTATTTGCTTTGGTTAAAGATTTGATTGAAATCTAATTCATGAAAATATTTATCATTTCAAAGGCATTCACCAAGACACTTTTCCAAATTTGTCTTTTTTTTAATTTATATCTACAAAATGAAAATCACAAATTTTGTTCTTTATTCTTGTTAATTGTCTCCTTTTAATTTCGAAACGTCACATTAAAATTACATGAATGGAGTTGACAAATGAAAATTATTCAATCCATGAAAGGTTTTTATAATATGAAACTTGATTTTAAAATAGCATTTGTTCTGTAAATCTTAAATTATTTTAATTTTCACAATACATCTACCTGAACCTCAGGGTAGGAATGCCTTAAATTTGTATGACATTTACTATAAATGAATAGGCAATGGTTTCTTTTAAATACTTGCAAAGAAACTGTTATTGTTTATACATGATGATTGTTTGTTTTTTTATTAATGATTCAATTTTAAGAGTCACAGAACCCCATTAGATAGCCTTGAGATTGGTATGGAATTAATGATAAATGAATAAGCAATGGTTTATTGAATCACCTGAAACTTTTACATATGTCCCAGGCTTGGTAACATTACTTTAATCACCTAACATACCTTTTATTTAACCCATTACCAGACATTTTACCACTTTGTTGCAGATGACTCTGGAAAACATTGTTGGAAAGGAAGAAATTGCTCATGAAGAGCAATTTCTTCTTTTCCCACAATGTTTTCTACCCTACCAGAAGACTGTTTTCTAATTTCATCACATTTTGAAATGTCGTCTGCACATTCTTTCAATTTGAGTCAGTCGAACATATGGAGTTTGGTAAAGGGTTAAGCAAGACACTTCATGTGGTGAATTTCTCATTTTTCGTAGGTTCGAAACCGCATGTATGTGAATATTGTAACAAATCATTTCGCCAGGCAGGCCAGCTGAAGCAACACAATCGCGTACACAATGGTGAGAAACCGTACAACTGCACCCATTGTGCGCGGATGTTTAGAAGTAGCAGCTCATTGGTCACCCATCTACGCACCCATACAGGTATGATGTATATTGATAATTAATAAGACGTAAAGAACCAAGAACAGTTTAGCATTTAGCTCTAAATTATGGTTTATATTGACTGTGTGACAGAATACTACTAAAAGCTTTTCACAAGTAAGGCTTCTGTGGCTTAAAATGTGAAATCATATTGACCCTCTATGTATGGGTTTAAATCATGGTAGGGTTAAAATTGGATTTATATAAGAGGTAGTGCTGAATGTTCTACCTGCCTTGACTAACCATTATGGCCAGTAAAGACCGAGACAAAAGGAGAGTATGGTCAATATAAGCAAATTCCTTTTGCCACATAGCTAACGGGATTACTTCATTGTTAGATAACAGAGTTGGAGCAAAAAGGTTTTCCAATGCAAAATAATGGTTTGTATTTTAAGTTTTGTTAATAAGCAATTACGTTAGATGATTTCTTTTTATAGATTTCTAATGAGAGAAGTAATCATAGGAAAGTGCATTCAACATCAAACATTGTATATTTTGCCATTGTTTTTAAAAACAAAACAAAGAAAAGAAAAGACCACTGAAAAAGAAATTAATCAACTTTTGTTTCAGGTGAGAAGCCATTCCAGTGTTCAGTTTGTGACCGTTCCTTCTCTACAACCACAAGCATGAAGACCCACATGGTGACTCACTCTGGACAGATGCTCTACGACTGCCCCCTCTGTGAGAAGAAGTTCAACAGGAAAAACAACCTGAATGTTCACATCAAACGGCACGACAAACACAGACGGTTCTCGTGCCAGATCTGTAGGCGGGGGTTTGTGATGCGGGCACACCTACTGCGACATCTGCGCTGTACCCATGATGTTGCTGCTCCTGAAGAAGAGGAGACTAAGGTGTTTGGTGATCTAGAGAGAATGGGGAGTGAGAAACCAATGACTAGCATACAGTAGAGTATTTCTAATACTGTCTCTATTACCGACATTGCTTTGATTTTCACCCTTTTCCATATACAGCTATTGTTTGGCATACATTGAAATATATTTCTCTATCTTTTCCTAATACAAACATGGTGAACAGTAATATATTTCCTTCTCTCTTACTAATAAAGACATTGTTTGGTGTACATTAAAATAAATTTGTCCCTCTTTTCAAAATACAGTCATCATTAATTTTGATGTCAAGTTTATTGAAATATTTCGCTCTCTTTTCCAAGGGGGAGGGGGGGTGTTTGTTTGGTGTTCATTGAAAAATATTTCTCACTCTTTTCAAAATATTGGCATTGTTTGATGTACATGTACATAGAAACATATTTCCCTCTTCTTTCCTTATAAAGACATTGTTTGGTGCATGTTGAAATAAATGTGTCTCTTTTCAAAATACAGGCATCGTTTGCGCTACATGTACATTGAAAACTATATTTCCCTCTTTTCCTTAGATATCATTGATGATATCACCCTCCCAGAATGCATTTAAACAGTTGGCCACTACAATTGATTTGTGTTATTGTGGGAGTATTGTTGCTCATTTGCTCATTATGTTATGAAAACCTTTGTGATGTAACAATGTAACAATAAATTATTCATTAAAAAGGAAATTGCGGAAAGTGAATCCTTAAATTTGTTGTTGTAGTTATTTTTTGAAAAAACGTAAATAGAATTATGTGTTAGCCTTAAAGAAACAACTCAATCTTTCAGGAAAGGATGAATAAGATCTATTATTGTTAAAGGTTATATGTTGACATATTTCGGTTCTGTACTGTCTTAGAATAATTTAATGGTAAATTGTTAATCCTTTGAATACTGGGTAATTTTCTAAAAACAAATTTTTGTGTCATTTGCTTTCCAAAAACCTTAAAAAACTGCTTGATTTTGATGAGGAAAGATACTCAGAGTAGCAAACAGGTTAGACAGCAGGCCGGCCACCAATTTACTTGGTGGCTGGCCTTGATCTAACATGTTTGCATAAGCATGAAGTTTGTTCCAGCACTAGAAGGTTTGAATAATTCATTTCATTATTTTTTCATTATCCTTCATATGTTGTTAAAATGCTAGAGTTATCGATTCATTATTCATGTTTCATTTGTCTCTGTAATGTTGCTTGCTGTTTTAATTGATGAAGTAAAATACAATAAGTCATTATTTGTTTGCTTTTGTATCGCTCCATGCTAGTTTAGAATACCCCCATGTTCAGTCCCTTATGCTTGTTTCTTTCTTGTTTCATACAAGTGAAAAACAGACTTAACCATAGTATCCATGCTTATTGCTATATTAAAAGATATAGAATATAATCAGCAGTAAATCATTGCTTTTTCATTATAAAATCATTGCTTTTTCATTATAAAATCATTGCTTTTTCATTATAAAATCATTGCTATTGCTTTTTCATTATAAAATCATTGCTTTTTCATTATAAAACCACTGCTTTTTCATTATAAAATCAATGCCTTTTTCCATAGAATTACTGCTTTTTCTTTAAATCACTGCTTATTTATGCAATTATTTTATACTGGTGAAGAATAAACCATTGCTTAATTATTTATACTTGTTTGTTCTCTACTGTTCCTTACTGATTCACACAAATAATTCAGGCTAGTATTAACCTTTCCAGAATATGTTTGCATGCTGTGTTGATCTTTTTAAGGAGATGTACAGTGAAGCTTCGTTTATCCGGACCCCGATTATCCGGATGTCTCGCTTTCTGAACGAAATTGTAAGGGAACGGAATTAGTTGACCAATTTGTTGCAGACGACTTTGAAAACATTGTGGGTTAAGGAGAAATTGCTCGTGATGAGCAATTTCTCCTTGACCCACAATGTTTTCTGCCATAACATAAGATTAATTTTGAATTTCATCACGTTTTGAACTGTTGTCTGCAATCTCTTTCAATTTGGGACAGTCAACAATTTGGCGTTTGCTAAAGGGTTATAAGTATACACGTGCATACAGACTGTTTATGTCTAAATGTGTATAAGAACATGCTCTTCTTCATTAGTCCGGATGATTTGGTCATCCGGGCATTTTGTTGGGAAAGGACGTGTTCGGATTAACGGGACATCAATGTATTGACAGATTATATTCCTTTGTTGGTTTATACTCATTATGGTGACAATTTGGCAGATTATGTTCAATGCTATTTCATGCTTGTTAAGATCATACATTTCCAGATTATGCCCTTCGCTTTTTCATGGTACATGTAGTTAAAGAAATGTATTGCCAGATTATGTTCCATGCTTTTTTCACTAGATAAGAATAGACATTGCCAGATAATGTTACAGGCTTCTTCATACTAGTCATGAAAAATTATTGCCAGATAATGTTTGTTCTATGTTACAAATTTTCAAATTATTTGAGAAAACACATTGCCAAATTATGTTTCATCTGTTACAGCAAGACATTGCCAAATTATGTTTCATCTGTTACAGCAAGAAATTGCCAAATTATGTTCTATGCAATTTCATATTATTGGAGAAATCACATAGCCAGATTATGTCTCTTTGATTATTGTTCATAAATGTTAAGCCACAATATTGCCAGATCATGTTTTATGTAATTTCATATATGTTCAGGAAATACATTGCCAGAGTATGTTTTTATATCTTTTTCCATGTGTGAACCATTATTCATTGCTTGACTGTTAGCCTTCTGATTATTTTTGTAAATATTCATGAATGATGTATATAGTGTATAACTTTATTGCTGGAATATTCATGATTTTTTTTTCCAATTTTTCCATTCTGTTAGATTTAATTCATTGAACAATGATTTAAGTGTTGGTTGTTTCTATAGTTTTCCATTCTGTTAAAATATCATTATTTGTGCACTTATTCAAGTTTTGATTGTATCGTAATTTTCCAGTCTATCATAAAAAGAAGGTCTTTGCTTGATTCTTCAAGTTTTGGTTGTTTCTATATTTTCCCATTTTACAAAAAAAAAAAGTGATTCAAATAAAGTATTCAAGTGTTGGCCGATTTCAATGCCTTTTTAATTATATGAAATTATTAATGATGGAATTAGTCATAGTTTTTATCATTGTGATTTACAATTAATTATTAGCTTATCCATGTTTTGATTTGTTTTTATGCATGTGTCTATAGTCTTAATGAATGTTCCATATGGGTCGAAAAATTGCCTTTCTAATTGTGCCATGTAGCCACAACTTGTTGATTTCTGTTAACTCTTATATGCCAATTACAGCAACTTATTGTGTGAGTGGTTCTTATCAAAAGTGTGACTAGAAGAGAATTATAAAGGTATTACATGACAGTATGACATTTCCGGATCAAGTTTGTATTTATTATAAACCAATCAATCACTTTCTTATTCAATAATTTCTAAAGTATCCCCCATTAACCTATTGTGGATAGTTTATATAGTTATAATGAGTTTGAACTTCATGTGTATCTGCTTTTCTGAAGTCAACAGCAGACGATTTTTGGAAACCTCTGATAGGAAAAGAGAAGATGCTTTTGACAAGCAGTTTCTTTTCTTCTTTTTTGATAATGGATTCTAATGAATACCACAAAGAAAAGTTCAATGCTTCATACTGTCTGCTGTTTCTTTGGCCTTAGACCAGGTCCAAAGTCAATTGCATAGAAGAGAGACGAAATGACACTGATCCATTGCTTAGACTTTTTCTTTTTCTTTTTTTTTGCTTTAAGAACTTTGTATATATTTTTGTACTTCGAGAACTTTGTGTATATCTTTGTACTATAAAACACTTTTAGTTTTCCAATTCCCCCTCTTGTTTCATTTTTGTATAGTTTCTCACTCTTTATATTGGTTTAAAGATAAAGTAATATAGCTCTGAAAAGTTGATGTTGTGTTTTTCTTTTTTCGTTTCTCCTTCATGTGGACAGTCCTAAACAGCTTAGTTCATAGTGTGTCCGAATACAAAGGTATTTTTACCCTCATCGGGACATCATGACGGTCCAAATTGAAGTCAACTGCAAAGGACGATCCTAAAGTTTAAAGAAATAAGATTTTTGTGTTGGGTCGGTATGTTATGTTGGGTCAGTGTTATATAAAATATTGTATAGATTTGACCCCCAGGATGAGGACAGACCCATGTGCAGCAAACAGGACAGCCCCTGCCCCACCCTAACCCTTATAGTGCTCGAACCGACTTGTTAGATCAAGGCCAGCCGCCAAGTAAATTGGCGGCAGGCCTGTGATCTAACCTGTTTGCAACTCTGAGTATCTTTCCTCAACGAAATTAAGCAGAGGTTTAAGGTTAAGAGTTTGGAAAGCAGACGACACATAGATCTATTTTTAGAATATTACCCAGCATTCCACGCGCTAACATATCCATTCGGTTTAAAGTTTTCTTATGGATATCGCTATTTCAATGCCTTGTACCGAGAGTGAAGTGGATAGCTAGAACAAGTGTGTTTGTTTTTGTGGAGTTTAACGCGGTACGAACATTGTTTCAGTTATGATATATGGCTTTCCTGGATTCAAGAGTACTAAGACACACAGGGATATATGTCATAATACCTGTAATAACACTATATATACACAAGGTGTGTATATAGTGTTATTACAGGTATTATGACATATATCCCTATGCTAAGACAGGGCTCTGAGGTGTTTTGCCAAAAGACACACCTAGAAAACCCGAGTTGTGTCGTTGGACTCGAATCCTTAACTCCTAAGTTCCAAAACCAGCACCTTAACAACTGGCCCACGCAGAACCTTTACGATTTAGTTTTAATTAAACGGCTTTGTCCCTTATTACACACAAATCACATTTATTGTTTACCTTATTTTCCATGTTTATGAAGATAGTTATATGGTTTTGCCTTCAAGTTGAATCCTTGTCAGGTCCTGTGTGACCCTGCGAATAAGTTGGCGGACTTAGAACTCGGGGGAACCCGGGTTCGAGCCCGATCGACACCTCTGGATTCGTGGGCGTGATCTTTTGCAAGTCACTTCAGAGCCCTAGCCTAGTACTGGTAGATCCAGGAAAGACGTAATATAACTGAAAAATTGTTGATATAGTGTTAAACACCATAAAAATGGGTCCTTGTCTAAATTGCGTGAATATTTTCCTCGGTGGGCACCCCCAATCAACCGCAGTGTAGAAGCATGTAGTTGAATGTTCCCCTCGACTGTGGCAGGGCTTGGCTTTATTTCACCTGCCACATCGAAAAAGCTGAAATTGGTAACAACTACTCCCACCAATGAATGTCTGAAAAATGGGGTGGCAGCATATTAATGGCTCAACGAATTTCAGTATTCTGTTTGTTATATGCAATGCTCATAGAATCCAAATCAGCACTATCACGTTTGACCTGGGACTGCAGGCTTACCAGTCATAATTCTATACCCATTGTCCAAAGTAACATTGGTGAGGCCATTCCCACTGTTGTACATGTATTTGTAATGGAAGTCCGGAACAAGACCTGATATACTCTGAGGGCCGCCCTAAGATCGCCTTTCATACCACTTGTGTGTCCCTTTGATTGTTGAGTGTGTAACCCTTACAGTGCTGGAACCGAATTATGTTTATGCAAATAGGTTAGATCCAGGCCAGCCGCCAAATAAATTGTCGGCTGGCCTGTGATCTAACATGTTTGCTACTCTGAATATCTTTCCTCAACAAAATTAAGCAGATATTTAAGGTTTTGGAAAGCAGACGACACAAAAATATTTTTAGAAAATCACCCAGCATTGAAATAGTTTATCATTGACTGGTGTGATGTAATATATATTTTCCGCTACATGCGTCAATTGAGTTCATGCAAAAAATCTATATACTTAACCCATTCCCAAACAATGACGACATTTAACCACTTTGTTGCAGACGACTTTAGAAAACATTGTAGGGAAAAGGAAAAATCGCTCGTGACGAGCAATTTTTCCTTTTCCCTACAATGTTTTCTGCCCCATCAGAGGATTATTTTCCAATTTCATCACATTTTGAAATGTCGTATGCAAACTCTTTCAATTTGGGACAGTCGAAAATTGTTTAGTTTGGGAAAGGGTTAAGATACTTATTAGAATTCGAGATCATGTTGTGAAGCTTTGTCGGTTTTAGATTGATAAATATAGATTAGTAAATCTGGAACCCCGTATGGAATATGCGATAAGTCTAAATTGAAAACGACAGCAGACGACAATCAGAAAGCTTGCATAGGACTCGTCTTCTCAGCGGGTCTTTTCTTTTTTTTCTATTTTTTTTTTTAGTTTTGGCTTGGAAGGAATCATTGCGACGAAAAGACAATTTGCTCTTGTCGACAGCAGTCGTTAAAGATGCTTTGATCACAGAAAATAATATTTGGAAGTCAAAATAAAATGTCGTTGGAACAATGCAGTTTATGTGTTATTGTTTGATATACAATTAAAAGAAGCTATTGAAGGCATAATAATATCAGGAGGCATCAATTTATCCAAGTATGTACAGTTTGTATGCGATAGACCTCAAAAGCGGTTTAACGCTTTTGGATTGAATTAAATGTTTATTCAGCGTAAGCACACTTCAAAGAATTGAAACGATCTAATTTTTATTCGAAAGACTATTCTTCAAGGCGTATCATATAACAGTATAGCATTTGTGAATTTTTAAGATATTATTTTTGATCTTCAAAATTTCTACACATCTATGAATAAACCCCTTTAATAATGAAAGTGAAAATAAAATGTAACAGGAAGGTTATCAAGCAGCAACTTTCTAGTGGTTTTAACAGACGCAATTTGGAAACGATATTACAAATAGATATTTTTCTCGTGAATCGGAATGACAGTTTCTGATTTATATTTTTACCGTCAAATTTATCCGAATGGAGTGAAAATTTAAGTCTGTATAATTAAGTATCGATCACCTATTCTATGTAAGCCTTTACCAAACGCCAAATTGTTTACTGTCCCAAATTGAAAGAGTTTGCAGACGGAATTTCAAAATGTTATTGAATTAGAAAATACTACTCTGATAGTTGAGAAAACATTGTTAGAAAAGGAAAAAATTGCTCGTTACGAGCAATTTCTCCTTTTTCAACATTAATTTCCAGAGTCGTCTGCAACAAAGTGGTTAAATGTCGTTATTGTTTGCTTATGGGTCAAGTATTATTTGAGGTCAAGAGTTTGAAACAAAAGACCTTCCCTTGTGACAAGCAACTTCTCCTTTTGCCACAATGCTTTTTCAATCTATTCACATATGACAACAGCAGAACTGAATGTTTTCAAAACTTTTTCGAAAAGTCGTCTGCTTCAATTAAATAACGTCGGCTGAAGGTGGTCAAGAGTATTTTGTCCAGTCACATTTCCACCTAAATCTCGTATCCCCTTGCACACGAAGACATTTTGACATCTGGTTTCATTATTGCAGATACGTACTGCTCGTGACAAATTTGGACGTTGTTCGAGTGGAATAGTGTTACATATGCACATGTTAACTACGCATCAACAGTGTTTCTCATTTAAGTATTCCACGATTAGTTTCCATATATTTAGTATGATGTAAGCAGTGGAAAAGTACAGGCCAAACCATTAACTCGTTGGGGACACTAAATGGATCATAAAAGTGTAGATTAAGTGAAATAATAATAAAATTATTGAAAAAGATATATATAAGTTTGAAATATGCTATTGATATCGAATTAATGTTGTTATGCTAATTCAAATATCGACCAATCAAGATATCCACAATAACGATCTTTTCTTAACCCACAATGTTTTCTGCTCTATCAGAAGATTATTTTCCAACTTCATCACATTTCGAAATGTTGTCGGGAACTTGACGTTTGGTAAAGGGTTAAGGATTCCACGATTAGTTTCCATATATTTAGTATGATGTAAGCAGTGGAAAAGTACAGACCAAACCATTCACTCGTTGGGAACACTTAAATGTGTCATAAAATGATAGATTAAGTAAAATAATTAATAAATGAATCAATGAAAAAAAAAGTTTGAAAAAAAACAACTATTGATATTGATGATGTTATACTAATTCAAATATCGACCAATCAAGATATCCACACACTATGCAGCACATGTGTCTGCGGCTCTGATGTGTTAAACAATACAAGGAGGAAATAGGCAAGACGTTGAGATAGATCTGCTTCCATAAGAAAGGGGAAAAATAAATTTCGTTCGCCTTATTTTCCAACTGCATCACATTTTGAAATGTCGTATGCACACTCTTTCAATTTGGTACAGCCGAAAATTTGGTGTTTGGTAAAGGGTTAGGGGATTGTCGACAATGTGTCTGCGGCTGTGATGTGTAAAACAAAACAAGGAGGAAGACGTTGAGATAGATCTGCTTACATATTAAGAAGAAAAAAATAGATTTCGTTCGCCTTATCAAAAATGAAAGAAATCTGACTGCACGAATTAGATGCAATGCATTTTGGAATAACTTATTGTTATTCTGTATTGCTGTTTGTTTTTTGTTTGTTTGTTTTTTGAATATTTATCTAACCCATTAACACACAATAACGAGTTTTCCTTAACTCACAATTTTTTTGTCCTATCAGAAGATTATTTTCCAACTTCATCACATTTTGAAATGTCGTCTGCACACTCTTTCAATTTGGGACAGCCGAAAATTTGGTGTTTGGTAAAGGGTTAGGGGATTGTCGACAATGTGTCTGCGGCTGTGATGTGTAAAACAAAACAAGGAGGAAGACGTTGAGATAGATCTGCTTACATATTAAGAAGAAAAAAATAGATTTCGTTCGCCTTATCAAAAATGAAAGAAATCTGACTGCACGAATTAGATGCAATGCATTTTGGAATAACTTATTGTTATTCTGTATTGCTGTTTGTTTTTTGTTTGTTTGTTTTTTGAATATTTATCTAACCCATTAACACACAATAACGAGTTTTCCTTAACTCACAATTTTTTTGTCCTATCAGAAGATTATTTTCCAACTTCATCACATTTTGAAATGTCGTCTGCACACTCTTTCAATTTGGGACAGCCGAAAATTTGGTGTTTGGTAAAGGGTTAGGGGATTGTCGACAATGTGTCTGCGGCTGTGATGTGTAAAACAAAACAAGGAGGAAGACGTTGAGATAGATCTGCTTACATATTAAGAAGAAAAAAATAGATTTCGTTCGCCTTATCAAAAATGAAAGAAATCTGACTGCACGAATTAGATGCAATGCATTTTGGAATAACTTATTGTTATTCTGTATTGCTGTTTGTTTTTTGTTTGTTTGTTTTTTGAATATTTATCTAACCCATTAACACACAATAACGAGTTTTCCTTAACTCACAATTTTTTTGTCCTATCAGAAGATTATTTTCCAACTTCATCACATTTTGAAATGTCGTCTGCACACTCTTTCAATTTGGGACAGCCGAAAATTTGGTGTTTGGTAAAGGGTTAAAGGATTGTCTACATTCATCTTTTGTGAACATATCTAGAATAAAAATGGTGAAGCCGAGTAAGAGGTGTTAAACATTATCACACCCCTTGAAGTACGTAAAGTATATATACATGTACAAGCTAAAAGAAGGGAAATCGAACTCGTCTAAAAATAACGTGCAAAAGTGACGTCACATTGTTGGTAAACAGTGTTACTCGCGACACGTGAGTTTACAAGTTACTTTATTCAGTGAGGATTAATCCACGGAATTTCTCCAAATACTAAAGATGACTTTTCGAAAAGCAGGAATAGCATTGATTGCATTTTTGACGATTCATTATGTTCTAGCTGATCCAATTTTTAACAGAACTTTACAAGTAAGTTTTTAGATATGTACAAAATTACGTTAAAGTAGTATTCTCTTTTCATTCTGGACAATGGGTGTGCATTTGTATATGTAAGTTTGATGCATGGTGCAAGAAAGTTTCAAACCATTAATGGTGTGGTAATTATTCCTGAAGAATGATCTTTTTCATTTAGATGGAGCACGTATAATCAATAGAAACAATACATGTAGGCTACATACCGCCATAGGTATCTTATAGATAACGACCTAACAAGGCAGATTTTCATGTACATGTAAACCGACCTAACAAGACAGAATTTCGTTTACATGTAAACATAGTCTATTTTATCAGTAGAAGACCCAGTGTAAGTAGGACACTGTATTAGGGGTCAAAGACCTAAATTTGATCTTAGCCACAAGGTCATATCTCATCCAATTGAATAAGATGATTTGTACGATCGTTTGAAACTGTGCAAATGTCGTTTCTGTTATCGAACTCCGAATTCAATCTAGTTTACATCTACGATACTTCCAACAATCGTTCACGATTATTATTGGAAGCGGGACTAATCCACAAAAAGGCGCCAGTACTGGGATGTCCTACAGCCTTCAAGCTTCTTTCTCAATCGATGTAAAACAAATAAGTTAAAACACTCCAAGAAAAAAAAGTTTGTCATACTCGGAATATTGTGGCATGATCTCATATGGCACTTTGTAAGCGACATGTGCCAAACCACAGTTGTTTAAATAGCATTTGATTAAGAATGCCTTGCTTGAATGATAATGCTCAACCCTCCTATTGTGTAGGCGACAACATGTACAAACCAGTAAGTTGTTTATGAATATAGCATTTGATTAATAATCCTTTAGTTGCTTAAATGATATTGTCCTCCTATGTCTTGGTTCAAATCCCGGTATTACGGGTAGTCTATCAGCTGACTAATGGAATGGCGATGGTTCTATCCAGATCAGCCCTTATGGATATTTCATCTTCTAGTATTCCTTCGTTGATTTTGCTCGAGTATCGTTTTCATTCACTATGTAACACGCAATCAAATACCCTTTCAACACATTGAGATGTTCACTGTTCATCCATGTCACTGAACATTATGTATCGTATCATTGGACGTTTTTAACTACCCGATCATTAAGATGAATCGTGATTCCGACCTAGTCTCAATAATGATCATTTGACGAAGATTTTATTGACACGTTTGCATGTTCAACACAGGTGTCGCATACTCATGAATACCAACAATTAAGGGATTTGAGACGAAATTAAGGGTAAACAAAGGATAGAACATTCCTCTTATGCTATCCCATTCTTATGCTTCAGTCCGACCCTCGAAACCCAGTGTATGAAGAATCTCCAGATAAGCAAATAGATGTCGGGTATTGTAAGTGTTACTTTTTGCATTACTTTAAATTCATGAATCAATAAAAGGTATGATTTGTGCATGTTGAATTTTAAAACATGAAATGCAAACAATGGCTGATCGACGAGTGTTTTAATATCTAACTGACTAGGGTTAGAAGGTTTATCTTACAGATTTATTTTGTAAATAAAATATCTTCTATGGATAAAATTACCTCACATGTATATATGTAATTGAATTGAATATATGTACATGTAATAAAATAGAATTAGATTGTTTTCAGTCTTTTTCATAATCGTGTGGTGGAGATATGGCACATCTTTTTGCATAGGTATAGGTATAGTTAACCGTTTGAACGGTTTATTTCGTAAACAACAGTCTGAATTATCCATGTGTTAGCGGCGGTATTTTTTAGATACTGCGACCATGTGTGTCTAACAAACGTTTGACTGTACATGCGTATTCTTTATTTACATCAAGCGAAATCATTGAAATGGGTAAGAGTTTGCCATTCAAGTATTCATAGGGATAGACACTCATCTTACATTTTTAGAAGAAAACACAGATAATGAGCAACTTTAGAATACTAGTTAAGAAATTAATAATAGTATTTTGTTTAGTGACGGTCATTGATTAAATTATCCTTTATCGTTTGTTACATGATACAGACCATCATCTGTGCGACAGTTACATCAACAACGATTTAATGACCGTCAGGACTGTAGTAAAATTAATATTATCACTATTCGTATATAGCTTTGGAAGTACCCGAGTAATGGTTCTGCAATGGTCCCTGTGACGGGTGTACAATCGCTCAAAAAGTTTGTAGATGTACCGGAATGCATTTCGGACATCTCTGTAAGCACCGTGGAGTAGAGTCTGCATGCGAAAACACATTGAAATAGTACACGGGCATTATATGTGTTCCATATATGCACAAGTTCAGTCTCGTTACTTCGTGCATCTCTATGTGAGTACACTAAATACCCTTCTGATTACAGTCACACAGAAACCCATACTGGAGGTAATATTCCCCAGAGGTTGCAAAATTGTCACTATTGCCAATGTCGGTTCAAAATCCTTAACGGACAAGTGAATGTTTACTGAAATTTACTAGACAACCATTACACTGAAAAGGACAGAAACAAATTGGCATTTACAACAATTATATCAAAATCAGATTTCGCCACCCTATTTCTTACACACTACAAAACGATTTTCCTTTCAGACCAGGGTCTTGCGATAGTGTTTGGGATGGCGGTGGGTCTGACAGGCCTCGTCGCAGTAGTGCTGACAATCTGGGGGCTCAAACATAGGATGCAGGCAGCACAGCGACCCAGAAAGATGACGGCGGTCACAGCTGAAGATGTGCTGCACCGAGAGGGGAGTTGAAATCCTGCAGACCATGTTTATTGATGGCACTAGGGATTCAGTTAAGAAAGGAAATCGCCCTGATTATTTTTTATCAATGAAATAGCATATCAATGAGACGGTTCTAATGGATAAGGATAGAATGTTAGAATTCGTTCTTCACTCATTATACTCTGGAAAATCGACATATGATTCAAGTGAACAGTAACAGTACAGGTGATCTTTGGGAAATGGACTATTCTTGAAAACTTATTGATCTGCAAAATCAACAAGAAGACTCTGATGAGAGTCACGAAGCAGGACATTATCCTTTTTTTTTTTAAACTTCGCTGATCTAGAAATGTATCCTTCTTCACTCTTTAGACTATAATACGCCCTTTTACTTTGGATATCTATCGAATCTGTTGCGTTTAATTCAATCGCGTAAACGACAGGTGACACATATTTGTTTGTCATGCTGTTATGTGTAAATCTTTGAAAACTTGTGCTTTCAATGATTCAATATAATGCACCATGGGACGGAAAAAACGATCTCCCGGACATATCTGCTGCTTATTTTGGTCGTTGTCATCGTATTTCGTGCTCGATGAAGAAAAGTTTTTAAATCCAGGTCACATGATTCAAGAATTATCCTGTGATCAGTACTATATATTATTATATAATACTAACCCCAGGATTACTATAGACCCCTGTGATCTAGATCGACTTGTGCAGAATGCCGCACAGGCATCACTTCACTGTGTGATACGATATGATGTGATTCGGTTATTAAGTGCCTTGATATGGATTCCTTATGGCGACATATCGCTTGTCCCAGTGTATATATTCTTGTGCCCGTACACCTCGTTTTCAGCGGTGGAAATGTCGTTTATGTAATGTTAAGTTGTATAGATAAATGTATGTGAAAGTGAATCTGATGTAAATATTGTTTAAATATACTTTCGTTGTCTTTTTTTTCAAGTATACAGATATTTCATACACCCACATCTCCACAAAAGGTGACCAGAAATAAAAGATATCTTGTTTTGGTGGCCTTCGCGTCAACAAGTATTCCGTTACATTGCAATGAACGATCTATCTTTGGTGGTGGGAGACATATCTCTGAATTGCCAATAAGCACCGGTCAGGGGCTTACGTGGCCCAGTGGTTAGAGTACATAACTTGAAAGCACACGGTCCATCTTCACACGTGTTCAAATCCCAGTGATGGCATTTCCATTTTTATGAGAGGTAGTTTCCCGGTTAAAATTAGGAATGCAGATTGGTCAATCCGTATGGGCAGCCAAGTTCGGGGTCTTTATCCATCATTATGAAACAAGTACGCATTGTAACATAACTGAAATCATGTTCAAATAAAACCCATTTTGAACCCCTGTGGAAAGCGGTTTTGTGACTCATTTTAAGTACCAGTAGGCCCTTCAAAATTCAACGATCAGATTTGTATACAACCAGCATACTAGCAACTCACACCGTCGTTGTGTTTCTCCGGAGTTGAAGTCGAAGGGGCAACAGTCAACGTATCAGCTTTTTACATCATACAGGGGAAAAATGTGGACTCTTAAAACGCATGAGTTTACAGATAATCACGTAAAAGCTGAACTTTTCGTTCTTTAAGTTTCTTAGAAACCATTTTTACACAGATGGAATGTGCCATTACAAGCAGTGTTACTTATGTGTCAAGGTTTTTGACAGTCCCAAATTGGAAGAGTTTGCAGACGACATTTCAAGATTCCATGGAATTGAAAAAAAATCTTCTGATAAGGCAGAAAACGTTGTGAGAAAAGGAGAAATTGCTCGTTAAGGGCAATTGCTCCTTTTCCACAATGTTTTCCCAAGTCAGCAACAAACTGGTCAAATGCCATTATTGTTTGGTAATGGGTTAAAGGGGAGTGTGTGAATCGGTATATAGTAGCTATAAAATATGAAGGGGATATACTCAAGCAACAATGCACAGCAACATATAGAGGGTTCAACACAAGAACATTAAGAGTGCCGCACAAACAAAATGCACTTAGTATTGCAGTGAACCTCAATATGTGAGTTACGATGGCAATAACATGAACTCAAGCAGAATCGAGAGTGATTTATATAAGTTGCAAGACCTTGTTTCACAATCAATGTAAAATAAATAAGTTAAAACTAATGGCAAGAAACTGAAAACCAATGCGACAACTAACAATAATCCATCAATCCTTGTGACTAGTAAGAACACATTGAAAATACTGATCAGTTGCAATGTCGCAGTTAACGTTGGAGATCTGAGAGCGTCCTTCCCGTGTTCGACCCACGCTCCCAGTAATGTATTCGTATTAGAGAGTGATGGGGGCAAAACGGAGTTCTAGTAGTAAGTTGGGGTTTAGCGCAATACTGTAGCAAGTGCTTCATCTTTGTGACACACTTGATGTAGCTTTGTGTTGCACCCCTAAGTAAAGAACTGATACATTACTTGCTAGTTGAAACTTATCTATACTTTCATTAATCAATTCTAACAGCTTAGATTTACCACTCTCAATTCCCCTTTCTGGATAAATAACCTGTACTCGCTGGGAAAAGTGGATAAATAAATTACTAAAGGCTAAGTATTGGACCTCTTTACACACAGGAGTCGAACTCATGACCCTAATGTACCCAATATCGAAGTTCTAACCCTGACACTTGTCAGTATATTACTTGTATCCATAACAAGGTGAGTTGTTGCCAGAAAATATTCATTATAACAGTTCATGAGTATGGCAATTGTAGGCTGTCATAAGCGGTTGTGGTAAAAGAATATAGAAGCATGGTTAATAAAACAAAGGCTTAATAGGACCTTCAGTTATTCACAAAGCTACGCTATGTGCTTGCTGAATGACCTGGGTCCTGTATTTAGCTAGCCCCAGACTAAAAGAAAGGAAAACAAAGGGCCAGCAATGGAAAGAAACAAGAGCAAATGCTATCATGAAATTTCAGATTTTTCTTTTTTCTTCAAAGTTTCTTTTTAACAAAAACATACATTATATAAACTATAAATAGTTCTCTCACATAGAGAAATATTTTAACTGTCTACAATAAGGACAATTTATAAAAATGTGATCACAAGGTTTGAGATGCCAGGCCTTTTACAAAAGACCTTTAACCCTAAACAGGCTGGAACTAACTTGGCTGCTGGCCTCTGATCTGACCTGTTCTCTACTCAGAGTACCTTCCCTCATCAAAATTAACCAGATATTAAAGGTTTTGGAAAGCAAACGACAAAAAAATATATCTTGAGAAAATCATACAGCATTCTAAGAGTTAAAGATTTGAAGACTCTGATCAATCAGGCAATGAGACCCTTAATCTTTTAACAGGTTATAGTTACAAGTACAAACCACTCCTCAATAATTACTTTATCATATGCTCCTGCTGCAGCATAACTAACATAGGAAAAACTTCCACAGTACAAGGTTTCTTTTGATCAAAATCGAAAGGCTTCTCCCCTCTACCATTACTTTGGGATATTGTAGTTGCTTAAGGAAATATCTATTGATATAAACACATATGGTTATTGTAAACAATATACTGGTTTTAAACCTTGTCTTCGAAAACAGTATTTGTCCTTTCGTTTCATATCATCAACTTAAGATGTAAACAGAAGTTTCATTAAGAGCCGGGGATAAGGAATTCCCCCGGATACTTTGCTCAGTTTTATGATAAATCTACTGATGAGGTCCCCAAAATTCCTGTCTACTTTTGAAAATCCTCCTCCTACTACATATATTAATAAAACCTCTGATGAATAAATATCTATACAGTCATATTGTGTTCTGTCTTAACTAAGTAAAACTGAAATGATTCCAGGAAGAAAGTATTCAAGTTGCATTTATCACTCCAATTTCACACAGTCATTATTAAAATTTCGTTTCAAATGTACATATAATTTTCCATAACTAAGATTTCTTTTTAGGTGATTGTTCAAAAACTTCTTTCACATTTCTAGTTTTCCATTGTTCATAGGTGCTTGGTCCTGTATATTCTTTGTCTTCCATTTTCTTGCTCAATTCTGAATTTTTCCATTTTTCCAGACCATCTTGAACTGAAAAAACATAGAAAAAAAATGAAACTTTGGAATTACACTTTAACCTGAAATGCTACCGTTGAATCAATGGAAGAAAAGAAATCATATTCGTAAAAAAGCTGCTATGGTAGAGCTATCAATATGAATAAAAACAAACTCCCTTTTTGGGAGAACCTTGGTTTAAAATTGTTTGCATTACTATTTTTAATAACCGGACATCTAAAGACATCTAAAAAAAAAAAAAAATAGGAAAAATAATGGCTAATCATATGTTATTTTCCATTTTGATACAATTCACCTTGTTTTCTACATTTTGTTTGTGCCCTTTTTTTATTAAGGCACTTTTTTAAACATCATATATGTTCAAACTTGGCCACATTTTTCTCATGCAGTTCTGAAACAACTAAATCCATGGAGTTTTTAACCCATTACCCCACAAACCACCTATTTGCATTAAAAAGAACTTCTACATCCTAGGAAAGCTTTCATACCTGGTGAAGACTTAGTGCAAGATAAGTATTACAATACTCTTGCCTTAAGTCTTCACCAAATGCTGATTTTTCGACTGTCCCAAATTGAAAGAGTTAGCAAAATTTTAATGACATTTGAAAATGTGACATCATTGAAAAATAATCTTCTGATAGAGCAGAAAACATTATGGGAAAAGGAGAAATTGCTTGGTAAGAGCAATTTCTCTTTTTAACCACAATGCTTTCCGCAGTCATCTGTAACAAACTGGTCAAATGTTCGTATTGTTTGGTAATGAGTTATCTGGTTAATTTCATAATTCTAATTTCTAATATGATGCCTGCTGTCATTTCTTTTTCTCTTCTAACTTCAGCTTTTCCTCCACTTTGTCAGCTAATTTTTGCACAGTTTCTGATTCTCTAACTTTGTCTAGAATATCTTCCGCTGAAAAGGGAAATTTTAAAGAGACCTTCTACAAGTCTTACTAACATGACACAAAAATGTGTGAACTTTACCAAAATTTGTATGCTTCCAAGTAAAGAGCATGTTATCAACACAATTATAAAAGTCCTGATATGAATGAATAGATGGCATTTTATGGTTGATCATTTTCCATGTGTCAGTTTGACAATTGACAGCATTAATTGATTTCATATAACACTTAAGATTTCATGAGCTTTTTTATAAATATTTGAATACCCTTATATTCTGAACATCCCTTTCAAAAATTAAGAATATTAAAGAAGCATGAAATAAATTTCTTTGTTAACATCGAAAAAAAAAAAAAAAGAATCTTGCAGCTCATTTGCAAAGTGTTTCAATGAAGAAATAGTTTAGATAAATAGAGAAAAAGCCTGCTATTTCTTTTAAATATCAAAAGGTCAATTCCTTTTGGCATCATTTGAAGCTGTGTTTTGTATTTGCTTTCAATTTACACTCTATGTAATGAGTTAATTATTCAAGCGTAATATTGATTTATGACAGAGCAACACTCTTTTTACCTTTCACTTTCCCTTTGTGCCAAGCTGCAACTGCAGCCCTTGCTGCCTCTCTAATAGGTTTGCTGTCTTGGAGCTGAAATGTACAGAACCTGTACATTGCAAAGAACATACCGAGGGTTCAATGCAAGACTATAGTAAGTGCTTCACATACGTGCAGCACTTACTACAGTATTGCACTAAACCCTTGATACAGAAAGGTACATTGACAAGGAACCACGTGATCTTTGACCCATAGAAAGCTGGGTAATTTTATAAAAATGGATCTTTGTGTTGCCTGCTTTTCAAAACCTTAAACATCTGCTTTATTTTGATGAGGAAAGATATTCACAAACAAACTCACAGGACCTGTTTGCATAAGCATGAAGTCGGTTCCAGCATTATAGGGGTTAAGCAGGCTAATGAGAGAGGATGTGGAATTCTGTAATAACAGCCCCATTGAATCATTGTGACACAGAGACCATAATTTTTAATTTATCATTTACACAGCCCTTTAAAAACAATTTCTCAATTTAACAAAACTGTTCATTATTTGTAGGCTTCTGAAAACATATTTGGGAAAATTACATATAGCTTCTTGCCTGACAACATAAATTATTCAATTAGTCTTTATATACATTTTTGGCTAATTGTGAAATTGTATCCCCATGACAAGTGCCATGCCAATCCCGATTAATACTAGTATAGGAATAATAAATCAACTTAAGTAACGCTAGACATCAAATACCCATAATGTTTTTATTTCTGTTTGCTTTAGTTTTAATGTTTCTTTTTGTCTCCACTTTTTTCAAATAATGTCTCTTAAATCAAGCTAGAATTCTGAAAAGTATATACCTGTTGTACAACTCTTTCATCATTCATCAGTTGTCTGAAATTAAACATAGTGCTAGTTATACAGGAATAAACAGCCTACAACAAAATCAAGACATACAAACTTGTCAAAGGTAAGTAGACCATGGTACAGCTAAACAGTGGATATCTATGGATATGGAGATTGGTCTGCAGATTAGACACTTATTTTTCCGCACTTATTTTTCAAATAATTAACTAATTCGGGATTCATTAATTGAATATGCCATGTATTTATAATATGAGATATATTTATAGTAATAATAAACAAAAACATCTTATTTTCACTTCTTGATTTTAGTATATTCAAGTTGTATTGTAGGGTCTTTTCCATATCCACATGTATTAATTAGTTAGTCAAACTCATTTGACGCAATCAGAAAATATTGAGAAAGCTTTGTATAGGGCAATATCTCCCATCACGTCAAACTTTCGAATGATTCATTTCATGAAGGACAAATGCAACAACAATTTTGTCGCACCGTTTAAAGACCCACATTTATATTGTTATTGAAAATCATCAAATTATTTTACACACAGTTGTGAATTATGTCTTTTTTGATCAATCCATGCACTTTACATGTCTGTATTCTGCACATTAACCTTGTAAGAACGGGTTAATCTATGTTAGTTGACGATTTCCTTCTCCCGATGATTTTTAGCTGCACATCTGGAACGGGAAAACCTAATAAGAATTTTTTAATTGTTAAACGGCAATTGATGCCATTGTTTGGTGGTGTATATAAGTTTATCTAACATATATTGTCAAATCAATTGACTTTCAAAGTTTGAACGGCAATCCGAAAATAAGACCAAAAAGTCCAACACTTACTGGATCGTTAAAAATTTGACATAAGATTGCCCCATCAGAAAATAGAAAGCAATCTTCACATCGAATTATTTTGACTAATGAATTGGTCTGCGAATTGACATGTATTTATTTTTAAAATAATTTACAAGGTATTTATGTCTTTAATGTGCCAAGTATCATAATTTGAGATTATTAAGAGACAGTACAGGAATGAATAAGGATAGCAGGGTTCTTTCCTTGAATATTGGGCTTTTCCAAAGCCTGATGAAATTGGAAAGTTTTATCGCAGAAAAAGCTAAATTGGGAAACCAAAAAGCTGGTAATGGTATGACTCTGAATTTGTTTGAAAACTTTATGATTCTAAAGAAATTTCCAATGTAGAAGGTGCCTTTCAAAAGCCACTGTTCTTCAACACGAAAGAGCCCTAGATAGTTAGAAAAAGTGCTTATGCAACTCTTGGTTAATGTTCCGCGAAAACACATGACCTTTCCAAACAGATAATCATATAATGGTAGGATTTGAGCTTCAATATGATATAAACTACATGATTACCTCAATAGTCTATTGATAGGCATCTTTGTTCAGATCGTTATCGAATCTTAGCTAAGTACTACAGGAAACTTAATCCCCCTTTCAAGGACGGTACGTTTTTGTTTACATCTGCATCGATGTACAACTCGTTACTAATTTCTGTGGTTTACCGGATCTGAATCGGGACATCACCTCATTGGACCGTACTGTTAAAAAACGTACATTACGGCGCTTACCTCAGACCGAATCGGATCAGATCGAATTTTTGCAATGGTTTTTCTTCTTGTTTAACACGTTTGATTAAAGTTCTTGTACATTGCTAATCACTGTTGCTCTTGTTGCAAGTATCAATTCATGAACGATTAAATACTTATTGCAAACCAAGTTTATAGTGATCCGGTGCGTTTCGGTACCTGTGGCAGTTTTCAGAAAATGCAATTTCTCAAAGACAAAAAGGCAAATGTTTAAAAAATGTGCTTATAAAAGAACTTTTAACTTTTAATATACTTTTTTGCAATTTGTAGAACTGTGTTTTAAGTTAACGATTTACAAATAATCTCAAGTTGAACATCTTTGATTGGCTTTGGTCATGTGACATCGCCATTTTGTATCGATCTAATAATTATTTCCGGAAACGTTAAGGTAGCAGCACACAGTTTATTGGGTCCTTTCTTCTCCGGTCCGACAACCAATCTTCTTCGAAACCAATATCACCCTTCACAATCAATCTGAAATGACAGGAAACGTTTTGCTGTGTTCATGTGTTCTAAGGTAACACGAAAATGGCAAAAAACAATAGTTACAATGGCATTTATAGAAATCTGCATGATATTGCGGAAAATAGTTTGGCCGCGAAAACTGATGTCAAATATACCATTTTAGCCTTCGCCCAAAAGGTCGCAAACAGAACAACTTGAAAGATGGCCCACCATTTGTTTGCTATTCTTGCACGCAAAACACCATGCAAGCCATGAATGCATTCAAAAGTACCTGCTTACCTGCTACTTTTTTCACAATATTTCAAAGTGTAAGCCCTATATCAATTTCACTGTAAACTTACCGACAGAAACCATTTACACTCCACATTGACAATCCTGGGAATAAACATTGGGCATGGAGGAGAAAGGTCGTGACCTTATAGTTTCGAATTAGCTAAATGGTATCTTTTTACAATATCATGCTCTTTTGGGATACATCAGGTACCATTGCCTTCAAATATGATGTTGAATCTTACCCTTTCCCACTATTTCTATTTTTGGCCATGGCCAATTCGCATATTTCTGTAGGGAACTGTTGCATGCTACCTTAAGGACAGACGAAATTTTTTTTTTAGCTGCAAAAACTCTTTTTTCTAGCAGTTTATACTATATCTGACTCAATCCAGCAGTTAAAGGTTAACATTTATCAATAAAAAACTATTTTTTGTAAGATCAAACACTTCACCCAATCTACACATATTCCTCCTTTTTTGCTTAGAAATCATGCACTCAGTCCTATGATAGAGACAGTCTTTAAACTTAGCTCTACATCTTTGGTACAGCCTTAAAACTTGATTTTACACTCAGTTCACACCCGGATACACCTCATCTGTATATGAAGATGATTTTATCACTGAAGTCTGGATCGGCTTGTCGAAAGAAAGTTCATTTTGTCGTGATTTTCACCGCAAATTCCCTTGATTTTGTACTGAAATTGCTACTTTTTCTGCAATAAAATATCTTTTGATGCAACAAAACCACATAGATAATACAAATACCATTATTAAATATGAATTGGTAAAAAAATAGCACAAAAATTCATTAAAACTGTCATAAAACTTTTCAAATCTGTTGCTATGCACAGTAGAAGGGAGTTAACTCAAGTTGTCTAGGAGAGGTTTAGTTTTATACAGTACTTGGAGAATTCTCACATCCAAACTAATGCTTCTTCTGGACTGTTTATATGAAACCTGATACTAAAGCTGATAAATCCACATACTTAGGGGCCTAATTGGTGGTTTTATCTTAAAACTATCTAAGATGGACAATAAACAGACAGAATCTCTCACTTCTACTTTTGACTTTGCCAAAGAAGGAGTATAATTATTGTGTTATATACAAGGATTTTATAGTGCGAATATGCCTGCGAAAAGATCAAAAACCCAAATAAGCTGTAATCGTTCAACAAAAAAGAGGAAAACACAGTTCAAAAAAGGAGTTTCACGTGGTGCGACTAAATCTATTGCAACAGCAGTCGAAACAGCGGAACCAATGCCTTCCACGTCTGGATGTGTCGATACGGTGATTCGATCAACACGCTTGACAGATGAGTTAGCAGCCGACTTGCAGTTTATGAGACCCTCCACCAGTTTGCCTTATAAACTGCGACCAAAGCCAGAAACCATGGAGGAATTTCCTACACTTGAAAGCTGCCAGATGACAGAAAATGTTATTGTGAATGTGGGAAAGGTAAAGGAGCTTGTAAGCCAAGTACATGGATTAACATGCAATACCCCTAGAGTCATTGTGGACATAGCGGACCGTATGGGTCTGTGTGTATCCTTTGCAGTTAAGTGCGATTCCTGTGGCCTCCACATGAAGCCGTTCCAGATGTCGGACACAGTGAAACGAGCCACTGGTCCCCCCGCCAGCACACTAAATGAAATGGCAGTTCTGCCTGCTGTCAAGACAAAGATGGGCCTGACTGACATAAGTGCAGTCTTGACATGCTTGAACATAAGAGCTCCAAGCAGAACATTAATGCAGAGGAAATTCAGCAACCTATGCGGCAAAATGACCGAGTTAAACGAGAGGCAGATGGTGAAAAACCAAGAGTATCTTCAGAGCGTAACTTCACTTCTTCCAGACAAACAAGGAATCGACACACAGTATGATGTGTCGTATTCTAGTCGGCCGCAGGGTGGAAGTGAAAAGGCACAACAGAGCTTTGCCGCAATTATTGAACATACTACTGCCAGAAAATTACCCATAGCAGCTGCAGTAGCCAATAGGCATTGTAAGAAAAAAGGCTGTGACCACACACAAGCAAAATGCAGGAAAACATATGGTTCGGATAAATCAATTGCTGCTAGTGAACGTTCGCTGCTACACCAAACACTAGACAGTGTGGAAAAAGCCGGTCACATAACCCTTCGCTCGATCACAACTGATGCCAGCACACAGCTCGCAAAAGCCATTCGGGATTACAATGCCGACAATAATACACACATCGATCACTTCAAATGCTTTATCCACAGGGGGAGGACACTTGAAAAACATATAAGAGCTCTGCAGCTAGCAAGCATACCGAAAAGCCACGACAAGCAAGCGTTTCGTCAGAAACTCGGCAGTTGCATAAGAAGTAGAATTCGGATGGAGCTAAAGAAAATTAGAGGAATAAAAAAGGATGACAACTACTTTGTAACCGCTGGAGCTGCAGCTTTAGGCATCATAACAAAATGCCTATCAGGTGATCACCGCCAGTGTAGACAAAAGTCGTTTGTTTGCAAAAGCCACCTTCCAACCTTCAATACGAATACTACTTCACTGCCATATGGGGTACATCTACAGCTGAATGAACAAGACCTGGGCTTAATTCAAAAAGAAATAGGGAAGATGTTTGATGAAGATGGCCTTAAATCTATGAGGAAGTTATTCAACACAAACATGTGTGAGAGCCTGCACTCCAATGTTTACCGTCTTGCCCCAAAGACCTCATGTTTCAGTCGCAACTTCCCTGCCTTATGTCATTCAGCTGTACATTCAACTTCATTAGGACCAAGTCTGTCTACCATACGTCTTGCCCAAGCAGCTGGCATCAAGGTGTACAAAAATTCTCAAATGTATTCCCAGCTAAAATTGAAGGATCGACAGAGAAAATATCACTCGGCAAGAAAGGCTTCCTCTGAATACAAACAAAGAAGATATTTTCTCCGAAAAAGGAAGTCACATCGGTCACTATTTGCTAATTCGCTATACAGCGAGGGGAAAGGAGCCTGTGCAGCAGCCCAAGAACATAACTATGGCCTTTCATCATAACCATATCCTCCATAATGACTCGAATAAATAACAGAAGGGATAACTAACCACGAGAAAAACAAACCAACAACAGCAGCAACAACAACAACAACAAAAACAGCAGCAGAAACTCTTTAACAGAACTCATTGTTACCATATCATCATCCAACTTGCACCGTCTATACCCTCTATGGCCAGTACATTCACCATTTAGCCGACATACTTTTCTTGCATTGTTTATAGCAGCACTTTCATACGACAAGTGATTCACATTCATACACAATTTCTTGTGGCACAAATGCGAAATATGGACCTCACTGCTAAGCTGTGTTGGACTTTTCACAAGGAAATAAGCAAGTCGATGAATATGCAGCTTCAACCGTTTGCCATGAACAGTGACTCGGAGTATTCCATAGCCATGTACATCGGTTTGACCGGTCCAAACTACACATTCACCATAACAGGCCACAGACTTATCCATTAAAGATTTCTGCAATTTTCTAGCTGTTTCGAGGGATAATGTGGACCTAAAGAAGGAACTGGCCATGCTTGGTATGAGGATTTATAGCTGTAATATCAAAATTGTAAGCATTCAACACTTATCTATCTATTTCCTACTTAGAAATCACCAAAAATAGACTTTCCAAGTCAAATATCACTAAAACTTCATTGAGGGTGCTGCCTCGGAAAAAGTGGTTTTTTTTGGTATTTGAGTTACCTCCCTTTCTGAAATTCTTTTTTCTTGTTGTTTTGTTTACCTTGGAGCAGGCAAATGATCATTTCCTGACTAGAAATAGTGGGAAGTACTAGAATAAATTCATTTGAAGGGCATTTCTTGAAAATATGAAAATACTGGGTTTACCTTAAGGTAGCAGCACACAGTTTATTGGGTCCTTTCTTCTCCGGTCCGACAACCAATCTTCTTCGAAACCAATATCACCCTTCACAATCAATCTGAAATGACAGGAAACGTTTTGCTGTGTTCATGTGTTCTAAGGTAACACGAAAATGGCAAAAAACAATAGTTACAATGGCATTTATAGAAATCTGCATGATATTGCGGAAAATAGTTTGGCCGCGAAAACTGATGTCAAATATACCATTTTAGCCTTCGCCCAAAAGGTCGCAAACAGAACAACTTGAAAGATGGCCCACCATTTGTTTGCTATTCTTGCACGCAAAACACCATGCAAGCCATGAATGCATTCAAAAGTACCTGCTTACCTGCTACTTTTTTCACAATATTTCAAAGTGTAAGCCCTATATCAATTTCACTGTAAACTTACCGACAGAAACCATTTACACTCCACATTGACAATCCTGGGAATAAACATTGGGCATGGAGGAGAAAGGTCGTGACCTTATAGTTTCGAATTAGCTAAATGGTATCTTTTTACAATATCATGCTCTTTTGGGATACATCAGGTACCATTGCCTTCAAATATGATGTTGAATCTTACCCTTTCCCACTATTTCTATTTTTGGCCATGGCCAATTCGCATATTTCTGTAGGGAACTGTTGCATGCTACCTAAAGTGTCAAACTAATGTAATTATTGATAAGGTAAGACTACTGATACATGTAGACACGGCTTTACAAAAGTTAACGAGACTTGTTTAACCGTTCTAAATTCAAACTTTTTAAAGAATTGTAAAATTGGACGATTCATCTGGTAGTGGCAACTTGGTACCGGTCCGTTAAAATCTAACTTTGATGTGTTTGGTGCAAAGAGGTTATCTATTCATATTCTCTAGCTCAACTTTTTGACTTTTGTTTCAATGAAAAGCATTTTAGACATTTTTTCAAAGCTAGAAAAGTTACAATTTATATGCTGTATTTGTCGGAAATCATAAAGAAAAAAATGGCTGTTTCTATTTAATCAATTTCTCATGTTATGACACATTTCTTTCTCATTCTTGCGTAGATAACATTCACATAGTTCATAGGGGACTTAAGAGCTCAGTGGTTAAAGTAGTAGTGAACCCTGGTTCGAGTCTGAACCCTCTGCGCACTCACAGCGGTGCTGACGACGAAATCTGCAGAGCGTTCACCAGTCATGACCAATTAGTTCATGGGGTTGCCTATTTTTGCAATAATAGCCTACCCTTATAGATTGTTGCGAGACACTGTTAACTCTTCTAACTTAAATACCATTTTTAATGAATAAGTCAACGAGGAGTTTAAATGCCATTATGACAAAAGGCCAAGTACCTAATTTATCCTGATGTCACAATGTTTTCTACCCAATATCAAATGTGTTTTCGTTCATACTTATTCTTTTGCACGCACAGAGGATACTTGGTGGATATCATTTTAACAAATGGAAAATACTGCTTTTTTCCCTTTTGACACAGGGTATGAAATCTTATTTTGTGAACTGTTCTGCTTCATAATATAATGTGCGAATTCATAATGTCTTCAGGTAAATTAGGTTCTCTCATGCAGGGGTGGTAAATCGAATTACCTGTATTACCCAGCTTGTCCAAAAGCCTTAACAGACAAGTCGAGGGTTCAATGCAATACTATAGTAAGTGCTTCATGTTTATGAAGCACTTACTTTAGTCTTGCATTGAACCCTCGAAGTGAATTTTTATTGAAATTATCTATAACCATTATGCAGGTGAAGATAAGGATTTGGCATTTTAGGACTAGCAAATTAAAATCAGATTTTGCCACCCCTTTCATGAAGACTGATTAAATGCAAACCATCTCAGTGATTCAGATTGGACTTGTTTTCCTTAGGACACATGTCCTAAATGCTTGTATTTCTTCAGGTCATTTGTCCTAAATTGCCAGAAAAACGTCGGACACTACATTTTATCTTCATAAATTAAATGTGGGACATTAAATAAAACTATGAGGCTTACTTTCATTAAATCTTTAAAGGCACACAAAAGGAGATTAATGCTTTTTAAAACTATTTAATTTGGTTAACTTTTAATCAGATTCAATTAGTTATCACCAAAAAATACCATCAGAAAAACTTGAACATGAAAGTCAACCACAAATAACCCAGATTAACAAGTTTAATAATTCAGACTGCCTCATTCTTCACCTCTGATCTTGACAGGAGATACACAAATATTTGAACCGACCAATCAGAAATCGTTATTTTGAATATGTAAACAAACAGGTTGTTGATAAACATGATTGAATTGGAGACAACTATATTTCAAGCACAAAATAACTTATGTTAAAGGAGTCTTTTTAATAGGGTCTAAATGCATTTGTAAATTAATTCTGATGACATTTATTAACATAATAAAAGAACTCCATTTATTTTCTCAGTAATTTCTTTGTACTTATCTCCTTTTATGTGCCTTTAATAGAACTTTGATTAAAAACAACATGGATCATTTTAAAATAGTATTTAATAATTTGGCAACTATGAATTTCAACAATACAACAATTTTCATTTACAACAATTTCCTTGAAACAGCCTTCCAAGCCTCTAGGGCAGCTTCAAATGGAAACGCATTTCTTCCATTTCCATTAATCCTGATTTTAATGATCTGGTCCTGTGTTTCTTAGTGCAGTCAGAGTTTGATTCTGCACTGAGAACCCACATTCACAGCCTGCAGTGTTTATGGGACATGTAATTGCAAGGCATGCATGCTAGTTTTTAGTTTTTTTGTTCCGCCATTTTTGTGTCACATCACGGCAAAAACAAAAACAATCTGCATTATGATTTCAATCGTCTGCTGATTTTATTATTGCGCATGTTTCAAAGAGTGCCCATTGATTCTGATTCGCACGCACTACGAAAGCACGACAAACTAGGATTGGAGACCGATTTGGGGATAATTTGGAGATTGATCGTAAACCGGCTACAAGGGATAGTGGTCATCAAAATACCATGGAGACTGATTATATATATACAACTAGAATGATACATTTGGCAGGTATTTGACGATTTTGAACCATGGAGACAGTTTTAGACAACTAGACTCCGCGGGTAAAGGGCATTAACGTACTTTGGAGACTTATTTGACATTATTAGAACTACTGTTTAAATTTGTTTATATTTCAATTATTTATCTTTTTTATTGTTTTCTGTTGCATTTTTAACCATGCTAAGTCTTTAATTTCGCCCTTAACACATCCAAATCGAAAAAAATACTATGCCGCTAATGTTGTCGCAAATAAACGAGAAAGAGACTCCAATTTTTACCATTCTGACTTGAAATGAGACTCCAATCTAGAGCCGACCACGAAAACATATTTCAGAGGATTACATATCAGTTCAGTAAATGACTAGTTCGGTAAAAATGTAAACTATAGTAAAGGGTCTGGTTGCTTTGGTAAATACCAATACTAGAGAGAACAACAGTTTAATTGGGTGTAAAAAACAGTTAAATCCCATATCAATTTAGTGTTAATTAATTAACACTTACTATTATTTACATACATGTAAAATAGTTTATTTCTATTTTGATACACACTGTAATTTTCATACTTTAAACATTTTAATTCACACAAAATACAATCAATGATTTGACCAGAGACATGGATGTTACGTACGGTCCCTGGATGTTAAATATATCTCGGATTTGATTAAAGTAAAATCTGTGCAGTTCGTTTTATAATGCAAACACTCAAATTAATCAATTATAGTAGGAATTTCTCACCCTAAGTATTAAAACAATCGAACTAGTTGTTTAAAGGAGGAATTTCATTAGTTTAAGGCACATCAAAGGAGAGGAGTACAAATAAATTACTGAAAACATATATGGAGTTCTTTTATTATGTTCATAAAAGTCATGGGAATTAGTTTAGGAATGCATTGAGACCTTATTAAATAGACTCATTTAAAATAAGTTATTTTGTGCTTGAAATATAGGTGTCTCCAATTCAATCATGTTTATCAACAACCTGTTTGTTTACTTATTCAAAATAACGAATTCTGATTGGTCAGTTCAAAAATTTGTGTATCAACTGTCAAGGTCAGAGGTGAAGAATCAGGAAATCTGAATTATAAAAGTTGCTAATCTGGGTTATTTCTGGTTTACTTTCACATTTAAGTTGTGCTGATGGTGTTTTCTGGTGATAACTATTTGAATCTATCCAAAAGTTTACCAAATAATATAGTTTGATATAGCATTAATCTCCTTTAATGGGCCTTTAGGTACAAAACAAATACATTTCATAGACATAGACTAAGTACAATTACTTTTTCTCGAGTATATGTTTTTACCAAACGAGCCAGACCTTTTACTCTAGTTTACTTTTTTACCGAACTAGTCATTTACCGAAACGACCGTCACCCTTTCAGAGAGATATCCGAATATCACCAAAAGATTTCTACAACAACAACAATGAACCAAAACAACTGCTAAAGCGAAGACTGTTTCAATTATTTGCTGGTTTTCCTCCGGGATTGACCTATCCATACTTTTAAGTGTCGGTCATTTTGTTTGACGAATATATTTTTTATCAGCCCTGTGGGCCTACTGACTTTTTATTTGTCGGTCAAATTGAGATTTTATCGGCCCTGGGCCAAAGCCGATCCAATCTGAATTACTGCATCTATAGATGCAATGTGAACATTTTTTAGGGTTTGTCTTTACACATAAGAATTACCTCAAATTTACCTTGTGCTGATATGTTTCCAGCTGGCTTACTACATGTAAGAAATTGCTCACATTTCATAATTCACCTTCATCACTGTGAAGGTTTTTTCTTGATCCCTTGATAAATGCTAATTTTGGGGACTTTTGACCTCTTATATATGGAATTCTCGCTTCTGAATATCTGGGCATTTTCACCCGATTTCCCAGGATGCAACAGTGCGTAACCAATAACAAAGGGGGTACAACGTCGCAATTGGCTATGTGTTTACATAGTGAGAAAAGTCGATTGCCTGATTAAAACATTAAATAAAACTTAGATACGATGTGTTAGCTCTTTTGGACGATTGCCTGAATTTAAGATAACATTTATTAGAAAGAATTCTCCTTTTAAACTAGTCCAAATGATCTTACGGCATGGTAAATGTAGGTAAAAAGAGTGAACATATTTGAAGCAGAGATAACGTTCTACTCATTTACGAGGGTATGTGACGTTTCGTAAAAGTGCATCTCATAAGTGTGACAAATAAAACAATGTTTATTATATGTTATTGAATTTATTCCTATTTAACTTTGATTGGACGTATTGTGTGTTTTAGTGCATTTTTGAAGTTAAGACTAGCTTCAGACATACCAAGTTACTTTTGGATTCCTTTGATTAAAAAAAAAAACAACATAAGTTAACTTAACATTGACACATTGTTTTGAAGACTATCAATGAATAACAGGTAATCCGCATTTAACTCTCAAACAATAACGATGCTTTGTATTTCGATACTAAGTAGCACCCAATCACCTACCCCGAAGCCATAAAGTACACAACTGTGTGTCAACGCACGACTGACTGTATACACCTCGGCATTGTTCTAAAGTAACAAAGTCAGTGGTTTTATTGCCCTAGTATTTGTTCATGAATCAATTTAACAAGTTGACCATTATTATTCGTTCTTTATGACAACCCTTTAACCAAACAACCATATCAACCATTTGAATCCGAAACTCTCGACCTACAAGCATAAATGTTAACGTTGTATAAGATTACAACAATTATTGATAATTCTATGTCTTACATTGCAACTGGTTTTTGGAAGCAGTTTCGCAAGAAAATGATGTTTGTCTTACCTTTATACTATAATAAATAGTACAATTATGCCATTGGTATAACCGTTTTAATGTCTCTACCTCTTATTTGAATAATCGTTTTATTTGTGTTGAAACATTTTAGTAGAAGAGTCGCGCTTGCATCCGGTTAGCGGGAAATTAAGAATATAAATGTCATCATTACTCACCATGAAATAAAGGCACTGACAAACCAACTAAAAGAAACGAATTTGTTTTATTTGCCATTTGACTAAAATTTGAGGTCAAAACATTGATTATTCATTACCTGTTATAAAATTTGCCTCGATATTTTACACCGCAATAGATCATTCAAATTTGATTTTAAGATCAAGGGTCCGTTCTGCTGAATTCTTATATCACAAACCTCAAATGTTTGTCATGATTAAATTGCTTTTTTATCTAGTTGGTCGAGCTCAAAAGCCGATTTTGAAACATATGATGAATAAAATGATGTCGTGGTTTTTAAGCCAGTATATCATTGAATAGATAATTCACACATTTGAAAAGAATCTCTCGGTATACAACTTAATTGACTCTTGTCAGATTCACAATTCCGATCAACACAAGAATTAAGGGTTGTGATTGTAAGTAAATGCCAATCTGCCACATTTGTACCCTATCATAAAGTTACACATTGTTTCTTGTTAAGCCAATCAACAGCCTTCGGACATTAGAGTTCCTCCTTTAAACATATCAAAGACAATTTTGCATTGTCATGTGCATTTATATACGAAACATCATTATAGGTAGGCGGATCAAAGTTCTTATTTAACATGCATCTATTCATTCAATGTGCTTTAAAGCAATATTCATGAATAAGCTTTGTTTAATTTGATTTTAAGAAATGTTTCAGGTGTTGTAAATGAACTGGAAAAACATGTAGTTTTAACCCTTCACCTTTATTGACCAACAATTTGCTGGGTAAAATTTTGATCATCAAATGCAACAAATTAAAATTTTCAAGTTTGTCCCTGTTTCATTTTTTCCTCTACACCAAACTATTTATAAGGAAGTTTTCGTTTTCAATGGACTAAATTCTGCCAAAAAGACGTATTTTATTGCTATGGAATATCACGGTTGTGACAGCATCGCGTTTCGTTTATCAGCACTCATTTAATCCAATTTATGGCAATATCTTAACATTTCGAAGATTGGCAACACCCAAAAACAAATCTTTATACTCAAAAGACCAGATAAAAATACACTGGGCACAAAATAAACGTCTTCTTATATTGATTTTGGTGTAATGAATAAGGGGCTCACTTCTGCGACAAAGCGTTGCTAGGCAGTTGTTTACCCCTGTATTTTACTTCCGGTTGAGATGACGTCATGTCGAAAGCGAGAATTGTGCATGGAAAATTATGATCTTTAGGGGTCATTTCCAGGAATTGGGGGTCATTTACTATATAAGTTGAGGGTCAATGAGAATCCTGATTTTGATTTTGTTATTTCTTTTTCAATGAGTCTACAATGGAGGTTCTTTGCATCCAAACAATAACAACTTTTGACCAGTTTGTTGCAGACAACTTTAGAAAACATTGTGGAAAAAAGAGAAATTACTCTAAGCAAGAAGACTATTTTCCAATTTCATCATGTTTTGAAGTGTCGTCTACAATCTTTTTCAATTTTGGACAGTCAAAAATGTGGTATTTTGTAAAGGGTTAAGTCATCCTGATCATTAAGATGTCATGACCAATTAATGAAAAGGTCATTAAAATCAAACCACTTGGCCATGCTCCTTTAACCCTTTACCAAACACCCAATTTTCGACTATCCCAAATTGAAAAATTTTGCAGACGACATTTAAAAATTTGATGAAATAGAACTTATCTTCTGATTGGTCAGAAAACATTGTGGGAAAAGGAGAAATTGCTCAAGCAATTTCCCCTTTTTCTACATTGTTTTCCAGAGTCATCTGCAACAAACTGGTCAAATGTCGTTATTGTTTGGAAATGGGTTAATATTATCAAAGGATAGTTAGGGGCCTTTCAGTACTTGAAATCACATTTTGAAGAAAAAAAATGCTTTTAGAATCCATTTCAACTCTTTTCAATAATTAATTCTTTAATAACCTAAAACAGTATGAAGCCTGGCAAAGCAATGCAATTAAATTGCAAGATAAAGATGATTAAGACATAAGATATGTCCTACCATAGAAATGAATTTTCTATTTCAAGTAAAATTCTTTTCAAATTGTTTTGTTGTGTACAGTTTCTTTGAATTTGGGATACAACACTTGTCATGGCTTTAACCTTTCCTCTAGATAGGATATGAAGATTGATCTGAGATTGAAAGCAATAACAGATAGTGGCTACTGAGTTAGACTTATAACCAAAAGAAGACAATGCCCATGATGACCAATTTATGTTTTTGTAACAACGATTACTCAAGGGACCCACTGCAGGAGATTTATAAAAAACTGTTTGAGAGGGTTGAAAGAAAAGGTTAACCCATACCAAACAATAACGACGCTTGACCAGTTGGTTGCAGACGACTTTGGAAAACATTGTGGGAAAAGGAGAAATTGCTCTTAAAGAGCTAATTCTCCTTTTCCTGCAATGTTTTCTGCCCTATGAGAAGATTAATTTTTAATTTCATCACATTTTGGAATGTCTTCTGCAAACTCTTTCAATTTGGGTCAGTTGAAAATTTGCTGTTTGGTAAAGGGTTAAAGTGTCAATATTGCAAAACTTTTCTATTTCAATTTCATGATTGTACAGCTCTACTTCATATAAAATTAATTCACTTTAAGATTACATTATCCTTGTATGATGTAATGAAAATATTGTAAGTTTACATTGCATATGCACATGTACTAGGAATTCTTTCCTTTTCAATGAACCTTTTTCGATATAATTATGATCAATTTGAAGATATGTTTTTTTTTAAGCTAAGAAGAAAAAGATTATTGAGATTGATAAAGACACCGTTGAACATTACTGAATATATCATATCTACCTAATTGGGTTCATCTAGAAGTCATTACATGATAAATTATATACATAAATTAGATTTGCATTGAAGATTTCAACTGGACAATCTTTTGCAGGCAATTTTAGATAAGTGATGACTACTTTGAAACCATTGCAATAAGAATAGTGATATAATTAGGACCATTTTTATGACTACAGGTAACTTTTCCATTTTTCCACAATGCCTTTGAATCATTTTAAAAAGATTGCATTAATAAGGAAAAATATTTAAATTACCTGTTGCCTTTAGGCTTGTATATCCATCATTTTGGCTGGTCAAATACATGTAATAACAGAAAACAACAGCAAATTATTATGTTATGAAAGCTTTTATTATTAATAATGATTGAAGGAAATGATTTTTGTTACAGGCATTTGCTTAATTTATTAATTTTAAGTTTTTGTTGTATGATAGATATAAAAAAGAGGTTCATGATATTAAAGTGTTTCATTTTATGCTGGATTTCAAGGTAGCAACTTCAAAAGATTAGAGAAAAAGCCCATTGTTATAAAAAGAGAATCCAATTGAAGGAATCGCAAGTTTGGGCTTTGTTTTTCGTTGAGAAGCAATTTTAAGACTCATATGTTTTGTTGATAAAAGTGAGTTATAGGCAAATAATTGATGAAATGATGAAAGGTGACTTATCAATTTATCTAATGTTCAATCTTTTGAATGGAATGTGGTATTTTTGACAGGAAAGTTTATAGAAACTATTTTCAAATATATTATGGTGTTCCATAAAAAACTTAGTTGTAAAGAATACAATAAAACAGCTTTCTTATGACAAAATTACTTTCACCTATTTAGATATAGCAAATATTAATAATATTTGATATAATCTTGAAACATGCGATAGTAATCTTTAAAATATTTATCCTGTATGAATAAATCTCTGTCAATTGGAAGCTATAGCAATGAGAGGACTGTAATAATGGGAATATTGATCCATGTCGCTTGTGAGCTTGCACTATGCAAAATTTCTGTGATTCAGATGGGGTCGGTATGACTCATTGTTTGGTCCAGCTTTGGGAGTACTAGTATTAGTAGTGGAAGGTATTGGATTTTTTGTTTATTTGATAGTTACATACCCTAGGATTTTGTTTAATTGAATATGGAATAATGATGTTGAAACAGTAAACTTTTTAAGCTCTTTGAATTGAGTTAAACCATTTCTAAAAGATGTGCAAATTGTGTACAATATGGTTCAATATGTTCAAGGATAAAGTCATTTAGATTGCATATTAGATGTTAAATATTATGTTACACCATTAGAGTAGTTTTAATCATTTTAACCTTTAGAATGCTGGGTAATTTTCTAAAAATAGATGTTTAAGTCATCTGCTTTCCAAAACCTTAAATATCTGCTTAATTTTGATGAGGAAAGATACTCAGAGTAGCAAACAGATTATATCACAGGCCAGCCACCAATTTGGAGGCTGGCCTGGATCTAAAATGTTTGCATAAGCATGAAGTCGGTTCCATTACTTAAAGGTTTAAAAGGTCTGTAATGGTGAAATGATATACAATGGGGTCTTTCGACCAGACAGTGTTAGGTTCAATTCAGGAAAGCTGCTAGTTATTTCATTACAGAGTGTCTGTATCCTTGGTGATAAGAGCACAACTCCCTAGCTTAGTGCTTACCCATGCAGCATGGATAAGTGAATATAAATGACATATTGTTGAAATGATTTTAAACCTTTTTGTAAAGATGAGATTCACTTTAAGGTACCTGATCTAACCTGTTTGCTACTATGAGTATTATTCCTCAACAAAATTAAGCAGATTATTAATGGTTTTGGAAAGCTGACGACACAAAAATGTATTTTAAGTAAATTACCCAGCATTCTAAGGGTCAATCTGGGATTTACTCAACCAGGTGAGATCTGTGCTTCATTGGTTATCCATTTTTGATGGGTCTAATTACCCCAGCTGATCCATTTTAAACAATACAATTTATATCAGCAAAAGTAGGGACTATTCTATACAGATTTTGGCAGAAAAGACTATTAGCTAATATTGATTTTTAGGAGCTACTTTCATTTTTTTGTCCCAAATGGCTCCTTGCTGTTGCTATTACCCGGGTCCAGTAATACAAGATAATTGGGCGGTTAATTAGCAAGCAAATGGTAGAGAGTTAATTAGTGATATAGATATGGTTTATTTTTGCATCAGTTGACAATAGTGTGCTATTCAGGCACATAGTGACCTATTGATTTACACAGCACAGCGCAAAATGGTTGGTGACAGACTGTTCCAGCATTACGATGTGGCAAACTGATGTTCATTATGTGTGCGAATTTGAAAGACCTACAGTTGCATTGCACTGTATCATTGATTTACTTAGTGTAGTTAGTCAGTTGATATTAGTTTATTAAAGTAACAAGTAAACAAGTTGTTTTCAGTAAATAGCAGGACCAGTATGGTTTATTATTCATAGAGAGATTCTGTGTATAACAATAGAAGGTTGTGTTCCATTAGCCTATTGTACATGATCTTCACACAGCTTATCAGAAACCTGTGCTCTTTTAAAATGCTCATTTGTCACATTCATAGACAAATGGACATAGAAATTGTAATCTCATAAGAATATTTTGACCAGATGAAAGCTTTAATTACTAATATTAACTCTAATGGCATAACTTGCCTGCCGCAGAAGGATCAGGAAACCAGTTTACATAGATTTCTTTTGACAAGCCATTTCTCCTTTTGTCTCAATGATTTTTACTAGAATTCCTAGTGCATTTTATAAACTTGTTGATAATCATATGTAATTGAATGTGATTAGGAGCATTATGGTAAGGAAAAGGGTTTAAATTTTAATGTTAAAACCGGGTGTTCCCCAGGGGCCCATTTTACTAAACAACTTACGGAAAATGTTTGCGTAAGTCATAATTGATTAACATGGATAATATCTTCAATGAAAGTACAATATTGCAATGTGACACGTCATTGGAAGCGTCTCGGAGAGACGATTCCAATGATGTGTTACTTTGCAATATTGCTTTGCCAAATATTGAAATAAAAGGACTTGTTGTTTTAGACTTACGCAAATCTTAAGCGTAAACTGTTTAGTAAAACGGGCCCCAGGATTTTTTAAGGCGCTGGGGTGCTTGATGCTGGCTAAGGAATGATCTGCATAATAGCGATGTCACAACCCGTTATAGCGAGTTCCTCTTTCCTCTGTCAATTTCATTTTTGATATAGAGAAAAAAAACATACTGTTTTTAAACCATGTACAATGTATCAAGCAATGTAAGAAGTACTATGGGCAGATTTTAAGTGCAGTGGAATCAATTAAGGTGCTGGGGGATTGCTTATTTTGGGGCCCCACAGTGCTTAAGAGGCATGGGAAAGACTATGGGTTAACAGTTATAGAAGGCTCAATGGGAAATGCAATGTCAACATGGTTTGTCAGTGCAACAGCTTGGATTTACTACTGTTTGTAGTTATGAGTTCTATTCTATTGCATAATGTCTGCTCCAGATTTATATTGATCTGGATGGTTTGTAGGTTTTAAGGGTGCTTATAGTGCTGGAACCGACTTCGTGAAGAGAGATTTCTCCTTTTCCCACAATGTTTTCCAGAGTTGTCTGCAACAAACTTGTCAAATGTCGTTTTTCTTTAATAATGGGTTAAAACACTTAGTCTTTATTTGATAGGTGAGACCATGTGAGCAATAAACCCTGCGTTCAGGATGGACAGAATGTTGAGCCGGCTGCGCTCAATGAGCGGCACAAAGCTGGCCAAGAGTCCGACCACAGCCACACCCCAACCTGTGACCACACCCAGCAAGGAGGACATTCTCAACACACTAGATGGGTTTGGAGAGAAAATACCAGGTATTTATAGAACTGGAGAAAGAAATTTGTTTATCTTTGTTAAAACCTTGTTTTTACAACTAGAATGTGGAAGTCGATCCAGTCTGTACAAATTTGAAAATGCACGTTTTATGTAGCATAGGGCCCCAACATCACTGCTGCTTTTATCTTTTTATAAATTCGCATTCTGCATACAGCATTCAACCGTTGTAACACTAAAGAGAAATAATATGTAAAAAGTAATGTCTCCACTTTTTGCATTCTGAAAAACAGATCTGCTTTATTCCTTTACCAAATGCCAAGTTTTCAACTATCTCAAATTGAAAGAGTTTGCAGACGAAATTTCAAAATGTGATGAAATTAAAAAACAATCTTCTTAAAGGGCACAAAACATTGTGGGAAATGGAGAAATTGCTCGTTAAGAGCAATTTCTCCTTTCTGACAATGTTTTTGAGAGTCGTCTGCAATAAACTGGTCAAAGTTGTTATTGTTTGATAATGGGTTAAGCTAGCATCTGTCTTTTGTAAACACATTATAAATTTTCTATTTTTAATAACCCATGCATTGCAAATTCTTATTTATTATTCTTAACAAAATACATTTTAACCTGAAAATAATTCAATATACTACATTTATCCACACCATCATAATTCCCCCTAAATGACCTTAGCTGTCGATGCCCCTTTAGACACCATTCATTCATTCATTCATTCATTCATTCATTCATTCATTCATTCATTCATTCATTCATTAATTCATTCATTCATTCATTCATTTATTTATTCATTCATTCATTCATTCATTCATTCATTCATTCATTCATTTATTTTTTATTTATTTATTCATTATGTCTGTCTTTATTTGTTCAGAGACTGCTGCCATGCATAGAGAGGACAACAATAATGTCCACCAAGGCCGCCGGAACAGCGAGATCAGTCTGGATAGTGATTCCTGGACCGCATTGGAAACAACGGAGACTGAGCCTACTATAACCAGCATCACCCATTCATATAGGTATATAACTGTTACTAGCATTAAAACATTTACTCCATCATACCCCAATTTGTTGCTCTGACTGCATTAGTCTTTTGAAACCATCTTGACAAAAGGATAAATTACTCTTAATGAGCTATTTGTCCTTTTGTCACAATAGTTTCTACCACAAATCATAAAGAAATTGTCCCATATGGCATAAAGGCATGACCGTAACCAGTATAAACCCTTTATTTCATAAAAACTCACTTTGACTCATCTACTTAACATTCGTCTTGGTCTTACTTAAATCATCAAATTCGCCTTATTAATTTTGCTTAATCATTTTTTTTCCTTTCTGTAAACATTAAAGAAAATCATTTTGTTAAGAGAAAAGAAGCATTTCTCTCTTTGTCAGATTTTAAATTGAATATTATTGGAGCGATAGTTGTTATCTTCTTTTAATTTGTACTGCAATTATGCATACTATACTTTATGCGACTTGCATCAAATATATCTTATTTAGATTGACCTGTAAAATTTGGTTGACTTTACTTTTTATATTGAAATAAACGTGTTTTGCAGTGTTGAGTGGGAGAAACTGTTTACAAAACCAAATTACCTGAGACATTTACGGAACTATTCTATGAAGGGGAATTTACGCAGCAGCAGATTCCGGAGTATAGCGTGGAAGGTAAAGTGATAAAGTGATCATAATAATTACATTGCATGTAGTTGAGGGAGAGAATACGTATACGGTGTCTTGAATCACATTCAAGAAACCAACTGTCTATTCTATAAATCCTGATAGCTTCATGGATTCGAAAAAAATGAAAAGAAAAAAAGAAAAAGAAGAAATCAAAGAGACCAATCAAATAATCTAATGACAGCAAACAAAAATGTTAATGAGACACCCTGGCATTATCTGTATATTGCAATGGTGATGGTAAAAATATGGTCACTTATATAAATTTATGGCATATTTAGTAACATTGTGGAACTACCAGTTTCAGAGGTCCAAAGAAGAGGAATATGAGGGATCAGGGCAAGACTATAGGAAATGCCTCACATTTGTGAAGGACTTTTGTCTTATTGTACCCTTGAGTGCTTTATGACTAGCTTCTTTGTACTTTCCTTAACCTTAAAATGAATATTGCAGGTACTTATTAGAATTTGTTGTATACTGTTTTATATGACTGCGTGTAATAGATTCTTAAATGGACCTTATTTAGATCCCAGTTCACAGTGTGTTTTCTCAACAGTGAAGGCTATTGTAAAAGCACATTATAAAAAGATTAATAAAGTTAGTCAAGTGATTTGACGTAAAGACACTTAAAGAAGTAGTCCATAAGCTTTCTGTATGTGCCATGTATCTCATTTTAAGCAAGATGTTGGATGACCAATATAATGAAGAATATATGCCAGACAAAATAATTTGACAATTTTCTATTACTTAGCATTGTCTCTTTAATTTAGTAGGGGCTTTTCAGGATGTATTTTTTTTATTGTTAATGCTGTTTGCATTAGGGAAATGGTTGAGGAATTATATTGTATTGAGAAAACATGGATTGAATGCTTTAGCTAAGTCATATTTTCAACCCACCTTTGAAATAATGCATGCTAAAGAATCATGTATATATGCCCTTCCTCCTTTTGGGACCTTTACATACAAGTTGTCCAAATGGCTTTGGGTGAAAGAAAATGACTGAAGTACAAAGTGATATGATTTTAACAACTAGATAATAAAGTAAAATTTAATTTCAGCTGTTTTTGGAGGTGCTCCCAGAAGATTCCAGCCAATGGGTGGCAAAAACTACAAAACATAGGAATAAATATTCAGAATTAAAACAAAAGGTATGTTAGATCCCTGTGGTATATTTATTATTATGTCCTGAGTGTGATTTGCTTATCTGCAATCTTAAAAGTCTTTAAAAGACATCTTTGTTTGTAGGCAATTTTCAGCCTCTTTAAATCATATTGACACAGATATTTAATGTATCAGCAGTGTTATTTACTCTTGATGAAAAACCCTCTTATTGGATTTTGCATTAAAGGCACATAAAAAGAGATAAATACAAATATATTACTAAAAAAATATATGGAGTTCTTTTAATATGTTCATAAAAGTCATGAGAGCTAATATACAAATGCATTTAGACCTTTTGAAAAAGACTCCTTTGATATAAGTTATTTTGTGCTTGAAATATAGTTGTCTCCAATTCAATCATGTTTATCAACAACCTGTTTGTTTACAAATTCAAAATAACGAATTCTGATTGGTCGGTTCAAATATTTGTGTATCAACTGTCAAGGTGAGAGATGAAGAATGAGGCAATCTGAATTATTAAACTTGCTAATCTGGGTTATTTTTGGTTGAATTTTACGTTCAAGTTTTGCTGATGGTTTTTTTTTTGGTGATAACTAATTGAATCTGATCAAACGTTTACCAAATAAAATAGTTTGATATAGCATTTATCTCCTTTTATGATGTGCCTTTAATAAAATTGATACCTATTATAATGCCCCTGAATCAAAAAGGTTTGCACACGATTCAAAGCAAAAGTGATTTACTAATTAGATCAGAAAATGCTCTTTAACCCTCACAGTGCTGGAACCGACTTCATACTTATGCAAATCGGTGGCTGGCTTTGATCTAACATATTGCTTCTATGGGTATCTTTCTTCATCAAAATTAAGCAGATATTGAAGGGTTTGGAGAGCAGATGACAAAAAAATCTATTTTTTGAAAATTATCCTGCAGTCTAAGGGTTAATCATTTTCACTGTGTGAGAAAGCCCTTCATCACTGGAAATTAAAGTAAAGGAGTCTGATGTAAATAGATATAATGGTTAAATAAAAAAGATTTTGTGAAAAAAAGATGCAACATAAGTGCTATAAAAACATTTTACATAAATATAAAGGAAATATAACAGTTCTAGTACTTTGCACATATTTTTTAACCTTTTTTACCTGTTAAATTTTGATGACGAAAAATACTCTGAGTAGCAAAGAGGTTAGATCACAGGCCAGCCTAATTAACTTGGCAGCTGGACTGGACCTAACCTGTTTGCATGAGCAAGAAGTCAGCTCCAGCACTATAAGGATTAAGGCTAGTAACAACTTGGCAGTCTTGAACAATAATACCAGGGACTTCCTCTTCATTTCCCGACAATAACAAGCCAGCCAGTGTAAATCAGATTACATCCTCTGGTTTGTCTAAACCTCTCCCAGTAATTGAGTAATATGATGAAAGGGTCATTACAGACAATCATTGTATTGACAAAATTCATCCATTCAATACTTTGCCTCTCTTTGGAATATGTTTGTGACTCATCCATATCAGCAGAAGAAGACATTTATCGAATGTAAGACAATTTCAAACGTAAGATAATACATTTTTTTAATGCAATTTTAGATAGAAACCATTGTGACAAAATAATAATTTACTCATCATCTTTTCAAAAGTAACTGTTGCATAATAGTAACATTCACGAATGAAGTAGCAGTTTTATTCATTTGTTGATATAACTTGTCTTGAAATTACAAATAGAAAACAATGATAAAAGAGCAAAATGCAAGAAAGAGATGAACATGTGCAATCAAATCAGTTTCTGTCAAATCAAAAAGAGGTAAATGGGCAGTTAAACCATTACATAATAATAACAATGTAATATGACCAGTTTGTTGAATACCACTCTGGAAAAGCTTGTGGGAAAAAGAGAAATTGCTCTTAACGAGCAATTTCTTCTTTTCCCACAATGCTTTGAGCCCTATTAGAAGATTATTTTATTTTTCAATTTCAACACATTTTGAAATATCGTCTACAAACTCTTCCAATTTGGGACAGTTGAAAATTTGGCGTTTGGTAAAGGGTTAAGGAAGAGGAGGCATGCACAAAAGTAATGGGAAATCCTAGACTGGATTAGTTTGGTTTTAAATTATTGATGAAGCAATTTGTGATTGACTTGTCTTTGGCTTAGACAATTTGTCCATTTTCAAATCTTGCCTCTGATTTTTCCCTCCTGAAAAATGTTTTTTTGAAGCAGGCAGTAGTTTAAGCATGTTATGGTATAAATCAATAGACATGAATAATGTTTATAATATCCTTTTTTAGACAGCCTACCAAATCTTGTTTAACTCATCATAGTTTTGACCTATGCTATGTTTCTTTTCACACTTGTTTGTTGACTCATGACTTGACATGTAGTGGCTAAAATGCTTTAAAATTAAAGCTACAGAAGATCAAACTGCATTTAATGAGCACATTTTTCTTTTGTCTCAATGGTTTTAACAGAATTTTATCAAAGAGAAACATGAATATTTTCATAATTGTTCTGGCTATTGGTTTCATATCACAAATAATCTATTTTATTCATCATAATGGTCATCTGTTGTTTCTTAAGATTTGGACCAATCACATTCTCTTATATGGGAAAACGTTATATGTTTTTCAATAGCCCATGTTTTTTATCTGTTATTTATCTGTTTTCCAGTTGATAGTGAATCCAAGAACAGCTGTAGATACTGTGGACATAACCGTCAATAACCCTCTGTCCCAGGAGGAAGAGGTAAGGCATTCTAATCTTGAGTTTTCTCTATCCTCTTGAGTTGAGATTGGAGAGATTAAACACTTTACCCTTTACCAAACGCCAAATTTTCAACTGTCCTAAATTGAAAGAGTTTGCAGACAACATTTAAAATAATGTGATAAAATTGAAAAAATATCTTCTGATAGGCAGAAAACATTGCGGGAAAAGGAGAAATTGCTCATTAAGAGGTGTCTGCAACAAACTGGTCTAATGTTGTTATTGTTTGGTAATGGGTTAAGCAGATGTGTCTCGTGTCTGAATGTATCCAAGGAAAACATAGCTTAACCATTTCCATTTTTTTTTTATAAAAACAAATTTTCATGCCTTCAGTTCATATTCCTTTGAAATCTAAGCTAATTATTTTTTTTGTTTAAATGTTTTAAACTATAGAAGGTGTTTGGAATATAGAAATAGTTGTAGAGTAGATGAACCATGGTGATATATTGTTGATGAATTTGAAATTTGGGAAAAAATCAAAGATCACTTTTTAGCAAATCGTTTGAAAGTGCGATATTTCAAAGACTTTCCATTCACATTAAATATTTACCGTAGAAAACCAACGCGACTGCAGATGATAACTTTCACAATGGTTACAAAGGTCCCATGCAGCAAAGGCGTCAATACTATGTATAACAATATTACATAATATTTTTTCAAACTTATTTATTTTACATCAATTGTAAAAGAAGTTTGAAGTTTACTATACCAGTACTCATGCCGACTTGCGGCTTAATCCTGGCAAATTGCCCTCTTCACCTAACAGGGATTCACACATAGTTTTGACCCCAGGATAACTATATAACCTCTCTGGTCTGAAGCAGATGCTGTAAATTGAGTTATATTTGAGCAAAGGTTTAAATAAATTGGAAAATATCCATGTTATGGATAGAAATCACTATCAAAAAAGAAAAGTTACTTATATCAGCAATGTCTCCTTTTGCAGCAAGGATTTCAATAATTGTTTGCTGCAGACATACAATTTTATAATGGTAAAGGCAACTCTTCATAACTCCTTTTCTATATTTCTGTAGAGCCCTTGGAATCGGTTCTTCCTTGACAATGAGTTGCGGTTGACCATCAAGCAAGATGTCATTAGAACGTAAGTAACGGTTTATTTTGTTCAACTCTCATGACCTCTGACAGTATGTATACTGACTGACAGAATGCTGGGTACTGTTTTACTTAACTTCTTAAGGGAAACATTTGCGATAGTCAAAACTGATAAATGTGGATTGTATTTCAAATGAAAATGTAGCATTGTCCAATATAGCCCATTATAGAAATAAGAGGGAATGCTGTTTTGAACTTGGTGCAATTTTTAGAATGAAATGTTTAGTAAAACGGTACCGTGGTGTTTCTATCAAGCCTGACAAAGGTATTCTGGACAATAATGCTTTATCTCTTACAAATACTCCAATGTTATCCAAAATTAGACCACGCAGCATTCATGTCCAGAATCTGCTTGATGCTTTTATTTTCTGAAAGTATGTGCTGAAAGATTAAGGATCAAATTCAAATAGGCATGATATAACGTTGGAACCAAAAGTGTTCCTCTTGTAGTTAGTCTGTATTCTGTATAAAGCCCATATGTATCATTAGGAGCAAGGTATGATCTTTAAACTTACTTTTTTTTAAGTTAAAAGTAATATAGATAAAGTTCAATCAGAAAATTAATACCAATCTTAAGACTTCCTTGTTTTGGGTCACTGTCTTGGACAAAAAGTATGGCTGACTTACAATAGGTTGTTGCTTCTTTATAGCTGCCTTTAAAACCTATATTGATATTTTTTTTATCTATAATTAGCAAAACATTGATATGCTGTAGATATTATGTAAATTCAAGCAAGCATCATTTTTGAAAACATTGCCACTTTTTCAGGTACCCAAGAATTGAGTTTTTTCAGTCGAACCAACTCCGAAATCTGATGGTGGACATTTTGTTTATATACGCAAAACTTAATCCAGAAGTTTCTTATAGACAGGTGCCCTTTTCTAGCTACTGTTGTCCTTGTGATGCATGAGTATGCATTTTCCATCCCAAAATAGATTAAAAGTGAAGGGCCTGTAGTGTCTGCTAAAAACTACCTTGAAGGTTTAATGCCAGAATTTTGTGTGAAACATTGATCAAAGCCATCATCTGATTAAATGTTATTGTTTTTTTTTATAGAAAAAGAGGAATTTAAAAAAAAGCATTATCTCCTTTTTCCAATAGTGGTTACTTGTCTTACTTTTGAAAGACGTGAATAGATTATATTTTGATTATTGATTGTAAACGTTTTTATTTTATGATGACAAGTAAGTCTCATTTATAAAGTTTTATGCAAGCCTCTTTCTTTTCTGAAATATAGCATTACTTATAGCTGAACATAAAAATGACACTAAATGCCCTTGACTTTTGCTGTAGTTTGTTTTGTGTAGTTAGCATATCTGTCAACAATTTACTTTTAAAGGTCATAATTATTTATGCTCTGAATGAGGCAATGATAAACCTTTCCAGTATGAATTTATTGGCAACAGGTACTATTAGAATTAGTTTTCAAATAGAAAGAAATATCCATGATATCTTACATTATTTATCTTAAAGGAATTAAACCAAAAGGTTAATTTTTTAAATATTGTGTGACAATGTTCCTAAAATTGTTGCTGGAAGTGGCATTTAGATATACCTATTAGGGTTAAGATTTCACTGGTTGCATGCATACTTACTTGACTCAACGTAGGGTTTTAATTAGTCAAAAGGAAAAATAGTTTGTGATGAGCAGTTACTCTTTTATGATGTTATGATGTTTCTCCTAAAATTCATAAAATATGTCTTTTTTGTCAAGTTCCATTTTCTTCTTTTTGTGTTTCTGTTCATGAACATCATGAAAAGTTAGGTTCACTTACTATTGAGGGATGTGTGAAGATGTATCAAAGAGCTCCAAATTTCGATTGATACCATAGTTAGTTTTCATCTAAACATAGTAACCAGTGTGAAAGTTATTCAATACTGTAAGTAGTTGACAGATATGTTTGTATCATTCTTATTGAAAGTATGTGCATGTTTTTAGAACATGTAATGCAATTTTTTTTTTCTGTTTTGAAATTTTGCTTTGACTGTTTGTCTTGAGTTTCATTTGCCATTTTGTTAATTTAACAATTGGTTATAATTAAGACAGCCATATTTTTATATCTAATATTAAGCTGTGATCCTTTAACATATTGCACCACTTGAGTATATGTGTCTTATTTAAAAAGAAAGCAAAATCAGTCTACAAAAAATAGTAGAGACAAAATTTCTTTATGCTATTTGGTAGAAACCATTGTACTCATCAGAAGCAAATCATCATTTTGCCATACTGGTTTCTAAACCCTTAGAATGATTGGTTATTTTCTAGCAAACAGGTTAGATCACGGGCCAGCTATAAATTTACTTGGCGGCTGGCCTAGATCAAACATCTTTGCATAAGCAAGATGTTGGTTCCAGCACCATAAGGGTTAAATTAAAAACTGTCTGTATTCAAATTTCTCTAATGGTTAGGAATTTGAGCTTAAATTCTGACTTTTTTTGCTTTGTTCAATGAGACAAATAAATCCTTAGGTTTGATAATGATATTCTTGATTTTGTTTACCCACTGTTCTATTTGAGTTGACTGATTTCATGACTTGATCAAATTAGAGCCAAAAACTGATAACAGCTAAAGAATAGGGATGTTAATTTCTTTCTTATCATTTTGAATAGGAACTTTTTAATGTTTATGTTATATCTCTGATGGTCTTTCCTTACTTGTAGTTGATATAAATGTCTCATTTGTTTATTTTTTTTTATTTCCTTTTATGTGTTTAGGAAACAGAAGAATAGTCCTCAGTAAAATACCTGACTGCCTTAACCCATTACCAAACAACCACTTTGTTGCAGATGACTCTGGAAAATATTGTGGGAAAAGGAGAAATTGCTTGTGCCGAGCAATTTATCTTTTTCCCACAATATTTTCTGCTCTATCAGATTATTATGTTTTAGTTTAATCACAATTTGAAATGTTGTCTCCAAACTCTTTCGATTTGGGACAGTCAAAAATTTGGTGTTTGGTAAAGGGTTAAACCCAAACTGATGCCACTGGTTTCATTGGTTGGTTCTTTGGCCAGACACTTCAGAGTTCTAGCCTAGCACTATTGAATCCCAGGAGACCTCAATTACTAAAGAAATAGTTGGCTAAGAGTTAAACTTTATACAAAGTAATGTATACAGACAATAATTATAAGGTTTAGAGAAGAAATTTAGGAAGGAAGACTTACCTTTCTTGATCTCAAAAAGCCTTCACCAGTCGCATTTAGCATGGATTCTTCTGGGGATCTGTTTCAACCCTAGAATGCTTTCCCAAACTTGAATATCTGCTTAATTATGATGAGGAAAGATACTCAGAGTAGCAAACAGGCTAGATCACAGGCCAACCGCAAATTTACTTGGTGACTGATCTGAATCTAACCTGTTTGGATAAGCATGAAGTTGGTTCCAGCACTGTAAGGGTTTAATATACTTCATTATATTAGCTGCAACTTTGTAGAGTTTCTGTTGACACCTTAACGACTATGTTTTTTTTAGTTTTCCGTTTTGCTGTTGTATATTTATAGCTTTCCTGAGATACAGTTTTACCACTCTGAGGAAGTGCGAGAGACGATGAGTAACATTTTGTTTTGTTATGCCCGTGATAATCCCCACATCTGTTACAAACAGGTCTGTAAAGTGAGGCTTTCTAAAGGCATCTCCCTCTTATTGTTCTGTAATCTCTGGACCCAAATAACCTTTCCTTGACCTTGCCCTGTCTCCTAATGGTAATTCCTAATTTCTCTTTCACTTATTTCCCAATATGCGTTTTGTTACAGATATAAGTCAAAAGCATTTTCATCTTAATAACATAGTATGAACAATAGAAATCAAAAGCATTATTCATTTAAATTACATAGTATGAACAATAGAAATCAAAAGTATTATTCATCTTAATTACATAGTATGAACAATAGAAATCAAAAGCATATTCATCTTAATTACATTGTATGAACAATAGAAATCAAAAGCATTATTCATCTTAATTACATAGTATGAAAAATAGAAACCAAAAGCATTATTCATCTTAATTACATAGTATGAACAATAGAAATCAAAAAGCATTATTCATCTTAATTACATAGTATGAAAAAAAGAAACCAAAAGCATTTTTCATCTTAATTACATTGTATGAACAATAGATATCCAAAAGCATTATTCATTTTAATTACATAGTATGAACAATAGAAATCAAAAGCATTATTCATCTTAATTACAAAGTATGAACAATAGAAATCAAAAGCATTATTCATCTTAATTACATAGTATGAACAATAGAAATCAAAAGCATTATTCATCTTAATTACATAGTATGAAAAATAGAAACCAAAAGCATTATTCATCTTAATTACATAGTATGAACAATAGAAATCAAAAAGCATTTTTCATCTTAATTACATTGTATGAACAATAGAAATCAAAAGCATTATTCATCTTAATTACATAGTATGAAAAATAGAAACCAAAAGCATTTTTCATCTTAATTACATTGTATGAACAATAGATATCCAAAAGCATTATTCATTTTAATTACATAGTATGAACAATAGAAATCAAAAGCATTATTCATCTTAATTACATAGTATGAACAATAGAAATCAAAAGCATTATTCATCTTAATTACATAGTATGAAAAATAGAAACCAAAAGCATTATTCATCTTAATTACATAGTATGAACAATAGAAATCAAAAAGCATTTTTCATCTTAATTACATTGTATGAACAATAGATATCCAAAAGCATTATTCATTTTAATTACATAGTATGAACAATAGAAATCAAAAGCATTATTCATCTTAATTACATAGTATGAACAATAGAAATCAAAAGCATTATTCATTTTAATTACATAGTATGAACAATAGAAATCAAAAGCATTATTCATCTTAATTACAAAGTATGAACAATAGAAATCAAAAGCATTATTCATCTTAATTACAATGTATGAACAATAGAAACCAAAAGCATTATTCATCTTAATTACATTGTATGAACAATAGAAATCAAAAGCATTATTCATCTTAATTACAATGTATGAACAATAGATATCCAAAAGCATTATTCATCTTAATTACATAGTATGAACAATAGCATTTTCTTTGTGAACATTGGTATGCACTGGTATATTCCAAAAAAGAATTTTGAAATTGGATGAAAGAATCACTAGATACAAGCTTTTTTCTGTTTTGTCTCAAAGGTTTCTTAAATCCCTTGGTTCGGGTGTATTCAAATATATACATGAGGGAAGGGGTTTATTTTTAAGCCATTTAGTCCAAGCTATCATTGCATGTTTCTAGTTTTTTAGTTCGATAGTTGGATGCCAATGTAAGAAATCTTATTTTAAAAGAGAGACTGAATTACTGAAAACACACCAGACGACCAACTAGATTGATTAAAACAGACATTAATTGCATGTACCTTTCTTGTCATTATGTTTCCACTTAACTCTTAGAATTATCAAAATTTGTTAGATGTAAAAAGATAAGACAGGAGTGTTATTGAGCATGTATCTTATTTATATCTATGTTCTTAATACAAGATTGTTGCTTTTTACATTCATTTTCTATGTAAACTTTTATCCCTAATTGCAAACATTTAGCAACTGAATAGGATTCTGACATCTAAGGTTAAAAAAAATCGATATAACAGGAATATAGAAAAGTATGCTTACTGAAGTAGTGGAATACTTATAATAATGTAAAACCCATTAAAACCAATCCTATCAACAATTCCTTCACAAATACTTAACCAACTCACAATGTTGTACAGAAGGGTTTTTCTGCTGCAAATACATCAATTGTGAGTGATATTGGATGAATGTTTTAACTTTTTGTCGCCTTTATTTTGCAGGGAATGCATGAGTTGTTAGCTCCAATGATATTTGTTCTTCACTGTGACCATCAAGCATTTCTACACGCTTCAGAAATAGAATCTCTAGAGTAAGTGTTTTGATTGTTTGTTTTTATTGTTGCTTATTTATCATTTGAACCAATAACATCATGGAGTTATTATTCAACTATTTACCAAACAAGCTTGAAATTTTAAAGGCCTGCTGAGGATTACTTGAAAGTAGTTTGGTTAAAGAAAAGTTCAACTTATGCTTCTAAATATTGATATTTGTCTTGCTTATTGGACATTTCCAAGTAATGATTTAATTTTAGTTGCCGTAGTTGTGATTGACTGATATCTACCCTGTTGTACAGGTAGATTACACAAGAAGCAGCATGAATAAATGAACTATCACTTTGATTTAAATGAAAAACATCCTGAAAAAATAGACTAACCATAAAATACTAAAAAAACATTTTCATTTAAATGTGCTGTTTAGTTATAAGTGGTTAAGCTGTCTGTAGGCTTCAAATCTGGACCAGTCATTTGAAACTCATTCAAGGAAATTGAAGAAATGCACTGCTACAGTAATTGTGTGATTATCTTATCTAACTATGAAGAAAATATCATTTTCATACTAATAATTGTGAACTAACTATTTCAATTTGGACTTTTTACAAATAGTGACAGTACCTCACATGAGGGAATGGTTTGAATGAGTACCAATTGAGTTATTGGTTGCCATATTGTTTCCCTTAGTATTGTGCATATTACAAATATATGTTATTGTTACAATTTCAGTTATGTGACCCAAGCAGCAAGGTTTTCATTTCATTTTGTATTTTTGTTCATAATAACATTATCTCTTCACTTAATGGCATTTGCAACATGTTTATAGCAGAACAGACTTTTTAATATATTTATGAAGATAATTTTCTTGTTTTGATTTCCTAGTTAAAAATTTCTTTTGCAAATGAAAACAAATATGAAACAGTTAATTTGCATTTGATGATATCATACACAGATCATTTACAATTACTTTCATTTTTTTGTATTGAAGCAATAATAAATGAAAAGTTCATAAGAAATTCTAAGATATATTTTTTTTCAAATTAAACATTGTCTATAGGGGAAATGATAATAGAATCCTTGTAAATGATCAAGTTTTTGATTCTGTTTTGGTAAGAACTTGCCGCTATAACTTAATTTTACTGCTTGCTTAACAGTTAACCCCTTACCTAACAATAACAACATTTGACAAGTTTATTGCAGAGGACTCTGGAAAACATTGTTGGAAAAGGAGAAATTGCGCGAATTCTACTTTACCCAAAATGTTTTCTGCCCTATCAGAAGATTATTTTCCAATCTCATCACAGTTTGAAATGTCATCTGCAAACTCTATCAATTTGGGACAATCAAATTTTTGGTGTTTGGTAAAGGGTTAACCCATCATTACCAAATGGGACAGTGATTCCCATTCCCTCAGTGAGTAACATATCCGTCCTGAAATACAGGGATCATAGGTTCTTAACTCTGGCTTTGGCGATATTCTCTCATGCATTTACATATATATTCATTGAGCCATATGTCATTTAATTTACTCTTTCATTGATTGTCTTCTAGTTTAAAGCTACAATATCATATTATCAGAAACAGAATGAATTGATTGACTTATAAATTCACAGCACATCTTCCTTTTAAACAATTTCCTTTTAAACAATATATCAGTAGAAGACATCTGATTTTTGAAAATATTAAAATCAGAACTGTTGAATTGTCATCAATGTCAGAGCTGTTGCAAACGCCAATTATTTCATAATTTCATATTGTCATCACAAAATTATGAATATATTCAAGCAAATTTTCATTTTTCTCTCCCTGGTTTGGGTTTCTTGTTCATATATAAACACTTACATTCCTAATTTGTTTACAAAAAATATACATGTAACTATAAACCATGAAGTAAATATGAAAAAGAAAAAATATAGAATATTTCAAATGTATCAAGTCTGCTTGAATCACAAATCTAAAATGTAGTATCGTGACTTAAGATATTCCACCTCTGATGGAGAAAATCAGAAGAATCAGAGTAATAAAGTCAAAGATTTAACAGAACAAAATTTAATGCCGTTATAAAAATCAAGTTTTATACCATAAGAATTTTTTATGGATTGCAATTTTTATTTCTCACCTTTCAATCATGTAAAATTGATAACTAAGAGCGGACAGTTACTATGGATTTAATAACAGAATTATTTATGTTCATTTTGTAGATATAAATTCAAAATCCAACAATTTCGAATGCCTTTGGAATATTAAATACTTTCATAATTACATTTCAATTTATTCTTTAAGCAAAGCAGATACAAGTTTTCCATCAGGGGTGGAATACCTTAACACAAAATTGATTTCCATTTAGAAGCTCTCTTTAAATCTCAAAAACAGCAAGTTATCAAAAAGTTTATTTTACCTGATTTTTTTTTTATTCAGAAATCATCTCATTATTATGCATGGTTTTTGCCTTTTTCTTTTTCAACCCTTCCCTTCATAAAACATTTTGGTAATGGTTTTTATGACATACAATAGCCCTACAGATCATGACTTTGTGGGCATAGTCATTTTAAGAATGTATCTTTCTCTTTAGATTACTGAAACAATATTGAGTATGCTGTCCTCAAACAGCTCTTTATTTCTTATAAAAACCTAGTTTTGAATTAATAGGAAATTTAAAAAAAATGAGTCATTATGTAGGTCTATTCAGAATAGAGGAAATTTGGGCTGTTGTTATCTTTAAAATATTTTCTCTGATAGCACCTAGCATATCGAGGGATCAACGCAAGACTATAGTTAGTCCTTCATAAATGTGAAACACTCTATAGCACCAAATTCTCTATATGGTTTAATGAAATGTTCAAATTATTTTATTTTTGGTATTTCAAAGAAAAGAAATGCCATTCTCTGAGAAATGACTTCATGATTGGACAAGATTTCAATCAAAAGGAGACATATCAAGCAATTTCTCATTTCATCATTATTGTTATCTTTTCTCTAGTTAGATTAAACTTATTTTGTTCAAGAAAATGACCCAGACAATATTTTACCTTTTCATTTATTGCATGCATATTTCAATGAAATGCTCATTTAATAATGAAAAGGATTTTTTTTTTGTTCCATATTTGCTGCTGACATTATTGTGTCCAAAAGCTGAAACCTGTTAGCTCAGGTCGTAGTTTCTCGGACCTAGAAGACAAAGTCATGATTTAAAGATCTGTCTCAGTCAATGTGTAATTAAATTAATGTTGTCATTTGTTTGGAAAGAACATTGTGCAGTACTGGTGAAGATATGTGTGGAATATTGGTGTGCTGTACGAAATATAGCTAAAATGGTGTTGAAAACACCCTTAAATTCCAATACAAACCATTAATGAGTCCCATAAGTAATAGACTTTGATAAAGTTGATGTTTTCTTTTGTTTTGCAGTGATAAGATTAGGCATGTGATGGACCCAAAATACCTGGAACACGATGCATAGTGAGTCATTTGTTTCATTTTTTATAATGGGGGTACTCAAAAAGGATAATTTGTAAGGAGTTATGTTGCCTTGTGGTTAGGATATGTACATTCATTAGGGGTTTTCTAATTGCATGAACATTATTTCAGTCAATTTGTGATGCCTGGCTTATGATGATGGAGGGAGACCCCAAACCTCAATGACTTTAGAGGCTTGTCAAGCTGGGTAGAACAATTTGGATTCTGTAATGAAAAGATCCAAATCAAGCAATTGTAAGGCTTCAAATCAAAGACATTCAGGTCTTGAAGTTGTTGCTGAATGCCAGCACAACTGTCTATGCAATAAAATTAGTTTGAACTGATTGACTCAATGGTGAAGTAGCTTTTATAGCTGTGTAGGATAAATCATAATTCATATTTAGCTGGAGTCTAGCATTAATTAATGTTTTAGCATTTTAATCCACCTAGAGTAGAAAACTTTCAAAACAACTTTGGCAACATAATAATTTGGGCTTCTAGATGGTCAAAACATCTGTGGGTTACAGGGAATGATTACATTTTCACCTTCAGAAACACCGGAAACTATGGATTACACCAGAGTTCAATGCTTTTGACTTTTTTTTTATAGAATACCTTGATATTTTCTTCTCCTTAGACAGACAACTTTGCACAATCATGTTATGTTGATTTTATTTTGTGCTTTTCAGTTCAATGTTTTCCCAGATAATAGAAACGATGGAGCCATGGTATGTTTCAAAGGAAGTCTATCCAACAAAGGTAAGCATCCCAGGCAGAAATATGAACTACTAACCTTTGCAGTGATGGCATTGTGAACAAAATTTAGGTTATTCATTTGCATTTGTTTGGACAAACATGAAGTACTTATCTAAGTCTTGCATTCAGAGTTCAGAGATTGAATTCATGTTAGTGTCTATAGAACAATTCATAGCAATTTGACTCCACATCACAGTAATCTATTACATGTACAGTTGACCCTCGTTTATCGAACACTTTCAATCCTAGGAGAAATGTTCGTATTAACCAATTTTCCGGAATATAGAATATGCGAGTTACAGCGAAATGTTTACCTTTACACGGTGTCGGTGTATCATGATAAATACTATGAAGTAAGAATTACACAATTATTATTTTCTTTGAAGGGAAATATAAAGTGTGTTAAGGAAATGTTTGTTTGGTCAAAACGGATTTTAATAAATGACAATTTGAAGCGATGTCTTTCGAGAAGGTTTAAGAAACTGGTATTTCGACACGTCTTTGTTTGGCTGTGGGTGTAGACATCTTCAAGTTGTATCTTCTTATTTCAATATCGAGAAATGAGATAGGGTGGGATTGTCGAGAGTTTATTAATAGGGAAAAGGAGCATATCGATTGAGTAATAATTGAAATGATTGCCAGACATTGTCTTCTGATCGCTGTCTAAGCAGCCAATCAGCCAATCAACACCTTTTACAAACTCAACTATCGACATGCGACCGTAATTACAATTATGTAAGACCAATCAACTGACAGAATGACGGATTAACAAACAATCAACACCTTCCAGTACACTACACTAGGTGACATGTTATGGTCAAGCATATGCCTGTTTGCAAAACGTGTGATGCCGTTTACAACAGAAGACCGTTCCCTTCATTCACAACTGTAACCGCAAAATAAACGATTTTACTGGTTTCCGGACTAGCCATACGCATGTACTATGAAAAGTAACTGTTGGTTCCCGAATTTTTTTGTCCGGTTCCGGAACGCGGATTTTCCGCATTAAACAGTTAAATTGATGAAGGTAAGAACCGTTCCCTCAAAATTCTTTTTCGGATGGTGAATATTCCGGCTTAAGGACGTTCGGACTATCGCGGGTTGACTGTATTCGCTTCTGACTATTTTTTCCCCCTAAAGTTACTTTTTTTTCCCAAATATTGTTATATAATTTCTTCATTTTATTGTTGAATATTTAGGAACAGTTTAAATTCAAATATATTTCTTTGTCTACCGGATATATAGGAGTCAATCTTTATAAGCTTAGCTTTCGATCGAATCCTTTTCATCTGTTCATTTATAAATGTAAATCTATGTACAAATATATATATGAAATGATGAATAAAATATGTTTAAACTAAGTCTTGCATTGAACAATTGGTTATCTGCCTTGTAAGGGAAATGTGGGTGCTACCTTTACCAAGCCATGTTTTGGGGGTTTTATACAATACTACTGCAAGTTCTTCACAAATGTGAAGCACTTAACATTGAACTATTGGTTAACTTTCTTGTAACGTAAGAGTAGGTGTCACCTTAAACCCTTTACCAAATACCAAATTTTCGAATGTCCCCAATTAAAATAGTTGAAATCGAAAAATAATCTTCGGTTAGGGCAAAAACATTGTTGAAAAAGGTGTTTTCTAAAGTCGCTACTACGAACTGGTCAAATGTCGTTATTGTTTGGTAATGGGTTAACACTGCTATGGTTGAGGGTTCAATGCAGGATTATTGTTACATGAAGGGCTTACCATAGTCTTGCATTGAACCCACGATTTTCCATAGACATTAATTACAACTGATACACGACTTTATCTACTTTCAGTCCTCTGATCCCTCCATTAACCAACCATTTGCAAGACCCCAGGACCTTAACCCCTCTAATGTTATAGTCACCAAACTGACGAGGATCCAGGACTACTTGCTGAAAAAGGCTGACCATGAGCTTCACTTCCATTTGGAAAAACATGATATTGCTCCTCAAATATATGGCATGTAAGGACCAACTTATAATGGAAGCGATTTAATTATTTTATGGAGTGGCTCCAGAAATGTTTTGTGGAAATAAAATAATAGCCTCTTAGTTCCTTACCAAGATCTACAAAGATCTACATTCTTGTTACAAAGAGAAATGTAGCTAAAGCCAAAATAGCTCTCATTTACAGAAAAATTATCTAAGTCCTATAATAATTGACAATCAACATAAACAGACTTTAAACTCACTTTAAAAGATTTACTGAGTGAGACATTAACTTGTTCATATGATGCATTTAAGGGAATTAAATCGATAAGGATTGTTTACAATTGGCAATAAAAAAAGGTCATCAGAGAACTGCAGGGGTGAATTTCGTAAAATGCCAGAAACCAATGAAACCGGAGAGCTTCTCCATTTCAATCATTTGCATTGTTGTTGGACAAATAACATTCTATGTTGATAAAATTTGTTTGCATTAGTACCATATTTCATAAGATAGTTTTTAATTAGAGATAATTACTTTGGATTTTCATGAGAGACGGTCTCCAAACTGACTTACGGAATGCCAATGGGTTCTACCCGGCTTGACAAGCCTTTATGACTAGTAAAGGTTTGTGTCTTCTTCCATCATCATGAGTCAGTCATTGCAACATTACTGAGATAGGAACCCATTAAAACTCTATTGTGTAATATTTCCAGTCGCTGGATCCGGCTGTTGTTCGGTAGAGAGTTCCCCATGCAGGATCTACTGGTGCTCTGGGATGCCATCTTTGCTGATGGTATTGGGTTTGATCTGGTGGATTACGTTTTTGTTGCCATGCTTCTATATTTGCGGGACCATTGTTAGTAAAGTTTAAACTTTTTCTTTTCTAACAATTATTTGTTGCAGATGACATTTTGAGCTGTTTGTTGGCAGATGTATGGGAAAAATTAGAATATTATTTCTTTAAAACTGTACAACAGCTGTGAATTTGTTTGAAACGCACTGGAAAAATAACCAATTGAAGCAAATTTGTTTGGATTTTGAGGGACTGTATACAATGAAATGATATTTAAGTCTACAAGAAATGCAATGGTTGTGAGATCAACTGCATATAGACAGTAAATATTTAGATATAATTATGCTGCCTAATTTGATTATGCTTTGAATACCTACTTTTAATTGTATTCATTCAAATCAATAGTATGTTGTTTCAATGACATTTTTCTTTGATATTCAAATTTTCTCATTTGTGACAAAAATCTGTAATAATGGTTCCAAAGTTTTATTGTAAGGTTTTCAAACATATTACTGTCTTTGTCAGGAGCTGTTTGTTCCAAATGTTACAGAATAGTTACTTATTACCTGTATATTTTGGAAGGCTCGCCATGGCCTAGTGGTTTAGAGTACATAATTTGAAATTACACAGCCCCTCTCGGTGTGGGTTCAACTTCCTAATAAAAGGTAGTCTCCTGACTGATTAACGTATTGCCGATGGGACTACCCAACTTGACCAGTCTGTATGGGCAGGTTAGTATGGGAATCTTCCTTTATCATTAACAGTTGGGCATCACAACATAACTGAAATAATGTTGACCGGATGTAAAACCCATATAAGATATTTAAAAGAAAAACAATGTATATATATATGTATATTTTTGCCGCATAAAAAATCATCCAATCAGATGACTCCTTGTTTCTTATTGCAGTACTGTCAAGTGATTACCCATCCTGCCTTATAACACTGATGAGATATCCACCGGTGGGGGACATCCATTACTTCATAGAGAAGGCCAGATTTCTGAGGGACCCTCATGTACGTTGTAAAACATTTTGTAAATGTCTAACAGGCAAAAAGATTGTGTGGTCATAAATTTTAAGTGTTAACAAAAATCTAATGATATATAAATAAATTCTTTATTGTGACAACAAACAGAAATTTGAAAACATTTTGAAAAAGTACAATTTTATCACGATATTCGAATTCTTGTGTTCACTTGAGCCTAATCTGAATAGGAATATACTTATAGAGTGTTCTGATGAAGTTCTGAAAGAAAAGACTCAGAAGAGTAATGTTTGTAATGCATTGAGTGAAATGTTAGAACGTTAGAACTCATACACTCAACTCATATTATTTGTATTGGTATTTGTGACTGGTTCAAATTAAACACAACAGCTGACAACAACAACAAAAGTAACGAATAACATGTCAAAATGATCTCAAGATATTTCTGCTATTGATTCATTAAAGTACAGTTTTAAGGAGTGATACTTAGATAACATACATTACATTTATCTATTGGGGTAACTTCTTTTACCTATAGATGAATTTGGTTGGCTTTTGGAAAAGATCTGATGTCTATAGAAACAGTGGAAACTCGTAAAAAGTTTTTTTAAAAATATATCTATATCATTTATTTCACCCATTTTCCCACCAAACAGTTCACTTTTCATTATCATTGATATAGGTTAAACAGAAATTTCAGAAAGTCTGTATAGTTTATCCCATGTTTTTTCAGCAATTCCCAAGACCACCAAACTACACATACCAAACTGCCCAGACTGCTGATAAACCCAGCGCACCAAAACAACAAAGGCCAGGTAACCCCCTTTTTATTAGTTATAACTCCCTTTAACAGACAATCTTGGGATATAAGAGATCTGAGGCTGGTGAGCTTTGAAATTATTGTTGGGAATGGAGAAATTATATACCGGGTAAAAGATAATTTGAGCAATGTCTCCTTTTGGTACAATAATTTCTTTTCTATCACAAGAATGTCTTTCAATGCCCTTTTTCAATGTGTTTGTCTGCAACCTTTCCCCATTACCAAACAAAAACAACATTTGACCAGTTTGTTGCAGACGACAGTCACTATGGAAAACATTGTGGGAAAAGAATAAATTGCTCTTAACAAGCAGTTTCTCCTTTACCCACAATATTATCTGCCTTATCAGAAGATTATTTTTCGATATCATCACATTTCGAAAAGTCGTCTGCAAACTTTTTCAATCTGGGACAGTAGAAAATTTGATGTTTGGTAAAGGATTAACACAGTTAACACACTTTCTTACTAATGAATTTCTTCGTCGTCAATAAGGGAAGTTACTGATCCTTTACTCATTCTATATATTTTTAGATGAGTAAACCCATTTGTTATGTTTGTCATCCATTGCTAAATCAGTCCTTAGACAGAATTTAAAAAAAAAAACATTGTGAGAGATGAAAAAATTGCCTATAGCAAACGTTTATTAGGTAGGGTATTTCACTTAGATAATGGGGATGTTGGATAAGAAAACTAGTTTTAGCTTGTTTATACTGTTGGCTATTGCATAAAACTCCAATCTATGTCATTACTAACATTATACCATGTATACATGTTAACCTTGTCTTACAGCCCCGCCTTCTGCAAAGGGTAATAACATTATTAACCTTACCCGCAAAATGTATTCCTCATCTCGCCCCAAATCCCTGCACGTGTCTGGGCGACAAAAAATGTCTAAATCTTCAAGCGAGCCAATGAACCTTCAAACAGAAGTTTCACCAGGTATTTTTGGGTGTTGTATTTGAATGCATGAATGTGTTGTGTAAATTTATCAAAGGATTATATACTCTTTTAATTTGAGGCAAAACATCTTTTTGAAATGTTTCCATTTGGTTAAGAATGCATCTGCTTTAGTCCCCTCACTTTTATTTACTTGTTACACATAAGAAGACACACTTGCACACACAAAAAACATGAACATTTCAATGAAAGATATATGCTTTTTCATTTATGATTTGTAGTATTTACATTTTGTTTACTTAATGTGATTATACAGTCACATTTTAATTTTTATATCTAGTTAAAATCTCAATCAAGGATTCTGTACTTTATTTCCATATGCTGATGTTTTCTCTTGATAATGTCTTTTTTTTTGTTTTATTATGTCATGGATTAAATTTACTAATTTGTTTAGGTGATTATTAGGAAGAATATTTTAGTGGTAAATCATGACATTGCCTTTTACATTTATAGATGACTATCTTTAAAACAATTAAATAATTCTTAATACAAATTGCTTATAGAGATCAATTCCTCTAATTGCTGTAATGGTTTCTGTTATGTTTCATGAAGATAATTTTCAAAACATTATTGGTCACAAATTCAGATTTAACGGTGTATTAAACTGGAAGTTTTTTCATTCTACTGGCCAGTTGTAAACATCCCGCCCTAATGTTTGTCAGAGGTTTTTTCTAAATAGGAGTAATCAAATCGAGGGTTCAGTGCAATACATTAGTAAATGCTTCTTGTTTGTGAAGCACTTTCTAGTCTTGCATTGAACCCTCGATATGCAATGTCTATTTCCATTTGTTTGTCTGACGATTTATTTAAACGGTTCCATTGGGAACACCATCTTGAATATTCCTTTTTTTGGCAAATGGTCATTAGTTATTAAAGTAGTTGCATGAATTTTCAACTTCTTGTTGCATTGACTTTTGTTTTTATCCTTATCTAGTAAGCTTTGAATATCCAGAAAGAACTCATTTCATGGAATCTGCAGGGATACTCTGAAATATGATTGATGATGAGAAGAGTTTTGTTGAGTTATTTGTCTTATTGTCACTATTTCTTCATCTCATTTTCGGGACATTTCACAGTTATAGTTATGATTTTCTTAATGTATCATTCATATAGGTCAATAACCATTGTTAAGGACATGCAATAGTGTTGCATCACATCTTCAATTTACTTTTAGGTCTCATTTGAACAACTTCGGTAAACTGAAAAATACCAAATGAGTTATGATTGCCATTCAGTGTTTATGCAGACTTGAAATTCAATGGTTTCAGGCTCAGACCTTTCTGCCAACAATTGAAAAGTTTCAAAAATACAATTCTTGATTAAAATAATGATCCAATTTCTACATACATGTTTAAAGGCATCATATTCTCATCCTAAAGCACCAGGGGCCCGTTTTACTAAACAACTTACGGAAAATGTTTGCGTAAGTCATAATTGATTAACATGGATAGTATCTTCAATGAAAGTACAATATTGTAATGTGACACGTCATTGGAAGCGTCTCGGAGAGACGATTCCAATGATGTGTTACTTTGCAATATTGCTTTGCCAAATATTGAAATAAAAGGACTTGTTGTTTTAGACTTACGCAAATCTTAAGCGTAAACTGTTTAGTAAAACGGGCCCCCAGCATTTGTAGATTAAAGAAACCACTGTAGAAATGGGAAATATTGCTTTTAATCCTTAGAGTACTGGGTAATTTTCTAAAAATAGTTTTTGTGTTGTCTGCATTCCAAAACCTTCAACATCTGCTTAATTTTGACGAGGTAAGATACATAGAGTACCAAAGAAGTTAGATCAAAGGCCAGTCGCCAATTTACCTGGCAGCTGGCCTGGATCTAACTTGTTTGCATAGGAATGAAGTTGGTTCCAGCACTTTAAGGATTAATGATATGATTTTTATATAGTCTTTTATTATTATTTCATTCTATTGTCACAATGTTTGTTGTAATAGTCATGAATTAAAGTTATTAAGGGACAGTTTTATTTAATATAGTAATTATGATAAAACATGGTTAGGAAGTAATTTCATCTATTGATTATTGCCCAAAACACTTTAAGCCATTACATAACAATACCGACATTTGACCTGTTTGATGCCAATGACAGTAGAACACATTGTGGGATAAGGAGAAATTGCAATTATTCCTTTTCCAACAATGTTCTCTGCCCTATCAGAAGTTCACTTTTCAAATTTCATCCCATTTTGAAATGTCATCTGCAAACTCTTACAATTTAGGACAGTCGAAAATTTGGCGTTTGGTAAAAGGTTAAAATGACAAAAAGATCACGCTAAATGACCTTAGCTGTCGATGCGCCTTAAAATACCATTTATTCATTAAAATGAGAAAAAAAGGTCATCATTAATTTCAATGTATAAATTAAAAACAGAAAAAATCTACAATATGTTAACCTCCCATATTTTCAGTGAGCCCCACTCCTGGCGATGTTCCCCAACATAAACGTGGATCATCAGCTAGTTTGTCCCAGGTGGAGGACTCTATGTTCCGATCCGCAGCCTCCAGTGGAAGTCTGATCAACAGCGCCGTCAGATCAGCTGTGTCTACACCAGGGGATGCTGGGGTTGCAGGAAAATACCCCACACTTCCTCAGCAGGGGCGACAGAAAAACAAACGCCATGAAGTTGTGGTTAGTGGGGATTTTTACTTTTATTGTCTTCCATCTTGTGTGTAGGAAGTGGGGTGGGATGGGTTCTTTTGGGGGTCGTATACCAAGACAAGGTCTTGCCATATACTAAAAGGATTATGGTGGTAATGACATCCCTCCATGGCACTCTTGGAAATTGATACAGAATTACAACTAGAAAAGGGAGATCTTAGTTGAAAAGGGGTACTTATGGTTAAGATCTAGGAAGAAGCAGTATGTTTGAAAGATTGTTGATAAAAAAAACTGTCCCTAAACTAGGAACAAATTTTGCTTCATCCTCTTCAAAGAAAAAAAGAGCCATGTATTAGTGAGGATCATTAACCTTATTTTTACCTCACCCATCTTGTCGGGATCACTTTACTAAATATAAATTTAGGATTTTTACCCATAACTTTATAATGAGCTTCATGATAATCAAAACTAAGTTAATTACACTTCACTTTTTTGGGGTCAAGGAGAATGTTCAGTTATTCATATTTTAGAATGTAAATTGCTGCCGATTTGGATTGGACTGGCCATAAAGGGGTTGCAGGAATTGGTTGAATACTATACAGCTTTTATGATTGCTTTGTTGTAGGATCCTTCGTCTGAAGCAGAGCTAGCAGCTTACAGAGGTCTCCTCAATGACAAGGAATCAATGTGTAAATACTGTGCTGATAAACTGGACCACCATATAGGTAAATATATATAGAGGTCTCCTCAATGACAAGGAATCAATGTGTAAATACTGTGCTGATAAACTGGACCACCATATAGGTAAATATATACAGAGGTCTCCTCAATGACAAGGAATCAATGTGTAAATACTGTGCTGATAAACTGGACCACCATATAGGTAAATATATATAGAGGTCTCCTCAATGACAAAGAATCAATGTGTAAATACTGTGCTGATAAACTGGACCACCATATAGGTAAATATATACAGAGGTCTCCTCAATGACAAAGAATCAATGTGTAAATACTGTGCTGATAAACTGGACCACCATATAGGTAAATATATATAGAGGTCTCCTCAATGACAAAGAATCAATGTGTAAATACTGTGCTGATAAACTGGACCACCATATAGGTAAATATATATAGAGGTCTCCTCAATGACAAAGAATCAATGTGTAAATACTGTGCTGATAAACTGGACCACCATATAGGTAAATATATACAGAGGTCTCCTCAATGACAAAGAATCAATGTGTAAATACTGTGCTGATAAACTGGACCACCATATAGGTAAATATATACAGAGGTCTCCTCAATGACAAAGAATCAATGTGTAAATACTGTGCTGATAAATCGGACCATCTTATAGGTAAATATATACAGAGGTCTCCTCAATGACAAGGAATCAATGTGTAAATACTGTGCTGATAAACTGGACCACCATATAGGTAAATATATACAGAGGTCTCCTCAATGACAAAGAATCAATGTGTAAATACTGTGCTGATAAATTGGACCATCACATAGGTAAATAAAAAAATATATCAAGATTTCTTTGATTGTTGAATAGGGGGCCTCTTTGGCATAAAGCTGGAGAAGAACTTGGAATTACATGGCCCCTAGTTGTAGGAGCCTAATCCCTGTGATTGCATTCATATTTTTATGATAGGTAGTTTTCAAATTGATTTGTGGAATGTTGATGGTTTTATCAGTCTTGTCCAGTCTTTACAAGTAGACAAGTAAGGGTTCCCTCCATCATTATGAGGTTGGGAATCACAATATACTGTAGACACCAAGTAAAACCCTAATGGAAGTCGTTATAGATATGATAAAGACCTCTCTGACTTGTTGCTGCATTATGTTAACCCATTCTGTTTTAAATGTCTCTAGAGAGTGAACCAAATTTATTTGTATTTGTAGATGGAAATTTAAAGAATTGAAACATTTGCTTTTTTATGTGATATTAAGTTGAAAGTATTAAGACAAAGAATTTTCTTTGCTCATTGTTAGCAATTTCCATATTTGTCTCTTCAATAAAAATAATTCTTTTGCTTGTAAACTTGCATAATGGAGGAAAAAGTTAGATTTGAAATGACTTTATAAAAGCATTTTCAAGTAGGAACAAAATTAGCCAGTCAATGTCAAGCCATTTGGTTGTAAAAATACAAAGCTCACTAATAGATGTCTTGTGGCCCAGTGGTTAAGGTGATAAACTTAGAACTTGGGAGCGCTGGGTTTTAGCCCCACCGACACCTCTGGTTTTGTTGGAATGACCTTTTGCAAGTTACTTCAGAGCCCCAACCTAGTACTGGTGGATCAAGGAAAGCTGTTACATTTCTAAAAAATGTTGATACAGCGTTAGACACCATACAAATCAAATCACTAATAAATAATTGTCAATGTTACAGATAAGCTACAAGCTCAGATGTTGCGCCAGTCACTGGAGAATGAGGATGAGATACTTGTAGCAATAGCTGGAATAAAACAGGTATGACTTCAGCTTATCTTCACTCTTCTTTTTATGCTGTATGTGGTTTATTACATTTCAACAAGATTTCAGTTATATTCTTGCATTCCCTTTATCCCAAAAGCACTTGCTTTTTTACCTAAATGCAACAACCTTCACCCAGAATGCCATGGGGAATAGCTGTATACTCGTACTGTCTTTTTCTTTTTTTGGTTTTTCTAATGTGGGCGTAAGACTTACACCCTTCAAAACATGAGGTGAACATCTCTGTGCACAAGTGGTGCTTTTGTCAATTTGAATATACCAATATACGATATACAAATTATGAAGCTTGGTGATATGAAAAAGGTATGCAATAGTGCAAACATATGCGCAAAATTTGAGAATTTTAGAATTTTAAAGTACTATGATCGACATAAATTAGATTTTTTTTTCTAAATCAGTCCGTGCCCTTCAGTGTTGATATCTCATTCAGTAATTGGCCCATCTAATAACCTGTGCCTTTTATTATTTTTCAATCTTCATCAGTCAACTGTTATAAACTATGAAAAATTTATCATGATAAAAGAGAATAATACATTTTGACAAAAGAAAGACTTGCTACATTATGAGCTATCAAAATGTATACATAATGACAATTTACTTGGCATCTGACCTTGATCTAACCTGTTTCCATAAGCATGAAGTCCGTTCCAGCACAACTAGCGTTTAAGCCATTTTCTTGTTTCAAATTTAGGTTCGAGATGTTCTAAAAGGAACTTTAAGATTCTCCCAAAACCTACTGGATGAGGAAGAGGAAATAAGTATAAACTACAACCACTATAAAATGGATGTTTCTCCCGACTCCGAAGCGGGCCAGGACGGGATACCGCGCGACAAACGCAGGCATCCCCTCACCAAGTCGGAAAAAGGGGCTCAGAAAACGATGTTCTATGTAAGTAGCGAGGAGAATTCTGAGGCCATAGATTCCCCGACTGATCTTTCAGGGGCAGACATTCCCAATATAAATGCCAGACTTCCCCTACAGAAGGATTATGAACTTGAAGATTTGAAGGTTAACGGAACAACAAGACAGTCGTCTGTGAAAAAAGGAAAGATGTACCGAAACGGGGGACCAGATGTGAATGAGTCGCGTTTCACCAAGTCTTGGAGTCCTGATGGAAGTGGTGCCAATACAGACATTAGTATGGACTCGGATATTGAGGAGAGTCCAAATCCCCTATACAGAATTAGACATAGCTCTTATGACTCGTGACTTGATAAGTGTATCTCTTAACCCTTCACCAAACACCGATTTCCGGCTGTCCCTTATTGAAAGATTTTGCAGATGACATTTCAAAAGGTGATATAATTGAAAAATAATCCTCTGATAGGGCAGAAAGCATTGTTTGAAAAGGAGAAATTGCTTGTCAGAGCAATTTCTCCTTTTCCCATGATATTTTCCAGAGTCGTCTGCAACAAACTGGTCGAATGTCTTTATTGTTTGGTATTGGGTTAAAGAACAAATTACTATTTTCTTCATTTCCTGCTGTTGTTTATTCATATGAAAATAGCTGATACATTATAGATGCTTTATATGTGCCAAGAAATCTGCAGATGGATTGTGTTTTCATACTTTAAGTTAATGTATAGATTTGATTTTCAAAATCATTCATATCAATTTTTTGGATCCTGCCTTTCCCAGTGGTTAAGGTGGTGGACAGGGTTGGAGCCCCAGTGGCACCTCTGGTATTGTTGGAGTGACCTTTGGCTAGTCACCTCAAAGTTCTAGCCTAGTACCGTTAGATCCAGGAAGCTGTTTCATGACTAAAAAATTGTTGATATAATGAAAATTTACGATATAAATCACCATAAAAAAATAATTTCAGCTTTCCAAAAATTGTAAAGGTTGTAAGATCAAAGTCAGATCTCCACTTGTAAGGGAAGATCAGAGTCTTTCTTTAAGGATCATATGACAATTATGACTGGGAGAAAGCTTGCAGTTTGCTAGAGATGATGCCAATTGAAAGACACTGAAAGAAAGGGAAAATTTGCTGCCAAAAGGATATCATTTCTTTATGGTCTTATTTGCTATACAAGTTTCAACAATGATTATAAATGGATGATTTTGCTTTACTTATTTTCTCAGCATCAAAACCTTTTTGAAGAATTTTATTTGATGAACCATTTTGTCATTTGTCATACATATTTTGTGCTACCTTTTGAATTTAAGATTAATGGTAGATGGCACAGACTTATTTTTGCAGGAATATATTTGTTTAGGTGTAATTTTTTTAATCATTTGTCACATGTTTGTGACCTCTGACGGGTGCTTATCATTTATAATTTAGTGACTTCAAATGTGCTTTTTCCTTCTTCTATGCATTAAGCAAAACTAGAAAATTGTGGGCAAAACTCTTGAATATTGAATGAGAAATGAGGATCTTGCCTGGTTGTAAAATATTTTGTTTACATTGTCTCTCATGTACGATTTTATAACGGCTCCAAATTGAAAACAGGTGCAGATTAGATTCACATTGTTTGGTTTTTGATATTTTCTTTGTGATTTGCAGTAGGAGCCATTGTGGCAAAGGAAGAAATTGTTTGCCTCAAGTTATTAAAATGTTGTCACAGTGGCATCTTAATACTTTGGCTATAATTGCCCTAAATGGAAATTCACAAAATGCTGAAGGGGTTTTTAAGGTGGGGTTGGGGCTATATAGACTGAGGCAAGTTCTATTTTTTTTTTTAAATGGTTGCTAAATTGTAGTTTACTTGTTTGTTTCTCAAGTTTTGAAATACTCTTGTTATTCTTTTGAATATTTATTGATTTATTGTCTATTTATTTTTATTTTTTTCTTTGGCATATATATAGGGAAATTTAATTACAGATCGAAACTGAAAACAGCAACTACAATCATGAATTTAAAAATACAAATTTTTCTGTAGTTATTGTTCTTAAAGATGAAAAGTAGTGGACAAAAAAGAAATATCTATACTGTTAGATACATCAATAGTCCAGTGAAATCACTCGGATGTAGAGAAAATTTACTCATGCTTTGGAAATGTTCATTTTGTCACTTTGACAGATGCACTATTCCATTTACAGAAGTGGAATTAGATATAGTTTTTATCAGCTTGAAGGAATTTTTGTATAGAAATATAATGACACTAAGAATGAATGGTGTTTTAAGGCGCATCAATGACACTAAGAACATCTATGCAAAATTTTGCAATAATTATCAAGATTGTTGTATTCAAGTTTAAAACATTTCTTCTGAAGATAAGATAGCACACCTTGACATGGACCGTAATGTAAATGATTATAGTGGGTAATTATTGAATAGAAATCATACATGTTGATTACTACATTTTAGTGTGTTATATGATAGATTGAATGAATTAAATTTACATACTTAATGAAAAAAACATTTAGTGCTATTATATTTCAACAGTCTACAAATCTTCCAGTTTATTACAGTTGTTCATTGAACGTGCAATACTTTATTACCGGTACATTGTTTTCCTATTAGTGCTGAATTAGTTTTCTGTTGACTTTTGTTTGAGATGATATATAGATTTTATTAATTTCTTTTGTTTTTAATGTCTTTTGTCTTCCTCTTTGTTTTGAAAGTTTTCTAACCAATTGACAATATTGTGAAAGGTCCATGTTCTAGGCAGCAATAGATAACAATTATAGTCAGTAGTTTAGGGCAAATAGTTAATGTATTAACCCATTCCCAAACACCAATTTTCCGACTGTCCCAAATTGAAAGGGTTTGCAGATGACATTTCAAAATTTGACGAAATTGGAAAATAATCTTCTGATAGGGCAGAAAACATTGTGGGAAAAGGAAAAATTGCTCGTCACGAGCAATTTCTTCTTTTCCCACAATATTTTCTAAAGTCGTCTGCAACAAAGTCGTCAAATGTCGTTAATGTTTGGGAAAGAGTTAACAGATTAACTAGAAATCATTGTGACAGACATGGCATCTTAGTTTGTCACTCATTTTTTTCTTTGGTACTTACTAAGGATAAACCCATCCTCTAAAGGTTTTCCTTGATTTTGTTGTAATTTGCTTTTCAAAATTCCTGCCAGCTTATCATGACTTGCATTAGAATATACATGAAGTGAGATAAGAAAAAAGGTGTCAAAATGTGTTGGCTGCTTAACCCTTTACCAAATGCCAAATTTTTCGACTGCCCAAAATTGAAAGAGTTTTCAAACTATGTTTCAAACAGTGATGAAATTGAAACATTATCTTCTGGTTGGGCAGAAAACATTATGGGAAAAGGAGAAATTGCTCATTATGTGCAATTTCTCCTTTTCCCACAATGTTTTCCTGAGTCGTCTGCAACAAACTGGTCAAATGTCGTTATTGTTTGGTAAAGGGTTAAGACTATGGAGAAGCTGTATGCCTTTAGGACTGCACAAGACAAAGTTTATAGAATGTATATTGTAATATTATTAAGTTTTGCTTTGTTATTTACTTTAATGAAATTATAATAAAACCATTTGCAATTATCTATGTGTTTGTTTTTTCTATGAAAACCCATTTCCTCTGGGGCCACCATGGCTTGAAAATAGAACACCAACCTTTAGATTAAATCAGCCACTAGTTGTTGGATGAAAGCTTAAATGAGAAAGGTTTACATTTGTTTTACTGATTTTTTTTACCCTGACATCAGAAGTTCATTAATTCTGTGATTCTTTGATGATATGTGGTGAAACACAAGTCTTCATTCCATTTAAACTGACTATTGCCCCTTGAGATCTTAGAATACATGTATATGATTTAGCTTTGAGTTTGGGTCCATTTTTCTCCCAAAGTAACAAAGCTTTAAATAACAAAGTTCATATATGTCTTATCAACTGTGTAGACTAAATAACTTAACTCTGAATTGTATTTAAGCATAATAAAGGACTATCTTGGAACTCAAAACTTTTATTTGATACCAAGGTCTGCACGGATAGGTTGATTTTCTCAAACTATCAGAGCTATTGATTTTAAAGTTTGTTCACTTACTTACTTTCATAATTGTAATGTTTAGGTCTAGTTTGTTTCAAGCATTTTTTGTGCATAACTATTGGGTATAGATAAGCAGTTGGTGATGCCATGCAGCAGGGAGCAATCATCACATTCACCAGCATTCCCCTATGCAGTGTTATCCTGTCACTAGTGTCATTTTGGGACGGATAACTAGGTGCCGTATAACATTTGTGATATCCGGCACTAACCATATAATACATCCACGCGACAAATCATGACGTCATAAGAACGAAATGACGTCATGTTTACATCATTCTCTACATATTTTTTCCTTCTTTCTCGTGTTTTATTTGTATATTATTTGTTTGAAAGAATAAATAAAGGTAACAGGATAAATAGAATAGATGGTTGGTGTCTTTGAATGGGATAAGTTATCTGGCTCGGCATCGGAATATTATCCGTTTCGCCTTCGGCTCACCGGATAATATTCCTACGCCTTGCCCGATAACATTTCCGATTCACGACACCAATCATCTATTCTCTATATCTCTCACTCACGAAATTGGAATAGTATAAGGGATATGATATGGCAAAATAATTTGATAGAAGATATTATACCACTACTATCCCAAGGCATAGAAAGAATGGATGATTTTAAAAGACTTGATCCATTAATATAGTCAACTTTGCTTTAATTAAGTGAGCACTCTTAAACAGACCCAGAAAGATCTGGTCAAACTGCATTGTTCAGGACAGGGAGGAATGCAACCTCGTCAGTGTTAGCCCAATGGACAGAACAAATTGGAGATTGGGTATAAGAAAATCTAGCCGCCCACCCAGTGACTGGGACTCCCACAGCAGATGACAAATAAATTCAGGATTCAGTATATATGAAAAAGTATTTGGTCAGATGGTATCTTTATACAGACCAAGACATTGAGAAAGCTCCTACAAGAGCTATTTGGATGACTAGTGTACGTATTAACGACACAGCAGTATTCAATATCCCTTTAACCCTTGGAATGCTGGGTAGTTTTTTCTAAAAAAAATAGATTTTTGGGTCGTCTGCTTTCCCAAACCTTAAACATCTGCTTATTTTTGATGCGGAAAGATATTGAGAGAACCAAACAGGTAAGACCACAGGCCAGCCGCCAATTTACTTGGAGGCTGGCCTGGATCTAACCTGGTTGCATAAGTTGAAGTCGGTTCCAGCACTATAATGATAAATGTGGTAACTTGACAAGATGGATTGTAATGGTGCCTTGAAGTTCTGACCCATCACAAAATCCCATGTAGGGAATGTGTTCACAACGCGGGATGTCACTTAAGTATGAACAAACAAGAGGAAATCAAAAGCATTTATTTAATTATAAAATTAGTTTTGCATAAACAACAATACCATAATCAATATGTGTAGGAATGAAGCAAGTATTTCAACAGTCATATAAACTATACACATAGTAGAACAAGTTGATCTTTAACATTTTCTTAACAATAATATGTTATCATTGAAAACTTAAAGAGCTTACAGCATTTATCTAAAATGTGATTCAGTTGAACAAAGAGATTCCTCTCAAAGAAGTGGAAGCCGTGTGAATAACATGGGAAATAGTTTGTAACAAAAAATTTCCCTCTCCATAGATTTTAAATGGTAGAAGAAATTTTTAACCATGGTATTCCTTTGTAAGGGGTTGTTTTATTATTGCTATTGTTTGTTAAGCATTAAGTCATATACAACTTGTGTATGGCTTAACACCTACCAAAATATGGCAATGAAAATGTAAAACAATGACATTGTGTGGAAATCATAATAAGAAATAATTCTAATTGCACAATTTGAGCATCTTATTTTTTTGTCACACTATTTTATATACCCTTCTTCAGCACATGTGTTATAATCAGGTACTGTGGAGTTAGGGATCAACTTATGCCTCAAATTGCGTAAGTGTGAGAGGTCCACATAAAAGCCATCACCTGACTGAAGATTTAATCAATTAAAAATATAACATGTTTATTTCAAAACTGAGAAAATGACAGGAGAAACTGCTAAAGATAAGCCATCCTTCCTTTTGTTAGAATAGGTTCCTAATTACAGGAGTTATAAAGTGATTAACCCTTAGAAAGCTGGGTAATTTTCTAAATATAGATTTTTGTGTCTTCTGCTTTCCAAAACCTTTAATATCTGCTTAATTTTGACGAGGAAAGATACTCAGAGTGGCAAACAGGTTAGATTACAAGCCATCCATCAATTTACTTGGCAGCTGGCCTGTATCCAAACTATTTGTATAAATGTGAAGTCGGTTCCAGCACTGTGAGGGTTCAAAATGATTATACAAGCAAAGTAACAATAACACTATTAATTAATCATCAAATCAACAATATAAAACAAGTACATAAGTATAAAAAATATTGTACCCTGACCCAATTACAGTATAATAAAAGCTATACATGAGTAAATATGCTTTAAGCAAAAGTATAATCATATTCATAAAAGAAACTTACATTGCATTGTGCTAAATACAATGTATTTCATTGCCAATACCCATTTATTTCTTAATATCAATTATTTCTCATGAATACAATAAGGAATAGAGGCAGGGTTTTATGTTTTAAAATGTAAGAGATTGCTACAGACAACATTTAAATTAACTAATTTAAAAGAAGTACTCACATAAAAAAAAATTAGCAACCAAAACAAATTAGTCATAAAACAAATCAGCTATATGAAATATAATCAAATTTGTAGGTGGGACATTACAAACATCAAGTTTGGACGGCCAACATGGCATAATGGCATGTAAAACAAAATCAAACAACAATAACATCTTGCTCAAAATCATAAATCCTTAGTTTACATGTACATTAATTTAATTATACTTATTCCAGCCCTGCTGCAGTATACGACCCTGTGGGACATTGTGATAAAAGAAAGTTTTGCTTTGCATGAGCAGTTTCTTTATTTGTCACAACGGTTTCCATTAAACATCATAGAGACATTTAACCCTTAGATTGCTGGTTAAGTCTTTAAAAATAGAGATTTGTGTCGTCTGTTTTCCAAAACCTTAACTTTCTCCTTAATTTCGATGAGGAAAGATACTCAGCGTAGCAATCAGGTTAGATCACAGAACCCAACCTGTTTGCATAAGCATGAAGACAGTTCCAGTACAATAAGGGTTAACAGACTTCTTAGTTATTGTGTATGGTTGCGTTCGATTTGAACCTGTTTTTATTTTATTCTCATATCACACACATTTGTGATATGAGGTACATGGACAGAGTGTAAAGTATGTGATAAACTAGTAAATACATCCCATTTTTCTGATTGAAATAAAGTTCATAAACAGTTGGTAAAACTATAATTGAACAATGTAAATATGGACAGATCCGACAGAAAGAAGGAGTAAAAGGATTATAAGATGTAAAGATATGTTATGAGATTGTAGAAAATAGTTCATAACTATATGGCACTGAGGGCATTAGAAGCACCAATGGGAGACATGAAAAGCATTTTCCATAAATTTTACAAGAACAGGAACTGGAAGCAACAGACAGACAGATTGACAGACATAATGTTCAACTTTTCTTTTAATTTTTCTTTCTCTATCTACTGTGGATTTTTGAATACGCTTCATCTTAGCAAAGACCTAATAAAGATTTATTAGGTCTTTGATCTTGGTCACAAGTTAATAAATGTTACTTGGCAATCAATTTTAACATGAAACTCTCATCGATTTGATCTTTGGCCTGTGGCATGGTATCACACAAAATCAAAGGACAGATAGGACCAATTCTTCGTTGATTCATCAAACATTTGTACCAATTAATGCAACACCCTTACTTATATTAGCACTTGAAAATATACATGTAGTCAAAAATATGCAAATTAGGAAAGGAAAAACATTATTCAATGAAATGGATCAAGTGGTAAACGCATATTAGCCATGGCAACTATAAAACATAATCTTAAAAGGTGTTCCCCCCTGCAAAGTGCAACAAGTTGTCCACAGGCGTTAAAAGTAGAAAAATATTAAGAAAACACAAGTTTATGCTTTAAGTATTTACAAATAAGGCAGTTGGCATTACATGAATACATGTATTGCATATTTATATACATTACCATATAAATAACAGGATATGTTAACAATATCACTTAAACAAAGCACATTATACCTTAGCTGCATAAAAAGTCTGTATGACACATAACAATATATCTACAAAAACAAACTGCTCTTTTTTTTCATTTAGACCATTGGCAACTGTGTTAATCCTTTACCAAACAATAATGACATTTGACCAGTTTGTTGCAGATGACTTTGGAAAACATTGTAGGAAAAGGAGAAACTGCTCTTAACAAACAGTTTCTACTTTTCACACAATGTTTTCTGCCCTATCGAAGATTATGTTTCAATTTCATCACTGTTTGAAACATAGTTTGTAAACTCTTTAAATTTGGGACAGTGAAAAATTTGGCATTTGGTAAAGGGTTAAAGCACTCAAGAAGGATTTCAAGAGAAGTCTTTTAAGAATTGTCCATATCAAATGACAATGGATCAACATTTACTGACTATAATCAGTCATACCATCTCCCCCATATTTGAATTATTAGGGAATAATGCAATAATTTAATATATGCTTCACAAACGTGGAAAACATACTATAGAATTCATAGCCTTAAATGGAAACAAAATTTACAAGAAAATGATACATATTCTTTGTGATATCTGGTAGAAACAATTGTGACAAAAGGATAAGCTGCTTGTCAAGAGCAACTTATCCTTTTGAAACATTAGTTTCTAAATTCTTCTACGATAGATGTGTCAAGGGGAAATAATTCAAAAGTCTTCTTTTGGTCATCAACAATCAATAAGACCCTGTTACAGTAACAATCCATTTACAATAGAAAAATATGCATCACAGGATAACACTTTTACTTCATGCATAGCTTAACCCTTAGAATGCTGAGTAATTTTCTAAAAATGGATTTTTGTGTCGTTTGCTTTCAAAAAACCTTAGATATTTATCTACTTAATGTCATTGAGGAAAGATATTCAGAGTAGCAAACAGGTTAGATTACAGGCCAGTTGCCAATTTACTTGGCAGCTGGCCTGGATCTAACCTGTTTGCATTAGCATGAAGTCGGTTCCAGCACTATAAGGGTTAACAATGGAAATGCTATGCCCAGTAGTTAACATTTGGACATTTTCTACACTTCAATTAACTTTCTAATATGTACTGACATTGAGTAAGGTGGTAATATATAGACATTGAAAGGCACAAACTGAATACGAAGTATAAAAAATATGTATATAACACATCATCTCAATTAAAGTTCTAAAGGTAGACAAACAAATTTGTTTGTAACATTCTTTAACCATTTCTTTACCATATAAAATTAAAAAACAAACATAAAAGCAACAAATCCATGTGACAAAATATTTACCACATCACTAACAAAGATGGTATACTTTTGGACATTAATTGACACAAGTTTGGCATTTGTGTTTGTTTTCAGCATGGATTGGCCATACTGTAAAATCATTGAGTTGATGGTTAGTTCAGCTAAAACCATCATGAACCATTATTGGTGATAAAAAACATAGACATATCAGACAGTATTCATCTCCGTCCATTCATCATCTTCAAAATTTTAATTGAAAGACAAGCATACTAACAAGACAAAGAAAATGTCAAGCATGGACCCTTAACATATTATCATCATAATATTATAATTATTCTTCAACATAATCAATTTATGTAGCAAACCTAACACTACCCTTTATACATGCTTATAAAAACACATCAAACAGAAACAATCATGACAAAAGAAAAAATTGCTCAAAATAAGCATTTTTTAATTTGTCTCAAAACTCTCTACCAAAAAATCACACAGGAATGTTATTTTTCACACTTAATTATAGGCAAATTGCCATCTGCAGTTGCTTTAAATCTGGAGCAGTCAAATAATTCTATACAAAGGAGTGCTTCTGTCCTCTGCTCCTTTCTACATGATTTAGCAGCCACAGAAAGCAATTGACAAAAATGTCATAGAATGGTGTTAAGGAACAGCATTAGATTAAAAAAAACTTGACGAGACGATTCTAAAAAACATCCACAAAAAGGATTTGTCCCATAGCATAATTCAAGGGTTCAGCACAATTCCATACTTAGTGCCTCATGTTTATGAAGCACTAACTATAGTCTTGCACTTAACCCTCGAATTATGTTACTGTATTTGAAAAACTGCTGGTAAAAGAAATGTGTATGACATGTACCTATATCAAGATACCTGCTCCTCTCCTGTAGTTTGATAACAAACAAACAGCAGGTGACACCAGAATAAAACAAATATCAATTAAACATTTAAAAGCTAATATAATCACATAAAAATGGTAAATTCACATTTTCTCACAGTCTTTATTCTTTGAGTGCTATCAGCAGCAAGCTGTTAGAAAAAAATCAGCATCAGTGAAAGGATTTTCAACATATTTCCTAATGATTTGATCCACATTAACAATAACAAAACATAAACGTCCAAATAAGAATTTGTGACATAGGCCTATCAAGAATATTTCAAATAATTCAAATATTAGTAATAATCATACACAACTATTGTCAGAAAAGGGAGAGAGATACAACCCTCCTCAGCAGCTTTGTAAAAGTCAGCATTATCAAGTAATATGCCACAAAGGGCGTGGATTTGGAATGTCGTCTGCAAACTCTTTCAATTTGGGACAGTCGAAAATCTGTCGTTTGGTAAAGGGTTAAGTATTCTTTGCTTTAAAGGTTATGGTAACCACTGAAAATGTCTCTAAAGTAAAAATTTGCGCATTTTAACAAGAATTTTGTATTCAGAAAACTTCGATAATTATCTTGTCATGTTATTTGCATGAATCTAAAAAATACATACATATAACAACAGTTATTCATCAGACTCTAGAGACCAAATTTTACAAATTGAGTTTGTTCTTATTACATTGACAAATGTTACCTTTCTTAATAACAAACACTTTTTGACAATCTGGAAAAGAAGACTTTACAAGCAATTTTGGCAAAGAACACATTGTACACTCTGTACCAGATACCAGTTATCATAAAGAGAGCGCATTTTTTCAGTATTCTATTTCTCTCATGTTGCTTTCAATTTGGAATTTAAACCACTCCATACGTTACATTAGGGTAGGAATCAATTAGGTACTTTTTACTTTCTGAATCCTGTACAATCGATACACAAACAAAAGCACAATAAGCGTGTTTATCAACATAATAGCCAAAACATGGCCGACACTCGACATTGGCGTGTTAAACTCCCAGTGTTCAAGTAACTCGGTTTTCCTTTCTTGCATGTCAAGGAGAAATCCTTGCATCTGCTCCATGGTACCAAGTATAACACTGACATGGAACAGCTGGTGACTGTGGCCAATGATATCAAAGCTCCCCGGAAAGAGGCGCTCGGGAAAATGTACACCATAGAAGAACCCCGACAAGAAAAGTAGGAAAATCGAAATGGCGTGGTGGTATGTTGAGCGAAGTTCAAGTTCCATAGTCAAGCCGAATGCAAATCTGTACAATATCGGCACAGTAACCAAGATGCAAGGTATACCCATTGCAGATAACCGAACAACTTTCCGTAAAACACTTGGACGCATGAACCTTGTTTCACAGGCAAAGATGATTGTAAGGAAAGGGCATACTGTAATGATGTTCAAAAACAGATCACCTACATAAGTAAACCTCAGCTCACAAGGAAATGAATAGGCACGGTATGCTATACCTGCACTCAAACAGGTTCCAGCAATGGCACTATAATCGAGGAAGAAACAAACATGGCGTGCATAGTCTGACATTGTGTTGAAAGTGTGCGCGGTCGAGCTGGCTAGGGGATATATACACACCATACACATGTAAGCCAAGAGCGGCCATGTGTAACTGTCATTCCGGAAGTCAAGTGTGTCTGAAAGACCTTTAAGCACCCACATGAAATACCACGAAGGTAGGAAATGCGTCCAAAAATTAAGCGTTTCATTTGTAGCCGCGAATAAACTTAACAAGCACTGGAATGGTGAACTCCGAGGACATCGGTACCCCTTTACAATGTAACTCTCCTGGAAATGTTCAGGAACCTCATCCTGGTTATACAGGCGGCCCTTAGGCCCGTTTAGGCTCCACACAAACATGGTGGGTGGGGTAAGGTTGGACTTCCACTTCTAGGGATGGTATGCAGGGCTGGGTGACTTTTCTGTACTGAAATGAGAAGTAAGATCAAGGGTTAAATGCAAGACTATACAGAGGTGTCTATTAAATGTTCCATATTACCCATATTATCCAAAAGCCTTAACAAACAAGTTTTTTTGACTATCATCTTACTATATAAAAACCATTATAAGGACAAGTGTAGAGCCAGACTTGGCATAAATGGACAAGTACAGTGATGTCTCGTTAATCCAAACACGCCTGTTCCCAACAAAATTTCCGGATGACCGAATCATCCAGACTAATGAAGCAGACCATATTCTTATACACATTAAGACATAAACAGTATGTAAGCACGTGTATACTTATAACCCTATAGCACACGCCAAATTGTCGACCGTCCAAAATTGAAAGAGTTTGCAGACGACATTTCAAAATGTGATGAAATTCAAAAATAATCTTCTGATATGACAGACAACATTGTGGGAAACGAGCCATTTCTCCTTTACCCACAATGTTTTCAAAGGTTGTCTACAACAAACTGGTCAAATAATTGCGTTCCCTTATCATTTCGTTCGGATTGCGAGACGTCCGTATAATTGGGGTCTGGATAAATGAGGCTTCACTGTAAACCAAAACTAGATTTCCACAGCCCTGCTATGGCAAGTTCTTCAGATTTGTGAAGGAAATACTACAGTTTTGCATTGAACCCTCCAAATGATGAAATCACCCATGCAATGTAGGGGATAACAATCAGAGTTAGCCCGTAATTTGGTAAAGGTCCTTCTACAAGTCTTGAACTTAACCATTATATATGAAAAAGTTTTGACAAACAAAAATAATGAAGAAGATATCAGCAGGTAGCTAAGTATGTAAAAAATCCAAAGCAAACAAAAAAACATAAATGATTTCTGTTCAAAGGCTCAGTGGAAAACTTTAAAAGTGTTTCCCAAAACTAAAGTGATTCTCTCAAACAAAAATGAAGGACTTACTTTAGTAAAACATTGAACTTTAATATTGGGAAATGACCCGTTTAAAAATAAGGAATGGTTTTGGTTTAACGGTCAATTGAAAAGTATCGGTATAAGGCAATGCAAATATAGCATAATAGGACTGAAAACAGTTTGAGTTTTTCATAAATTATTTCTTCTCTTTGCCTAAAACTTAAATTTTGGTACAAATTGGCTTTTCTAAATGAATCAAAATGAATACTACTTCCTTAACCCTTATATTGCTGGAACTGACTTCATGCTTATGCAAACAGGTTAGATCCAGGCCAGTTGCCAAAGAAATTGGCGGCTGGCCTGATATCTAACCTGTTTGCTACTCTGAGAATCTTTCTTCAACAAAATTAAACAGATATTTAAGGTTTTGGAAAACCATATAATACAAACTAATTCAAATACATCTGTGTACATACTAGTTAGAATAAGAAAGCAATGTTACCATAAAGGCTAATAACCAACTTCCTTTTCCCCAATGTTTACATTTTTATGACTTTCCTGACTTGAAAATATACAGAAATCAATAATTTCCCCTATGTCAAAACCTCAGACCAAATCCTCACACACAACATACCATTAACATAGAAACTAAATCTACACACTTTAAATAGAAAATTTGGCTTATTCATGCACATCATAACTCGTTTAACCCTTTTCATGTTTTGAATGGATTGCAGCAGTCATGCAAAATAAATCAAATCTTAAACAATCATAAATAGATTAAAAATCATTTAAAGCATTGTTATAAAAAGAGAATTAGCTCATTTGACAAAATAAAAGTTCTTGATGTTGCAATGCAAAGAGTAGCTGTTGTATTCACGTTGCAAGGGTAAATTTATAACACTTATTGAGCAGTACATATGAGGACATGTCAAACAACAAATACTCAAAGAAAAGAAGTCAAAAAGGCTTTTATTTTCACTTTTTGTACACCCAATTTAACCCTTATAGTGCTGGAACCAACTTCATGCATATGCAAATAGGTTAGATCCATGCCAGCCGCCAAGTAAATTGGTGACTGTCCTGTGATCTAACCTGTTTGCTACTCTGAGCGTCTTTCCTCAACAAAATTAAGCAGATATTTAGGATTTTGAAAAGCAGACTTCAGAAAAATCTATTTTAAAAATTTACCCAGCATTCTTATGGTTAAGCCATATAGATAGGCCAGTTTTCCACCTCAGTAGGTAGCATGTAGGACTGGGAAAACAAGGGTCCTGAGGCAAAGATCTAGCAAGGGAAATTTTTCAACTTAACTCTTTACCAAATGCCAATTTTTTTACTGTCCCAAATTGAAAGAGTTTGCAGGACATTGCAAATGTGATGAAATTGAAAAATAATTATCTGAAGGAGCATCAACATTGTGGGAAAAGGAGAAATTGTTTGTTAAGAGTCTTCTGCAACAAACTGGTAAAATGTTGTTATTGTTTGGTAATGGATCAATCTCACAACTGACCATAGGCTTTTTCTTGACCCCCCTACTTGTAAAGTAAATGACCACCAATTCCTGAATATGACCCTTAAAGATCATAACTTTCGAATTACAATCCCATGTATAAAATTAAGGGGTCAAAAGACTTCCAAGTTACCATAAATCAAGGGGTCAAGGGAAAACCGTGAATCATCTATGTGCATGTTGGATGGCAATCATCGGCTTTGAAGTTTTTTACTGTGCAATATTGGTACTATATGTAGTTGTGTAGGTTTCATGGAGCAATGACACATGCATCAATGTAGTAACAAGAAACTGCTCTCAGGTTTTTTTTCCACCAATTAGGAAAGGGTCCGGTGCCGATGCAGTTGAGAAATTTGCGTTGTTTCAGTTCATTTTTCTGATACTTGGGAATTTTGGGATTTGTTATCAAATAATAGAAAATTCTTCATAAGTAGCTTTTTACTTCTTTAAAATGTGAACTATGGATACTGCAAAAAGAGTGCAGTAACTTTGTCAATACATGCTTTGAGTCAAAAGTCTGCATTTGATTTCGAGTGTTCTGTTACAAATAATTTTAGGGGATTTCAACAGCTGAGGGAATTTTAACAACTCAAATATTTATTAGAGAATTAAGGTCATATTTGGGAAAAATGTTGCCAAGATTGTATTGGGAAAGGGTCTGTTTACCCAACCCAAACAAAGAAGGAAAAAAAACACTGGCTTTTAAACCCAACTTACAAATCTGTTATAGTGAGAAACCACAGTGACAAATTACTTGATCCTTATTAATCAAATAGTTTTTACCCAATAGCATAAAGACAATATATCGGTTTCATGCTATTTCTTGTCATCTGCTGTTGATTTCAATTTGGATGAACCCACAGATTGCTATAAATGAATCTTTTATCCACTGAAGAAGGGGTTGTTATATGAGCCCCCACCTTTTCAAAAGCAGTATTTTCAGGCTCGGAATTTTGTAATGCATTCACTATACTCTTACACTTAATCCTTTATGACATGAAAATAGATACCAAGGTGTAATCATAAGCTATAAGCGTGACTTTTTTGAACCCGACTGTATGTTTCATGAAAGAAAATATGGTTTTATTCATTAAATTGTAATTATCATGATCCCTGCAAATGAGAAAGAAGGCTTCTTCAACGAAGGATGAGATAATGTGATAAGCTATTACATGAACAAATTAGAAAACTCTATCTAAATGAGTCTATTGAAATATCTTTCCTTACTACAATTTGGAGTAAGATAGAAGTCTTGTTTAACCCATTACCAAACCATAATAACAATTGACAAGTCTGTTGTAGACGACTCTGGAAACATTGTGGGAAAAGGAGAAATTGCTCTTTTCTGCCTTAAAAGAATAATGTTATTCAACTTCATCACATTTTGAGATGTTGTTTGCAAACACTTTCAATTTGGGACAGTCGAGAATTTGGCGTTTGGTAAAGAAGAAAGTAATATATCTCCTTTTTCACATGATGCTGACACTTTTCATAAGCCTGTAAAACTTCTCCTTTTGTCGCAATCTTTTCTTGGATTACCTGCCTAAGATGTGTATAATGTATGTATACATTATGAGGTAAAGAGTTAAAGAATGAAGATCAAATGAAAATGTTCATTATCTTAGTGATTATTCACAAACATGAAATGTACATTCTGATCACATGAGCAAAAACACTTAGACACTTATCATTACCATTTCGCACCTTGGACTCTGGCTAGTCCTATTTGAAAGCAACAGAAACTGCTGACAAAAATCAATAATATTTTAGGAAATTCCTAGCGTTAAAACAATTAAAACCCAAGTTAAAAAAGGAAAAAACACCCAATTAAAAGATTATTTAAAAGAACCCATGAATTTGTCTCCACCCAAGTTTAACATTAAAATTTCTATATATGTGTTACATTTCAAGAGTTCAGTTTGATATTTCAGTAAGCACTTCATGTTTGAAAAGGACTTGCTAGTCTTAGAATAAACCCTCCATTAGTACTTTTCTTAACCCATTACTAAACATTTACATTACATGACATTTGACCAGTTTGTTGAAGACAACTCTGAAAAACATTGTGGGAAAAGGAGAAATTGCTTTTCACAAGTAAAGGAGAAAATGCTCTTAACGACCAATTTCTCCTTTTCCCACAATGTTTTCTGCCCTATCAGAAGATTAATTTTCAATTTCATCACTTTTTGAAAAGTTGTCTCCAACCTCTTTCAATTTGGGACGGTCCAAAATATAGCATTCGGTAAAGGGCGTATTCAGTTTATCCTATTCAAGCCTTTATGAGGTAAATGGTCAAAGGTCAAAGGAAGGGCGTAATACAACTTTACAACTTTGTTTCTTGTCTAGCCAAATTACACATTTCACATTCAACACTTTAACAATAGAAAACTCTCTTTAATTGGATGATTTTTAATTATTTTACCATTTATTTCATATTACCTGACTGTGGAAACTGGAATAGAAGACTTTAGGAACTACTGTGACAAATAATTGAATTGATCCTTGTGAACATTTATTTTTATTTTTTGATACAGTTTTCTCAATATTGTGGTAAACATGTTATTTTTCATACTTTATGATTGTTATCTAATATTTTCTTGATAAATTTGATAATGTAACAATGAACCCTTGTGTATAATGAGGGAATATGCAAGTCTAACTTGTTTAATTGTTAATTTGACTTCCTTAAGGATATTACTACAGTCAAAAAAAGAACATTTTCTGATAACAGTTTTCTTTTCAAATACAGTTATGTTAAAGCAAATATAATAACTTTTAATAAACACATCTTCACATTATGTAACAAACATGTGTGAAAGGTCCAAATTTGACATCCATACTAAGCAATATTTATAAAGTTACAAAACATGTACCATACTTTTTATGATATTGGATTACCATAAAAACCATTGAAATAAGCAAACATTTTGTTTTTGCAAGTTAAGAAATTTCTCCTTTTGGGAAAGTTTCTATAAGCTTCATCTATATGATTAAAATGAATGAATGTAATGAAACATTATCAAGATAAAACCATCTTCATTTTGTTTTCACATTATAAAGATCCTCATTAGAATTCCTTTATTTAGAACTTTGTTGTTACCAGTCAAAAATTAAAAGCTATAGCAGAAGACAATTATTAAAAGTATGGAAAAAAGTGTGATTGGCTAGAAAGGATAAAGACAATGTTAGTAATGCCTTTATCTCACATTGTTCAGATGATTTCAAAATGTTTCAGCAGTAAAAAGAATGACTAAATTAAATACTATAAATATTTATACATAAAATGTCTTACCACTTTATTTTTCCATCAATTAAGTTGTGTCAAGACAAAATGATCAACATCAATTGACAAGGAGGGCCACAAAAATTACACTTCAAAACATGTATTCAATGACAAACAAAGTTAAGTGGCCTCGATGATCATATGAGCAAAACAATGATGTGAACTTCTGGGAAATTGAAAGTACTTAAACCCTTCTCTCATCCTAATGTTACCAAGTGAAACATTGAACAGAGGATAATTCGTTGAAAATGAGCAAATTTGCAAATAATATTGATGTATTTTGGAGTCAGCCATAGCCTTAGATTGGTTATTAGAAAAAACATGTAAATACCTAAAAATTGCACATCTTATTCTAAGTTTAGCTTGTTGTTCACGAAATAAACCCGTTTAAACAGTTTGCAACATCTGCAATATGAAAATTCTATATCTTTTCTGTACAGTTACAAACTGTGTTTAAGAGCTGTCATTTATCTAGTTTTATATTACTTTAGAAATCTTTGTTGTCATTTTATTGGTAGAAAACAATTTATTTCAAAATATTAAAATCCAAATCTTTGAGAATCCTTTTCATGACTCATGTAGCGAATTGATTTGCCTCAGAGCTTTTAAGACAAATCAACAGACCTCTCTTCCCTCAGTCAAAATAATTTGATGTGAAGGTTGCTTTTTATTTTTTGATGGGACAATCTAACGTCGAAATTTCGAACGATAAAAATAGTGTCAGACTTTCCAAATTCTTATTTTCGGATTGCAAGCACAAAATGGCCATTCAAAGTCAATTGATCAGACAAGATATGTAAGATAAACTTTCATACCACTAAATAATGACATGAATTGCCATTAAGCAATTAAAAACCGCTAAATTAGGTTTATCACAATCCAGTGTGCATATGCAAAAGAAGTTTATCTGGATCAAAAAAATCGGCACCTGGTGTCAATTAAACCATTCATACAAAGTAAATATGAGGAATATCGACATGTTATGATCTGTATGGATAAATTAAAAAGGGATTAATTCATAACTGTGTAATGTCATTTGATATTTTACTGTTATAATGGAAATATGGGTCTTCAAAGGTAGCAACCAAATTTTATCTCACCGTCTTCCATTAAATGAATTGTTCAAAAGTTTAATGTGACAGGAGATATTACCCGTTGTAAAATTTTCTCAATGTCTCCTGATCGCTTCAAATAAGTTTGATGTGACAGGAGATATTACCCGTTGTAAAATTTTCTCAATGTCTCCTGATCGCTTTAAATAAGTTTGATGTGACAGGAGATATTACCCATTGTAAAATTTTCTCAATGTTTCCTGATCGCTTTAAATAAGTTTGATGTGACAGGAGATATTACCCATTGTAAAATTTTCTCAATGTTTCCTGATCGCTTCAAATAAGTTTGATGTGACAGGAGATATTACCCATTGTAAAATTTTCTCAATGTCTCCTGATCGCTTCAAATAAGTTTGATGTGACAGGAGATATTACCCGTTGTAAAATTTTCTCAATGTCTCCTGATCACTTCAAATAAGTTTGATGTGACAGGAGATATTACCCGTTGTAAAATTTTCTCAATGTCTCCTGATCGCTTCAAATAAGTTTGATGTGACAGGAGATATTACCCGTTGTAAAATTTTCTCAATGTTTCCTGATCGCTTTAAATAAGTTTGATGTGACAGGAGATATTGCCCGTTGTAAAATTTTCTCAATGTTTCCTGATCGCTTCAAATAAGTTTGATGTGACAGGAGAAATTGCCCGTTGTAAAATTTTCTCAATATTTCCTGATCGCTTTAAATAAGTTTGATGTGACAGGAGATATTACCCGTTGTAAAATTTTCTCAATATTTCCTGATCGCTTCAAATAAGTTTGATGTGACAGGAGATATTGCCCGTTGTAAAATTTTCTCAATATTTCCTGATCGCTTCAAATAAGTTTGATGTGACAGGAGATATTGCCCGTTGTAAAATTTTCTCAATATTTCCTGATCGCTTCAAATAAGTTTGATGTGACAGGAGATATTGCCCGTTGTAAAATTTTCTCAATGTTTCCTGATCGCTTTAAATAAGTTTGATGTGACAGGAGATATTGCCCGTTGTAAAATTTTCTCAATGTTTCCTGATCGCTTCAAATAAGTTTGACTTCTCTTCCCTATGATTCCCATTCTTTAGGTTTCCTTTACCAAGATTTTTCTTTAGCTTGTTACAAGTGAGAGTTTGTGCTACATACGTTCCTTAGAGAACCAAGCTCAGTAATTGGAAGAAGAATAAGAAGAAGAAGTGTGGTATACCATTACACACAGGATTAAGCCCTGTACATTTATGGGGGAAAAAGCAAAAAAACAAATGCGTAAATAGTTGCAAAAATTTAGAAGCGCAACTTAGTAACTTAAGCCAAGCAAGTATTGTAGTATGTGAAGATATACATCTCCATCGTTCTCATACTAACTTAGACTTCATTATTTACCATTATGTTGACTTCAAATTGTTTATACCAAAGCCATCCGGCATCCACATGGTGACAGTGATTGTCAAAAACTGTTTACATTCGAAACCATTTCCGGGTCGTAAGAAACGGTCGCATTTAACAGTTTGTCAGGAAGAAAAGCGTATTGAAGTGGTTGTAAAGCAACTGATACGAAGCATTTTGATAAAAATGGTTTAATGGTTACCTTTCATGCATAACGATTGACGGGAGTTAAGTTTAAAATGCAGTTCCTTCAAATTTAAGAAGTTGCTTCACGATCGGTTCGTTTGACATACAAGGGAGATAACTCCGAGACTATTGAAAGTTGGTTCCCTGCGTGCAGCGAGTTGGTCTCCGTTGCTAGGTGAAGCTTACACCGGACCAATCGTATCTACTCGGCAATCCCCGTAACAAGTCGGTAGATATACCTCGTAAGCAGTACATGAATACACCAGAAATCCTGGGGTAATTTGCCTTATTTCCGGCGGTTAACGCAAAATGCACACAGGCACTAAATAGGTATTTTAGATATACACAAATTGGCTATTTATCACAATTGAATGTTTTTTTTACCCTTTTCATTAAAGATGATCATATCAACACGTCTTTGTTTCATATTTTGTCAATCGGCTCTTCTCGGCAATCCCCGGCTTGTGCCGGGGATTGCCGAGTAGATACGATTGCAAACGGACATGCCCTTCGTTGCTGACCTACTTTCAAAAATGGCTCCCCATTGCTTCCGAGGTTATTTTAAGAAATGGCCGAGGTGTTCCGAATGACACCGGACCTGACGTATACTAGATTGTTTTACTATTCATACACACGTCTAACTAATTCACGGGGGCTTGAAGCAATCTTCGATAATATCCCAATATGTGCACTATATACTATATATAAGAGAATATATAGTGCATATATTGGAATATATTTGGAAATTGTTTCAAGCACCTGTGAACAAATGGTAATGAACAGCTTTGAATTTCCAGATTGAGTAGTCTCAATAATGATCCGTGAACGAAGCTTTGTTACTGAACATTTGGAAATGTACTGTGCTTCGCTACGACCCGAAGGCACCAGTCAATATATCTGGACTACCAGTTGAGCGGCTCTCTGTTAGAATGCTCTCTACATGTTCATGTTGTTTTCCACTTCCTTCAGCTCCTTCTATAATTTTTGCATTTTTAAGCCGTTTCTCCGTGATGATGGGTCGTCACGAGCAAATACATCTATTTTTAATGTCACATTGGTGCATATCATGTCAAAGTCTTCTTCTGGTGAAAAGTAGTGTTATCCTTGAAAAAAATTGTATAGTCAAAGACCTAATATTAGGTCTTTAGAATAGCCTAACCATTTCAATTTATTTTATTCAGTATAAAGCACCAAAACTGAAATTTAAAAGAAAATCAATAGAAAAACATGATTTCAGCCATTGGCCATATTAAAGAAACGATAATTCTTTTTAAAAAGATTCACTGTTTTCTGTTGAGTTGTTTCCCTTATCACGATTAAATTCTATTCTTTCGTCACATTTTCAACAACAAACATCGTTTATCTGTAATTATACAATCAAGTTTTATTTCAACCCTTATAACGCTGGGCAATTTTCTAAAACTTGATTTTTATGTCGTCTGCTTTCCTAAACTTTAATTATCTGCTTAATTTTGATGAGGAAAGAAAGGCCTACTTAAAGTAGCAAATAGGTTAGATCACAGACCAGACGCCAATTTACTTGGTGACTGGCCTGGATCACACCTGTTTGCACAAGCATGAAGTCGGTTCCAGCACTATAAGGGTTAAAGCTTAATTTTGATGAGGAAATATACTCAGAGTAGCAAACAGGTTAGATCACAGGCTAGTCGCCAATTTACTTGGCGGCTGGCTTGGATCTAACCTGTTTGCATAAGCATGACGTCGATTCCAGCACTTTAAGGGTTAACAGACGATGTCTAGTCTTGGGTCTTGGTCTATGCCCATTCTCTGCCTCGTGCGGGATATACGCACAGGCAAGCAGGTATCTCATGCGCAGAGTTAGACCTGGGTCGTGGCCTGTGCGTAAGGCTGGGTATACACGAGAACCAGGGATTTGCCTCACAAAGGGTCGTATGATAGTTTTTTTTCGTAAACGTAAATATAAGGAGGAAAGTACGGTAGTACGACAGAAAGGCACTAACTTAGATGTGTGCGGAACTTTTGTCATATACATTGTATAAGAAATTATTATCGTACTCTTTAAATAGCGCACGTCTATTCACCATTTACAAAAAAAGAAAAAAAAGTTACCTTTGAGATGTAAGGGTTGCAATACCATTGTAAAGTTTCGAATTTTATAGAGCCAGACCAAAGGAATACGGGCAAGCATACAGTTTGTTTCTAACTCACAGTCCCCTTGTCATTGAAATAAAGCAGACGTGTTAATGTATCACAATTTCCGTAAGCCATTCATTTCGCTCATGAATGTGTCCAAATGACTCTTTGACGCATTATCAAACGCCAAATTTTCGACTGTCCCAAATTCAAAGAGTTTGCATGCAGGCTAGATTTCATAATGTGATGAGATTGAAAAATGTTCTTCTCATAGAACAGAAATCGTTGTGGGAAAAGGAGAACTTGCTCGTTGAGAGCAATTTCTCCTTTTCCCACAATGTTTTTCAGGGTCGTCTGCAACAAACTGGTCAAATGTCGTTATTGTTTGGTAATGGGTTAAAGAACTGTAAGGTGTGATTGTGGATGTCATGCTGTGTTGAGTACCTTCCCTCCAGGAATGTGGAGTCGTGTACAGCTATAAACTACACGGGTAAGTACATTAATGGATTAGTGAACTACAATATGTTGAGTGGTCCGTTCTTAAACCTGTAAACGTTATCTCACAACTCTTCGCCTGCCACCAATACGGTTCTCAGGGAAGAACGGACCTGGGTACCGTTTTGCTAAACAGTTTATGCTTAACATTTGCCTAAGTTCAAAATAACATTCCCTCTTATTTCAATATTGAGATAAGCAATATTGCAAATTAACACATCATTGGAATCGTCTCTCTGAGCAGCTTCCAATGGCATGTCACATAACAATATTGTGTTTTCATTTAAGATACTAACCATGTTGAACAGTTTTGACTTACGCAAATATTAAGCAACCTGGTCCGTACTAAAAACAACATATCCTGCGTTATTTAAACGGGAATTCGTATATTAAGCGGCACTAGTAAATGAAGACAGAATCGTGGTGAATATAGGACAACTAACGATTTAATGCGGACGCCAGTCATTTAGAAAGCTCAGGTAAGAGCTTTCTTAATGACTTGCGTCCTGCATAAAGCTAGCCTTAGAATAGATAACTGAGTCTGTTCATGTACTGTTCAAAAAAAGTCGCTTCAATCAAGAATGACTCTATATACAACCTTTCATTTGGGCGTCCAATTAAACACTAGACAATACTAATTGTTTTGGTGTAATTAATACCTAGATTTATCGTAGAGATCATTGACAATGAAGTGCGACATCTTATTCGTTGAAGTATTCTTTTAACTTTTCATTAGATATGTTTGTATGTTAATAATGCAAACATTTAAAGCACGCATTCATTTCTTCATAGGAAAATTGGAAAGGGACTGACTTCATTGTCTATGTCATACAAACAGTATGTATTACTGGCCGTTTATCGAATATGCTTAGAAATTATTGTTTGTGTGCTCCAGTATGTAGGCGAGTGCGAACATATTAGTATAGTTCTGTACCATCTGAGCAGGTATTTTAAATGTTTTGCTCTTGTAAATAGGGCGAAGGACGATCTTTTTTTGGCCAAAATGGTTCAATGAGGTAAACAAGACACCAAAAGAAAAATGGAAACATTAGAGTCTTTTGTATGAAGTCACAAAAATACCACATTATAACTCATTCTTTTTTTAAAACTCATAGGAATCACATCGACAACAATCTGAACATCCTCTAGATAGGAGTAAGCAAAGAAAAGAAGAATGTGCGTGAAAGGAAATTGAATTAAAGTTTAGTCTGGTTCAAACTTATAGTTTTCGAACCGATTGTGAGACAAAATCATAGAACCAAGGTCAATCCAAAGTCTATATCAACATTTTTTGGTCTTTGGACCAATCACCCTCGATTTTGAATCCTGCACACATTACTAGAACTCACGACAAACATAAAGAAATGAAAGATTACAAGGTGGATCACGCTATTCATAGGATTCGAACGTTAGATACTCGTGTCCTCAAACCTTACGATCTACACCGGGATCACTGACCTCCAAATACAATCCCATACCAGTAACCATAATTTATTTTTCAAAGTCTGTAGGACTTTGACTTTGCCTTGAGTGCTGTTATTTCTTAAGCGAATGTCTAGTACTTGATAAATGTCATTGTTTACAAAAAATCAAAACATGTGTTTGATAAATCTAACAAATAACACTTATAGAAACGTTCTAATGATAGGTCGGTTCGGTTTAAATAAAGACTAGTAAGGAATTGTTTTCCTAATAATTCACCCATAAACTTTTGTGAATGATTTTCCCGCACTTCAACAAAAGCTTTTCAAAGAACAAGCCTAAATTTGTATTGATCTATGGTTCTCTTCGTGTTAGGAATATCAACGCAACTGGAGAAACTAACTCATTTTAAAACATAAACTTCTAGAAGGGATCTATGGGGACATACCAAAACATTTCTTTTTAATTGTTATTGCTTCCATTAGATAACACATTTCAATTGTTTAATTGTGTGTTAACCTGATACAAAAAAGGTCAATTTGAAATGTATTTTCTATTCGATTTGTTGTGTCCAAACATACTAACTTGTTATTTCACGACATCACAGATTGTATATTATTTTTATTTTACACTTTTATTTAATATTAGAAAATTACCCAGCATTCTGAGGGTTAAGCGCATTGTCGGTGTTTGTCTTCCAAATGAACAGTACCTGACGACTTGAACGTTTATATACTTACTGTGCACCTGCGCGCCCCTTGTCAGTTAGCCTGGGGTCCTGGTTATAATGCACCTGTATGAGGTATTTCTCTGACACCTGGTCCTATTGCGGGGTATACGTAGGGACCAGGTCCTAGGCTACTTGTCTGTGCGTAGTGAAACTCCGGGTTAACCGTAATGTACCGTGACATATCGTGATTGGACGTGACGGAATGGTTAACGTTCCCCGCAGCTCGCCGTGACGTCCGTGAGAAATCACGGCGATCCTGGATAAAACTTATATCGATCATAACATTCATAAGACAACTGAAGCTAAACAGGAACAAATTTGTGGGAGACCATAACAAAACTTCACATGATCGTAAGTTGCCGAGTCATACGTTTGCTTCATATCTTGCTAAAGACACTGTCCACGCTTTGTAACGTAATGCCACGTTCCATTGCGTCCATTCCGTGTGAACACTTATAGTACTGGAAACGACTTAAAACTTATGCAAACAGGTTGTATCCAGGCAAGCCGCCAAGTAAATTCGACTTGTTTGCTTCTCTGAGTATCTTTCCTCATCAAAATGAAGCAGATATATAGTGTACGGTTTTGATATCTACGTTGTTATTTCATGGAATTTGCAGACGTATTTAAATGAATGTTCATTGTGCTTTACTAAAAATATGTACAATTTGTGTGTTGAATTTCAATTCAATATAAAGAAATCTTTGCTTTCATTCATTGAATTCTTTGAAGCGAAAATAGAAAGTGTCATTGCACAATGTTCGATCAGAGCATGTAAATTGTATTTTGATCTCGACCAAAGTTTCTGCAAAATGCCAATAAACGCATTTATTCACTGGCAAACCCAATTTGGTTTAGGTCTATTACAAATGAAACACGAATTCTACAGGTATCACTAACTTCCTTACAAACAATACCCTTGTAGAGCGACACCTAACGATCTTTAATTATCCAACCCGTAGGGATAACAACACCCTAAGTACCAAGACCTTAGAAAACGAGGTTTTAATCCGATTACAAATCCGTCAAGTCTTGATCATGGCCAAACCTGTTTTGTCTGTATCTGAGGAATCTAGACCCGGGAAAACTTTGTACTAATTTAATATAGTGTACGATAAGAAAGGACCACTACCTTGTTGTCTGTGTTTGAGGTATCTAGACATTGGAAAACTTGGTATCAATCTGATATCAAGTACGTTAAGAATGTAACACTATTAACATTTGTTGTCTGTATTTGAGAAATCTAGACCCGGGAAAACATGGTATCAATTTGATGTGTAGTATTTTAAGAATGCACCATTACCGACATGTGTTGTATGTATTTGAGAAATCTAGACCTGGGAAAGTTTTGTATCAAGCTGATGTATTGTACGTTAAGAATGCATCATTAAAAACATGTGTTGTCTACACTTAGGAAAATTAGATATGGGAACACTTGGTATCAATTATATATATAGTACGCTAAGAATGCACCACTACCAAAATATGTTGTCTTTATTTGAGGAATGTCGACTTTTGGGGAGCAATGTATCAATTTGATATAAAGTACGTTAAAAATGGAACACTACAGACATTGTTGTCTCTTATTGAGGAATATGGGAAAATTTGGTATCAATTCAACATAGTATACGTCAAGAATGCACCACTTACAACATATGATGTCTATATTTGCCAAATCTTAACATGGGAAAAACGATGTAGCAAAGTCATTTGAACTGAGTTATTTCTGCTAGTAAGACCAACGGACATTTTTTAACAAATAACATGCATGTATTTGAACCTCTGCAAAGGTGCGTTTAACACACTGTATTTTTCACAGGCTGTTGCGTGCAAACAGTTGCGATCGAATGAATATTTTCTCGTAAAACGTATCACGTAAGTCATTATACTACGGAGTAGATCATGTTTTTGTCTGATCAGTCAATAATTTCCGGCTACGTGTATATGAAGGTTTCATAAAAGAAAAATGTGTGTTACATGGTGTCCATAAAGGGTTGCTTGGTCCATATTGCGTGAACAATTTCATGACATTACGATCCTCTAGCGATCGAACAAGTATTCGATGCTCTTTGAAAGATACTATCTCGTTAGTCATTTTACTACGAAGACCATATTTAAATCTGATGAATCTACACGAAATTCCGCTTCGAGTACTGTATATGAAGGTTTCGTGAAATAGATAGCGTGTTTTGCACGGTGTGCATTAGGAGATAAGGCCTTTGTTTATAGTACATGAACAATTTCATGACGTGACAATCCCCATGGTGAGGGTAGATGCACGCTCGTATAACTGTTGACTGAAGGCGACCAACCTACTCGCTGAGTTGTTAGATTGGCGCCAATGGTAATCAAGTTTTTAACCCTTATAGTGCTGGAACATCATGTTTATGCAACCATATCAGATCAGATATCAACAAAATTGGCGACTGACCTGTGATCTGATCTGTTTGCTACTCTGTGTATCTTTCATTATAAGACTTTTTTGGAAAACCACAACCATCGCACCGTGGAGGTTCTTTTGTCGCCTGAGAAATAATGTATCCTAATTCAAAAGTGGGACATCGTGCATCTTCATCAGCGAAAACAGTTTTGAACTCTTACTTCGTTCGCAAAGTAATGACCGTTATTGCTACATTAAGGTATGGTATTTTCTGTAAAATGTTTATGTGTCAGTTCAGTTGATTGGATGTCCGCAGCTTTATTCACGGAAGAAACGTTTTTGATAACAACAAGGTGAATGTGGAAGGTCACCACTATGTGTAACATATACATGTATGTCGAACTGTATCAACTACTGGTTGCATGTAGTTCGAATGAATAATAACAGATATACCAAACAGTGCTATTTCATGTCATTTCGCATGGACGAAACTGGTCAAACAACATGGTCTACATATGTTAAGAATCTTTTAGGGTTTTCTCTGCATGGCGTTGGACACGTTTGTATATTACATGATGTGCAAATATTGATGACATTATTGATGATATCATACACAAAAATGGTTTCCAAATCTAAATGGGTCACACAATGCATTGCTCTACAGATATTTCCAATCTATATTAACTCCAGACATTTATCTTGATACCAAACTGTCTTATATACTAAAAAGACACTAGCTAATTTAAGGTGATCATCGTATGATTTTATGGTTGAAAAGGGCAGATATCTTAAGATAGACAAAAGTAGAGATTCTGCCTACTTTGTAAAATAAGACTCAACTACAACGTTATTTAGGACTAAAATCATTTCTTTTTAGAATGCAAAAGGTACGAACGGCTACGCAATATGTTCTTTGGAAATTCATGGCTTAGAAAAGTAAATCAGCAATTCTTTTATTCAATTTTGTAATGTAATAATATGTCAACTATATTCAAAGTGTCAAGCTACCTTGTGAAAGCATTTGAACTAATAAAAAATCTAATAGAAGAACTATTCTAATGTAGGTATTTGTTTGAAAATTGTCACTCTTTTGTATGTATATTTTGTTACTGTTTGCTGTATCACGGCCTCTGTACTTGAATAGTCATGCCGATGCCCATGTCTATGCTCCCATTCTTGAAAGTGACATATTCAGGAACTCCATTGAATCTTTATCAGCTATTGTTTTCAATGACCAAGCGAATCAAATTCGTAATATTCATATCTAGCACAAAAACCATTCGTTAATGGCCACAAGGTACATCAAATCGTGTAATGTGGTAACGAGAATACAAGAATGAATAGAGTTGATGCACCCGCCACTGTCAACACTTAGAACACTTCTGTAAATAATCAAAATAGTCATACGTAAAGCATGCTAATAATAATGCCGTAAAAATCGAGCAATCTAATGATGTCGTAAAAAGTCAAACAAACGAGTAATGTCATCTTTAGCCGAAGGAAATGAAAGCTTATACACGCTAATAATGTCCGATTAGTGTGGTGTAGGTACAATACCGAGACGCTTTCTTTGTTTTCGTTGTTAAACATGCTCCCTGCTTAAATCTTCTTTGATGCAAACAGCCTTTTGAAAACGATCTTTCTTAATTTAAAACGTAGTCAAGTTCTGTATAAGAATCATGCCTCTTTGGTACAGATCTACACTAACCTGAAATGTCTCCTTTATTTTTTAAATCTGATTAAATGCTTTCTGATTAATCATTTTTGTTTAATCAAATGGATGGTTTCTTTCATGTGGCCACTCATCTGAAGAATTACTTGAAAATAACATAAATACAGACATCAAAATGCACTTAATACACATTACCTTAGGTTATATACCCAGGAGTCGAACATATCAAACATGATTACCTCACTTTCGATTAGAAAGACACTTAAGTGGCAAAATCCGATCAATCAATGTTATTATCAATAATCATTGCAAATTTGCCAGAAACCCTTCTTTTACGAAAAGGAATGACATCATGAAAAATTCTCATTTTCTCGCTTTTCTTTGTAAACACAAAGTCTATCTACAGTTGTCTATTTATTGAATGAGTTAAAAAAAAAAAGAAGAAAAGAAAAGCTGTCGGTTCAAACTAGCCCTTATATCCATACTGAATATTCGTAAAAGGGCCCTTTTATATGCATTTGTATTGCAAACAATAGCGGTCTGGGCTAAGCATACCTAATTAAGAGCAATAAAAGACCATATCAAGAATCTTTCCATTATTTATGGACATTGATAATGACCATGAAATGGACGATAATTCATTTGTGATCAGATGTGACCAGATGTGATTGAATACATTTCGGGCGGAACTTAACATATCGGGCTAATAACCTCTTTCTGGTGACGAAGATTCTAAAAATAAAAATGGAAAAGCTAAACCTTACCCTTGTAACTCATTTATCATCAACTTCAAAACCATTTGCGTCTAAACGAGTTTCACTGATTATTCAACTTTTTTCTACTCAATTGCATTTATATCACTTAAAGTATTCCGTGGGGCCATGAAGCCACTTGAAATAGTTTGTCATATTTAGATATCGCAGATAACTCGTGGGTGTTGGTTGTTAGTGGTAACTGGCACTCTTATATAGCTAGACATATTGGTGTATAACCCTTGCCTTGGGTTGGCTGATTTGTAAATAACGGTAATAAAACATACACCAACTCATAATTAGGGGCTATCCGTGCCCAATCACTGAAGACAGCATGTCGCCCTCAAACTTAGATGTTATTCCTTCCTTATTAAATGATAGAGATACAACAGTTTGGCTCTATCATCGCTGAGTTGCCACCTGTTTTAGGGTAAGCTGCTGTGAACTATTGTCACAAAAGAAGAGACAATACGATAAAAACGATGTATTTTATTTTCAAAAGCTCGTATTTTACATTACCTTTTATATTATCATTTTGACGTTTGTCTAGTCACCATGGTGTTATGTGACTTTGTCAACACAAATAAATGCAAGGTCAAAAGCAGATGATGTAATAGAAGAAAACCAAAGGAAACATGTAAAGAACGAGTCATTTAAAAAGAAAAAAAAGGATAAGAAAATGACAAAATGTCTTGTTGCATGTAACATTAATGAAGCAAGCCTTGCCTTGTTTTTCCGATTTCAATTCTATATTTACTATCTAATTACGTTGCTCTAAATATCGATGACGGCATCTTGGCTAACCAATGCAATACCAATCCTCAAGTTAAACCTACATTCGATCACGTGATTGACGTCGACCAATCAGATCGTGACATCGAAGGTTGACACCACGTGCCTGTCCTGTCTGCTTGTAGTTGTATATGTTTAAATGCCGAAGATATTGCGTTCCTTTTTCAGACACATTTCGCAAGGCTGGTACTGTTACCATCGAATGAAAAAAATTAGTTGTGTGATATCAACAATTTCAAATTAATTGTTTCTTTTCTTTATTAAGAACATTTTCGACTTCACTAAAAGAAACATGGGACTTAAATCAATAGGGATGAGTTTGGTTTTGATATTCGTGATTTTGGGCGGATGTTATTGTGGGGATATTCAGCTAGAAAGGGAGGAAAACGGTAACTTATTTAAATTTCGCTCAGTTAATTAAACTTATAATAAAATAGTTTACTGTATATCATATATCTTGCTGATAAAAATTGTGCTTTTACCAAAGAAAAGGCACGTTTATGTACTTGTAAATCATTCCACTATTCTTTGTTCGAATACACATCTTCGATTGGCAGTTTTTAAAATGTCTTAATTTCTATCGTTTTTGCGATATTATTTATGTTCAAACCCATCATGACAGCCTATTGTGAAAAGTTCTTCTTTGAAGGTGTGACAATAGTCGCCGTTATTCTGAAGAATCTTAAACCTTTGAATGCTGGTTTTCTTTTTCTAGGTATGAATTTTGGTGTCGTCTGCTTTCCCAAACCTTAAAGATCTGCTTAATTTTAATGAGGAAAGACACTAAGAGAAATTAACAGGTTAGATCACAGGCCAGTCGCCAAATCACTTGGCGGCTGACCTGGATCTAACCTGTTTGCATAAGCATTACGTCTGTTCCAGCACTATTACGGTTAAAGGTTCTTTTTCACAGATGTGATGTTATATAAAAGTTAGAAAATTAATTTCTCGTAAACTGCACAAGAGATGTACCGTTATATGATACGCGCTGAAAAATAGGCATTGGAAAAAAAAAGTCGTTTTTCAGTTTTGCATACTTGTCCAGTTTTGCTTTAAAGTTTGTTAACAGTGAATTGATAATGTATTTTTAATCCAAAAGTTAGACATCGCTATTGAAACCTTTCGCACATAAACCATACATAGATGGATTAACGCTACTTGATTCATGATTTCAATTTCTCCTTTTAATTGTTCATCAACCAACCATTCAAAATCTGTTTTGTTTCAACGACATTTTATTTTGACTTTCAAATTTTCACTTCTGTGAACAAGCACCTTAAAGTAACCATGGCAATACGACTTAATTCAAATCTCATAGAACTTTTCTTGTGTCTGTGTTCTGTCTGGCCTTAAACTTTGCTTAAAGTTATTTTGATGGAGTATTCATTAGAAATTGCTGTATAACTGTTATTGTGCCTTAACATACATATCCAGAAGGAATAGAATTATCATTCTAAAATTGAAAAACAGACATTTGTTGTGATTTCTGAACAATTGCTTGTTTTGACATCTTGTCGAAAAAAAAATAAACCAATCAATTGAGGAATTGCAGCAATTTTCGCAATAACAAATCATAAAACCAACATAGCATAATTATTACAATATTTTGACATTAAAATGTAAAGCGCTTTTTCATTTCTAGTGCGTGGTAGGGTTTTAATAGTAGACATTTCATTTATTTCGTTATACCTATCTTAGAAATAAACAGAGGCACAACATTCCAAAGGGCTATACCAAACATCTCGGCTATTCTAACATACAGAGATTCAGCTTTGGGACTTCCTACCGTGACGATTCGATCCCACCATGGTTGGGATCGAACCAAAATAAACCTTTATAGTGCTGGAACCGATTCTTATGCGAACAGGTTAGATCCAGGCTAGCCGCCAAGTGATTTGGCGACTCTGAGTATCTTTTCTCATCAGAATTAAGCAGATATTTAATGTCTTTGAAAGCAAACGACAAAAAATATATTTTTTGAAAATTACCTAGCATTCTATGGGTTAAAAGTTTATAGGTTGAAGAAAATTGTGATTTCTCGAAATATTTCTATTCACACCCTCTTCGTTAATTTATTGAATTGATTATTGTTTATTTTTCAATTTGCTTATCCGTTACTATTTTTCACCCAATTGTCCTGATTCTTTGAAAAAAATTATTCTGTCTCTAGTGGAGTCTCCGATTAAAGCTCTTTTCTTTTCCAATTAATCGGGTATTCTTTTTTTTTTTTTGCTCAAAGATTTAAAGATTTTTGTTGGTCGAGGAATCTGTTTTCTACATTGGATTACGATAATCAATATATTGAGGTAATATTTCTGTAACAGTAATATCGGTATGTGCACAAACTTCATATATTTGTTAATCTGTAAAGACGAATTTAATAGATTGTAAGATAGAATAGAATATCCTTCTGTTCATGCACCATTGGTAATGGTATCTCCAAAATACTTTCAAAATATTTCGATTTGAGGTTAGTGCATCAAAAAATGAAGTGGCCAAAAGTTCATAAATTGGTTGATATTCTCTCACCAAAAGACAAAAATGTCAGGTTGATATTGCTTTATTCACCAAATAAGCTATGAAAAGACGCAATGACCTGTTAGAGAACGATTATTAACAACTTCTTTTCCCTCTCTGCAAACATATATGCAAGATATTTGTAGATATATTGAGTGGTTTGATATAGATTTGTATGTTATACTTATATACAGTACTTATATGTTTATTTCTTAATTGGTATTTGTAATTGTCGTGGCCATATTTTTGAAATGTTTTGTAAAAGGCCAGTTGCACATTTTGTTGCCGAATGCCAAATTAAGTTGATTTCAGTAGGTTATCATCAAATATTGGCGCCTCATATAAAGCGTCACGTTTCATCCGTTTAAAAAACCAAACGTGCCATTCGACTGATTAGCTGTGCAATGTGAATGTTTTCGTTTTTTTGTGTCGGATTTTTCAAAATATGAGGAAGTTTATAGACAGGAGTGCATAACACATCAACAAAACAATCGATTCACATAATATTACACACTTTAAAAAAGGATTCAGTCAGTTAATTAAAACTGATATTTTCGACCATGACAAAGGTAATATGTGCTATTAGGCAATGTGACTCTATAACTCTGCCAACAATAATGTTCTAACAAAAGTCCCAATCAACCATTTCTCTTGTACCCTCAGGATTATTTGAGTCGATTGAAACGAAAGCATAGAGACATCTGTTTCCATTGGTTCGTATCCTAATTCGCCTGACACTTTTGTGCGACAGAATGGCGATATACCTTAATCTAACAGTTATTAATTAACGTCACACAATGGATTAGTACGAATACATGTCAACCGGACTCCCGTCAGACGTAGGAAAGATACGTTATTCATGAGTTTTTATCAAAAAGTCAATTTGATATGTACCCTTCATTATGACTTTGTGATAATGAAACCATGATGTATCTTTTTTGAATATAAAGACATTATTTAACACGATGATATATTCGATCTTTCCTAAATCAAACGATCCCATTTGAGAAGAAGAATCATGGTAAATAAGACAATAGGTATACAAAAACAAAATATTTGTCGTCCAGACCGCTCTATTACGACATCTTCAAATCCTTTTTGTTCTGTATTAACGGTATTTGTACGTAGACGAGGAAATTTGAAAGCCAAATAGAATGTCGAAATATCACAGTTTTTGTAGTTTTATTTGATATACAATTAAGAGTAGCTATTGAAAATATCAATTCAGAAAGCGTCAATTTATTGAAGTATGTTCAATTTATATGCGGTATATCTGTGTACAGGATTTGAAGACATCAATACGAACTAATTTTGATTCTTATGGCTATTTGTATAGTTTTATATAAATTATTTGTTTAACTTCCAATTTTCTTCACATCTGTGAACAAGCACCCTACGATCAACTTAGGTTTTTCAGCTTTTCGTATATGTTTTTGATTTGGTCGTTTAACACAATATCGACCGTACATTGTAACCGACAATGTATTGAGATAGATTTTTTAAAGTTCGAACCAGTTTACCCCTATATCATTGTTTGTGTTTGGTCGTATCAATAGAGGGTTTGGAGGGTGTTTACATGCTAAATGAATTCCAAGTACGTTGTTTTCGCCTCGTCCTTTTTAATCCTATCAAGCGACAGGAACACTTACTATTGACAGAGTTAAACTATTGTTTTAAGAGGAGAAACTGTCCACGTTGAATAACTCTCTACTGGTCACAAGAGTTAGATTTCGAAAGTTTACTTTACAACATCTGATAAAATCATTTGGGTATTTAATCATATGTGATACGACTTGTTAATTTGTAAACCGGAGAAGAGTTTATACCTAAATCTGAAATACAAACTAAGCCTTTGACCGAAGATTACGAATCTAACAGAGTACACCTGAACCATGTCTCTGACACGTTAGCTCAAGATGACGAATTTAGCCCTTAGAATGCTGAGTATTTTTCTAAAAATAGATTTTGTGTGTTGTCTTCTTTCCAAATCCTTAAATATCTGCTAAATGTTAATGAGGAAAGATACTCAGAGTAGCAAACAGGTAAGATCACAGGAAAGATACTCAGAGTAGCAAGCAGGTAAGACCACAGGTCCAGCCGCCAATTTACTTGGCTGCTGGCCTGGATCTAACCTGTTTGCTTGATCATGAAGTCGGTTCCAGCATTATAATGGTTAAATCGTAAATCGGGGAAGGGTTTATTCTTAAATCGTTTATACGAAACAAGCTTTAAACAGAAGATTAGGAATTTAACACAGTACGCATGAACCTTGTCTCTGACACGTGAGTCCATTTGAAAAACGCCCAGTGTAATGGAAATATCACTTTTAATTAAAAACGTATTTCTTTCCTACAACGTTTTCAATTGATAATGAGTTAAACGACACGGACATGGAGAACACGGTATTGTTCCAGTGAGGAACCTTTTATCACAACATACTAACGCGAAAAAAAAACCCAGGGGCCCGTTTTACTAAACAGTTTACGCTTAAGATTTGCGTAAGTCTAAAACAAAAAGTCCTTTTATTCCAATATTTGGCAGAGCAATATTGCAAAGTAACACATCATTGGAATCGTCTCTCCGAGACGCTTCCAATGACGTGTCACATTGCAATATCGTACTTTCATTGAAGATATTATCCATGTTAATCAATTATGACTTACGCAAACATTTTCCGTAAGTTGTTTAGTAAAACGGGCCCCGGGTATTCAAAAGAAAATGATTCGGGCTTCATAAGATATAATTAGTCCGGCTGTCCAAAGCAAATGCTTCCCTAAACTGTATCTCTCATATCCCATACATTTGTAAGGAAGGCGCGAATTTCATCATACTAGTATACATGACTTGACATATCTTTTGGTGCGAGCACCAGATAAGATAAACCAAAACTCCCTCTGGGGAAGTGTTTATGCAGTGTAGCGATAGGTGGCTGGTTGAACCAGGATGTCAGCGCCAACACATCAAATTTCCTCTGTCCCAAACTAATAGACATGGCTATCTGTTAAATGTGGTTCCTCATAGATGTAAAGAAATTTCGAAGTTAATGATTAATTTCTTTAAAATTGCACAACAGCTACTGTTATATTATAGACACTAAAGAAAAGTCATTGGAAGCAAAGTTGGATCGTTTTTAAAAGTGTGTATGAAATGCATCAACATGCATTATAATCAAAAAGTGTGACATCACGTTTGAGAACTGACACATAAACTGAACATGCTAGATGAATTGACGCTTTTTTGTATGAATCATGCTTTCAACAGCTACTTTTAATTGTATATCAAACAGCAATACAAAAACTGGGATGTTTCAACAATATCTTTTTTCGACTTTCTCTTCTGTGAAAAAGAACCTTCAACAAAGCTACACAGTTGTCCGCATAAAAAATAGTTTTGTATTCATATAAAGAAGCATCATGCACGATTGTCTTAACGTGCTGCAGGCTCTTAATTAAATGAAACTTGTTTTACCGTCTCGAATTGAAATCGTTGTAGACTGGTATTGTTTGGTTAGTGTTTGGTAATTCCCATTTATTTTCCACGCCCCTGTTTGTCTTAGGTACGACTCATTGTCATAACCGGACTGTTTTGTCATTAAGAAGATTGGTGTGTAGTTCATTGACATACTAGTACATAAGGTTATCCGTGTTTATAAAGAAGATATGTGAATTATTTCGAACCGTTAAAAGTAGGTAGCAAACCTATTTTGTCTAGACAACATGTCATTTACGATCGTATGAAAAGGAGGTATTACATTGTAAAAGACAACTGACTATTTAACATGGACGCCAGTCATTAAGCGTTCTTAAAGGCCTGCATCCACGTTAATTAGCGGCCTGTCTGTGATCTAATATGTTTGCTACTCTGAGTACGTTTCCTCGTCAAAATTAACAAATATTTAAAGTTTTGAAAAGCAGACGACACAAAAGTCATTTTCTAGCAAATTAGCCAGCATTCTAAGGGTTAACGAACTAGCAGCTCTAGGTGTTCGAATATCATTTCGACATGTTGGAAATCAGAAGCGTTTTTGCATCCGATTAACAGTAAAACCATTTGATGTGTTTTAACTTTAGAGTTTGTACCTCCTTCTCCCAGATAATTGATCATTCGGACGTCATTCTTTCGAATTCTAGACTGAATCCTTGCTATATTATAACAGACATAGACTTCATCACTGCTCTGTCTTAACTTACATTATTCATAGAAGTCAATCGGCAGCAATTTAAAATTCTTATTATTTCCGACAACAATTTTTGTTTCGAAAACTGTTTATACCAAGCACGAAACATACCGCGATCTTTGTACTGTGCTAAATGTGTTTTATGAGAGTCCAAAAATGACTTTTTTGTAAAGAAACATAATTATTTCGAGAAAACGAGACGCAAAGCCTGTACTAATCGCCAAATTTTCGAATGTCCAAAACTGAAAGAGTTTGCAGAAGACATTTCAAAATGTGATGAAGTTGAAAAATAATCTTCTGTCCTCGGCAGAAACTTTATAGAAAACGGAAAAATCGTTCGTTAAAAGCAATTTCTCCTTTTCCCACAATGTTTTCCAAAGTCGTCTGCAACAAACTGGTCAACTGTAGTTATTGTTTGATAATGGGTTAGTTCGTAGATGGACGAGTTCTATGAAGTTGTAGAGCGTTTACCAATCCTAGACCATACTACAAATTCCAACACACAGTGACGGGCGCCCAACAAACATCGTTCGTATCCGGAATGTGATATATCAAGTACCGCGAGATCCGACCGAGACTGTGCGAGATCTCAGTGTGAGTCCGCGATAAGTGATTTAATTTATTAATCATGTTGTAAGAGATGTTTGCTGTCACGTTGGAATTAAGGAAAGGTATTTGAGGTGCACGTTTAATCGTTTTTCTATATCTGTAATGCCAAATGTCACCTTGCGATGACTCTCACTTTTACCCGTTAGACTCTTCGCATACCGAGATACCCTTTTTGATATCCAATACGGTAGACGACACGTTTAACATTTGAATTCAAAGTATAGAGGGACAGACGCAGAAATAAATACACTGGAAGAAAAAGACAAATTAACTTATAGACTGAGACAGAATAAGAGAAAAGCAGAGGGATGGAGGGAAAAATAAAAAAATAAAAGAAATATGTATCTAAAGAAATAGAAAGAGGGAGAATAGAGAGAGAGAGAAGGAGAGAGAGAGAGAGAGAGAGAGAGAGAGAGAGAGAGAGAGAGAGAGAGAGAGAGAGAGAGAGAGAGAGAGAGAGAGAGAGAGAGAGAGAGAGAGAGAGAGAGAGAGAGAGAGAGAGAGAGAGAGAGAGAGAGAGAGAGAGAGAGAGAGAGAGAGAGAGAGAGAGAGAGAGAGAGAGAGCGTGAGAGAGAGAGAGAAAGAGAGAGAGAGAGAGTGAGAGAGAGAGAGAGAGAGAGAGAGAGAGAGAGAGAGAGAGAGAGAGAGAGAGAGAGAGAGAGAGAGAGAGAGAGAGAGAGAGAGAGAGAGAGAGAGAGAGAGAGAGAGAGAGAGAGAGAGAGAGAGAGAGAGAGAGAGAGAGCGAGAGAGGGAGAGAGAGAGCGAAAGAGAGGAGGAGAGAAAGCGAAAGAGGGAGTGGGAAAGAGAGAGGGATATTTATCATCTGTCATATCTTAATTTTAATGTATTTAAATGTGTTTGTTCACAGATGTGAGGAAATTTGGAAGTTAGAAATAATACGTTAAAAATAACTGTACTGTTGTATGGTATGCACCGAAAAAAGTCTTTGGAAGCAAAACTAGATCATGTATTTTATTCAAAAGCGTGAAATCTCGTTAAAAATTACCGCATTTAATTTTCACATACTTTAATAAAGTGATGCTTTCTGCATAAATAATGCTTTCGAAAGCTTCTTGTAGTTTTATACCAAACAACAAATACAAAATCAGGGTTTTCCATGACCTCCAAACTTGTATAGAAAATGCCCCCACCCCCACCCCTACCCCCACTCCTGAAAATGACCCGTAAATGTCATTATTTCCCGTTCACAATTCGACCACATTTAAAAGCCCCAAAAAAAAAGTAAAGAAAAGAAAATGGATAAGGGGTCAAGGGAAAATCCTGCAAAATACTGTATTGCACATAATTAGAAATGGTGCTTCATAACTTCAAAACTTTTTTAATTATTAAACAAAAAAACCTCATTGTTTCAAGATGTTTGATTTTGACCTTCAAATATTCTCTTTTGTGAACAAGTAGGACTTCGTTTAAGCATCCGTTTTCTTTATTCTAGAATACTCGATCGGATTAGAGCCAGTACAAAACGAGAGGAAGGTGTTGTTTATGGTGAACATAGATGATAGACATGAACATTGGGCAGAAATGAAGGAGATCTTCAATACCGCACTTGCAGTCAAGAGCAGATTATCCGTAAAGTTTCCAGGTAAAACGATATACAAATAGTTTGTAGCATAGGTCGTTCACATGATACCAACTGTCCCAAAATGATACGGTTCTATTCCAATGAAACAGAATAGGTTTTTCTTGAAAATCAATTCCTCGTTTAGTCACACTGGTATCTAATCAATACTTTATAAAATGTTTCTTTCATACCTAAAGTCGTTTACTGTTGCCTTTTAGTTTTGACCAATCTCAAATTCTTATAAGAGTGGAATGTGTTATTGGATTGCGACATATATCTATACTGATATCTTATCGAACGACCAAAATTATCCTTCTGCATTAGGTTATGTCAATCTCTTACAGCAACAGAATCGAAGTACTAGTACACACGGCTGATACGGATGTATAGTTTATATATAGGCACACTGACTCACACTTAACCTTAAAGTGCTGGAATCGACTTCATGCTTAGGCAAACAGGTTAGATCAAGGCAAGCCACCAAGTAAATTCTCTTGGTATATTTCCTCGTCAAAATTAATCAGATATTTAAGGTTTTGGAAGGCAGACGACAAGCAAATCCTTTTTTAGAAATTCTAAGGGTTTATATGAACTAAATTCATTGTTATCCCTGTCACACCTTTAAAATAAAACTTCTCTGACTTTTTACAGGATATACCACACGCGAGATAATGAACTCGGATGAGCTTGAGAAGTCTTATTTCGATGAACAAACAGAACCGGACAACTCTTTGAATGATCTTTCCTCGAGTAAGTTACGTAACTCGTCTTATACCGTTTACTATTGTTTGAATCTTGGAGAGCTATGTAGTGACTCGACATTGTTGGCTTATGACACATGTATTACTACTAGGTAATGGCCAGAGGTGTGGCATGGTTTATGAACATCTACATTTTACAGATTATCATACAACAACAAAAAATAGTTGCATTGAGGTTTAGAAATAGTTGCAATAGGAGTAGATATGATAATTCATGATAAACTTCTCCGTTTGTCACATATGAATCTTAGAGCTTCTGTTAAAGGTGCGTCAAAAAGAGTAAATACGATGAAATGGTCAGATAGTGTACATTAAACACACAAAGCTAGTATGGTCGAACAGTTTGCATATAAAACACATTATCTAGTAAGGTCCAAAAAATTGCATACAGTGTACAGTTTCTAGTATGGTCCAGCAATTTACAAATAATATGCATTATCTATTATGGTCCAACAGTCTATCTTAAATACAAATATTTGATCTAAAATTTTACATATAACACATTTTTCTAATATTGTCCAGGTTCTTTTCATATAAGACATATAGCAAACACGATTCTGCAGTTTACATGTAAAATACCGTATCTAGAATGGTCCAACAGTTTATTTACAATACACATATTTATCCAGTATTTTACATATAATTCAAACAACAAGCATGATCCAGCAGTTTAGATATGATACTAAGTATCTTGTATGGTTCAATAGTTAACAGTAATAGCAATATAAGGTTTAGTCCGACAGTTTACATATAATAGAAATATCTAGTTGGCATGCAATTCATAGTATCCAATATGGTCCATCAGTTCACATAAGATTTACACTATCCAGCATGTGTATGTCTCTTTATATAATTCCAGTCTTTGAGAATACTGCATATGGGACCCATATTTGGATAGTGTCGGATCAACAACCCAGGAGAGATTTAGAAGTTGGACAGTTATCCGACCTTGTGTTGGAGAAGCAACTAAAGGTCGACGTAATTATGCTTCAAGAGGAACAAACACGTCCAGACTATACAGGTAAAGAGAGCATATAAAACCTAACAAGCGATAATTTTACGTGGAATTTCACTCATATTTTTCAAAAAAAGCTCTTAGTTTTCACCCATCTTTGTTTTGATACATAAAAGCCCATTGAATTAAAGATTTGAGTCCTAAAAACTCATTTGTTTCAATTAAAAGATTATTATTGCACCTAACATAAAACAAATCATATTTACCTATTCCCTGTATTGGGTTTTGAGATTGTTACAAAGTGAAATCATCAGTTAATGACCCTTGCTAAGTATACTTAGTACCTTTTGATGGTTTTTGAAATTGCATTGAAACTAATAATTTAATACGAAAAATTACTTTGCAAAGCAAGCTTTCCATTTGTCACAATGTGTTTGTGTGTCATCTGCCTCAGGTTTATTAGAACGAGTCCGTCAAGAACTATCGATTTCAGTGTTAGACCCATGTTTAGCTATATATTTCATATAGGATACCTGGTGTGTAACATTAATGCTCTGGAAATTCCAAATGACCTTATAGTTCGAATCTCTATCAACATGTGTTATTAAAATAAACTGCATACTGATGGCTTTCTCAGAATATACAGATTTAGGCATCAGGCCCACCCTTTCTACAGTGAGTGTCTGTTTATCAATGTGCGTTATGGACGTAGACTTTATCAAGATATATTTCACATAAGATGATTCATAGTCAGGTGACGGACCGCCCTCTCTTATAGGACTAATTTCTATTAGTGTGCCTTGTGAACGTAGCCTATATTTAGAGACACACATGGTACACACTCAGGTGTCGGACAAACATGTCTAATAGGATAAGTGTCTATTTGTGTGCCTTTTGGACGTAGCCTATATTTAGACATAAATTTCATTCAGGATACAGATTTAGGTGCCAAGGCTCCTGTCATACATTACGAATGTCTACCAATGTGACCTTTTCGCGTAGCTCTTTTGGCGTAGCCCTTTTGGCGTAGCCCTTTTGGCGTAGCCCTTTTGGCGTAGCCCTTTTGGCGTAGCTCTTTTGGCGTAGCCCTTTTGGCGTAGCCCTTTTGGCGTAGCTCTTATGGCGTAGCTCTTTTTTTGCGTAGCTCTTATATATTTACTGCAGGATACAAATTTAGGCACCAAGGCCCCCCGTTATACAGTACGAATGTCTACCAATATGACCTTTAGGGGAAGCCCCTTTGGCGTAGCCCTTATATATATCCTGCAGAAAAAAGATTTACTCCACAAGCTTCCCTTTCCTATAGTGGGTTGGGTGTCTATCAATGTGCGCTTTGGACGTAACCTTTATTTAGATATTCATGTCACACAGGATACAGATTCCGGCGCCAAGCGACCTCCTCCTGTGGTACGAACGTTTACCAATGTATCGCCCAGCAATCCGGTGGAACCGTTATCACGACAGATAAAAACCACATCGGTAGTGTCGCAGAGCTGTTAAAGGTAATCGTATTGATTAGTAGCCTCTGGTCCTGGGTACCGTTTTACTAAACACGTATTGCTAAAAATATGCTTAAAACAAAATCCCTCTTATATCAATATAGGGTAAGCAATATTGCAAGCAACACATCATTGGATTCGTCTCTCCGAGACGCTTCCAATGACGTCTCACATTACAACATTGTATTTTCATTTTAGAACTTATCCATGTTTATCATTTTTGACTTACACAAATATTTTCCGAAGTCGTTTAGTTAAACGGTAACCTGGCCCGTGCCTATACTTCGCACTAGGGCCAGTTATGATTATTATTTCTTTGACATATAGCACTAATACTATTAGTATGCGCACGAGCCATGGCCCGAAGCTAATTGATAAGTGTATATGCTTGAGAATATTTTTTTTCTGAATACTTGTGATCGTCACTGTCAGATGATCGGGTGGAAGATTAACCCATTCCCAAACAATTTGACCACTTTGTTGCAGACGACTTTAGAAAATATTGTGGGAAAAGGAGAAATTGCTCGTAACGAGCAACTTCTCCTTTCCCCACAATGTTTTCTGCCCTATCAGAAGATTATATTCCAATTTCATCACATTTTAAAATGTCGTCTGCAATCTCTTTGAATTTGGGACAGTCGAAAGGGTTTAGCATTGACCTATTTTGTGTTAAAATAAATATCTGAATAAAGGGCGCTTGGGTTGATCTTTTATGATTAGTGCAAACGGGATAAAGAATCGCAATTGGATTTAAGAAACGCTTGCGAATTCGAATTGTCATCAAATCATCAACTACAGACACGAACTACATGAAAATAGCATAACACAACGTCTCTTCGAATATGTCATTGGCTATAACTTAAACTAGTTAATTCTTTATTGATTTCAGCAATCGTTGAAAGCGAACACCGTCCATGTGAAGCGGTTTACCTACAACAAGCCTGTGATGAGCAAGTTTAAGTTCCAGGTGGACAGCACGATGTCGGAGGTGTCTGTCCTGATACGTGTCATCAATAAAAAGGCGCCACCCATAGCGTTGAGTCTTCTACCATCAGGTTGGTAACCATACCGGTGTGGAAACTGTTCGTTTTGCCAATCGTAACTGCTCGGGAATTTCCGTGACCTGAGAAATACATCTGGTATTTAAGTGTAAGGCTACATATTTTGTGCAATGTGTCCCGACTAATGACGCGTTTTCTGTAAGCGTGCACGTTGAGTAGATAAATGTGTTATAGAAGTTTTGAACAAAAATAGTGAAAGTGTAAGTTGTGATGTACTTGGGTTTCCTTCATTGAATTAGATGAATTTATAAATTGCATTTGACATTTCCATTTAAAAACGAAAGTACAACTAATGTAGTCCTGCAAGAATATGGCAACTTCCATATTATGTCAGAGATGTTTTCATTGGATAAACCCGATAAGTTCAGATTTCCATTTCGCCTCACGGTTGCGCAGAGAAACCACAGTGACATGAAATATCATTTTTGTTGAAGAATTTGATAAACATGTTAATTTGATTTTTAGTCATACAGTTCTTGATTACGTTCTTTTTATCGAGTCTCTTATTAGAGTCTCTTCGACCAAGACCTCGATATACGTAGACACTCTAATCACTTGACGCTAGCATAGTATGTGAGATAGCAAATCCAACAACTTTTGATAATAGACCTTCTAAACGTCTGCAAAAAGCTTTTCTCGGCTTTTTTGTTAATTAAGCTGCAATTCGTGTTACACAGAATATATTTGCTGTTATATAGACGGTTGATTAACCCATATAATGCAGAACCGACTTCATGCTTTTGCAAACAAGTTAGATCCTGGCAAGCCGCCAAGTAAAACCTGTTTGCTACTCTGAATATCTTTCCTCAACAAAATTAAGCAGATATTTAAACGTTTCAAAAGCAGCGACACAATAATCTATATTTAGAAAACCCAGCATTGAAAGGGTTAATGCACTATTGACTGTGTTTATTGTCTCGCAGGTGCCCCAGCCGTCGGCCAACAGAAGGTTCTCGGTTTGACGATGCTGCTATTGACTTACAACATTACACAGGTAGGGCCGACGTCATTGTATTGCTACAGTATCTGTGTGTTAGCATTTGTTCTATCCATATCAATGAGTAATAATAAGACAAATACGTGCATAGTGATAAAAGGGTAACATGGTTTTATAATACAACACCAGCGAGTCCATAATGTCATACTGATGCTGGCAATCCTTAAATGATACAGACTTCCCGTGTTGTATTAATGTCTGGTCGAATGGTTCCCGCATACAAGTATATTGACTATGTTATATAAGCATGGATACAAGTAGTATTCACTTGTAAAATGCATCCACATGGCGGAATTTATACCTTATGCGATGATCCAAATACCATTCACACTTGTGCGACGTGTTTGCAGAATTAAGATTCATGTCAACGGTTTCAGGTAAGGTTTGTGAACACTGTTGTTAAGATTGTACATAATTAATAGTTGACGTTCAACGGCATTTTTCAGAGTGTTCATAACTAACAGTTGATATAGAAGACAATTATCACTTTGTTTGTGCCTGTCCATGTTTTCATGATTTGATGATTAAATTCATCAAAAGTAAAATCTATGTACATCCATCCCTTCTAAGTATCATCAGCTAGTGTTTTCTTCAGCTATGTTATTTTTTATCAAAGAAGCATTGAACGCTAGAAGATGTATTCTGAACAAATGTGGTCGAGTTCGACATCTTTTTCCTACATGTTGACCAAATATAAACTGATTGTTTTCTTGCCAAGAAAAGGGTAAGTATTTGTTTTGATACTTTAACATTTTTTTGGTATGTTGATTCTGCCATTCCTCTGTTTTCTCCGGGTCAGCAACAAAATGTAAACCGATTCCTTTCAAGAGTATGACTGTCTAGTATGTGCTTGCTGTGCTGCTTTGTCATTAACTGAATCATGTTATCGTATATATTATATTTCTCATGAATATTGTATACACTCGCAACAATATGCATATCAAACTTATGTGTCAAGACTTTGTACAAGTATATGTCCAAACTAAAACCATGTTGTGTACTGTCTACTGAAGCGATGGTTATGACATACCAATGACGGTTACCTGGCTTAAGGTTTTTAATACGCTTCTTTGTTCCAAACATGTGACTTGGTGTGGATTTTAGGCTGCTGTGACAAGAATCCGTCGTTAATGACTACGATATACACATTTGCGTAGATTTCTAATGTATCCCCAGGCAACAGTGTATCTTATTTCAACAGTTGACCAACATGTTTTATAGCTAAATCTCTTTTCCATTAAAGCCTTCGCAGTACGGGTTGTGGCAGATACAGAAGTTAGATATGAATACCTGGGATGTCACCATCGATGCACAAAGTCCGGTTGACTTTACGTATGAGTTTCTTGAGCCAGGACCCGGGGGTTATGGGCAGTATCCCATACAAGGTCGACCAATCTCAGGTATAGAATCATACACTATGGCCTTTACACTATCCTTTACAAGGGTGACCAACCTGAAGATTGAAACACACAACCTGACTATAACACTATTCCTTACAAGGCCAATCTAAGGCATATACACATACATTGTACAACTTGACAATTACCTTATCACATAAATTTGATGGAGCATATGTAGAAGTTACAACACTAGTTTAACCCTTAGGAGTTGGATAATTCTCAAAAGAAAAAGATTGTTGTGCCTTCTGCTTTCCAAAACCATAAATAGCTGCTTAATTTTGATAAGAAAAAAATACTCAAATATAGCAAACAGGTTAGTTCACAGACCAGCCGCCTGGATCTAACCTGCTTGTATAAGCATGAAGGCGGTTCCAGCATTATAAGGTTTAATTATGCCCAAGTGGATGTCTTTTCGTTAAATATTACGTAAATAAGGTAACACATGTCTAGCAGAAAGATTGATTAATCTTCTTTTTTTCTAGGACAAACCCTCCAACTGATGGTTACAGTTCCCCAGTACGAGAAGGTGACAGGTGTCTCGACATCATTCTTTGAGGACGAATTCTACAACGTGTTTGATCTACTCAGTATGAAGAATGTTGGCGGGCGGAGAGGGAAATCCAAGTTTTATACCTCGATGACTGTACCAAACAAGGTAAATAAATGACAGCGGATGCTCGCTATAAACATATTGTCTGTGCACGTTCTAAGGAAATTATGAAATACCTTGCATTTCTTTAACAAAACTATTTCTGAGTCTCATGATTTTTTTTAATTTAGAGGTCTTAGGGCGTTAAAACTCTTTTATGTGATAATGTATTCTTCGGACTAGGTAATCTTAAACATTGATACATTGGGAGGAGAGAGACGGATATTTGCGAACCACAAACATAGATATATTGGTAAGTGGTCTCTAGACAATTACTCTTCTCAAAGACGGATATCATGGGAAAGGAGCAACATATAAATAGCACATACCAGACATGGGGAATTTAACAGGATGAAACAGACATTCACACATCACAACATTGATACCATAGAAAGGTAATGGCGATCACTTATCCTTCTCAAAACTAGGATTACGAATGACGAATAACACTCTCTTAAACATAGATAGCTTTGGAAAGGGGTTACGCACATCAATCCATCTACAACATTAATATCCTCGGAGAGGTTGACACGCAATGTACTTTTCATTACTCGGGTTCTTCTTATGTTGACTCAAAGGGCACCTCTTGTTTAATCCACAGGAGTTGCCTCTGCGTTAACTCAGATTCGTTAACAACGACAATTAGGAAAACATTACAGTTATTGTTATACAAGTGTTTACTTTTATTTGTTAATAGATATTTCGGATAGCAATCCAAGGTGTTGACAAGTCAGGACACCAGTTTCGACGTCTACAACTCGCCTACATAATACCAGTCAGCTTTAAACTGTATGTGCCATCAACCACGGGTAAGCTAGCGTAAATTATGCCAGTTACCTTAAAGTCATACTTGCACTTATTTACAATTGAATTGTGAAAGTTCTGGAACAAATGAAAATTGGCTTAAAAGTACTTTAAACTTTCTTTTACAGAGGAATTGAGATTGTAACACGTTCACATTTTTTTTTAAAGAATGAATACTATGAGTTTTGTTTACATTTAGCGATAAAACTTTTCAGTTATGCCTTTAGGAAAAAATGCTACCAGTTGTTAGTTGTGTGCTAATCATATAATATAAACTGCAAACACTTGAAACGTTACTCTTGGCAAGTGCTTGTGCTTAATTGGCAATAAAAGTATCCCCGTTACCAACAATTTCGTTTTAAATGGAGAAATGGTTACAACGGTTCCTTTGTTATTATTGCTCCTGTATATCAAATGAAAATAAACTAAAAATTAAAAATTTCGACTCAAACAGGTATGAAGTTATATACGAAAGAGGCACTGCGAATTCCGTTCACTGTTGAAAACACGGGTAGTGTTAAACAGGACATTGATGTCGAAATAGCAGACGACAAAAGCTTTGCACAGTTTCCATTGCGTGTATCGGCAACTATAGATCCAGGGAAAAACTTCAGTGGAAACTTCACCTTAATTGGAGGTCTTGTGATAGGGGAGACAACGTAAGAATTTTTGCTGTGATCTTATTTATCTATTTATCCATACATACATTCATATGGGCTTTTACACCAGCCCACCATATTAGTTATTTTTTTTATGTTGCAATGCAAGGCTTATACTGGTGTAGCAAGACTTCATATCTAAATGCTCATAAGGGCTGGTCTAGGCGGTGGAAACATTGACACTTCGTAGGTCATTCGGGAGAGTTGACATCTTATATACTACACTCAAATAAATAAACTATCTAAATAGTATTCGTAGTCCTTGCTAGACTAATATATGTTTAACGATTGACCTATGCCACTGCTTTTGCTTGAACAAGAAAACGAAGAAAGATCATATACGATGCCTTAGTGTAAAACTAAGGGTTGAGCTTCACATTTGTAAAGAACTCAGCTTGGGTTTGCACCAAGCCATTGGTATGTATTATAGACAAAACGTGTGTGGACGTTGTATTCAAATGACAGCCATCGACAAACCCAGAATTTGATATAAGAAGATGTCATGGAGAAAGTTACAAGAATCTCAACATAAACCATCGCCCTTCGAGTACAATTACTGTTCCAAATGATGTTGAGTACACGTATGGCCTGATAGCATTGTAACTGGTATATCAGAATGGTGGTTGTTTAAAAACACTGGTCAGGCAAGGACAGTTATGTACGTCTATTTTCCTGGATTTTGCAGACAAATGATGCTTTAATCGTCTGTGGCAAACGGTATTCTCAGATGGGTTTAATTGTGCGGTTTCTTATCATTTTAAGGATGGTAAAATATCATTATGACACACGTTCTTGTTTTTTTGTCAACCATGGTAATGAAGCACGAAGGTTGTATAGATATGCACTTTTGGACCGTAATATATAGGATGTGGTATTGATATGCCGGTAATGTAACGATTCGCCACAATAACGACTCGCCACAATAACGACTCGCCACAAATGATAACGATTCGCCACAAGGCAATTAACGGTTCGCCACAAACCAATAACGATTCGCCACAGTTTTGAAATGTTCTAATAAACGGCCAATTAACGCGTCGTGAAACTTGAAAACGGCGATGATTGTGCAATGATAATAGCTCAACCGAATTTAACTGTTGTTGTATTTTATAATAACAGGTACGGATTAAGCTAAAACAGTCTATTATAAGAGAATATCTAACTACAGGGAAAACACGAATAAGCAATGTATTTATTTCATTTTATCAAACATACAATCACACAAACTTGGAAAAATAAAAGTCTTTAAACATTCAATCAACATCACTTATCTATTAATTAAGGAACATGATTAACACTGTCATATTATCTATTCTTTATGTACAATGATTAAAGCCACACCGAATCCATCGATAATTGTGATATTTTTCACACCTTTGACGGGACGACTTTTCTAAGGACTATATACAAATAATATTCGTTATTCATATGAACAAGGAAAGACAATAAAATAAAGATTTCCGATTTGAAAGATGATTGTTAATTGATATCAACAACATATACTAAAATACAACACATATCTATAAACTGTGGTGAATCGTTATCAATGTGTGGCGAATCGTTATCAATCTGTGGTGAATCGTTATATGAACTTGTGGCGAATCGTTAGTGGCGAGTCGTTATTGTGGCGAATCGTTACATATTCGATATGCCTACATTACAGAACTCTGACGATCACAGGAAAACCCTATGTACCGGGCCATATCGTCAACGGCCAATTCGAAATTAGGAGACTTACTGTCGAGGAACGGCCTAAAAAGGTAAATTAAGCAAAATGTTATGATAACATATTGATATATTTCGCGAAATACTTCTTCAGGTGAAATGGTCATTGTTTTGACATTCGTATAGAATAACGTTCCTCCTCAGGCTTGTTGTAGTTCATCACTACTACTATATGTAGTGGTAGCACATCGTCATATCGTCATCTGGAACCGAGGGTACCACGCTCGATCCCCGTTAGCAGCGAGACGAAAATGTCGGGATGAACCAACGAATCGACCAGAGTACAGGTTCAGTATCAAGGAAGCAGTCATCGAAAGCGAATTTAATAGGCTTCAAGATTTCGTCACATCGATGTAACAGTAATAAGTTTAAACTCTCTAACGGCTGTATCTTTTTTCCAACATACACGCCCGACTTCTTACAGGAACATCGCATGTAAGTTTACAAGCCCTCCATCGATGGATACCCACGGCATTTCTAAATAAATTGATCGATCCTGAGATAAAGTTTGATCAGAATTTCAGAAATCCTTTAAACAATTTCGACCGATCAACAAGCTACGTTTGCATTCAATATGATAACTGTCAGTAATGGCTGTGCAAATTCTTCTGTTCTGTTGATAGTTCCTCTGTAGCTTTTAGATGTTGTTGCGTGTGTTTGTGAATGTACATATGAATGTATGGTAAAACGTATCTAAAGTGTAATACAAACTATTTTATTCATGATACGCAGGTAGCAAATTAGCCTTTGATCTTACCAATGGAAATGCCAAACAATGCCCCAAATGAGCAGCTAGGTACTGAAAACCTATATACATGTGGTTACTGTTAATGTTTCGACACACTATCTCAAGTATTTAGTTAAAGTAAGTTATAGTAAGTTACTGACACAGGTCCCATATGGTTCCTCTTCCTCAGTGCCGTACCAACATTTTCCAGTTTTGTGACGGATAATATCAAGTACTGTAACCTTCTTAATGTGACAAGTTGATATCAAGTACTGTAACCTTCTTAATGTGACAAGTTGATATCAAGTACTGTAACCTTCTTAACGTGACAAGTTGATATCAAGTACTGTAACCTTCTTAATGTGACAAGTTGATATCAAGTACTGTAACCTTCTTAACGTGACAAGTTGATATCAAGTACTGTAACCTTCTTAACGTGACAAGTTGATATCAAGTACTGTAACCTTCTTAATGTGACAAGTTGATATCAAGTACTGTAACCTTCTTAATGTGACAAGTTGATATCAAGTACTGTAACCTTTTTAATGTGACAAGTTGATATCAAGTACTGTAACCTTCTTAATGTGACAAGTTGATATCAAGTACTGTAACCTTCTTAACGTGACAAGTTGATATCAAGTACTGTAACCTTTTTAATGTGACAAGTTGATATCAAGTACTGTAACCTTCTTAATGTGACAAGTTGATATCAAGTACTGTAACCTTCTTAATGTGACAAGTTGATATCAAGTACTGTAACCTTCTCAATGTGACAAGTTGCTTTACATTCTAGCCTAAGGACCCATTCCCACCGACGTGTAAAGTGATATCGGTGACGGGTAAATGTGATATCGGGTCGGACCTGTGTCAGTGTGTGAACGAGCGCTGGTCCATGCAGGTGGAGATCGGCGATGTGGGGTTCGGACTTCGGGACGTGTTCCCCACCAGTGTCGGCACCACACACAAGTTTACCGTGGATAAGTTCCCCACCCCTGGGTACAACACGTCTAAAGGCACCGTGAAGGCTACACTAGAGTAAATTCGATTTTTTTTAATTTTAGTTGTATACGCCTAGCAACTATCCAAAAGTCTTTGGACCATCTTTGTCAGGCTAAGGCGCCAGTTTTTGCATAAACAGAAATGAATGCGAGGGTTTATATTGAGAGAATATTTGTAACGATTGTACCACGTCCGACTGGAGACATTATCCCGAATACTCAATATATAGGTCTTGAATATCCCGATACACCTTAACAGTTATCAGATTGCAAAGGATTTTGTTTTCATTATTGTTTATTAAGGTGCCTACCCAATATTGATGATGTATTTGCAATATCTACCTTCTGCAATGCTTACTGTCAAATATGTGAGATAAAAAAAATTTATATTGCAAGATTTTTTATACCAACCTGATGTTTCGGAGGTCGGGGAATGTATCACAGTTTTTATTACATTCAATTTTAAGATCAATTTTAGTGTGTGTTACAAATACTTGAGGAAGCGATTCAAACTAACCCAAACAGCATACTATTTATAGAAGAACTGTGTAATATATGTAAAAATAGACCTTTTAACTTGAGCGTATGGGTTAATCAATGTATTTCATATCAAAAGGGACGACTGTTGCCACCAGACCGCTTCCATCAGTGCCATTGATATGCCCGGAAATTCGACCTCCTGTTTTCCAAATATCACCGCCAACTTTAAACCCCCAGACTTTACCATCTGCAACCATGTATGTAGTTCTATACTCCGCTTACATATTGCATCTTAACCCCTAACTCATATCACAAATTTACATACGAATCAAAACTTGTATCTTTTTACTCTCTATTCGCTCTGTTTGATGCAAGGACAAGGGAATTGGGAATTGAAATATCTAACTACACTTTTTGACATTTGAATTGGTCATTTAATAATTAAATGCCGGAAAATAAATATATCTCGGTCAAATACCGAGGTTTCTAAATATATGAAGACTTGCATCAAAGGTGGGGCAAACAATACACGACAATTTATTGACGACTCTTTACCAGTCCGCCTTTAGACAGGAAATAGGATGCAATTTTCCCAACCCGAAATACTTTTGCTCGATTTCCTTTTCTTATTACCACTGCTATTATTGCGCCCTCAATCTTTTACAAAACACCAACTTTTCGACTGTCCCAAATTGCACGAGTTTGCAGACGACATTTACAAATGTGATAAAATTGGAAATGTAACCTTCTAATACGGTAGAAAACACTGCGGGAAAATGAGAAATAGTTCGTGACGAGCAATTTCTCATTGTTCCCCAGTGTTTTCTAGAGTCATCTGCGAAAAAGTGATTAAATGTCGTTATTTGTCGGTAATGGGTTAAGGGATAGGTTGACATGTTTCACTTTCTATCCATGTTTTGTTACAAACAAGGACTTAAAGAATTCCCAGTATATTCATGTAAAACAATGTCAAAGTGGATATGTGTTTGGTAACTCTCCTTCAATAATCCAAACACGTACAGATAGATATCTGCGACCTTTTCAGACGACACCGTTGAATCTAACAGTAACCCCCAAGAGTATCCAAACGTTAGACGACTGTAATCAGATCTTCCCGTGTGATTGTCACAATAAAACATGGCGACTAAGGGTGGAATTTGACAAAGTCAACAACAACAACCTGTTCCAAGCGTTTACCGTTGGAGCAGGGCACAATTCCACCATGAAGAACATTAACAGTCAAACGGTCGAGGTGGAGTGAGTATGATTTGTTCACCTGTAAATAATCTGGTCTTGAAACATTCGATTTAATCCTGTTAGTGCTGAAAACGACGTCATGCTTATGCAAACAGGTTGGGCCCAGGCCAGCCGCCGAGTAAATTGGTAGTTGGCATGCGATTTAACCTGTTTGCTGCTCTGAGTATTTGTTCTTAACACAACAAAGCGGATATTTAAGGTTTTGGAAAGCAGACGACACAACATTCTATTTCTAGAAAATAACCCAACAGTCTAAGCGTTAAACCTCCATGTTCTCAAATATGAGAAAAATTTGATATAAGAGCGGCATATTAACATACTTGTTTATTTTAACGTTATTTCTAATATAAAACTGTATTGCAACTGTACCGTTTGAGTGGAATATATTGGAGAATGGCCATTGAAGTCAAATTAGCTCGTTTAAGTATTAGGAGACTGTTTTAAATTGATATGAATTTCATTCCAAAACGTTGCAATAGGTTTGAGATAAACTACAGACTGTGCATGGCGCGTACAATCGTATCTACTCGGCAATCCCCGTAACAAGTCGGTAGATATACCTCGTAGGCAGTACATGAATACACCAGAAATCCTGGGGTAATTCGCCTTATTTCCGGCGGCTAACGCAAAATGCACACAGGCACTAAATATGTATTTAAATACACACAAATTGGTTATATATCACAATTGAATGTTTGTTTTTACCCTTTCCATTAAAGATGACCATATCAACACATCTTTGATTCATATTTTGTCAATCGTATCTACTCGGCAATCCCCGGCTTGTGCCGGGGATTTCCGAGTAGATACGATTGCAAACGGACATGCCCTTCGTTGCAATCGGAACTACTCGGGTATTTCCGTGAGCTGTGAAATACACCTCGGATATAAGTGTAGGGTTACAATTTTTCGGGTAAATCGGCATCCGCCGATTAACACCTTTTCTAAGCGTGCATGTTAAGTAGTTCAATGTGTATGGAAGTGTTGGACATCCTTTTTAATCACTTTTGATCAGTAACTCATACTAAATGGCGAACTTGTTGTTGTGACATGTATACTTGTTTCCTCAATCAAATTTAACGACTTTTTGGATTTTACATTCAAGATCTATTTTTAGAAACGAAAGAAAGTGACGTCATTCTCGCGGGAAACAATATGGCGTCATCCCTATTATTTCAGAGGTGTTTTCTATTGGATAAACCCGATGTGTTCAGATTGCCTTCGTTGCTGACCTACTTTCAAAAATGGCTCCCCATTGCCTCCGAGGTTATTTTAAGAAATGGCCGAGGTGTTCCGAATGTGGCGCGTATTGACGCCGTCTGATTTATTTTGTTTTCAATTGTTGTTTTTAACTGTGTATAATACCACTATAATACTATCGTTGTCGTCTCAGGATGACCAAAATAATGAAGCAGTTCGAGGGTACTATGTCTCAGTGTGGTTATATTAACAGAGCAGGGCCAGTGTGCATTGTTTCAGTGTGGCTATATTGATAAAGCAGAGCGAGGTTCGTTACTTCAGTATGGTTATTTTGATAAAGCAGAGCAATATTCGCCGTTCAGTGTATATTGATAGATGACAGCGATGTTCGTTATTTCAGTGTGGTCATATTATTCAGAGCTGAGCGAATGATGGTTGATTCACTGTGGTTAACAGATCAAAGCAGAGAGATAGTTCGTTGTTTGTGAGTGACATTTATCTCAGAGAAGAGGGTTCGTTAACACGTCTTGCATTATATAATTCCAGGACGGATTGTTGTCATCGTCACGTGGCAGTTAGTGCAACAGATGTGGCGGGAAATATAGGACAAGTAAACGTCACCATGACAAACTTTACAGACTGTACCGTACGTAGCTTACATGTACTCTCACTTCCATCACATAATTGTGATTAACGTATTGAATTTGAGTGACTTCATACAGTATATTTAAAGTTAAATCACATAACACACAACTTATCAGAATGATCGCATGACATTTGATGAACAACGCTTAAGGGGTTAACCAAGCCTCTGGATTGAACCAATGATATCCTTCTACCATCGAAATGACTGGCAACCACATTTTCATGCAATCACTAGCCATCCAAAGCCTCACAGCTAACCCAGACAGACATGAATCTAGAATACAAGCAATGGAAATAATACACACTAACAATATACAGGATTCTAGGCTGTTAGGTTAACCTTTGCTCACAGAAATATGGTATCTTACCCGTTAAGTTAACCCGTCCTTACAAGAGTCCAGTATCTAGGGCATGTAGTTAACCCTTCTCACAGAAGTGTGATATTTAAGCCTTTAAATTAACCCTTCCTTCCAGGAGATGAGTGCCTGGGGTATTGGGCTTACCCTTTCTCACAGAAGGCTGGTATCTAAGCCGTAAAGTTAACTCTCCCCTACAGGAGTTAAGTATCAAGGGCATTTAGTTTACCCTTTCTCACGGAAGCTTGGTACCTAAGCCGTTAAGTTAACCCTCCCCTACAGGAGTTTAGTATCTAGGGCATTTAGTTAACCCTTTCTCACGGAAGCTTGGTATCTAAGCCGTTAAGTGAACCCTCTTCTACAGGAGTTTAGTATCTAGGGCATTAAGTTAACCCTTTCTCACGGAAGCTTGGTATCTAAGCCGTTAAATTAACCCTTCCTTCCAGGAGATGAGTACCTGGGGTATTGGGCTTACCCTTTCTCACAGAAGGCTGGTATCTAAGCCGTTAAGTTAACCCTCCCTTATAGGAGTTTAGTATCAAGGGCATTTAGTTAATCCTTTCTCACGGAAGCTTGGTATCTAAGCCGTTAAGTTTACCCTCTCCTACAGGAGTGTAGTATCTAGGGCATTTAGTTAACCCTTTCTCACGGAAGCGTGGTATCTAAGCCGTTAAGTTAACCCTCTCCTACAGGAGTTTAGTATCTAGGTCATTTAGTTAACCCTTTCTCACGGAAGCTTGGTATCTAAGCCGTTAAGTTAACCCTCCCGTACAGGAGTTTCGTATCTAGGCCATTTAGTTAATCCTTTCTCACGGAAGCTTGGTATCTAAGCCGTTAAGTTAACCCTCCCTTACAGGAGTTTAGAATCTAGGGCATTTAGTTAACCCTTTCTCACGGAAGCTTGGTATCTAAGCCGTTAAGTTAACCCTCTCCTACAGGAGTTTAGAATAAAGGGCATTTAGTTAATCCTTTCTCACGGAAGCTTGGTATCTAAGCCGTTAAGTTAACCCTCTCCTTCAGGAGTTTAGTATCAAGGGCATTTAGTTAATCCTTTCTCACAGAAGCTTGGTATCTAAGCCGTTAAGTTAACCCTCCCTTACAGGAGTTTCGTATCTAGGGCATTTAGTTAACCCTTTCTCACGGAAGCTTGGTATCTAAGCCGTTAAGTTAACCTACCCCTACAGGAGTTTAGTATCTAGGGCATTTAGTTGAACCTTCTCACAGAAGTGTTATATCTAAGCCGTTAAGTTAGCCTAACCCTACAGAAGTCAAGTATTTAGGGCATTTAGTTGAACCTTCTCACAGAAATCTGGTATTTAAGCGGTTAGGTTAACCGTTCTCAGAGGAGTCTAGTACTTAACCCTTTACCAAACGCCAAATTCTCGACTGTCCCAAATTGAAGGAGTTTGCAGACGGCATTTCAAAATGTGATGAAATTAAATTACAACCTTCTTCTGGCATGACAGAAAACATTGTAGGAAAAGGAGAAACTGCTCGTAATGAGCAATTTCTCCTTTGCCTACAATATTTTCTAGAGTCGTTTGCAACAAACTGTTAAAATGTCGTTAAGATGACATTCCCTCACAGAGGTCTAGTATCTAAGCTATCAAGTAAACCCACCCTCCCAGGAATCTATTATCCAAGTCGTAAAGCTAACCCACACTTAAATGAATCTAGCAGCGAAGCCTTGAAGCTTACACACACCGACAGAACTAGAGTAATCTTTGACGAAAACACTTCACTGCTAAGACACCAGGTTCTTTTTCACATCATTAAATACTTTAGCCACACGATCAAATGTGTCTTCCATTGACGTTTATTGTTTTACATATCCACAAAAGAGCTTATGATATAACTGTCAAGATATACGTTATTCCTTAACGACCACGTGGTTATTTCATACTTTCATTGAGTGATGAAACAAGCATGAATCAGACACGCAACTATCTAAACGTCCCATTGCAGAAATGACATATCAACCATGAATCTTGTCAAGATTGTGTTCACCAGGTAAGTCATTTCGATTTCTTGTATGCTTTTTTCTTCCAGACGACAACAACTTCTACCAGCACAACGACAACGTCGACGACAACCACAACAACCCCAACTACCACAACAACAACTCCAACAACAACAACAACTCCAACAACAACAACAACTCCAACAACAACAACTCCAACAACAACAACTCCAACAACAACAACTCCAACAACAACTCCAACAACAACGACTCCAACAACAACGACTCCAACAACAACTCCAACAACAACAACATCGACCACAACTCCGACAACCACAACTCCGACAACCACAACTCCGACAACCACAGCTCCGACAACCACAGCTTCGACGACTAAAATGACCTCTTCCACAACCCTGACCACCACTATCAAATCTCCGACTACCCAAACCACCACCAAAACAACTCCGACCACTGCTATCACTCCGACCACCAAAACGGCGGCGGCTAGTAGTTCAACCGTGGCAAGCACATCCACATCGACCGTTAAAACTGCGTTACACACTGTATCAACACCACCTTCCACACACACAACGAAATCGCCTTTCGTAATTGTGACATTAAAGCCAAATCCACCATTAACAACTACCGTTAAAACTGCGTTACACACTGTATCAACACCACCTTCCACACTCACAACAAAATCGCCTTTCGTAATTGTGACATTAAAGCCAAATCCACCATTAACAACTACCGTTAAAACTGCGTTACACACTGTATCAACACCACCTTCCACACACACAACAAAATCGCCTTTCGTAATTGTGACATTAAAGCCAAATCCACCAATAACAACTACCCAAACAAGCTCAAATACAGTGTCGAACAAAACGCAGACAGGCACTAATGCAGCAGTTGTAACTTCTCAACCTACAAACAAAACATTATCAGCAGCTACACAGTCAAGCAACAACACATTACCAACCAGTACACACACAAACACTTCCGCAGGATCAGTCAATTCATACACAACCACTTCCGCAGGATCAGTCAATTTACAAACGAACACTTCCGCAGGATCAGTCAATTCATACACAACCACTTCCGCAGGATCAGTCAATTCATACACAACCACTTCCGCAGGATCAGTCAATTTACAAACGAACACTTCCGCAGGATCAGTCAATTCACAAACGAACACTTCCACAACACTAGTCAATACACCAGCAATGACTAATGCACCAGCAGCCATTACACCAGCAATCACTAATGCACCAGCAGCCATTACACAGGGAGGTACCAACAAGCCAGTAACCAGCATACGAGCGAAAACTTCACCGATCGTGAATACACATCAAGTACCTGCGTCTGTAACCAGTTCTGCCAACTCACAGCAGCCAACGCAAACAAAAGAGAGTACAAGTGGAAACGAAATTACTTCAGGAGCTGTTGGTATCGGTATTGGTGTTGGAGCTATTGCAGGTAACTTGATCGGAATTCCTGTTTTATGGGTTCAAATAAGATTATTCTTTTATAAAATGGCGCTTTAACCTTTACTTAATGACAACCCATGTAGCCAACAAATCCCTGGTACTATATGACATTTTCGTACACCGTATTGATGTCTTCTAACAAACGTACGTTCTTTTTGCACAGATATGAAAAACCTTTTTCGGAAATATTTGGACATGAATGATTTGTTAAGAATTGAGTGGTCCTACTGTTATAATACATTTTCCAACACAACAAAAGAACGTTTAATTATTCGAAATATGCTACTTCAAAAACAGTTTCATAATAAACATAGTTAACGCCAAATTTTCGACTGTCCCAAATCGAAAGAGTTTGCAGACGACATTTCAAAATGGGATGAAATTAAAAAGCAATCTTCTGATAGGGCAGAAAACAATGTGGGAAAAGGAGAAATTGCTCGTCAAGAGAAATTTCTCCTTTTCCCACAATGTTTTTCGGTGTCTGCAACACAATCGTCAAATGTCGTTATTGTTTAGTTATTGGATAAGGCTTTAACACATGCGAAATGTTTTATTGCTATTTGACTAGTGTATTATTATGTAATCAGTTTTGTACTTTATCATGGCGTATATATCTAGCCCTTGAACATGCCCATATAGAAGTGTAACATTGACGATTGTTTGTGAGGCACTTTCTGCGCACGTTTTCATTTAAAGATAACTGTCGAACGAAACCATGTCATACAGCAGACAGACACATGATGTGTATATTTGGCGAATACATGCACATATTTGAACTGTTCTAAAGTATGTCTCAATCTAAATATGATATGGGTTATGCTTATTAACAAATAAATTCTTATCGGAATGAAAACTCGATTTTAAAACTTTTTCTAATTCATTTTCAGGACTTGGCGCTATTGTGACAGTGGGTGTCGTGTTTAAGAAGGCCCTTTCGAAAGCCAAGGGGACCGTGGGTACGTCAGACAAAGATGAAGACGAAGAGGATCGAACTCAGGCCTGGACATAATGCAGTGGTCTGCATTACCATTCACGTTAAAGTCAATGTACTGTGTTAATTAAAAGCAACATCGGGCGCTATTTCTGTTATATTCAGGGTGACAAGTATAATTTTTATCACAAAAGTTTTTTAAAAGCGTTCCATCCAAGTTAACAAGGTAGCTGTGTGTCAATGAGTTTTTATCTTATCCTTAATGATTAATATATTGACGTTGTAGGTCGCTGTTAGAATATAAACCATGTGAGTAAATTTCTTCTTTTCTAACAATGATGTCCCGATATGTACAATGGATTATATTTAGTTACAAGTTACAAACAAGTCTTTTATTGTACATAAAGCCCTCCGACCCATCATACCACATATATTATACAATACATTAAAAAGGTCTAGAGTGGTGATTATCGTTCGTTTCCTTCGAAAAGGACGTAATCTAGCTTGTTACAGGCAGAAATTACGTTTTTAGGGGGGAAGCTAAGTAAACTAAGGTAAGAAAATCAAATAAAGTAAATAAACGAAGATCTTTAAACATTTAGTAATTTTGTCCCGTCTACGAACTCCTTTCATCTGAGATGCTAAAGATGTGATCGTTAAACGAATAGTAGGTTTAAAACAGCCAACAGCCACACTTTTTTGCCTTATCAAACATATGTGATAATAAATGTTCTATGTTATGTTTTATTTATATGTGTGATAATTTTGTTCTAATTTCTACCTTTCAACCAATGCCTAATTGTTATTTCTTTTGTTTTCAAGTTGTATTTGATACATTAATTTGATATCTTTTGTTTAGTTTTTTGTTCTTTACTCGATGTACATATATTTCAAATTCCGATTAATGTGATTTTACTTTTTCTGTTTTTTGACATAATCTTTTGAAGACGACTGTACCTCCACATGAAATTCGATATATCTAATGTGTCATGTATTTAGTGCCAACAGATGCATGTATTCAAGGTCAAAAGCTGAATGTCTCTGAGTATACGAAAACAAAACCCTTGTCATGTTGATGATGATAATACAAAGACTGGGAAAATAGTTTCAGTATTAATGATATTTCTCGTGGTTACACTACTTTTTAAGAATCACTTTAGCCTGATCATTTTTGTCATAATACAATAGAATCACGTGTAACTAAATAAAGTCATGTTTTCCTTCCTGTAAAACACTTGCGCCTTTTTCAACATCGAACTTTTATAAAATTGTCAGCACATCTGCGCGTCACATATCCCGAGGTGTCGATGCGCCTTAAAACACCAATTATTTCTGTTTGTAATCCGTTCATGACAAGCGGTGTTCACAAATCATCTCGCAAATCATATCAACGAAGTTGTTGAGGTGACACGTTTATCAAAATCTTTTACCACGTTGTCTGTACTTGGAGACAATTTGAACTGTGTAAATGCAATTTGAATTTCAGTAACTTTTCTCCACAACCGCAGAACACAGTTTTATTTACCGCCTGCTTGTATTGTTAGTTCAACTATTTCTTTCATATTAAATATTTTATGGCCGACTTGTGGCTTATTTGGTTAGCACGTTGTTAGTTTTTACTAATTCCACATGTATCACTAAATTAATATGTAATGAAGCCTTGTTAAACACTGTGCTACTGCAGTAAGCATTGAAGCTTTAAAATAAACCCGATTTTGTTAATCAATAAACAGTCCTACCTCAGGAATTGAAAACTGTTCAGAATTACAGGACAACAATCTCCCCCAACCAATTAACGAAGAGAAATGTTCTGTGACTTAACGGGATCAAACACCACAGAAAGTATCAAACGAAAATCCATATGAGACATGAGATCTTAAGAAGCGGCTAATATCAGTTGTGTGGCAGTAAGAATCATATAAAAATGAGTGGGCGACATTGGTGCAGGGGTAGAGCGTCCGGGTTCGAATTCCCGTCAGGCGGGGTGAAAATTTCCGGGACTTACCCACAAACCCCCGCGATTACTGATTTAGTATCCAGGAAGCAGTCATCGAACAAGCATTAATAATCTTCCTTCGCAAAACAAATACGGTGAAAGAACGGTGAATGAATGAACCACAACTTCAGTTGTGCACCATCAGTTCATGCTATGTCTTACGTTATGTTTAACAGCGATATTGCACTCATTGTTCTTCAAGAGGAAACGCTTGCACTCCATTTGCCAGGATGTTTCCATAAGGATGTATGTTACAGATGCGTTTAAACACCAGTGAATAACAAATATTTCAACACCTTCAATGTCAAACACTACATATCTAGTTTTTTAAACAAATGGCGGCATCATTTCTTAGCGAAGACATCCGGTTGTATTTAGAAAGGTTACGCAATTCTACGTCTTTACCAGCATACCAGCATCTTGGAGGCTGAGCGATTCTTTTTGCTTACAACTACTCAAATGAGTATCTTTGGTGTGATCCATTTCAATGGCAATGGAGTGGTTACCGATAACAGACACAAACTACAATTCTAAAACTAACTTTCCAGTTTGTAACCCTCCTGAGGACATAAATGAAAACACTGCTTGCTTTTAAAATAACCATTGATCCCCATATCCAAACGATATCTTTGGAAAGGAGTAAAAGTACTATCAAAATATCTTTTACAAAAAGACAATAAGTACAACGTAGAAAGGGGTACATAAAATATTTGTGTAAAATCTTGTTTCATCAACTGATCAACGTTTGTAAGTCACCTTTTCGTTTTTGTGGTGCCTGATTTTTGAAAATGCTCAATTGCATCCTTTTTAAACTAGACTAAATAAAACCGTCCACAGAAGAACAACATGTGTTATAAGAGCTTCGTCTTTTATTTCTCCATTAACTCACCGTTATCGACACGTCAATCAAACATACATACGGGGCCTGTAGATAGCACGTGACGGTAGTCTCGTATGTGGGTCGGGCTGTCGAGAGTATCAGGCCGTAGACGTGGGGTTTTTGTCCGGTCAGATAGTCCGACTTGAGATACGCATCTACGGTCCCCAGTAGCTTCATGGACACAGTTCCAGGACACGTCCTGCTCAGATTCAATAGGTCCGCCATTAATACTGTCTTGTCGGGCGATGAGAGGGAAACCATCACCGAGTCCATGCGGGTACCCTCTTTTTTCACCTCGACCAGGAAGTGACTGTCTGCGCATGACGGCGTTCGGTATAATGCCCGGATGTTGTTAACATTCGATACTTCCTGTGTGTCCTCTACCGTAAAACCAACAGAGGACTGGATACCGGCTTGGTTAAACGCCGAGGCTAAGAAGAAATAAAAAGGCATGGTAACGAAGGTATGCCGTCTATCGTGCCAGTAAACAAACAAAAGGAGTCATATGTTGTGTGTGCTTCCTTGTATGCATATTTCAAAGCCAGTAGACCAAAAACGTAGTTGAATGGAATATGCGCTTCTTTGTTTGCTGCTTTATTCGGCCAGTATAGACGAATAAAAAGAGTTGCAAACTTAATTTGTGATTCTTTGCATGCTGTCTTTCTCGGTCAAAAGACCAACAGGAGGAGGCGCGTGTGATCTATGATTCCAAGCGTGCTGTCTATCTAGGCCAGTAGACAACACATAAAAACATATATTATGTGTGCTGCTTTATATGCTGTTTCTCTCGGCCAGTGGACACACAGATGATGCCAATGTTATCTGTGCTTCTGTACATTATCTCTATCTAAATAAGTAAATATTTGCAGTGTTAATACGGAACAACACATTGTCTCTATACTGGCCGATCAGTTATGACCACTACAAATTACAGGTATATATAATGTTGTTGTCGGAACAAGAAACGCTTAATTCGGGAAACGTTTAGTTAATGGCACTATCTAAAGTCTCTAAACAAGAGCAAAGCACTTTTGGAAGCAAAAAAGTTGAAAAGAAGTACAATCAATTGAAACATTACCTAAGTATCAACGCTCTCATCAATTCCCATTATGTTGTGTTTCGTGGAATGCATATATTGCAAAAAAGTTGAATTTGTGTATTAAATCTGTATCAATATACGATTACTTACGTTTGCCGGCCAGACTGATTTCTACAGGATAATGATCGCTGACGCTAAGGGCCTGCAATATCAACATGTGTTATGTAAGTGACAATTACATGGTGATTCATGGAATAATATGAGCATACGAATCCACCGGATATAAGAATCGAAACTAAGCGGAAAGCAAGTCGGATCTGTGAAAGTCAGTGATTTTAACCCCTATGGAAATGCAATCCAACGGATATAAGAATCGAAACTAAGCAGAAAACAAGTCGGCTCTCTGCATCAGTTCGAAATAAACTCTCATGAAAATGCGAATCCGCCGTTTATAAGATTCGAACCTTAGCGAATGACAAGACGGCTCTCTGCATGCGAGTCAAAATATCACCAAGACTGATTGTGACACTACTTAATAATTGTTTAACCCTTACAGTGCTGGAGCTGACTTCATGCGTATGCAAACAGGTTGGATCTAGGCCAGCCGCCAAGTAAATTGGCGACTGACCTGTGATCTAACCTGTTTGCTTATCTTGGTAGCTCTCCGCATCAAAGTTTAGCAGATATTTAAGATTTTTGAAAGCAGATGACACAAAAAACTCTTTTTAGAAAAATACTCAGTATTTTAAGGGTTAAAACGGCAAGGTATACGATTCATGATAATTTTGTTTGTTCAATCCACAATGACATAATCCTCAAATTCTATCTATTCGAATGGCGGTTTTGTGTCCGAAGGTAGAAGCATGAGACTAAGTTTGAGATTGTGGTTATAATAACATTGAGAAGATTTTGAAAAGATCTGTGAAGTGCACGGGTGGTTCAGTTTCCCCACCAAGGGGAAACTCACATTTCAAGTCTAGGCTTGGCTGTATTCATTTCTTTCCTTTGTTTCACAATGTATGAATTCATTTGACGTTTGAAACTATTTAAGCTTATGGTTCTTTAATCGACGACTAAGCAGTTTATATTTATCTATTGTACATCGATTGTGACGGAAGCTTGACACTTATTGAATTTCCTCTCGATTACTGCTTCCTGGATAATTAACCAGTACTAAGGCCAATTTGAGGGCTAGTCCCGGCCCTTGGCAAATATTAACTCTTCGTATCGGCGACACAAATGAGGACTACGCGGGTATTTCCGTGAGCTGAGAAGTAAACCTCGGATATCAATCCCTACCCGAGAAAATTGGTTCCCACTACGCTCCCACATTCCCACATGCAGTTTGTGTGAGGTACGAGAGACGACTCTGCATCGGAGATTGCTCGGATAAAAGTGTAGGGTTACAATATTTCGGGTAAATCGTTCACGGCTTATAACACATTTCCTATACGCGTCCACATCAAGTAGTCCAATGTATATAGAAGTATTGAACATCACTTTAAATTATTTTTTATTGGTAACGCATACAGAATAGTAGAATAGTATGTTGTGATGTATTATATTGTTTCATTAATTATATTAAATGTCTATTTAGGTTTCACACATAAGATATACCTGAGAATGAAAGTACAATGACAGAAGTCTCGTGGAAAACATTATGGCGGCTTCGTGTTATGTCAGAGTCGTCTTCATTGGATAAACTCAATGAGTTCGGATTGCGACGACACACAAGGTTGACTTAATATAGATTCTTAATGAGGACTTACTAGTGTGGCGTCAATTCCCATCTCCTCGTCGAATCTGTAAGCCCGTGGACTACCGTAAACAACGGTCGCTATCAATGCATCCCCCGACACCACAAACCTGGAGATATAAACACGAAACCATTAGTACATAATCACTCTGAAAAGTCGATTGAAAAATAAATATCCCCCATATGAAAAGGCTTGCTTGCAATGATGTAATATTAGCAATATTGTGTTTTCGTTTTAGAGTCTATCCATGTTTATCGTTTTATCGGTTTTGACTTGCAAATATTTTCTATTATAATCAACGGCATTCTACAATGACATTGGATGAAGAATTATCCTAGACATCATTGATACATGTACACAAAGAGCATTGGTTGTAACGTGCAAATCGCTGTGTCAAGGCATTATGAGATGTGTTCTGCTACAGACGTGTATATAAATCAAATATATTAAAGATTTGATAAGATTTGTTATATCAAAGACGAGATAGTCAAACAATACTTCAGTATTGTTTTTACGACTTGAAATAAACTATGTTCATACTTCGTCCAAAGTCGACGAGCATGTCAAACACACTTTTTTATTTAATTTCTTTCCTGTTTGGCTGACTTATTAAATATTTCATGTAATTTATATCTATTTTAGCTACACCATGACTGAAAAGCAGACGTTCATACCTATGCCAGTCATTCCATTCTTGCAAAAACAGTTTCCATAAGTTTCCATTTTTCGCGGAAATTGGGGGGGGGCGGGGGGCATTTTACAGCTTACACTGTTATCAATTTTATCTTCTTTAAAAGATACTAAATCTACTTAATATGCTTAATAAAATTGGATATGATTATTGACTGAAACAGAAACAGGTATTTACCTTGTTATAGCGTGTAAGTATTTTATACTTGATTTTCTATTATGTATCGTCGGAAAAGAAATTAAACTGACATATTTTTGTATAAGAAAAAAAACTTTCAAGAATATGAATCCCAGTTCTGTTTTTGCATAAATGATTCCCACTCAGTCCAGCAGACTTTTCAACAACCATAATCGAAGAACGGTTGAGATAAGAGTTCCAGTATGACAGACTGTCGCTTACTTGTCGTAACTACACCGGTCACTCTTTACCGTCGTGTCCATGTTGTCCGGAATGGCCCAGTAAAATCGCCTGTCGTAATGAAAGGGAATGGTCTCTAGGTCTCCTGCACTCAGGTACGTACAGTCCGAGTTAAAGTCGCCCGCCACAATAATGTTCTGAGGGGGGTAAATTATGTTGAGTTAACGCAACAGAACAGAACATAATATTTCATTACGGTAATAGCGATCGGAACACTCTGGAGGTCCACAATTCGATAGCCTGGGGACTATTGACCGTGCATACACCCTGTACCTAGTGCGAGGTGTACTCATGGGCCAGGGTACCGTTTTACTAAATGACAAAAGGGAAATATTTGCGTAAGTAAAAATGATAAACACGGATAGTATCTTGAATAAAAGAACAATGTTGCAATGCGACACATCATTTGAAGCGTCTTGGAGAGACAGTTTCAATGATGTATTACGTTGCAGAATTTCATACTCCAACATTGAAATAAGAGGGAGTGTTGGTTTGAACTTTTTAAAAAAAACAACTGTTTAGTAAAACGGTACCCAGGACCCCAGGCTACGAATTTCGATAGCTCATGTATGGGGGACCCATGTACGGGCGCTTAGAGGTTATGCGCAGGTTTTTTTTTAGCTCATGGCCACGAGATTGTAAGTCGTACGCACGAGATATACAAACGCATTTATTGTAATAGTGTATGTTTATATGTAAATATGTGTAATAAACTATATTAGGCGATATGGGTTAATATGGACTGATGGAATGTATGAGAATGCTTTTGATTTTATTACTAATAAGGCCATGTTTCTGCAGCATCTGCTTCTCAACAATTGGTATTTAATTGCAATTATTGTAAACAGGAAGACGATAATGATAATAATAAAAAAGAAGAAGCCATTACGTAGACATCATATCAAATACATCAGTAAAATAAAGATATTGCTTCTATTGGTGATAATGAATATGTAGTCATTACGTGGACATTATACCAAAGATCTCAGTACAATAAAGATATTGCTGCTGCGGGCGATGATGGAAATGAAACAGATGTTGATCGTATAAGGTCTTACGTCTGAATTCCAATGTCTTTTGAAAGATGCGAACGCTTTTGTCAAGTTACCGACTTCTTCCAATACACTCGATGGTCGAACGTGAATAGCCACCAACCCAAAATCGTCTACAACTGAAATAGCAAAGAATTGAGCATAATTATGAGAAACCAGAGTAGGGTGTCTTTTGTCTCACTATTTAACCCATTACCAAACAATAACGATATTTGACGAGATTGGTGTAGACGACTCCGGAAAATCATTGTGGGAAAAGGAGAAATTGCTCTTAACGAGCAATTTCTCCTTTTTCCAAAATGTTTTCTGCCCTATCAGACGATTATTTTCCAATTTCATCACAGTTTGAAAAGTCGTCTGCAAACTCTTACAATTTGGGACAGTCGAAATATGGCGTTTGGTAAAGGATAAAGCATTTGATCATTGTGAAACCATGGTGTCTTATTGCTAAGCGGACTCATTACTCACAGAATTTGAACCCACGACCCTTACGGTTCTAGCGGTTCTAGTTCAAAAGAATTGGTATGAATATATTTATTAAAACCCGTGTCCTTTTGGTTAAAATCTTAGTCGCCATTGAAACATGTATGCTAACACATCTGATATGATAAATAAGAGTACATAGAGCCATTCATGAAAACACATATGACATCATTCTTTGTGAGAATGTCTGCAGTCGATCGTTCAACACTGACGTAGTTTGACTGAAAAGAATGTGTCGGCACGTCAATCTATTAAGTTGGGTCGGGGCATGCTCCCCTGGAATAAAAATGTGGTCTGCAATCACTCAGGTACTGTCTGGCGTGTATTTGAGCGCACAATTAAACGTATATTTCAAGCAGGAAATAGAGGCCCTTTCTCTTGCGTTTTTGAGGGTTTTTTTTGCTTCCTGAAATAAGAATGTAGGTACATGCCTAAAGTGCCCTAAATAAGCTACGCTAATGTTCAGGACATCATACCGTTCGTTACAATATTTACTCACAATGATGATAGGCTCCAACATCATTTGCTGCTGATAATTTATTTATGTTTTAGAGAAAGTGACCAGCAAACGTACCCGTTGTGTTAGAATGAAATCTCACACCAAACGGCTCTCGTTCAAACATATCGGCACTGTCAGGTAACTGGTAGGTGTTCGTCACGGACACTCTGTCTGTTCTAAAACAAAAAGGGAAAAGGGAAAGTGTTTCAATAAGCATGTCCGAATGTTTCAGCAATGTTATAGCACCTTAAAAAGTCCCGAGGCCGAATATTTAAACCACAGAACAGAACTCATTAAAGTTTAATAATCAAGTACAAAGTATATAGTCAAAGTGTTTAAAATCTGTACATTATTTACATAATGTACATAGTCTATAGTCAAATTTTACATAATTTGTACAATATTTATAATGCATATAGTCGATTTCTACATTATTTATACGATATTTATATAATGTATATAGTACATAGTCAACTTTTACATAATTCATACAATATTTATATAATGTGGTTTTAGAAGATCTAACCTGTTTGCATAAGCATGAAGTCGGTTCCGGCACTATATGGGTAAAACGATGTTAATGTTCAGCACAATAAAATAAAGATGAATACAGCGTAGGTATAGCGGAATTCACACTCATTATGATCCTTGTTCATCTTAACATAGATTCATATAAAATTGTACAGAAAACGGTTCTGGTACTTGTATTTATGTTTACCTGTATAGAAATCCATACTGCTCTTTACTTGATGTCCGCCCAAGTCTATCGCTCACCACTTTCTGGTAGATATAATTTCCTCCTTGTCTGAATTATTAAAGATGATACTTTTGATTTTTTCGGTATAGAAGGGGAAAGGGCGATTCTGAATTTAAAGGCGACAATCTATAAAACAAATTTACACTCTTTAAGATGCCGTAACGGGACTGGCATGATTAAAAGCATTTTTCATTTAAAATGTCTTGGTTTCGAACAATTTGGTCTCAATTCTCTATTACTTGGATCTGTATTTTCCTCTATCGTCGTTTTTTCACGCGTTCTCTTTCTTTAGCTCTATGTCTATCTTTCTTACGTTCTGATGCTCTGTACGTCTTTCTTAATTTGTCTTTCTTTCGTACTTTGTCTATGTTTTGTGTGTCTCCCTCGCTCTCTGTCTCACTCACTCCCGTTGTAAGGCGAACTCTACGTACCTTTTGACGTATGCATTAACCGAGTCGCGAAGTATTTCAAAGGCAGTTTGGTGGGAATCCCGTATCTCTAATATCTGAACGACGTCATATCGACTCAATATCTAGGGCGAAACACATGGTACATTATATGGAACATTAAAATACAATAATACATAAAGTATATTTCAATATTGTGTACAAGAAAATTGTTACGAACCTATGGTTTCTATTATGAACCTAGCTCGCAACGAGAAAAGAAAGATAACCAGCAACAAGTATGACAAACAATAACAAGTTTATTTGATGAATTATAATAGCAGAATGATTATAATACCTGTGACAATCACTTCAAGAACTATAATTAATAAATCCAAAGATCCTTTCAATTGTTCTAAGCTCCCCTAGTAAATTCCAACACAAAGTGATGAAGCAGCACCACTCTGTTAAATCACACAATTTTCACAGTAACATAGATCAAGTACTTTCTAATAGCATACTACTTTTAGTCACACCAATCAACTCAGTGGTTTCTCTTTTATAAACCTATAGAACTTTCTAGTTGCACCCAGTAAACTTATTCTTGTTAGAACAATCTGGAAAAGAGGACATCCAGCAAAGCAGAGAGAATATCAGGAAATACAGTCAGAAGTAAAAGCTTAAAAACACACCAATGTGTAAGGGAAGGTGGATGTTCTTCCGACTGTTCTTATTTCCCTTCTTTTCTAGAACATCACAATCCTCAGAAGGCAAGACACTCAACACTTGTACGATAAATAAGGAAGAAGGGAGAAAACAATATCCCAGTCTGTGTTCCCTGACATGACAACGAATATAAGAGAAAACTTGAAAATGAAAACAGTTCGTATGTAAGGTCAATAATTCCGTCTTGCAGACCAGCAGTCAATAATCAAATATCCTACAACAAAATGTACATTGAAAAGTCCAATTATAAAAACATTGTTCAAACATAGATGTTATCCAATGATATACCTTTATGTTTGAGCAAACAACTAGAAGGCTCGGATATTCTTTTAACGGTTTCCTTACAGAAAAGCAATGGCAAACGGCGGTCTGTTAAGACATTTTTAAGGTATGATGGCCTGTGTATCTTCCATTATTCATCTTACAGAGGCGGAACTCTCTCACATGGCTCAATACAAATTCGAAATAGTTTTGGTAACGCTATAGTAGCCAATGTGTAACGAATATGCACTATTTTTCTTGTATCAGTCCCTATACGAGGTACGAATACCATCGTTGGGAAAAATGTTAGTAAGTCTAGGGCAAGAATCTTCCATCTAGACCCTAACATAATTCAATCGAATAGTTTGGGTTATTGTCAACACGAGTTTCAAATCAAACGGTTCTCCCAGAAAAAAGTACGAGGCTGTTAAATATCTCTTTAAAAGACATGGACGCAGAAAAAAGAGACATAAACTCTTAAATAGTTTCTTTGGTGAAGATGCAAATGCCCTTACCTTGTTGCATCATCAGGTCTAGAGTACAGAATGATATCAGGTTCTAGGTCAATGTCATAGGTCATGAATAGATTGTCTATATTTGGGCCAACGCCCATATATTATTAATATCTTATTGAGAGTGTTTAACCCTTACATTGCTAGGTAATTTTCTAGAAATAGATTTTTGTGCAGTCTGCTTTTCAAATCCTTAAATATCTGCTTAATTTCATTGTAAGGATACTTAGACTAGCCAATAGGTTAGATCACAGGTCAGCCGCCAATTTACTTGGTTCCTACCTGTTTGCATAAGCATGTAGTCGGTTCCAGCACTGTAGGTGTTAATCGAAAGTACAATTTTCAATTAATGCTTTAGAGATTGAATTATGAAATGTCGTGATAATGTCATAGAAATACCGTTTAAATCGTATGCTTGATATGCATTTAGTGTTTAACCTACATTTTCATCCAATGAGAAAGCGTCAATATGAAATTTTGTGTTGGTTTATTTTCCATAAACTACTATTCGAGCGTTCTATCTGGGCTCTATGAGACTATTACTCTGGTATCACGCATGCGCATAAATGTGTAGTTTTAGGCTCCACCTCCAAATCAATGACACGTGTAATTATTAAGCCTACCCTACGGTAGCGATGGAAAGATCGCTGTGACGTCGCGGGGAAGAAATAAACACAGAAATAAATAAAAAGGAATTACAATTAACTGGGTTATAGGGCTAAATCCTTTATCCTAACATCGTTGTGAAAAAAAGAAACTGAACTATATTAACCTTTTACCCCATTAGGAATAATGTTACGGGTACAAATTGAAAGTATCAACAGACAACACATATATACATTATGAAAAATCACAGTTTCTCTTTGAAATTGAAAAAGAAAATATTGTGACAAAAGGAGATGATCGCTATCGCTCCTTCCTTGGGGTTTCTATATAGTTTAAATTTCACTATCTAGCCTCTAACCTATATTTAGATATACACTGTGTATCTAGTGTGTATATATGTTTGCAGTATTTGAGACCCATTGCATCTTCTAAAACGACAATGTGGTTATGTTTATAGACACAACAACCGATCAGTGAAGGACAGTGTTGTGCACAGATTGTGAATGTATTTCTGAAAGGTTTTCTTTGGTCGTCGCAAAATCAAAACTTATAAGGAATGAGTGAAATCCTTATGGAAAAATTCATTCAATCGAACTTATGTCCAATGTATGTACTTTAAAAAAAAACTAATTCCTTACAATTAACACATTATCGTATGTATACCTTGCTTTGAGTTGAGTTCAAATGCGTTTCCAATTGTCAATATCTTTGGCTTTTCTATAATCCAGATTTTAAGTCTGTAGCATTGTTAATGTTTGCAGATGACAAAGAGCTAATTGCAAATAATGTCGGTGATTTGCAATAAGAACTTAACGTCGAAAACTCATTATGTTATGACTAGGTGAACATACCAAAGACATAAGTAGTTGTCTTTAAGAAAGAAGATACCAGCTTTCTAAAAAGGAACACTGGTCATACATGGGAAAAAACGAAAATTTTCTCAAATTTCTAATATGTCTGAGTGAGTGTTACTAATATGTTGTCGTTATATGAAATGGTAGAATGTTCTGCAGTCAAAGTCAAGTGAGTAAAATTGTTTATCCTCATCTATTTTAATAGTCTGCCACTCATTCCGATAAGTATATATTTAAGGTATTTGGCACAAAGATACGTCCAATTATGTTGTATGGCTCTGAACTTTGGGGGTCTAAACCATACAAACTGATTCGCACAGGGTCATCGATTTGCATGTTAACGCATCAATATGAACACATCGGGTTTATCCAATAGAAAACACCTCTGAAATAATAGGGATGACGCCATATTGTTTCCCGCGAGAATGACGTCACTTTCTTTCGTTTCTAAAAATAGAAGTTGAATGTAAAATCCAAAAAGTCGTTAAATTTGATTGAGGAAACAAGTATACATGTCACAACAACAAGTTCGCCATTTGGTATGAGTAACTGATCAAAAGTGATTAAAAAGGATGTCCAACACTTCCATACACATTGAACTACTTAACGTGCACGCTTAGAAAATGTGTTAATTGGCGGATGCCGATTTACCCGAAAAATTATAACCCTACACTTATACCCGAGGTGTATTTCACAGCTCACGGAAATACCCGAGTAGTTCCGATTGGTTAACGCATATTAATCGTAGTATGTCATGATATCCTAACCAAATTATGGCCTTGATAGTAATTATAAAATGGCTACGTAGACTTAGACTTAGAGTCTTAGACTTACACACGACTTACACAAGACTTACACTTAGACTTACACAACATGTACTTGTTAAATCTTACACAAGACTTACACTAAGACTTACACAACATATATTTGTTAAGACTTACACAAGACTTACACTTAGACTTACACAACATGTACTTGTTAAGACTTACACAAGACTTACACAATACTTACACTTAGACTAACACTTAGACTTACACAACATGTACTTGTTAAATCTTACACAAGACTTACACTTAAACTTACACAACATGTACTTGTTAAGACTTACACAAGCCTTACACAAGACTTACACTTAGATTTACACAACATGTACGTGTTAAGACTTACACAAGACTTACACTTAGACTTACACAATATGTACTTGTTAAGACTTACACAAGACTTACACTTAGACTTACACAACATGTACTTGTTAAGACTTACACAAGACTTACACTAAGACTTACACAACATGTACTTGTAAAGACTTACACAAGACTTACACAAGACTTACACTCAGACTTACACAACATGTACTTGTTAAGACTTACACAAGACTTACAGTTAGACTTACACAACATGTACTTGTTAAGACTTACACAAGACTTACACAAGACTTACACTAAGACTAACAGAACATGTACTTGTTAAGACTTACACAAGACCTACACAAGACTTACACTTAGACTAACACAACATGTACTTGTTAAGACTTACACAAGACTTACACAAGACTGACACTTAGACTTACACAACATGTACTGGTTAAGACTTACACATGTTGTGTAAGTCTAAGTGTAAGTCTTGTGTAAGTCTTGTGTAAGTCTTAACAAGTACATGTTGTGTAAGTCTAAGTGTAAGTCTTGTGTAAGTCTTGTGTACTTGTTTAGAATTACACAAGACTTACAAAAGACTTACACAAGACTTACACTTAGACTTACACAACATGTACTTGTTAAATCTTACACAAGACTTACACTTAGACTTACACTTAGATTTACACAACATGTACTTGTTAAGACTTACACAAGACTTACACTTAGACTTACACAACATGTACTTGTTAAGACTTACACAAGATTTACACTTAGACTTAGACAACATGTACTTGTTAAGACTTACACAAGACTTACACAAGACTTACACTTAAACTTACACAACATGTACTTGTTAAGACTTACACAAGACTTACACAAGACTTACACTTAGACTTACACAACATGTACTTGTTAAGACTTACACAAGACTTACACAAGACTTACACAAGACTTACACAAGACTTACACAAGACTTACACAAGACTTACACAAGACTTACACAAGACTTACACAAGACTTACACAAGACTTACACAAGACTTATACTTAGACTTACACAACATGTACTTGTTAAGACTTACACAAGGCTTACACAAGACTTACACTTAGACTTAGACAACATGTACTTGTTAAGACTTACACAAGACTTACACAAGACTTACACTTAGACTTACACAACGTGTACTTGTTAAGCTCTCTTATTATACGTTAGTAAACTATGATAGTCTGGGGTACGCCAGTTGAATAACATGCGTTCGAAATAAATAAAAAAGAAACAGTTTTTTAGATGTTTTGGAAAAAAATCCATTGAGGATTATTCTTTTACTGATATACACTCAGCTGCTCAAAGAGGGTTGGGCGGGTTGTTTTTAAAATTTAAATTATCCAGTTATTATGTATACAAACTCTCTTTAACATGAGATTTGTCTTAGTATAATCGATATAAGTTAATCTAGATCTTCCCTAACCAATGTTCGAACTAGCTCCCACTCCCTCATGGTTGAAATGGGCAAGCATCGCGAACTGTTTGATTTCTCCGACATTATTTTGTATCTTGACATTAGCAAAGCGCATTTTGAAACTAACAAATGCGTATAAGATACCTTTATACTTTTATACTTAGATTTATATAGATTTATACTTTAACTTATTTATGTTCCATCTATTGTGAAGCAAGTGCTTACACCTTATATCAATCATTCTCGATTCTGCTTTCTTAATTTTGCTTCCTAATTTGCTACATAACCAGTGCTCGCAAAGGATAAACAGAAAGTCTCAAAATGAACCCCACTGCCTCGTAATAAATCTACGACCCTCGTATTCCAAGGCTATCGCTCAATATCGTTCACTGTACATTGACTTTCTTCTAATCAATGCAAAAGGCTTACTCTTGACCATTATAGTACATATTCACCTACGAGTACAAGTCTAGAAGACAAGTCTTGCCAAAGACATAATAAACATATTAGGTATTTGGTCTTGCCAAAGGGTACTCAATGGTGAAATAGATGATTGTCATCGAGGATCGAACCTAGGTTTGCCGGTCTCTAGTCCCTGACGCTAACTATAACACCAACCCACACAAAATAATAACATAGAATGGCTAGCATTGCCATGTTATTACATCGACCTATACATATCATGACATACCTTGACTAACACGTCCACCACGTCGGGTTTGCTGATTTTCGACTGCCCGAAAACTTGTATGTTGAAGGAACCAATCAACAATGGCGGCTCGGCCAGATCCGGTATACTGGTATCTGACTGGTGTGTGGTATCCAAGACGAAAGACGAACTCAGAGTCACCGAAAGGACGATTATATCAACCAGTACAAGAACTAGTCTAGTCCCTAACGCCATTGTGAAGGATATGATGGCTTCACTATCAGTTGTATATATGTACAAGTGGGCATATCGCAGTATTAATGGAACTATTTTTGTCGCGTTATGAGAAAACCCATCTTAGCCCTTATACTGCTGGAACCGACTTCATGCTTATGCAAACAGGTTAGATCCAGGCCAGCCGCCAAGTAAATTTGCGACTGGCCTGTGATCCAACCTGTTTGCTAATTTGGGTATATTTCCTCAAGAAAAATTAAGCATATATATCTAAGTTTTTGGAAAGCAGAGGACACACAAATTTATTTTTAAAAAAATACCCAGAATTCTAAGGGTTAATACACCTACCAAAAATGTTGGTCGCGGACAACGTGTTATGTCGGTACAAGGGAGCTATGTCAGTGCTAGTTAAAATGACGTATAATTCTCGACCTGGATTGCCCGTTTTATATAGCAATCATACTCTACGAACAGAACAGAAAAAATATCTTTATTTTGACCCATGTCCATTACAACATACAATAAGGGTAGTAATGAAAATAACATTCAAACTGAAAAAAGCCACATCGATTGAGACGAACGGTAGTGCTTTCTTGGATCGCCATATACATTGGGGACATGCTGATCTACATTGACACTTTACGTAGAAACACATTCGTAATGGTGTTTAGTTCGCCCGTAAGTATGTCACGATGGTTTTATCGATTGACCGACAAAATCATGCTTAGTTATAGGACATATAGAAATACGGGCAAATAGGACGACAGAACGTCCAAGGATTGCCTCGCAGATTGTGGTTTTAGTCTTGTTGAAATATATGTTTTCTTCGAATAAAATGACACTATAGTTCTATTGAGTTACCGATATCTGAATTTTTGGTACAATTCCCATCTCCTTTCAGCCATTACCAATCAATAACGAAATTTTACTATTTTGATGCAGACAACTCTGGAGAACATTAACGAGCAATTTCTCCTTTTCTCACAATGTTTTCTGCCCTATCAGAAGGTTATGTTTCAATATCATCATTTTTTGAAATGTCGTCTGCAAACTCTTGGCGTTTAGTAAATGGTTAACCACCTTGAAGTGAAGCACATTCAAGTTGCAGCTTTAGTAAACTGTTTGAACGGTCTTTTATTTCAGTCCTTCGAAATAATTGAATGGGTATAGGAGTCTTACACCCAGTTAATGAAATGGGTCGACACCTTTATCACGTGACGCTAGCAAGGTGCCACCAGAAGCAATACATTACTATTCTTAACCCTTAGAATGCTGGGTAATTTTCTAAAAATATATTTTTGTGTCATATACTTTCCAAAACCTTAAATATCTACTTGATTTTGATGAGGAAAGATAATCAAAGTAGCAATCAGATTAGATCACAGGCAAGCCGCCAGGTAAATTGGCGCCTGGCCTTGATCTAACCTGTTTGCATAAGCATGAAGTCGGTTCTAGCACTATAAGAGGTTAACCAAATTTTCTTATCAAAGTACTGAAGGCCCCGATGATCATTGTATAGTTATTCAATGAAAACACATGTTTTTAGCAGCTTCCAAATGTAGATATCTAAAACGATCATTATCCAGTGATGAGGTTTGTTGAAATCACATTTTTAATATTTGTTACTCACACAACACATTTTGTAAGATAGTCTTTATCAAGATTGTTCACTTGAATTGTTTATTTAGATATATTCGGATACAAAAAGAACAAACAATTTTAAATACATGTATCATCATTTTAACGTTTATTTACACAAATGAATTTCATGGTATTGGGGAAGCCGTATTCGTAATGTGACCATATTATGTAAGAATGAATGATGCTCATATTTTTTTTATACAAACATCAGCTTAATGTGCCATACGATTCTTTCAAACAGTGGTTTACATATGAAGTTTGTGACATTGTTCACTCAAACTGTATTTATTCTGTATAGTCATTCATTAAGATATCCCTAGATACAAGCACCATAAAATAAACAAGTATTGAATGAAGATGTATACGAATGGTCATAGTTAAACGTCTAGTACCTTTAGTCGGTGAACAGTCCTATTCTGGATTATACGTGCGAACAGATAACATAATACAGAGATTAGTTAAAACTTGTTTATTTTATATCTATTGTGAATCAAGTTCTTCGACTTGGATTTACTACTCTCGATTTTGCCTCCTGGATACATAACCAGTACTCGCGCCGAATGTGGATAAATGAAAGGTAGCAAGGCAGACCCTTTACTCAATGGATTCGAACTTACTACCCTCGTGTCCTGAAGCCGACACTCTATGCCTGGACCACTGTCCACATACTATATGTCTCCATTATGAGTAGCAACAAATGCCTTTGCAATATATATTGATTTTTCTATTATGTTCAGCTTTGATCCAGTCACAATTCGTGTCGATTATCAGAAATATAAAATGCAAATGAGTCTAATAAAAAACCATAGCGTATAGTTTAAGGAACGGCAGCACCAATACCATTTTATGATATTTTTTGACGCGTGGATCCGAGATAAGGTCCTTAACAACACATTGCAGATAACCAAAATGACCCTATTGTTGTTACTTACTGGGAAAATCAGACCATATGAAAAACCAACAGTGTAGGATATACGGCAATACTAATATATAGATCATTTCTCGTTTTACGACATACGTTAATACTTTGGAGTGAAAAAGAGCGACTGTTCAAAACACTTCTTCTATGTTGTATCGGTAATTGTTTGTGAATATATTTTATGTTTTGGAAAAGTCCCTTTTACGCCACTCTACAATGAACCATACAACTAAAGGGAGTTTAATCAAACAAGTAAGCTTGAGTTGTATACCTTTATCTACCTTAGTTCCTTCTCTCATTATATTCACTATAGTCAATAGAAACAGGAACACATTTAGAGTCAGGAGTGTTATTGTTTCCGCTCACTACAGTAGCACCATTTTTATTTGACCCACTTCCATGTGGTCTAAGTTTTATAGTGTCACCTTGTTCATCCTCCGGTGACCTCCAGAAATAGTTATGAGGGACGAGAAAGAAAGAATATTGGTTCCAAACGGTTGACATCATTGGAGCGTCCTCGGTACCAGGAATATGGTTAATCCCCAGCGTTACCCAGGCAACGATGTCTTCGTCCAATAGACTCTCGTCGTTAATGAAGTCGTCAAACTCGAGTAGAGGTTCGCTAGGATCGTTTTGTACATATATGGATGATGCTTCTGGTTCGGTGTCCTTCCGTTTGGTAACAGTGATCGGATATTTGGACCAGGATGCAGAGTTTATCACTTCTTCTGATGATGAGTCGGTCAAAGGAGCTTTGTTAATGATTCTAAATGATCTCTCGGAGCCGTAACGGTTTTTAGCGTTCTTGTTATGGAATAAATGATATTGGTTGCTATTGAAGTCACTGGTATTATTCTCAGACTCTGTTTGTATCAGATTAGTTTTAATTTTCATTTGACGTTGGGTTTGGTTCACGAACCACGGGTGAGCGACAGTCTCTGTGTCAATATCTTCAATTGTGTATCGATTTAAATCACCAGCGACATCAACGTCAACTTTAAAGTTAAACAAACGTTGGTTTAGTTTGGCGACGGCACGTTCGTTAATAACGTTTCCGTTCTCCGCGACGTCAGGCCGGATAAATGTCGACTGGACGTACCCCGTAAGAGATACCCGGGTCTCTATGGCACCATTATTGTAGAAGAGATAGTCGATGATGTAGTCATAGTTCCAGATAGTGGCGATGGTTCTCAGCACCAGTTGGTAGTTCGGGGTCCCGCTGTAATACTCCCATCCACTCTCATGGTCATCCGTATAGTGTCTGTGCGAGGGAAGCTCAGAGTTCTTCTCAAACACACAGATGTTGTTTCTGGTCCTTTTCGCAGTCCCACTGTTGATCCAGTAATATGAGTCTACAAATACGGCATCTCCAGGACAATCTACACCCTTTACGAGCTCCATGCTGGATGCACCAATCATGTTTGACGATTCGTAGATATTGTCCTGGACCGCTCCATATCCACTGTAGGACATCATCGCTTCCTGAAGGCTTATCTCATACGATATTCTTGACCCTGCAAATAAAACATTGAAGATGCGTAGTCCGGTCGATGGTCGCATGTTAAAGTTGAACTGCCAGTTGTTATACTTGATTAACTGACCGGAAATGATAAACCGTTTCCCGCTGGGTTCGTAATACCTCGGTCCGGGTCGACGGCTCCCCTTGGTGGGTTCCTTTTTCGACGACTTTCCTTCCTTTTCGTGACGATGAGCGATCTTCTGAAGCCGACCAAGCCAATAAGCTTCCATTAACGACTCCGCATCGGGGAATGCCTGTCCGTTATATACGATGAGGTCTACGGACCATGTACTGGGATCAACTGGTCCCTTATCAACAAGCATTTCGATTCCCAAGGGTTGGCTGTAGAAGCCCTCGATATCAGGAAAAAACCGCACCCATGATTTACGGCCGTCGTTAGATTGTCCGTGGAGTCCTGTATCGAACATCTTCATACAGTTAACTCCACGTGTACAGTTATGGTAGGAAAGTCCAAAACTCTCCATCAACAATGGATGCAGCTTCTTTGTAATAGGGACCAGCAGTCGTTCAACAGCCATGACTTCGATTCTATCGGTAGGTCGGCTATTGAATGGGATCATGTCTCGTCGGAAGGCAGGGTTTCTGTAGTGTATGTACGAGGTTGGATTCGGTAATGGGGACACGATGTACTCCTCTACTCGAGGAGGTCGCAGGTTTCCTCTGAACACAACCACCTTGGCTTCCCTGGGAGGCCGTGTACGCCCTCTATCGATGAACTGTAGAACATCCGTCTTGTTGGGCAAAAACAGCTCGATCATGTATATATAACTACTGTTCACCGTTGCCGAATCCCATTTGGACAACTGTAACGTATCGTCTTCCAGCAAAAACCGGTTAACTGAGGACAGTTCATCCGGAGTGAGATCATCGAATACCCCGGGGTTGTTATAGTCACGTGGTATCAAATAGTCGGTACTTGTTGACGAGCAGTAATGCACCGTGCTGGCTTTTGTCAACAAGTAGATTATAATCACCAGCTGGACAACGGTAACTACGAGAAGTATTGACCCAATTAACCGAGCTGTGGCCTCTTTACGGAGCTCCAGGTAATCGCCCTCCTTCTTCTCTAGGGGCGTCTCCAGCATGGAAATATTGGGACCCTGAAATTCACATCATACAAAGGCTTACATAGTATATATTTTCACTTAGATATATAAATAAATTTGGCCTTTCAACACAAAGAGTAAAAAGAATCCTAGTCGAATAAATCATATTTCTAAGCTATTCAAAGTAAAGTCATACATTCATTAATCAAACATGTCACTTAAAAGTAAGCCGCCTAAGATTTGACGAACTGAAGAACGTTCTCATGAGCAATTTCTTCAATGGGCTTTAGCTCTTTGTTCTCAGTAAAAAGCCAATTTCGCTTAGTAAACATTCAATCCAAATATATGCATATTCCTGCGTGATATTGTAAACTATAAGAAAGTCCCATAAGCTTACTTAAACTATGTCAATTGTGTCATTTTTATAAAAAGAAAGAGCGTTAAACGGGGGAAGAAAGTTACAATGGTCGATGTGCAATATTGACGGACATCTAACCGCCTCTAACAAGTTAACCTTTGTCGAAAGGACGACATACATCCCCATCTTTGTAGAAGAATGACGACCGTTTACCTTCATGGAACATTGATATTCTTATCGAAGTGATGATGTACATGATGTAACCATTGATGAAATGGTGACGAGCAATTGCTTACTTTGGTATCATTGTTGAAGGGATCACAGATATCAAATTACCTCCAACAAAGATGTCCTTCCAGAAGTACTGATGAACATTTTTATATCCTTGGGGAAATGATGACGGATATTTGCCTACTTGAAACATTCTTATGGTCGACGAATTTTGCCCTCCACATACATAATTTTATATATTGCTGGGGAAATGGAAGGCGGACATTGGCCTTCTTAAACACTGATATCATTGTCAAAGGGATGTCGCACATTTGACAAGCTGAAACATTGGTATCTTTGAGGAAGAATTGACGGAGTTTAGCTACCTCAGACGTAGATATATTTTAGAGCTGAATGGCTGATATATGCATACCTCAAACATAGATAAATTTGGGAGCTGAATGGCTGATATTTGCATACCACAAACATAGATATATTTGGGGGTTAAATGGCCGATATTTGCATACCTCAAACAAAGATATATTTGGGGGCTGAATGGCCGATATTTGCATACCTCAAACATAGATATATTTGGGAGCTGAATGGCTGATATTTGCATACCTCAAACATAGATATATATTGGGGGCTGAATAGCCGACATTTGCATACCTCAAACATAGATATATTTGGGAGCTGAATGACCGATATTTGCATACCTCAAACATAGATACCCTTGGGGAAGGGTTCGCAGATTCCAGTATGGACAGTTTTCTTGCTGGTGTTCGAGTGACGGCAAATCTAAAAAAGACGTTAACAATCATGGTTTATCATATATTTTTACAACGACTATCAAAATAAGCTCTGATATAAACTAGTGTTTTCGTTAACAGCGATTGTAAGGCCTGTCTAAAAGGGGAATTATTGGCAGAAAAATAACAGATTGATTTTTGAGCTATACAATCCTTTGGGTCAGTGAAGTTTAACGGCGAGAGTTTTTGTTTCTGTATTAAAATGTACACAGTCCATTGTATAAGGTATGCTAAGTCGGTAATATCTAATGAAAACACTCGTCTTCAGCAACTTTAGAGTAAAGAAGTTATAAATTGATATTTGTTAGATGATGAGGATAATTTAATTTATTATTTCAATGTTTGTTACTCAAAGCATCATCAAGATCGGTGATTACCTTACATTACGGACAGTTCACCCCTTTAGCAACATGCTATTTATTGCGGGTGGTACCGGCTTTATATCATAACCTGATACACTTGATATAATAGACGATGTACATGTATGTCGTAGAAAATGTACTGTACATATCTTACTTAGGTCAGTGCATACGTTTGATTACAGACGGTACAACCCTAAGATTACGGACGATACACACATTGGATTGCAATAATGCATACCTTATATTAGGGGCAACACATACCTTTATAAAGGAGTATGCATACCTAAGATTACGGACGATTCACACATTGGATTACAATAGTGCATACCTTATATTAGGGGCAACACATACCTTTATAAAGGAGTATGCATACCTAAGATTACGGACGTCACAAATATTAGATTACGGACGGTACACAGTTGATTACGAGGGTACATACGTTACCTTAGGGGCAATAAATACCTTTTATTACGGACGATACATACTTTAGAATGTAGACGGCACATAACTTATATTAGGTACAATGCGAGCCTTTCATTCTGGACAGTATGTATTGATAATTTTTAGACGGTTCATACCTGAGCTTACGAACGGTGTCAGCAAGTTCGTCTTCATCTTCCGACGAATCCGATCCCCTGCTCATGCGGCCCCGTCTATCTCGACTCGACCGTGCTGGACTTGACGATGCGTTGCTGGCCTCATAACTCCGACTGTGGGAAAGCATGGTCGGTGATTCTAGCTCCTAACACTGGGGTTGATGAGGCGTCTACATTAAAACCGAAAAGAAAAATATTATTAACTTGCTTTGGCTTGTTTATACAACAAATCTAGGTACTGTTTACGTTGAAATTGGAAGTCATTTAACCCTTAGAATGCTGTGTATTTGTCTAAAATATATTATTATAATGTCTGCTTTTCAAAACCTTAAATATTTGCTTAATTCTTTTGAGGAAAGATACTCGGATGAGCAATCATGTAAGATCACAGGCCAGTCGCCAATTTACGGGCCTCTGGCCTGGATCTAATATGTTTGCATAAGCATGAAGTCGGTTCCAGCACTATAAGGGTTAAACGTCAATAGAAATGACATGATTTGTTTCTATATATTGCTTTCTCCACAAAGATATCTTGATCGTTGAGGACGGAGACCAAGCATCATTGTACGTATATGAAAACAGTTTGGAAACATATCTATTTAGATAAATGGTGTAAAACTCTACCAAACTTAGATAATTTCACAACTCTTTTTGAACTGATGCTAACAAAAACCTTGAAATTACTAGCTTTCTATGTTTCAAAATTACTAAAAACACATTGCCACTTGACTTCGTATCATTCTTGTAGTTTCACCATTTACTTTTTTTCTTAAATTTTATATGGATAAAATTGATGATAGTGTTAATCACATATGAACTTAATTTGAATTGTGTAATGTTTATTTGTGATGTTGGTTGGAAGCCTATATACCGAAATAAATTGTATTGCAGTGTATTATTGAGACAAAATATCTTATATACCAATACCAGAGAGATCATACGTAAGAAATGACTATATTGTTTGATTGTAATAGTCTATTAGGGAACACTTTGCTGTTATGATTGACGCAGTATGTAAAACAGCATGACAGCTTGTCAGCTTTCTAGAGGTACCAGGTATGTACCATCGCCTGGAGAATAATAGGGTACGCTTCGGGTTCCGCTAATATATAGAGTCCCGCAACTGTAAAATGGGTATTCTTTCATGAGGTTTTACGAACACATAAAAATAACAGGGGGAACCGCTAATAAACGGCATGAAAAACAATACAGCCTAATCAAAGCACTGTGAGGGGAAAGTCGTCGTTTCCAGATAAAACTATTTACTTTCAATCAAATTTCATATTCGTAACACAGGTGATAACTGGTGTCAAGAAGAGGACTTTCCACATTTGATATGTTTTAATTCCAGATCGGGCATTCTTCCGTGACACCGAGGTCCGGTGAGGAAAATTTCCACGTTGAATGCGGATGGTAAACGATTCAAATTCGGGCAGGTGCTCCCAGTATATCATCAATAGATACCATGTTATATAGATAAATTTATTTCAACATTGAGCAACAGATAAACGCTTCGATTTAAAACAATACCTTCTTGAAATATACCTTATGTTTGTTTGCATTGGGCTTTAAAGCCGTGTCAACAATTGTTCTGTTATGTAACAGCTTTCCTGGATTCACCAGTTATAGACCAGGGTACCGTTTTACTAAACTGTTTACGCTTAAGATATCCGTAAGTCTAAAACAACAATTTCTCTTTTATCAATATTTGGCTAAGCAATATTGCAAAGTAACACATCATTGGAATCGTCTCTCCGAGATGCTTCCAATGACGTGTCACATTGCAATATTGAAGATATTATCCATGTTAATCAATTATGACTTACGCAAACATTTTCCGTAAGTTGTTTAGTAAAACGGGCCCCAGGTCTCTGAAGTGTATTGCCAAAGGACACTCCCACTAAACTGCAATACAAAGAAATTACAGAAAGGGATAATTTCCCTCTGTAGCACTATAGATGATGGATATATTGTTTATTTCAAACCTAAAGTTTGGGTCATAAAAGAAATTGTAGTTAGATCCAGATACCAGATTTATGTTTAAAGACACGGTGCTCGAATTTGGAAAAAAATGTGGAAAATAGCAATAATTAACCCTTAAATATAGAAAAGAAAACACAACAATAAGACAGATGAAAGCAGCTATTATCTTGTTTTACGTTTAATAGTTAAAGCTGTGAGGATGAAACTGTTGTTTACGTTCAGCAATGGGTCGATGCTCACCTGTGATCCCTATTAATAATCATAACGGCGATGTGATAAGGGTCTTTACGGGCCAATCGTGAATTATGCTAATAATCCACATTAGTGATATATTCATTAACCCTTTACCAACCGCCAAATTTTCGATTGTACCGAATTAAAAGAGTTTGCAGACGACATTTCAAATGGTGATGATATTGAAAAATAATTTTCTAAAAGGGCAGAAAACATTGTGGAAAAAAAGTGAAATTGCTCGTCACGAGCAATTTCACCTTTTTCCAACAATGTTTTCCAGGGTCGTGTGAAACAATCTGGTTAAATGTCGTAATTGTCTGGTAATGGATTAACAAGATACACTCTGTATCATGCAGCAGACGATTCAAGAAGTTTATTTCTGAAGAAAATGTTTGCCTTTTCGGCAAAAAAATGTGTAAATAAGACATTTTATTTTCATATTTTCTCACAACCAAACAGCCTGTTTCTGTAACACAGTGATGAAGATAAGTGTAATAAAGCAATTAACCTGTTTAATTGTTGACAAGTAATTGAAGCGATTACATGACACTTTGAATAATATAAATCGCCATTCCGTAACTAGTTCCAGAGTTTTTATATCAATGTTCATAACTGCTGATGAAAGTAAACGAGTAAAACAATTAATACAACCTTATCAAAAGCAGACATTGTGACCTTTATACTCAGCTCTTTTTCTAGATTCATGATGAATTATATATATCTGTATATATGTTGGAAAGTGCTAGTGAAAGTAAACGAGTAAAACAATTGATGGAACCTTATTAAAAGCAGACACTTTGTTCTTTATACTCAGATCTTTATCTAGATTTATGATGAGTTAAATATACATGCACGAAAGAGCAGTTTCTTGACCATAGGTGTTTCAAGCAAGGTCAATTAGATCACCAACCAATAACACACTTCATATAAGGACTTTGACATTAGTTAAAGAGTATTCGAAATTTCAAGCTTTAACCCTTATAGTGCTGGAACCGACTTCATGCTTATGCAAACAGGTGTGATCCAGGCCTGTGATCTAATCTGTTTGCTACTCTAAGTATCTTTCCTCATCAAAACTAAGCAGATATTTAAGGTGTTGGAAAGCAGACGACACAAAAATCTATTTTTTGAAAATAACACAGAATTCCAAGGGTTAAGGTGATATGAAGTTCAAAAGAATGGTATGATATAGTATTATAGCGAAAACTAAAACAATCACTTACTGTGGTGTGTTTCACTGTGTATTATCGCGTTTTAGTTCAGGTTAGTAGTCCCGAATTGTATCTATGAACCTCCATCAAACTTTTTGCGCACACAATTAGTACGTTACTGTCACCTACAAACTCGAGCACAGAACAACCCTCTATACTTCCCCGTTAAGGTAAAGTCGGCCATTAACAGGGTTCTGGTGCTGAATGCCTGCTCTACATCCCTGATTGCGCGGGCTTGATACGGGGATTGGGCAACAGTACGTAGGGTAAATAGACGCCCTTCTCAACTATATTATTGTACTAACTAGTTATAGTTATAGTAAGTTACTGACACATATCCCATATGGGTCCTCTTCGTCAATACCGTACCTACATTTTTTCAGTTTTGTAACGGCTTTCCTGGATGCACCAGTACTAGGATAGGGCTCTAAAGTGACTTACCAAAGGCCACTCCTACGAAACCAGAGTTGTCGATGGGGCTCGAACGGTGCATCGATCAAGGTCTTGGTAACAAAAAAAAGTCGTCGCTTTATTTTCTAGTTTCGGAAGGTCAAAGGATAGTGTATAGTGTAAATCAATATGTGTTAAGCAGCCAACCTGTCTTAAACAGCCAATTTACTCTGTCCCATAGGCTGGCCTCTTAACACAAGTTTGACTGTATTTTAAAAACAGTCCCACCTCTAAATTTGGTCCGAAACTCAATAGTAAAAAATGTTATTGCGTTATAGGGGTTTTGGTTACTTCCTTCTTTTAGTTTATATGTCGTAAATTATGAACGTCTATGGTTTGAAAGTGAATATTGTGACAAAGGAGTAATAATCTGAATGATCGCTTTTCTTTTTTTGACAGTTTCATTTAATTGATGCTTTTTTCATTATCTTTCGTCAGCTAAAATAATCCTAATGTAACTAAATCAATCGTCAACGTTTATGCCGCTTTCAATTGCATTCGTATTTGAAAACTGTTTCCATTTAAGCAAATGTGCTGAACAAATGTAAAACTAACCCATAATTTGACTTTTTTAAAACCAGTTGCACATGACCTTAATTTTCGATTAGAATTTGGTCGTTTTTATGAATCGTGTGCGCACAAGGGGGACGTTATCTAATATTTGTTCAAGTATGTACACATTTGGCCATGGATTCTGTGCTATGAAACTATCTCAAAACGTCTACTATCACATACTGATAGCTCTCCCAACGCTCTCGTTGAAAACTCGCCCAATTAGATAGACAAACGGAGTGACAAAGATCAGCCGGGGAAGATTACAACTTGTTGCCATCTTAAACGTCGTGTTCGGAAAATGCGCACCGTTCTCAGCAGTGTTTCTTGTCTTTGATAAATCATGGAATAACCCTTGCTGGGTATTTTGCTAAAAATACGTTTTTGTATCGTCTGCTTTCTGAAAGTTTAAATATCTGCTTAGTCTTGTTGAGGTAAGGTGCCCAGAGTAGCAAACAGGTTAGATCACAGGCCAGCCGCCAATTTACTTTGCAGCTGGTCTAAATCTAACCTGTCTGCATAAGCATAAAGTCGGTTCCAACACTATAAGGGTATATATTTCAAACTAAAACCGCAAAGACAACTTAGATATCTATAGATTATGAATTATGCTCACACATAAATGAACATACCTATTAAGAACATCATCATTTAAGCATTTTTGCTGACAGCTTTAGCTAAAGAGCGACACATACCTGTCGAAATCACAGAAAAAGCTACCATAATGTTCACCAATGTAAATGGATAGGGACCATTGTAAAACTGTAGGGGAAAGTTCCGTTACAAGTATCATCAAACATGACATGGTTGCTTTTCTTAATTTCAATTTAATATGTATATGGAAGAGAAGAATTCAAATACGAAGACTGCGAAGAATCATAAGAATATTCTTACATATGTTTGACAGAGTGTTTCCATGACAAGTGTCACCAATAGACTAAACTAAATGCGTTTAATCGGAACAGTTTTTTCCTTCACGAGCTTGCAATCTCAAAGTGAACTAACATGGCTGAATACAGAGATAACCCTTTAGTAAATGTTTCGACGTTTGAATGAGTACAGTAGGAAAATTCGTGTTTGTCTCGTTACTGTAATTCAGTGTTTGCGCCAAGACTCTTATTATTGAAAGATTGTTTGATCATAGGAATGTAATTCAATGTACTTATTTAACCCTTACAGTGCTGGAACCAACATCATTGCTAATGCAAACAGGTTAATTCCAGGCCTATGATCTAACCTGTTTGCTACTTCGATTGTCATTCCTCATTAAAATTAAGCAAAAACATGTATTTTAGGTTTTGGAAAGCAGACGTCACACAAATCTTTTTTCATAGAAACACCCAGCGTTCTAAGTTTTAAAGTTGTGTCGCAGATCAGCCAGTTTTCTCGGAATCCTTTGGTATGGGTTCTATTGAATCAACAAATGTATAGACTAATCAGTTTGAAACACATCGAACAAAACATCAGTAACGTCCTTTCGATTCGTATACAAACGCAAATTGATTGCGACAAAAACGTAAACAAAATGGCCATTAAGATTTGCCGTTGCCTTCCACCCCTCAGTTTGTTTCGAACCCTCCGTTATCATAGCGTTTAGTTCTATTGCGACGCTCTGCTCGTGTTTGAATAAGGAATTTGGGTCTGTGAAGTTGGCAGAGCGCAGAACGCAGGACATTCAGCAGAACAGTTAAGATAGACACGAAATATTTAAGATAGACACGGATTTGAATGTTCTGCTGGCAGAGCATCCCAGCAGGACAGTCTAGCAGGACAATCGGATTTTTTTAATGTTCTGCTGGCGGAACGCTCTAGATAACAGGACAGTCTAGCAGGACAGTCGGATTTTTTTAATGTTCTGCTGGCGGAACGCTCTAGCAGGACAGTCTGGCAGGACAGTCGGATTTTTTTAATGTTCTGCTGGCAGAACGCTCCAGCAGTCTAGCAGGACAATCGGATTTTTTTAATGTTCTGCTGGCGGAACGCTCTAGATAACAGGACAGTCTAGCAGGACAGTCGGATTTTTTTAATGTTCTGCTGGCGGAACGCTCTAGCAGGACAGTCTGGCAGGACAGTCGGATTTTTTTAATGTTCTGCTGGCAGAACGCTCCAGCAGGACAGTCTAGCAGGACAGTCCGATTTTTTTAATGTTCTGCTGGCGGAACGCTCGAACAGGAAAGTCTAGCAGGACAGTCGGATTTTTTAATGTTCTGCTGGCGGAACGCTCTAGCAGGACAGTCTAGCAGGACAGTTGGATTTTTTTAATGTTCTGCTAGCGGAACGCTCTAACAGGACAGTCTAGCAGGACAGTCGGATGTCTTTAATGTTCTGCTGGCGGAGCACTCCAACAGGAAAATCTAGCAGGACAGTCGGGTTTTTTTTAATGTTCTGCTGGCGGAACGCTCTAGCAGGACAGTATAGCAGGACAGTCGGATTTGTTTAATGTTCTGCTGGCAGAACGCTCCAGCAGGACAGTCTAGCAGGACAGTCGGATTTTTTTAATGATCTGCTGGCGGAACGCTCCAGCAGGACAGTGTAGCAGGACAGTCGGGTTTTTTCAATGTTCTGCTAGCGGGACACTGCAGCAGGACAGTCTAGCAGCACAGTCTAGCGGAACAGTCGGATTTTTCAATGTTCTACGAGCGGAACGCTCCAACAGGACAGTCTAGCAGAACAGTCGGATTTTTTAAATGTTCTGCTGGCGGAATGCTCTAGCAGGACAGTCTAGCAGGACAATCGGATTTTTTTAATGTTCTGCTAGCTGGACACTCCAACAGCACAGTCTAGCAGAACAGTCGGATTTTTCAATGTTCTGCTAGCAGAACGCTCCAGCAGGACAGTCTAGCAGGACAGTCGGGTTCTTTCAATGTTCTGCTAGCAGCAATGTTCTGCTAGCAGAACGCTCCAGCAGGACAGTCTAGCAGAACATTCGTTTTTTTTTAATGTTCTGCTAGCGGAACACTACAGCAGGACAGACTAGCAGGACAGTCGGGTTTTTTCAATGTTCTGCTAGCGGAACACTACAGCAGGACAGACTAGCGGGACAGTTGGATTTTTTCAATGTTCTGCTAGCGGAACGCTCCAGCAGGACAGTCTAGCGGAACAGTCGTGTTCCTTCAATGTTCTGCTAGCAGAACGCTCCAGCAGGACAGTCTAGCAGGACAGTCGGGGTTTTTTAATTTTCTGCTAGCGGAGCGATTTAGCAGGACAGTCAAGCAGAACCGTCGGGTGTTTCAATGTTCTGCTAGCGGAACGCTGCAGCAGGACAGTCTAGCAGGGCAGGTGGATTATTTTTAATGGAAACAAATGGAAAATATGTAGTATAACAATGAACCAAAAACATTTAAACAATTACGTTCTTCTTAGTCCTTAATCTGTTAGAAAACAATAGTACAAAAACCACGTTTCTAATCATACATTGTTTTGGTCATTAATGTAAATATAAAATAGGGTACAAATATTTGCATTAAGTCACTTATCTTAAAATACCATATTTTTGCGCTAAGATAATTCAGGAACTACCTGGTAACATGAAACCAAGATGACTTATCAGGAAATACGACAGTTTTGTTGGGAACAATCTGTAACAATTCACTGTTAATGAGGGACCAAACCCAGTATTATCTTATTTCTAATCTATTTACCCCGAGTTTGTTTGAGTAGGCTTTAAAAACACGTGATAGACTGTCCTTCTAGAGCGTTTATAATATAAAACAAAACCCGAGTGTCCTGTTAGAATGTCCTGTTCGATTGTCTTGCCAAAACTGCAGTCAAAAACAGTCCTGTTGGAGTGTTCCGCCAGCAGAACATTAAAGAAATCCGACTGTCGTGCTAGACTGTCGTGTAAGAGCGTTCCGCCAGCATAACATTAAAAAAATCCGACTGTCCTGCTAGACTATCCTGTTGGAGTGTTCCGCCAGCAGAACATTAAAAAAATTTGACTGTCCTGCTAGACTGTCCTGTTGGAACGTTCCGCCAGCAAAATATTAAAAAAAATCTGACTGTCGTGCTAGACTGTCCTGTTGGAGAGTTCTGCCAGCAGAACATTAAAAAAATCCGACTGTCCTTCAAGACTGTCCTGTTAGAGCGTTCCGCCAGCAGAACATTAAACAATCCGACTGTTCTGCTAGACTGTCCTGCTAGAGCGTTCCGCCAGCAGAACATTAAATTAAAACGACTGTCTTGCTGGACTGTCCTGTTGGAGCGTTCCGTCAGCAGAACATTAAAAAAATCTGACTGTCGTGCTAGACTGTCCTGCTAGAGCATTCTGCCAGCAGAACATTAAAAAAATCCGACTGTCCTGCTACACTATCCTGTTAGAGCGTTCTGCCAGCAGAACATTAAAGAAGTCCGACTGTCGTGCTAGAATGTCCTGCTGGATCGTTCTGCCAGCAGAACATTAAAAAAATCTGACTGTCCTGCTAGACTGTCATATTAGAACATTCTGCCAGCAGAACATTGAGAAAATCCGACTGTCCTGCTAGATTGTCCTGTAAGAGCGTTCTGCCAGCAGAACATTAAATAAATCTGACTGTCGTGCTAGACTGTCCTGCTGGAACGTTCCGCCAACAGAGCATTAAACAATCTCGACTGTCCTGCTAGACTGTCCTTTTGGAGCGTTCCGCCAGCAGAACATTAAACATTTCCGACTGTTCTGCTAGACTGTCCTGCTAGAGCGTTCCGCCAGCAGAACATTAAACAAATCCGACTGTCCTGCTAGACTGTCCTGTTGGAGCGTCCCGCCAGCAGAACATTAAATAAATCCGACTGTCCTGCTAGACTGTCCTGTTGGAGCGTTCCGCCAGCAGAACATTAAAAAAATCCGACTGTCCTGCTAGACTGTCCGGCTGGAGCGTTCCGCCAGCAGAACATTAAACAAATCCGACTGTCCTGCTAGACTGTCCTGCTGGCGCGTTCCGCCAGCAGAACATTAAAAAAATCCGACTGTCGTGCTAGAATGTCCTGCTGGAGCGTTCTGCCAGCAGAACATTAAAGAAATCCGACTGTTCTGCTAGACTGTCCTACTGGAGCGTTCTGCCAGCAACACATTAAAAAATCTGACTGCCGTGCAAGACTGTCCTGCTAGAGCGTTCTGCCAGCAGAACATTAATAATACTCGACTGTCGTGGTAGACTGTCCTGTTGGAGCGTTCTGCCAGTAGAACATTAAAAAAACTCGACTGTCCTGCTAGACTGTCCTGTTGGAGCGTTCTGCCAGCAGAACATTAAACATATCGGACTGTTCTGCTAGACTGTCCTGTTAGGGCGTTCCGCCAGCAGAACATTAAAGAAATCCGACTGTCCTGCTAGACTGTCCTGTTAGAGCGTTCTGCCAGCAGAACATTAAGGAAATCCGACTGTCCTGCTACACTATCCTGTTGAAGCGTTCCGCCAGCAAAACATTAAAAAAAGTCCAACTGTCGTGCTAGACTGTCCTGTTGGAGCGTTCTGCCAGCAGAACATTGAAAAAAACCGACTGTCCTGCTAGACTGCCCTGCTGGAGCGTTCCGCTAGCAGAACATTAAAAAAATCCACCTGTCCTGCTAGACTGTCCTGCTGGGGTGTCCTGCTAGCAGAACATTTAATTTAATCCGACTGTCCTGCTAGACTGTCCTGCTGGAGCGTTCTGCTAGCAGAACATTGAAAAATCCGACGGTTCTGCTAGACTGTCCTGCTGGAGTGCTCTGCCAGCAGAACATTCGAATCCGTGTCTATCTTAAGTATTCCGTGTCTATCTTAACTGTTCTGCTGAATGTCCTGCGTTCTGCGCTCTGCCAACTTCACAGACCTAAGGAATTTTCCACTTGCTGAATTGCCCATCAGGTCCGCATGGATGGCAAAATCAAGTGTACGTATTGCCCAGCATGTCCAAAGGCCTTAATGGACACATGACATTACAATGAAACGTTGCTAACATATATACAGACAAGTGCAGCAAATGATCGGGTAATTATGAACAAGTAGATCAAAAACGTATTTCGCCACAGCGGCCCGATCAAGCTCAGGGATAGATCTACCATACGTAAACAGTAAGACAAAACCCCTGCTGGAGCTGAATTAATGATTCATTAATAGATGTATGTGCATAGCTTTCAAGGTAATCGTCAGTTTCGTAATAACCACTTCATCTAGATATATAACAAATTCCTCTGGTTGCAAACAAACGTCCCAAGTTTCTTATTTAGAAATACAAACAAAACAAATCAATGTCGCTTAACGTTTTATTAATATAAAAATCTAAAAAAAAAGAAAAATGTAATTTTTTAACGTTTCTTTTTTTAAATGATCTGAGTGATAGACACTTTGTCCTTTTGCAAAGTGAAATGCGAAACTTTTTAATTGGTTCGGTCAAACTTCGTACTGACAACAGTTAGTTACATCACAATAGCCGGTGATTAATGTTAGATGGAGTAAGACCCGATTATGATTTCGGGAAACATCAAAGTAGAAACACAACTTCATACTATTCTACCTCTAGATATGAAAATGGTTTTGAATTTCATACAGACAGGAATGGTAGAATGGTATTTATGTGTGTGTGCCCCAGTCGACCATTTTAAACACTGTTTTACAGAGTTCCTTTCAATCATAAACGGTGTAAACATTTACCAGCAGTTCATTAATGGTATACAAAGATGAATTCAAACAAATTTCAATATCACGTTGCCGGCATTGAAATATTAATCTAATGGATATGTTTTGAAGGACTGTTCATGAAGTGATTAACAGGCGCTTCTTGGTGTCTACCCGTCACAGTTACAGCCGATCAAGTTACTCAACGTTTATGCCTGAATCCATCAAACTCGAACGGACCTTTGTTCCTGTTGATACAGGTTGATTCGAACGATTGTCCATTACTGTTGACGGCGGCTTTACCTTTATTTCCCGTAGGTCTTATCACTACAGTGTCTCTAGAATCACGGGACGGGTCCTCATTGAAATAGTTGTGTGGGGTCAGGAAGAATGAATATTGGTTCCACGTGGTGGGTGTGGAAGGTACATCCTCGGTCCCAGGGATATGATGCGTTCCCATGGTAACCCAGGCAACCAAATCTTGGTCCATTAGACTCTCGTTGTCGATAAACTCCTCGAAGTCTAGTACGGGATCCCAAGGGTCGTTCTGGGCAAACAATGACGATGATTGTCGCTCGGATTCCTTCCTTTGTGTCACGATTAAAGGGTATTTGGACCATTTGGCAGCGTTGGCTATGTCTAAATTCCCCATTATATTCAACACCGGTGATTTGTTGAGAATCCTGTATGCTCTTGTTGTTTCGAAGTCGTTCCTGGATTGTGTGTTTTGTATCAAATGGTATTGTAGCTTGTTTGGCTCTACCACAGGCGTCTTGGATTCCGATTTATGTACAACTCGATCGATTTTCATCCTTTGCCTGTCGCTACCTTGGATCCACGGATCGCTAAATGATTCGAGACCCAGATTCAACGTGGAAAATCTATTCTTCTCCCCAGCAATATCAAGGTCGACTTTATAGTTATATATGTGCAGATGAAGGTCAGCAACAGTATGATCGTGAATGAAACTTCCGTACCTCCGCTCTTCAGGAAGTCCGAATGTTGCTTGAACATAGCCCGTCGCCGAGACCTTTACTTCGATCGCCCCATTGTTATAGAATATGTAGTCAAAGATGTAGTCATAGTTCCAAATGTTGGTGATAGTTCTGATGATCAGATGGTAGTCGTTAATACCTCCGTAGAAGCTGTAGCCACCTTCGAAGTCGTTTGCATAATGCCTCCGCATGGGAATTCCACCATTGTTTTCGAATATACAAATACTGTTCTTGGACCTTTCTCCCATAGTGAAAGTATCAACAAATAAAGCAGTTTCTGGACAGTCCACACCTCGGACCAGTTCCATAGAGTTTGATCCCATTGTCCACCCCGAGTCGTAATAATTACTGATACTCTGTACGGGACCGAAACCCGTATAGAAAACCAGAACTTCCTGTAGCGCCAGCTCATAGGCTATCCGCGTTCCATTAAACTTGACGTTAAAGATCTGCAACCCAACAAATGGATTCATATGAAAGCTGAAATCCCATTTATTATATTTGACAGATTGACCTTTAACGGTAAAACGTTTACCTTCCGGTTCAAACAGCATTGGTCCCTGTTTCGGCTCGTCAGGAAAGGATTTCCGCGATTTGTAAGAGGAGTAACTTGGATTAACTGTGTGGTCATGAATGTGTAAGAGTTTTAACTTATTGGACAAGAAACGTCTCATTAAACTATTAATACTATCGAATGATTGTCCATTATATACGATCTTTTCGACGTGCCACTCACTAACGTTTATTGACTTGTGATCTACCAGCATTTCTAACCCGAGGGGATGTATGTAGAATCCATCCACATCTGGGAAAAACCAAAACCACGACCTTCTTTCTCCACTTGCGTACGCTCTTGGAGCAAAATCGAATATTTTTAGACAGTTATGTCCCTTTGTACAGTTATGGTAACAAAGCCCGTAACTTTCCATAAGCAAAGGGTACATTTGTTCGGTAGCTGCATTGATCACTAGATTAAACAAATACTTGTACTCGACTGAATCGGTCGGTCGGCTTGGGAACGGTATGGGATGTCGACGAAATGACGGGTCCTTGTATGCCTCTATTGTCCGTGGGTGGGGTAATGGGTACACCAAATACTCCTCAACAATGGGCTCGGCTTTATCACCCCGTACCAGAATCGCCTTTGCCATACGCACCGGTTTAGATCCGCCCCTATCAAGGTAGTGTATAACGTCTGCTTTGGCAGGCAGGAACAAATGCACCATGTAGATATACGTACTGTTAACGGTAGCGACATTGTTCTCCTTAATGTTCAAGTTTTGGTCGGCCATTAGGTACCGTCTTGCAGCCTTGTACTCCTCCGGCGTGAGATCGTCGAACACATCCGGGCGTTTGAGGTTTCGTGACGTCACGTAATCCTCGTCACGATACGTGCAGTAAGGAACGTGACGGGGCCGCGTGGCGAGGTAAATAACGGCGACGAGGAGCACAATCACGAGAAAGATCAGACCCGTCAACACCATTTCGCGTCGAACGTTCCTCTTCTCTTTCGCCGCGTCATCGCTGACGTCATGCTTCTCGACCGCGGTCGTCAACGGTATCTGTAATAGACGACGAATATGATAGGTTAACACACAGGTTAACAGGCAATACTGTTTTTACCGACCATGTATAAAAAGAGTACAAAATCGTGCTGAATAGGATTATTTATTTGGTTATACGGGGTTTCAAATCGCGTTAACGCCATTACAGTTATGTTTCGATGCCTGACTGAAGATGGTGGAGGAATAACCAACCTTAAACTACCAATAAGGTCTGGTCAAGCAGGATAGAACTATCGGCATTCTGTAAGTCAGTCGGGAGACAGCCTCTCATGAAAATACAAATAGCGTCACCGGAATTTGAACCCACGCGGAGAGGGGCCATGTGATTATAAGTCCTATACACTTACTAATTAATACGCAACGGAGGGCGAATAAGATCAATAGCGGATTGATAAGGACGTCAGTCGTTCAGAAAGCTTCTATTGGGACTTCAGAATGACTTGCACATGTGACAAAAAGACTTTTCACCCACTTTTTAAGATTGGCTGCTTTAAACAGACTGGAAAGTACTTTTAATGTGAGAGAGTTATACCGTCACCGGTAAGGAAAAATGAAAGCTACTTTTCACCACGCGTACTTATTCATATATGGTAAAAAATAAACTAAAAAATGTAATATAGAAAATTGTTTAATAAATGGCCATCTGCACTTGAATTATAATTACAGATCAGATGCTGCAGATAGTTCAGTCGGATCTTCGATGATATTTGGCCTGAATGCGTTTTATATTGAATCGACGCATAGAATGGACAATCAATAGAATTTATCTTACCATAGGGGCGGTCTGTTCGGGTTCCTGTATTTCCAATTCATCTTTCCTTTGGGCCACAGAGCTTCTGGAATGGAGAAAACCCATAGACATTTTATGTGCAAGTATATAACAATCCTACGAATAACCTATATAGACAAGGTTTGTACCGAAAACCTTTGGAACTAACAAAATACATATATGGGTACCGTTTTACTAAACAATAACGACGTTTGACCAGTTTGTTGCAGAGGCTCTAGCAAACGTTGTGGGAAAAGGAGAAATTGATCTTTTCCTACAATGTTTTTAGCTCTATCAGAAGATAATTATTCAATTTCATCAGATTTTGAAATGTCGGCTGCAAACTCTTTCAATTTGGGACAATCGGAAATTTTGTGTTTGGGAAAGGGTTAACGGAAAAAAAAACTTCAAGAAACGTAGACTGGTCACTAAAGTGAGCTGCCCGCCTTAATACAGCGGCAATATTACCAGCTAGCCGTACAAGCATGCATTGATAGTGCCGCCATTTCAGAACAAAATGAAGTCCAGATGTTTCGCTAACGAATGTGTTTTAAAACGAAACATCAGTCATTATGAAACATGTTATGCTGTAACATTAAACGGGTTGTTCGTGTTTAGGTATGATAATTAGTATGTGTAGGGTACAATTCTATGAATGTTGTTTTCTTTCTTCTTTTGATCGGTGTAACTGGACAAGACAGAGCAGGAAAGGACATCAGAAAATAAAAAATACTGCATTTGCAAATACTTGCACGATCATAAATGCACTTGAAACTACAGTGCAACAAACAGCAACTCATGTGTAGCTTATTTCGATTATCTCACCCTATCTCAGACTTTACTGGTGTAAGGAATTGAGAAACAGGATACATGGGGGAACTTTTAATTACGATTTATTCACCACTATTCGTTAAGGTTCAAACAAAGGAAATGTTGATCGATTTGACTGGCACAATGTGCTACTTAGTACCAATAGTAATGCTGCACTGCTTCAAATAAGCGTGTCAAATGTACTAGACAATGTATGTTTACATGTAATTAATACGTAGAAGTTACAACGCGTGCATCAAGACATTTCTAGTAGATTGCATCGATATTTTTTTAATCAAACTCATGTGAAAAAATTCAGAAATCAGGTATTTCCTTCATCCGAAGGTAAATGACATATTTAAGACTATCCACAGGGGCTTGAAGCAATGCATAACTCCCAAATACATGTATCTTATATAGTATATATACATGGATTTGTGAGGTGTACATTGATTCAAGCCCCTGTGAGACAATCCGCTTCATCAATGAAGTTAAGAGGGCTGTGATGTGTTATCTGCTTCTATCATGAAGAAAATATGGTAGTGTGTCATTTAAGCAGTATCGACATACATATTCCTTAAATTATCATTGGTCGCACTTAAGAGCGATAGTAGTAATACATATATGGTATGAACAACAAGGGCATTACCCATTACTGTACTTCTTTAAATGCTAATTAGGCAGTATTACAGTTAAACACCCATGTTATACATAGCCTAAAGTAGCCTGGGGTCCTGACCCGTGCGCATGGGCCAAGATCCGAGGCTAAATCTATTGTAACCTTGAAAGTATACCTAACACCCGCAAAGAAAAAGTGTATTTTTATCATATCGGAACAGCTGAATTATGTTTACAGTAACCCAACTACGCAGATTGTCCATTTAAAGTGTTATGTTGCAAACATTTCACAATTCTTATCAGCGGGATTTATTATCACGAGTTTAAAAAATGGAAAAGTTATATATGCTTTTTGACACTCCTCTTTGAAATACACAGTTCGACTCTTCTAACTATTATAAACTACTTTGGACCTGAAGTTTCGGACGGCATTAACATCCTGACAAAAAACCGGCTTCATGGTTGAGAGCAAGTTATCCTGTTTGTGTAATTGAATACAATGTTAGCTTATCTATGGTGTGGGTCTTCATTGCCCATTCACATATTGGTATTGATATAAAAGTTTAAAAAATACATATTACAGAAAAAAGATCATGAAACCTTAAACTACAATACCTCGAAAGTTGAAAAAATATGATGTCGAAGTTTTATGTTTTAACTTTGAGTGATATCATTCTCCGATTGAATTATTTGATTAAAAGACCATCAAACGTCAATCGGTTAAAAGTCCCAATTCAATCCAATTCCCTCCTTTAGAAACAACCGGTTCTAGTTAACGCTTAATCAATTATGCCACCTTCATGAAAATTGGTTGCCGTTAGTTCAATTCGGACATGTCAAAAACCATTATATGTGCATGTAGGTAGTGTTTCGGTTCACAGTTTTACGTATTCCGTCGCAGGATTTCTCGTAAAAGTAAACATGGAACAATCATTTCGACACTATCAGACGTTCTGGTATATTTCTGTTATGAGGGTCTGTTTACAGGTGACTCGAAATAATGTCTTAACGTAATCTAGACTTAATCAACCCTACCCCATTGTAACTAGAGGTGGGAGGGGTATATTACCATTTTGACATGTATTTCCATGACACAATTGTAAACTGTTTCACTTAGTTTAAAGTGTTTGTGACAAGTTGGGAATCGATTATCATGCTTTTGTTCACAACATATTTTCAAACATCGTCTGTAGCCCACCGGCGAAATGGAAAGAGTTTAATCTTCTGTCCATACACGTATGTAATGAGATAAACGACGGGAGTTTATATGAAGATGGACCTTATGTAGAATATCACCAACTCTAACCAAAATGGCCGAGAAAGTGCAGGATAATTTATAATCAGGGGACCAGGGTACCGTTTTACTAAACAGTTTACGCTTAAGATTTGCGTAAGTCTAAAACAACAATTCCTCTTATTTCAATATTGGACGAAGCAATATTGCAAAGTGACACATCATTGGAATCGTCTCTCCGAGACGCTTCCAATGACGTGTCACATTGCAATATTGTACTTTCATTGAAGATACTATCCATGTTTATCAATCATGACTTACGCAAACATTTTCCGTAAGTTCTTTAGTAAAACGGGCCCCAGCTATCTAGAACGCCATGAAAGCATTGAGCATAGCGTACTTCGAGGGTTCAGTGCAAGACTATAGTAAATGCTTCATAAACATGAAACATTTACTATAGTATTGCGCTGAACCCTCGACTTATATTATCAGCCTTCGAACCATCGACCCGGGCGCCTCTTTCTGACTCTCCTGTACGTAACCTCTCCGATGTTTGTTGCTTCATGAAGGGCTTATATAAGCATCGAACCGTCAAGGCATTGGACGCTAAATCGGGACACGGGTTTGATCCCCGCCGGCACCAAATATGGGAGCAATAACTTAAGCAGGAAAGGTGCCCTAGTTATAAGTCATTCAGTATGTAATCTGATTCGTGACCCTGAATATTAACATTGGTAAGGGGAGAGTTTACATTTATATAACAGTTGTTAAAATGAATATCTGACAAATAAACAGAAAGTAAATAAACGACATTCGCTACACACGATTGTGTTTATCATTGTGACACAATAAGAAATAGGCTCGTAAGAATCTATGTGAATGAGAACACGTGTTTGTTTAGTTTAAACTTATTAATTTACATCGATTATGAAACCAGTTCTTACAACTTAGATACATCACTCTCGATTCTGCCTCCAGAAAATATAATTAGTAATCGCGCCGAATGTGGATTAATGAAAGGTCGCAACAGTGACCCCGCTACTTTCGGGTTCAAACCCACGACCCTCGTGTTCCGAGGCCGACGATCTTCCCCAGGACTAACGCGGGCTAACCCTTAGAATGATGGGTTTCTAAATTAAATTATTGTGTCGTACGCTTTCCAAAACCATAAATATCTGCTTATCTTATATAACGAAAGATACTCAGAGTAGCAGACGGGTTAGATTACAGGCCAATTTACTTGGCGGCTGGCCTGGATCTAACCTATTTGCATATGCATTACGTCTATTCCATAACTATAACAGTTCAGTTCGAGTCTTCAAGAGGGAAAAAATGTATTAATCTATAAAACATGACTTACCTGTGTTTCCGGACGGTCCCGTGTTCTTCCGCACTGGAATCCGATTCGGTCCCCTTCTCCATCGCCAACTTGTACAGACAAATTGTATAAAGAAACACCGTTTATCACGACCCCGTGTGTATCACAGCGCCTCCAACCGAAACAAATCACCGGATAGTATCGAAAAACATTTCGTCGGGACGGATTCAATTATTTCCCTTTAATCCATTACATCTCTCGTCCCCCATTTACAATTTTTGTTTGACAGGTCCGAAATGAACGAACGGTAGACGATTATCCTGAAGATGGCATATTTGATTAAGGGTTCACTAGAAATGGTTTTCATTAAGGCGAGAATCACGTATATTGAGTTAAGATTTAGATCGTTTTGGAGGTTGTCTTTTCGTTAACTATACATATTTTTTTATTGTGGGATGCCTTTTATAATATCAACTCGTACACCCAATCTTGTCCTGGCTAGCAATTAATCTAGAGTCCTCAAGTTCGTTTTGGCTCGATAATTCGAAACAGGGGGCCTTAACGACTGACTCACCGGATGTGGAAGAAGTCATTGACTTCAGAAATATTTTATTCATTGCTGCTAAAACAAACCTTGGAAGTTTGGCCATATATACAAACCGCTATAATTCGATTGACTGCTGTTAAAAGGAAGTAAGCCTCTTATCAAAGTTATTCAATGTTATTGCCATCGCGTGGTCAGGACCAGTAAAGATATGCCACGAATGCGGACTGTCAGATCAGACCATGTGATGCAAACTGTTCAACCAGCAACCATGATGTATGTTGTCAGATAAGCTAATATGATGCATGTTGTCAGATCAGCCAACGCGATGCATTTTGTCAGATCAGTCAAACTGATGTATTTTTTCAGATCAGCCAACATGATGTATGTTGTCAGATCGGCCCATATCATGCACGTTGTCAGATCAGCAAACATTATACATGTTGTCAGATCAGCAAACATCATGGCTTTTGTAAGTTCAGCACACTTAATGCATGTTGTCACATCACGGCTTTTGTCAAATTAGCAGATAGCATACATGTTATTAGATCAGCACAAAACATGCATGTTATCAGATCAACAAACATTATACATGTTGTCAGGTCAGCAAACATCATGGCTTTTGTAAGTTCAGCACACTTAATGCATGTTGTCACATCACGGCTTTTGTCAAATCAGCAGATAGCATACATGTTATTAGATCAGCACAAAACATGCATGTAATTAGATCAACAAACATTATACATGTTGTCAGATCAGCACATATCATGTATGTTGTCAGATCAGCACACATCATGCATGTTGTCAGACTAGCACATAGCATACATGTTGTCAGATCAGCACATTTCATGTTTGTTGTCAGGCCAGCACATAGCATACATGTTGTCAGATCAGCACATAGCATACATGTTGTCAGATCAGCACATAGCTTACATCTTGTCAGACCAGCACATAGCATGCATGTTGTCAGATCAGCAAATAAAATGTGGACATTCAGTTAAGCCCATATTCTTATCGTTATCGTTATTCATAATGACAATTGGATATTACTCTCGATTTTGAGACCCGCTGCTCCGTCAAACAAAAATAGCTGACTTGGATTGTATCGTTCTTGTTGAAACACTTTATTTGATTGAATTAAAACAAAAAGCTGATTCATAAAGAAATTGAACTCTCTGGCTTTCTTCTACTTTTGATTAAGAAAACCGAGATATAAGTTGTCATTAACCACAAAAATCATACATTTGACAATGCTATAGTCTCGCAATCCGTTTCGCTCACAGCAATAATCGTACCGTTTTCACTAGTGTTGTTACTGATGTTTTATTTGACTGAAGGTACCTTGTTCAGATCGAAAGGTATATGAGTTGCTGTATGCATGCTTTATTAACTACCTCAATAAGAGAAAGACTGCTTGCGAAGCTTCGTCGTTCAAATTTTGTGTTGTTTTTGGGTTTTTTTGTGTTGTGCTTTTCGCGTGTTCTTTCGTTACAAGTACTTCGCCGAAAACTTCTTTCCTTATTGATCGCAGGGTTGAGCCAAAGAAGCAGCAACGGGTGTAAAGATATGTGTAATGTCTTCCCCATCTCGTATCAGATCCGCTTTGACAAGTACGATAAAACGATAAAGCCGAGAACCGGGTGCCAATGTCGGACATGTCTCCTCTGTCTGACTCAGACAAGTACGATCATCATACATATGTATAAGAAAGGGTCTGAGTTAATGTACGAAATCGTGAGCATTCGGGAATATGAGTCTAGATCTCAGTCAACATTATGTTAACTTATCTGTTGGCCCATGTTGACCAATAACCAAGCAGTTCATTCACTTCCGCTAAAGGTGAAGTGTTCCTTCCTAAAAACGCTTATGTCCAATCACAAAATTATATTTCAGTTTTATGCCATTTTCGTACTGTCGTTTGAAGGCTAGTTCAACTTGGGACGACAAAAATGTGATATTATGTAAAGGGTTGAAAGTATTTTGATAAGTCGAAACAGGTAAAATCCAGCTACTCAGGTAATCTGTCATTTCATGTCGTTATCTCTATGAACACAGTTTGATGTTTAATTCAATACAGGTGTAAGATAGTCACCAATGTTGTGAGGGATACAGTGTTACTGTACGGATCACTCGGTGTGGATGTAATCACACGGAGATACAAATACGGCGTCCGGTCACCCCTCGGGATCTAATCAGGACAATACTGAACCGTATAAAACCGACCTTAACTCATTACCAAACGTCATATGTCCCACTGTCCCAAATTGAAAGAGTTTGAAGACGACATTTCAAAATGTGATGAAATTGGGAAATGATCTTCTGATAGGGTAGTAAACATTGTGGGAAAATGATAAATTGCTCGTTATGACAAAATGGTAAAATGTCAGTATTGTTTGGAAATGTGCTAATCCGTTACAAAGCAATAACGACATTTGACCAGTTTGTTGTAGACTACGCTTAAAAACATTTTGAGGAATAGAGAAATTGCTCGTAACGAGCAATTTCTCCTTTACCCAGAATTTTTTCTGCCCTATTAGAAAATTATTTTTCAATTTCGTCACATTTTGAAATGTCTTCTGCAAACTCTTTGAATTTGGGACAGTCGAAAATTTGGCCTTTATTAAAGGGTTCATCTCTCGGTTCACTTCGTTTAAACATATCTATTCTATATCGATTGTGAAACAATTTCTTACATATTATATTAATCACTCTCGATTCTGCATCCTGGATAAACAACCATTACCCGCCCCAAATGTTGACTAAGAAATGAAAGGTGGCGAGGAGAATCCCGCTACTAAAGGGTCTCGAACCGACGACCCTAGTGTCCGGGGACCGACGCTCTTGACCACTGTTGCTCAAACAGAAGGAACTATTACGGCGTATAGTATGGGGTCGATCATACTCCCCTCAGCGGCGATCCATGTCTATCTCAAATAAAACAATATGCTACCTTGTAGGCTTAAAATGAAACTTATACTTCTTCATTATTCAGAATGTATGTCGCATTTCAATAGTTCCAACGATAGGGGTGGTGACAGATATGGGGATGTTTACAAACAGTTTATAAGAGTTATCATTCTTTTTATATCGACGCTCAATTCAATGATTAAAATGCAAGGACGGAAGTGTTACCTCCCTTTCAGAGTGAGCCATTAATTAAAAGTTGTCATCAAACAACTAAAACATAAAATAGCCTGGAGCCTGACCCGTTCGTATACCGCGAACTAATGCGGGTATGTATGGACCAGGGGCCCGTTTTACTAAACAGTTTACGCTTAAGATTTGCGTAAGTCTAAAACAACAATTCCTCTTATTTCAATATTTGGCAAAGCAATATTGCAAAGTAACACATCATTGGAATCGTCTCTCCGAGACGCTTCCAATGACGTGTCACATTGCAATATTGTACTTTCATTGAAGATACTATCCATGTTAATCAATTTTGACTTACGCAAACATTTTCCGTAAGTTGTTTAGTAAAACGGGCCCCAGACCTACAGCATAATATAACATGAAAGAGAAGTGTTGTAAAACTGAGATTTAAGAACATGTAAAGTTTGCTTTCTTTAGCAGCTAGGAAAAGCACATATGAAAATAATTAATTTACTTAACAAACAGTGAGTTGCATATCAAAGCACTAAGATCATGTTAAAAAGTTATCCGGTCTCATGATTAGCGAACATGAAAGACAGAAGATTACTAAAATCAGGCAGAGGCTTTTATGAGGTGTTGTTATTATCAAGAACAACAATCTTTGGTTTAAACCTATTTATTTCACATTGATTGTAATGGAAGCCTGGAGCTTATTGAATCCACTCTCGATGACTGCATCCTCGGTACCAAACCAGTACTCACGCCGATTTGAGGGCTAGCCCAGGCATTTTCACCACGCTCCTAATGGGGATCGAACCTAGGACCATCAGTTACAAAGGCTGACGCTCTACCATTGCAACACTGTCGCTATAAATATGTAGAAAACGATTTGTTAAGAATTTAGCAGTATTAGCGATACCTGTGATCGATATTTTTAGTACATGTATTTTGGTTCCATTTGAATCGACGACGTGACATATTGTACGTTGAAAGTTTCAGACACAATTTCTGGTCGGTTATAAAAAAGAAAACAAGGAAGGAGAAGTCAATACTACTCTTTGTGACTCTCAATTAGGTAAGTGTAGACCAACTGCCAGTACGACGGACAGAGTCATTCCAAACTAGATAATATGGAGTATTCCATTCGAAAACAGTATGAGGAAAAAAAATGAAAGTTAGCCCTTATAGTGCTGGAGCCGATCGACTTCATGCTTATCCAAACAGGTTAGATCCGGGCCAGCCGCAAAATAAATTGGCGACAGGCTTGTGCTCTTACCTGTTAGCTACCCTGAGTACCCTTTCTCATCAAAACTAAGCAGATAGTTAAGGTTTTGGAAAGCAGACGACACCAAAATCTATATTTGGAAGATTACCCATTATTCTAAGGGTTAGGGCATCGATTTGGTCCTCGTAGTGGTGAGCGCTGGAACTCTGGACTCATTCTGTGTTCAATTCCCGATAGTGTTTGGTCAGAATGATCCCGATATAGACAGTTTAACCCTTAGAATGCTGGGTAATTTTTCCAAAATAGATTTGTATGTCGTCTGCTTTCCAAAACCCCTAATATCTGTTTAATTTTGATGAAGAAAGATACAATGTACTCAGAGTAGCAAACAGGTTAAATCACAGGTTAGTCGCCTATTTACTTGGCGACTGGCCTAGATCCATCCTTTTGGCATAAGAATTAAGTCGGTTCCAGCACTACAAGCGTCAATATATTCGCAGCTTTGATCAATCGAGTGAGATAGCGAAACGTTAATGCGTCTTTGAAGGGGAACATTACGTAGCTCTGTAGGTCTACTTACGGTGGCATAGATATGGTGGCATAGAGGTGACATGTATGTGATTTCTTGTTCTCTTCTTTAAAGAAAATAAGTCGAAATAACGAAAAATTAAGTCGTTATTTCGTGTTAGTTAGTCGAATAACGAGATAACAAAGTCGTAATTTCGACTTACTAACTCGAAATAACGAGATAACTAAGTCGTTATTTCGACTAACTAACTCGAAATAACGAGAAAACTAAGTCTTTATTTCGACTAATTTTTTTTAAAAAAAAAGAGAAAAATAAATCCCATACATGTCACCTCTATGTACGGTGGCATAGAGGTGACATGTATGCAATTTTTTAGACCTAATAACTCGAAATAACGAGATAGTTAAGTCGTTATTTCGACTTACTAACTCGAAATAACGAGATAACTAAATCGTTATTTCGACTATTTTTTTTTTTAAAAAGAAAAATAAATCCCATACATGTCACCTCTATGTACGGTGGCATAGAGGTGACATGTATGCGATTTTTTAGACTTACTAACTCGAAATAACGAGATAGTTAAGTCGTTATTTCGACTTACTAACTCGAAATAACGAGATAGTTTAGTCGTTATTACGAGTAAGTTGACCAATCAGATTTACTCTCTCTTTAACTTAAAGTATAATGTACCCGCGTGCGTACAAAAAACAGGAGTGGTTAACATACACACAAACAAGGTTTGCCAAAAATAGTAACATTTTTAAGGTGAAGGTCAATTTGAAACAAGGCTTGCGAGTAAACAAACCGATTCCGACGTACTACACAGTACCAAAATGACCTGTGTCTTCTAGATACAGCGTTCGGACAACTTTCGGTGCCGAGATTTCAATGAATTCTGATGTCCTGTCTCAAGAGGGGTTCAAGTTTAAGCATTTGGCAGCGCTTTATATATTTTTATCTGTGTGAATACTAACCCATTACCCCCATTATACCACACGTTACCGCACCTCTCACAAATGACTTTAAAGACCATGGCGGCAAAATGCAGAATAACTCCATTTGTTACAATGGTTTATAACTTATATCAGAGGGAAAATGTTGATTCTTAAATATAAATTGCTCTTGCATATGAAATAATTCATAATTGAAGGAATAAAACAGTTTCAGTGGCAGATTTCAAAAAAAGTTTTGTTCGTGTTTATGATACATAGTACATAAGAAGATAACCTTAGAAATTATTTTTAAAAATTGAATAACGCTCATAAAGATTCTATCAAATACCACAAACAAGTCGGATTTTTTTTTTTTAATTATCGTCTGTAATTACTAGTTAGATCTGCCCGAAATCAAATTAGAAGGAAAGAGTTAATGAAAGTTCCGAATTCTTCTTCATTGCTTCTTGGTCACATTAGTATTTAGTCTTTATTACATAGGCTATTTCCAGTTCACCATTCACCAGTTCATCATATTTGTGAAGGAAGCTTAAAGCTTGTTCAAAGCCACTCTCGATGACTGCTTCTGGGATACTAAACCAGTAATCGCGCAGGTTTTGTGGGTTAGTCTCGGAATTTTCACTTCGCCTAATAGGGATTCGAACCCGGGACCCTCGGTACAATAGCCAAACGCTCTACCACTGCACCAATGTCGCCCTCATTTCGAATTAAAAAGGACAGAACAAACTAATATGGGGAATACACCTGATTGGAACTGTCTTTTGATGATTCTGAAAGACCTCAATTGCCTTATTTTAAGTCAATCAGCTGGACAAAATGAGAAACCTACTCATCATCTATATTGAATCATTTATTTGCCTGTGCTATGCCATAAGGCTCTAAATAATCCAGAAGCATGTGTAGGTAATTGGTTTGTCAGAAGCATTTCCATTGAAAATATATGACAGCAGAAAGCTTCTGAGTCTGGAGCAAATGTTTTAAAAAATCGGCAATGTTGTGATATTTGTAAACAAACCAGGCTGGTGCTTGAATGAAGGCGGTCTTTCGGGTTTCATTTGAAAAGTCCAGAAAATTCAATTGTTTGCCAAGGGATTGGTAGTTTTCTATACTAGTAGAGTTTTAGTAAAAATTCGTACATTATAAATCTACCTGCAGGATTCTTTTTTAAACAAACAAAATTGAAATGTAAAGCCACATGAGAGTCAGTGGAAATTCTTTCTTTGTAAGAACAAAATTTGATGAAACTAAGGGACTGTGTGGTAAACTCAAATTCGGTGAACATGTTTAAAGAAGTAAGAAGCTCTTTTGGACTAAATGTGGCCCAAAATGCACGACCCGTCGTCTTATAAATATCAGTAGTGAAAACAACGACGTGTCACGGTACAATAATTAATGCACCATGTACAACGTTATTTTGGATGAAAGATGAGGAAAAAGATCTGTTTTATGATAGAAAAATAATCAAATTTTATAACTGTCTATATCATTTCTTTATTTTTTGGGGTGTTATAGAAGAAATCTTACGTAGAACAACCCCTTTAAACAATGCAATTACAGTTAGCGTTTGCCACGTGAATATTTGTTTACTCGGAAAACAAGATGGCTGCGAAACCGTGTTTGTGTGTATTGCGTCACTCTGTACGTAACCAATCGGAACTACTCGGATATTTCCGTGAGCTGTGAAATACACCTCGGATATAAGTGTAGGGTTACAATTGTTCGGGTAAATCGGCATCCGCCAATTAACACAGTTTCTAAGCGGGCACGTTAAGTAGTTCAATGTGTATGGAAGTGTTGGACATCCTGTTAAATCATTTTTTTATCAGTAACTCATACCAAATAGCAAAACTGTTGTTGTGACATGTATAGTTGGGATCCTCAATCAAAGCTAACGACTTTTAAGATTTCACATTTAAGATCTTTTTGTAAAAACGAAAGTAAAGTGACGTCATTCTCGCGGGAAACAATATGGCGTCATCCCTATTATTTCAGAGGTGTTTTAATTGGATAAACCCGATGTGTTCAGATTGGTACGTCACTTCACATAAATTCGCTGAATACAACGAACCATCTGATTGGTCAACTAACTCGTTATAACGACTTCTCCTTATTTCGACTTACTAACTCGAAATAACGACTGAATTATCTCGTTATTTCGAGTAAGTAAGTCGAAAAAACGACTTAGTTATCTCGTTATTTCGACTTACTAACTCGAAATAACGACTTAATTTTTCGTTATTTCGACTTTTTTTTAAAAAAAAAATAGAAAAAAAACGCATACATGTCACCAGAGACATAGATAACTATGTCTCTGATGTCACATCTATGCCACCATAGCTACTGGTATCCAATGAACATTTACGATAATGCTCCAGTGCCAGACATGCACTTTAATGTGAGGTAAAAGAGGGAAATTAAAAACTACACTAAAGTTTATGTTTTAAACTGTTATTTGTTTCAGAAATAGTCAACTTTATTTAGCGAAACACATTGTTTTTTTGTCGGTTTTTGTCGTCCAAGTCTCATTCGATTGAATTTTCCACCACACCTCTACGACTTCCGCTCTGTGCGCATGCGCGGAATACACCACTTCCTTTTAATACCTAAACATGTCGAAGAGAGGTAAACAATTACGATAAGCTTCGAATATCCACGAACATCTTCCTTTAAAACATGTTATTCTATGTTTAAGAGCCAAATTCAAACCGAAAAATATCTATCACTTATGTGTCTTGTTAATTCATGCAACGTTATGTCTCCATTATTCTTAAAGTGATCGATTAAATACGGTTGATCGTTAGGACCGATCGACTTGCAGATTCTAACTCTCCGGACCGCAATCTGTAAAAGTTGTGCATCTTTGTCAGTACATATCGAAGACAAGACTAAAGCCAATACTTTGCTTTTCCTGTTATTATATTTATCTTGTTTAGTTCTGTTTGTCCTACGAATTACCTGCAAAACATCCGATCGTAGTTCGTTTCATCCGATCGTAGTTCGTTTCGGGGCCTGTCATGATGGTTTTTTTCCTTCGACTTAGTACACTCATTAAGTCAGAAACGGATGGCTCAGAACATCGGCGCTACATAATCCTAGGATATTGCTAATGATATTAGAGGATATTTTCAACATCTCTTAACGTTGTTTGTGTGTAGATTTGACCCTTTCAAACCTTATATTTATTCAGATGTAGACTGTGTTAGTCAAACTATTTGACGCGAAATAATATATTGAGAAATTTTTTCATTTGGCAATATCTCCCGTCACGTCAAACTTTCGAATGATTCATTTAATGGAGGACGCTGCGACAAACAATTTGTCGCAGTTTGAAGACCAATTATTCCATTATTACAGTAAAATATCACATGACATTACTCAGTTTTGAATTAATCCCGTTTCAATCGATCCAAACACCAAACTTGTTGGTATTCCTCATAGTTACTTTGTAAGACCAGTTAAATTGACGACTTTCCTGCTCCCGATTATCATTCCTTGAGCATGCACACTACAGTGTGAAAGACTTAATTGAGCGTTTTTTAATTTTTTAACGGCAATTGATGCCATTGTTTGGTGGTTAGTTTATTTAACAAGAAAGTCTTGGAAATAAAAGGAATCTTCATGTCGGATCACTTTGACTAAAGTATATGTCTGCAAACTATCATAACAAGTGTTAAAGTATGGTATTTGTCAACTGATGCCATTTTAAAAGAAAGCCATGTTCGGCTAGGCTTTGTTTTTGTTTTTTCAGATAGTTTTAGTTTTCTTGCAAGAGGGAGGGGGAAACTTCTTTTTTATATTTTTTTGCCACCAATTTTCTTTCAAATCTTAAAACTTAAAGGTCATATGTACAGGTTGGGTTTATTTCATAAAATTAAAATATGAAGTAAAAGAATCACATTGAAATTATTTGCAACATTTTAGCATAACGCATTACGTCATAAATCACCGTCATAGCGCACCAATTAATAAAAGTTCGTATGACTTACTTCCCTTTGCTGTGACGTCACTGGTGATCCACTGAATGCGCCATGTAAAGGGCGTGAAGAGCGATCGCTGGTTAGAATTGGTGTTTTTCTTCAAATAAACGATCCTAAAGTCATTGTTTGGATTGACAGCGCATTTTCTTTATTGAATATGATTCATTTTATAAGAATATCAAATTGAAAAAAGATAAATTAATAACTTAACCCGTGAATTTGCATGGATTTGTCATTGCGTAAACCTGTTCATATGAAAGGAACGGCTTGAAATTTGGACAATTTTCCTTGAAATAAATGATTCTTAAGTCATTGTTTAGATTGACAGTGAATTTTCTATACTGGATATTTTTCATATTGTAAGAATATCCATTTGAAAAAAATAAATTGGTGACTTAACGCGTGAATTTACAAGGATATGTCAATGCGTTCATATGAAAAGAACGGCTTGAAATTGGGACGATTTTCCTCGAAATAGCAATCCTTAAGTCAATGTTTGGATTGACAGTGCATTTTCTTTATTGAATATGTTTCATATTATAAGAATATTCTTCTGAAAAAAATGTAAGTGACGTAACACGTAAATTTAAAAGGATTTGTAAATGTTTTCATATGTAAGAATCGGCTCGAAATTTTGACGATATTTGTGAAAACAGCTATTTTTATTAATATTTGTTGAAAAAAACCATGAGTACTTTTTCGTCAATGATTGTGTATTAGCATTAAGGTTTTAATTGAGTAGTAAAAAACAAAGACATAGATCTGAATAAACGAATTGTCCTAAAACCGTACATCGTATAACTATTAACTGTCAAATTCACCCTGCATTGTCTTATCAATACATGAAATGAAACGGGAGAAGATCATAAATTGCGAACAAACAAACCGTATTATAACCCAACTTACTTGTGATACGAAGGTTATCCTTTAACTCACATTTTCACCACACATCAACTTACTTATGTTACGAAGGTTATCCAATTTACGTTTCCCAAAACACAACTCAACACTTAAAATGTCCGAAATTTGTGGAAAAACACCGTCGTTACTGAGAACTAGATTCTTCTTACTGATAGTTCATATGACTTTGAAGCACAAATGACGTCACAACAAGGGAGATAAGTCATTCACAAAAATCGATAAAGGTGAATAAAAGTAGTCAAAAACAACATTTTTCGCTTCTGTATGAGAAAAAAAATCATTACCTCCGTCATGACGAAACCATAACCTAATTCAAAAACCATAATTAAAGAAAATTTTGTTTATTGGGAAATATGACCTTTAAATAAATCATGAGTTTCCCTTGCCAAACAAGATCTTATCCACTTTGATACTTTTTGATTTTGTCCTCTTGTTATTTATTGCGCTATCCATGACTGACTGAATGACATGCACTTGTATTTTTATATGATCACAGTGAGTTAAAGTGCACATGCTTCATGCAAGTGATAGAAATGATAGCTGGTCATCAGAACATCGTTAAAAAATGATGAAATAATCTTTTTTGGAAAAGAAATTTTGTGAAGCTGGAGTGACCTCAACTGGAAACTTTTCAATGCACATTCACATGAATTTCACAATATTGTTGCTGAAAGACCATTTCATTAAAAAGTAAACTCAAAACATTGTTTTTTGTTAAATTCGTTTTGATTGTCTAATCTCGGCTCTAGGTTAAAGTTATCCACTTCTAACTTAATCCATCACTTTACTCAAAATCTTCCATTTTTTACCAAAAAACAAGTTTTTATCCATAAACAATGTCAAGTAATAGTGTAATGAACCTCTCAGACACAAACAAGTCTGATCAGTGAAAAACAATGTTGTACACTAAGCAATTGTGTTGTCGTTATATATATACCAGCATGACATTGTTCTCTACAACAATGCAGTAGGTTCCCTAATTTGCATAATTGTTTAATGACCGTTACAGCAGTTTTACTTCTGAAAAGAAGATATGAATTTTTAAAGAATCACCCCTTATCGAATTGATATTAATGAGTGTTAAACTATTTCAGGACGAGGAGGTGCCGTTGGAGGAAAGTTCAGAATCACACTGGGTCTGCCAGTCGGTGCAGTGTTGAACTGTGCTGATAACACTGGTAAGTAACATAAGTTAATAATCAACAAAGGGCAGGTTTGAGGTATTATCAGTAAATTGAAACAAATGCAGGACTCCGAAACCAGGGTTATCTTGAAGTTATAGTTATTCAGCTAGTTTTTATAACATTGTCAAACTCATTTTAGAAAATTTCCATTTTGTCTGCTTTACCATTTTCTGTTCTTGAGATCCGTTATGAAAAAGATTTAGGAGCGTGAGTAGACTAGTATGCAAACATGTGCCTCAGTATAACTCTAAATTTGCCATTAATCCAATAGAAAACAATGTTTTCATACCACTTCTTACTTTTATTATTGGCATTTGTTTCATAGTCATTTAAAAAATTAGATAAGCTGTTATGTTCTTTGAGTCTATCAAAGTAAGTAGAATGATGATTGACTATCAGTAAATGGAAAATGTCAAATCAAAAATTTCTGAATCAAATAAATTTTAATGGTTGGTTTTCTTTTCTTTTTTTTTGCCACCAGACTAATTGTAGTTGTCGTCTTTCCTTCAATTGAAAAGTTTGTTTTTAATTTTTGGCCAAAAGAATATCATTAAATTTCCCAAAAACTATAGAAAAACCCATTGATTTTAAAGTTTTAGTCAAAAAAGCCACAATGATATAATTTAGAAAAAAATAATTGTGCTATTAACTAAAAATTGTTGAAGGTGTGAAAACCCAATGAAGCGACTAAAGCTAAATGAACCATATTTTTCAGGAGCCAAGAACCTGTATGTGATTGCTACCACAGGGATCCGAGGGCGATTGAACAGACTTCCAGCTGCTGGCCTCGGTGACATGATTGTATGCTCTGTCAAAAAGGGAAAGCCAGAATTAAGGAAGAAAGGTAACATTGAACTGTTTTAGATGGTAAAACTTTCACCTCATCGGCAACAATGTGGAAAGTATTTGCTGATGATCACACTAAAATAAACATTCATTAGGAAATTGCCATTCAGTGGCTGAAGTATAATAAATAGTCGTCAGAAAATTTTTGACCCTAGTCAAGAATACTTAATCAATTGTTGATTTCCTTGTCTATTGCACTGTCTATGGGGATGTTTTGGAAAAAAATTATATAATCCTTTCCAAATTCCCATTATCTCCTCAATCAAAACCCTATTTATTGTATAAATACTTAAATAATGGGTAATCTGTTCTCAATCAAAACCTTTTTATAATTCTTTCATATGTATTCAATTAGGGAACTCAAGAAATGCTTCTAAATTTGAGCAATCTTTTCCATGTAACAAACTTCATAATTTCATTTTGACTTAATTATTCCCCCTTTTGAATTTTCAGTATTTGGTTAAGAAATAATTTATCAAGACTGCTTTTATCCCAAAGTATTGAAGTAATTGCTTCCAAATGTAATACAATAATATAAGGTCCATTTTTATTCCCAAGTCTCAAAGCAACGTTAAAGATACCTGGTCACAAATGAAGGTTGCTTTCAAAGTGTATGAAGAGAACCAGTTAATAGAGTAAAACACAGCACTTGCCTTGAAGTTAGTTGAGTAGACAATTAATAATGACGTCATTATATTTCAGTACTACCTGCTGTAGTTATACGCCAAAGGAAAGCCATTCGGCGGAAGAATGGGGTGTTCATATATTTTGAAGACAATGCAGGGGTGATAGTAAATAACAAAGGAGAAATGAAAGGTAAGACCAGAAAGTTAGAACTTGGTTTCATTAAAACTACAAGAGCTGTTCTGTTGAGTTAAACGTGCTGGAGAATAACCATTGGATGCAAAATAAGTTTAAATTAAGTTTTAAAGCACTTATACAACAGCATGAATATGAATTTAAATCCACAAACAAAAGAACTGTTTTAAAATCTACTGCCTATAGACTGTACAAGCCTAGATATATTTATGCTATCAATTGCTATGTTTAATTGAATATCGTACTAAAACAGTTGTTTACAGGACATTCAAGGAATTTCAAATGTGAAACGTGGTTTTGAAAGGAAATGATAAGAGAAGATAATTCAAATGACAATAGTCTAGTATCTGTTTATGATAGATCTGTGATTTCATTTGATTTGTAGATGTTTGTTGTTTTTTTAAAAGATAATTAAAATATCAATCTGTGAGATGGTCCTTTTAAAGGAAAATGACCTATGAATCTGAAATGTGTAAAGGACCCACTTATGCTATGTGAACCTAGACTCAACAGGCATTTCATGATTTTCCTAATTAGGAACCAATTCCCATCTAAATACTGGTAGTGCAGAGTGGTTTCCTTTGTCAAGACATTTCGGAGCCCAAGCCTTGTACTGGTGATTCCCAGGAAAAATCCCTGAAAGATTGTTGACAAAGTGTTAACCCATCTCAAACTGACTTAATTTTTTTTTTCTATTTCAGGGTCGGCCATCACAGGACCTGTTGCTAAAGAATGTGCCGACATGTGGCCCCGTATCGCATCTAATGCTAGCTCTATTTGTTAAAATAAATGAACTGTACCAAGATTTTTTCTTAATCTTTTCTTTGTCAAATACTTTCCACTGTTTTTATCCTTTGTCTTTTGTGTTGTTATGATAAAAGAGCTTGTATTCATAAGTGACCAACTTAACCCCTCCCATGATGGGACATTGGTTCTTATTGGTATCATACTTGCCAAGTCAATTGGCGCGATCAGGGGTTTATATCTGTCATGTCACAGCATTCAGTGTACATTTTCATGCTTTGATTTCTCAATAGTGTCGTACTATTGCAAAATATTGTTACCATCCCCTGACTGCTCTTCCCATATATTGATTAATGGTGAGTCAAATAGTGTACGTGCAACTGGACACATTGACTTGATTAAACAGCAGAAAGAATATAGGATGTTTTGAACTTGAGACGCCAGTTTTTTTAGTGGGGTATGTCTCAATTTCAGTCTTTTGTACATAATAGAGATGTAGCAAGTACTTTTAAAAAAACCTGCTAAAGGTGATTAACACATAAATAATATTGGGTTTGATCTGTGGCTATCCCGTTCTCAACAATACGATAGTATCGCGGCAGTCGGGATTCCTCTTTAGTGCTCAAAAAGTATTCTTTCCATGTCTCGAGCGCTTTCAGACATGATCACCACGAGTGTAGAAGAATGTCCAACTGGTGCATTGATACCGTGAAACGTTGGAAAGATGTTTGGAGGTCAATCTTGACTCGTACCCTGTCATTCCATGACGGACCTCCTAATGACGACTATAAAGGTTACTGTCGCAAGCACGGCGAAGGGGACATGTGTCAGAATTCACATTGAGTAACTTAAGGATGTGTATAATTGTGTGTAAAAAAACTAGTCTACATGGAGTGAGTGTTGCCAGTCTTAACTTAAACAACACCATTTCTTTGAAATACATTGACAAGGCGCTGTACGGTCCATACGAAATTATTACAGTTGCATAATGACATTCAGCGTCTCAATTTAGATACGGCAAGTATTGAATACATCTATGACATCGAGCACAACTTATTTAGTTGAAGAAAATAAAAACGACCAAGAAAAAACCATTAACCCGTATCGCCCAGGAAAACAGAGATAAGAAACGCATGTAAAAAAACCTTGAAACCTGTGTCCATTTGTCCGTGACGGGTTAATTAAATGTTGGACCGCATTTGGTACTTTGTCAATCTTTTGTTGTTCCACGAAAAGCTTTAACTCGAATATAATTGACTAATATACTTTATAAGTTTATCAACATGATTGAAGTATTAATTGACAATAGAAAACGCATCTAAATTCTTGTGCTTGGTCTGCCGTCGTTAGGTAGAAAGACCATCGCCTACACGACAATACACATGTATGCTAGACACGCACCGTTTTCATGTGCTTTGAAAACGCCCATGTATCCACTGTCATGAACTACGTAACGCAAAGACAATAATTTCGCGCTATTCTATTCGAACCCGGCGAAATAATCATTAGTTTTTCTAAGAGTCAAATACTCTAGCGCCAGATCCATAATTTTAACCTATATCTATAAATTTATTTGTTACAGATCATAACAACGCATGTTAAGATCCGGCGCCAGTGGTTAAATATAATCCAAGGGCGATCATTATGATCAAACTTAAATCGAGCATTGTAAGAGTTATTTCCCTTATACGCTGTGTTAAACGGACATCGTCAACATTGTTGGCGAATACATTTTAAGTATGTATTGCAATTTGGCTCCATGCACATCAACAATAGTCGAATTACGGCATTAATTATCTTATTTAAGACACTTTTTGTAAAACACTTAGCTAGTAAGAACCATCTTGTCTCAAAGCTGTTTTCTTTGTGAATGGTTCTCGATTCAACCAATTACCTTTACGTTAAGCAGTTACTTAAAATTGTCCCCTGTTATATACGGTTTTATACAACCAAATCAATAATGAGCTACAATCGAAAACACGATAACATAAACTGTATGTACAAAGATCATTTTCTTATCATTATTGCGATGGATTTGTCTAATAACTGATATTGTCACCAGCATGATAACGTCTCATGCACTGACAAGGAGTTGTCTCCCTTATACCTTTCACATCGAATGGTGGGATCGGTTTTCAACAGGGCAACATTCCTCAAACCCTTTCACGGACGAATATATCGACAATGTTGCGCTATCAAACACATCTACATTGATTCAATATATCATCCCTTACAGTGTTGGAACCGACTCCATGCTTATTATATGCAAACATATTAGATCCAGGCCAGCCGTTAAATAAATTGGCGGCTAGCCTGTGATCTAACCTGATGGCGACTCAGAGTATCTTTCCTCAACAAAATTTACCAGATATTTTTGGTTTTGGAAAGCAGACGACGCAAATTTCTTTTTTAGAAAATTACCCAGCATTCTAAGGGTTATCTTTCATTGATAATTGGGCTCATAAGTGCTCATCCATCAATACTCTTTCCGTTTCCATGTTATCGAAATATATCCTGGAAAGCATTGTTCCATCGTCCTTGATTATCCCGTTTATCACCTCGTTCTAATGGAAAATGTTTGTCCTATAAATGGATGGGAAACAAATGAAGAAAATTCATGTCATTTTATCGAGATATAGACTGCTAACAATAGTTATAACAATGTACATAGTAATATTGCGTCCATTCTATCGAAAGATTGATTTTCCATTTGAAAAAAAAACAAAAAAACATTTAACCAGTTCGGGACTGTGTTATTTTACCAAAGTGATCTATTGCATTTCTTTTCTATCTGAAATGCCCTCTATTGAGTCTACAATTAAGTTAATAATTTCTTCGTAAACAAATTAACACAATATGGTCGAAATCGTGGGGAAATGCACTTATTTCACCATTGATGTTTTATTAACAGACAAGTTGTAAGATCAATGCAATGCACCTTGTACGATTTGGTGTAATTGGAGGACGCTCCATGATTTCTTACGTAAAATACGATTGAATGATTGATGACTAAACCATAAGAGAGCGATAGACTCATACTGATATGTTACTCCATATTACTCATATGTTAAAAAAAAATCTTCGTCCTCCATTTTTTGTTAAACATGGAACGTGGAATTTGTCATTCAGCCTGCGGTACTTCGTTGTCGTTTAACCCTTAGAATGCTGGGTAATTTTGTTGAGGAAGACACTCAAAGTAGCAAACAGGTTAGATCACAGGCTAGCCGCCAATTTACTTGGCGGCTGGCCTTGATCTAACCTGTTTGCACAAACATGAAGTCGGTTCCAGCACTGTAAGGATTAAGTAGCCTATTGGTTGATGCATTTTCGCGTTAGGTTAATTTTCATTTAAGAAAATAAACCATTCTGCTAGACTGAGAACGTGCTCATGATAAACAAGTTTTCCATTTGCCACAATATCTCAAAGTATGTTTTGTAGTTCGCCATCGTACTTATTAAATGGCATCATCTGTTTTATAAGTTTTCGAATTTAATAGAAACTATCCATTGTCATTTGGTTTTAAAGAACAATTATGTCTCATAACTAGGATGATTGCTCATACATAATTTTACTGTATTAAAGAAACAAAAGGTTAAGAACACAAACACTTTTATAATTATGTAATTACTAACGTGAATGACCGCTTCTAAGTTGTGAGAACTTGTGGTCAGACCCTTTTGCCAAAGTTGATAATATTACTACTTTCCAATGTTGTATACCGTGTAGTATATGTTCATTTGGCAATACAATATGTTTAATCTAAACGTCTCTTGCTGCAATAGCTCAAGTCACTAAAACCCATTGAAAAGCGGTATAAAGGAGGGGCTGGCGTGCGTTCATATCAACCTCAATCGGTAGGCGAGAGTGGTCCAGATGTAGAGAGTCGATCTCTTGTACTAAGGGTCCCGGATTCGATCCCCGTTAGGCGAGGTGAAACGTGCCCGGACAATTAACCCAAAAGTCGGCACGAGTACTGGTATGGTATACAGGAAGCAGTCATCAAGAGTGAATTAAATAAGCTTCAAGCTTCTGTCACGATCGATATAAAAATAAATAAGATGAAACTCACTAAACTAAACTAATGTTACTGACGCTGGTCATCTGGACCAGTGACTGAACTCTACGTGGACTAACGGGTTTTTAAAATCATAATTGAATTAATGTTGTGACCACTCGACTGTTTTTATTTGCAGGACAGGTCAAATGTCCTCTTTGAGTTGGGGGAGCAACACTGTCTGTCCACAACAGACGCTGTTTGTTTTTAATTCAGGCCTTAATTGTGGGAGTCGATGGCTGTAGCGTGCATCAAACGTGGAAATAGGTAGCCAGATGTAGTCTATTCGATTCACCACACGCTCACGGGCCCGTACCCACCGTAAAATTGAATTACCCGGCCATTCTTCTCCGTGACTATAACGTGATCGGCGGCAAACAAAAACCTGCCCTTGGTCGTCTTCGGGAAAAATTGTCTTGTGTTGTTCTAGACAGTGTTCGCAGGCTGATCAGATGCAGAGATTGCCAAAAACAAGTTTGTGCTGATTTTGCAGAATGAAATAATTGAAAATTGAATTACTGATCAGATGCGAGGGATGTTCTACAAACCGTATACTCATGACTAAACATAACATAACATAATTTCATTGAGACATTACGCACATAAGCCCACAGTCAATACATATATGCCGGGTTCGAATCCCTGTTAGGCGAGGTGAAGATTACCGGAACTAACCCAAAAATCGGCGTGAGTACTGGTTTAGTATCTAGGAAGCAGTCATCGAGAGTGGCTTTAAACAAGCTTCCTTCACAGTCGATGTAAAACAAATAGATAGATTAAATAAAATTGCATGCGACGGGTATGGTATTAAAGTTATGCATATTCACATTTATTTGTATCAAAAATAACAACACAGAGGAAATATGGGGAGAAAAAACTTTACGACAATCTGACGATACAGACTTATCTTTGACGAACTTTAAGGTCCTTAACCCCATTACAAAACAACAACAACATTTTTACAGTCGGTTGCAGACGACTCTGGAAAACACTGTGGGAAAAAGAGAAATTGCTCGTTACGAGCAATTTCTTCTTTTCCCACAATGTTTTCTACTTTAGCAGAAAAATACTTTCCAATTTCATCTTATTTTGAAATGTCGTCTGCAAACTCTTTCAATTTCGGACAGTCGAACATTTGGTGTTTGGTAAAGGGTTATACATTGGACCGTGTTCAGCCTACGACAGATTTTTGTTTTGTTTAATTGACGGGTGACCCGCGGGTGTTTTGTATTGGAGCAGGTTAGAGTAACGGTTCTTAATGTTATCTGTTCCCGATCACAGATCACGGGTTGATAGTCAACGTGGTCCCTTAAGCCGTTACAATGCTGGGTAATTTGATAAAAATAGATTTTTGTGTCGTCTGCTTTCCAAAACCTGAAATATCTGCTTAATTTTGATGAGGAAAGATACTCAGATTAGCAAGCAGGTTGGATCACAGGCCAGCCGTCAATTTACTTGGTGGCTGGCCTGGATCTGACCGGTTTGCATATGCATGAAGTCGGTGACAGCTCTGTATGGGTTAGTCGTGTCGGCCTTTACGATCTGGTGGAACGACAGCCATGGACCTTATCCTCATCATCGCTATTTAACAAATTACCACCTAACTTACATTTTGCGTCATCCGGCAGACGACTATCAAAAGGCATTGTGGCAAAACAACAAATTGCTTATCACAAGCAATTTCTCCTTTTACCACAATGCCTTTTAAATATATTCACATACCACAATAGCATGACTGAAAGGTTGATTGTTCACGTGGTTACAAAGCTTTACTAGAGTCGTCTGCTTCAAGTATAAGAATGTCGTTTGCAGGTGCTAAAGAGTTGAATAAGACCAAACCTGTGTGTGTTCTTTTTATTCACAAGGAGACGTATTTCTTGAATGTGATGGTTCTATACGAGCCTGGACTATTTAGAATGCTCCATATCCATTGCTACCGAGGGTCTGAAATGTACATGTATTTTGGAATGGAGAAAAAAATGATTACAATATCAGTAGAAAAAGTACTGTGAGCGTTACTCGTACATTACTAAACATGATCAATTATTTGCGAGAATTGGTGGACTGACGATTTTGCTTAAGAAACTCTATTGCTGGAAAATCAAACATGCGATTTCTACTACTATAGATACCTATATGGAATGACCGACTGGTTATGGTTTGGTAGTGGGTCAGCGATTGGTTTTGTTAGTATTGATGTTCTTTAATGTGCCTACATTTTACAACAAGATTTTCTTTTCCCTCCCTTTTCGTTCAACCATTAAACAAACAATTCCAATCGCTGTCAAGAAATTCTTTCAAGAGAGGATGATTACAAATGTGTTCTCTTATGTCAGGACAAAAGTATTGACGTTGCAGGCAACATTCTTCTCTACTTTGTCTTAAAGGTTATGTAGGCCGTATCAAACTGAACTGTTTAGGTCAGATCAGATGTCCCAACTTCATTATTATAAATGTCCCATTACGAAAGACTAATGCAATGGCACAAGTGTAGTTTTGCAAAACTTGAAGATTACCGTCGTGAATAACTTCTGATATTAAATCTTCCTAGAACTTGTAATTTTCTTTTAAAAGAAACATATAACATCTGACATTAAATCCTTCCCAAGCTTGTAAACTTTATTTAAAAGACATGGTTAGCATCTGCCTTCATTAAATCTTTCCCAAGCTTGTAAACTTTATTTAAAAGACATGGTTAGCATCTGCCTTCATTTAATCTTTCCCGAGCTTACAAACTTTATAATAAAGACATCACTAACATCTGGTATTAAATCCTTCTCGAGTTTGTAATATTCATTTTAGACATATATATAACATCTGGTATTAAATCTTTATCGGGTTGGTTATATTCATTTGAATAGGCTTATAGAAAGTAAAATAATTTGCGACAAACATCTAAGAATGTTTCGGTGGGTAAAAAGAGAAACTAAACTGTCTCATATCAATTTCATGCCAACGGCTGGCACGATGCAGTAGATAATAGTACTTAAAACCAAAAGAAAATTGGTAAATATTTCAAGTTAAGTCTATAGACATACTCCCAACATCTTTGCCGCAATGTTTTTAGTTGACTGATTGAACCGCCCTAAAATAGGTCTCCATGGACCAATTGGTTATGCTTGCAAGAATTCCAAGAAAGGACATTAGCAAGGGTAAATATCGAGACAATAACAGTTATGTCGCCTTAAATGGCTTTCACACAAACCAATTTTAATTCTCTTTGTCAAAAAAAAATCACGAGCAGAACCTCAGTATTAGCTTCAAACCTTTTAAGACCCCACTACTTAAACTCTTTTCTATGTGGCTGGCTCCATCTATACCGACTATCTAATTGACAAAAGTTTTGTCCATGAAAAGCGCGAAAGAATGTTAAAACAAAAAAGGAAAAAGAGAGAATAAGCTATACATTTAAGCTATAACGACTGAAATTCTCTCTTTTTATAACGTTGTCAAATGCCGACTTCTGCAAGTTAGGTTCAAGAAAAGGGCAGCTCAATCTGAAGGTGCCATTTCCATTTACACCTTCCTCGGCAAGGCTCGGATTTCACGAAACCTGCCGAAAAGTCCAGAGGGGATTCCGTCCCTCTATCGGAAATCTGCGCACGTCTCCGTGTCTTCTGGCGATTTTACTGGAATTGTAAATTGGTGGACAGATGTGCGCCCGTCCCCTGCGATCATCGATCTATATTTAACTCAAACGATGTTTAATTCCTAATTATATAAAACGACTTTGATGTTATCCAGGTGGCGCGAGTACTTTGATCAAGGACCAAGCTAATTTCTTTGACACTTCCCGATTCTAGCACTAGACGACTAATTTGCATGTAATCCAAAGCAACCTTACGAAATGACTACTTCTGCTATGTTCATTCGTTAATGGACTGAAAATAGATGCAGTTCCGAAGCACTCCAAATGCACGGCAGTTCACCTTTGACCCCGACATTCAGAGGGCCATACACCAGATAGTTTTCGTTTTAACTTGTTTTCAAGATGAACATGGCATTAAACATGTAGATTTTTGGAAATAAAAGGCATACACGTACATTAATATTATAAACAATACTGAAACACAGAACACCGTTGAAAAACTGTTTACTCAAATCTAGTTATTGGCATAAAAGCATCACTGTGGAATCAAAATTTGATAAAAAAAAAAACATGCCTTAGCGCGTGTTTAGTTAGTCACAAAAATATGATAGGATCATAGCATTTATATTGAATTTCAGTTGAATAGTTCTCGACGCACATTATCTCTTGGGACTTTCTTTAGGGTACTCGTTTAAAGTTGCTTGTGGCAAGATTTGTGGTCCGTTTATCATGGTTCAAACCTTTACTTCAGATTTATTCCCGAGTTCGTAAGCATCTGGGTAGCCGTTTACCATATATGTTACGGTAAGAACTAACGCCAGTTGAAAATATATTGAAACGAGACGACTCAATTGACGTGTCACATGACTGTTCTGTTCTTTTAACCTTTAGAAATGCTGGATAATTTTCTAAAAGAATATTTTGTGTCGACCGATTTTCAAAACCTTAAATAACTGCTTAATTTTGATTAAGAAAGATACTCAGAGTAGAAAACAGGTTAGATCACAGGTCAGTCACCGCTTTAACAGGCCACTCTCGTTTAGCAGGTCACTCTCGTTTGGCAGTCACTTATCATTAAAATAGTTGCAGTCGCTTAACGGACAACTATCGCTTAACAGGTCTAGATAAACAGATCACTCTCGCTTAACCCTTTACCAAACGCAAAATTTTCGACTGTCCCAAATTGAAATCTCGATTCTAGTTACCCTCACTAAACAGGACATTCTAGCTTCACATGTAACATATATCACATATAAGATGGACTTTTGTGGCCAAACTCTCGGTGAACAGACATTTGTCGTCAAACGACAATTGAAAGAAAAGGGATGGATAGGTCTTAATTATTTGCTCCTCGAATTGTTCCTTCGATATAGAGTTTAAAGGCAGATTGGTTTCACCACTTTTTTATCCAACATGTGTGCGGTTATCTGTAAAGATGTATGAGGTTGTAAGCAATTATATGATATGTGTGTATATAGTCTATAGTGAGTTGATGGTTTGGTCCCTTATTTTTGTAAAAAGAAACAAACCTCAAATGTTCGCTTTAAATGTAGAAAAACAAAATGGGGATTATATAAATAGAAGGAGGTTAAGATGGTGAAAGATAGCAATCCCTATCGAAACGAAAAATCAGGCATTGAAGTTTTCTTTAAGAACGCACTTTTTTGCGGAGGAATACACATCTTTCTTGAGCGACTAACAGCTTTACCGATATCCTTGTTTACCAGGAAGAAAATCGTTCACGTATCAATACTTCCTGTGTTCGGGCCAAACGAGGTAGAAGCACAACAAAGGTTTGGTATAAAAGTACCGTTAGGGGAAACATTTGTCCGCTTTCATCGCTGAAACAAAGACTCGGTAACTATTCACGCGTCACGTGAAATTTTCGCACTGCCCATAATTGGTCATTTCTTGCATTAATCAGGGTATCGGTGAACAACGGTCAACATTAATTAGTCCTCTCTGCTGGACCAGGTGGTCAATGGTCAATACTGGCCTATAGTGAGGTCTGTTCTTCTCTCATTGGAATACGGGTTGTCCTCGACTGGCGAATTATAATATACCATCTGGAAGTCTGCGAGTTCTAGAGTATTAAGGAACAGTGTATCGCGCTAAAATTGAAATGTTGATAACAATCATTTCGTAACCCAATATCATGATATAGTTGTTTATATTTGAAAGTATCACCAAATGAGAAACCATCATGTGTAAAGTAAACTATGGGTTTAAACAATTGCCAATAGCTCGGTAAATCCCTTTCTCTCTCTCTCTCTCTCTCTCTCTCTCACTGGAGCACGGGTTGTCTTCAACTGGTGATTTAGCATACCATCTGGAAGTCTACGAGTCCTGAAATACAAAGAAACAGTGTATCACGCTATCATTGAAATGTATATGACAATAATTTCATTTAACCTCCTATCAATATATTTATATATTTGAAGGTATCACCAAACGAAGAAGCATCATAAGACAAACTATGGGCATAAACATGAACATGCGCTGTCTTCAACTAACGAATTATCATACCATCTTGAAGTGTGTGAGATCTTAAATATAATGGAACAGCGTACCACTTGAATATTGAAATATACATAACAATCATATCGTAACCCCATATCATTATATCTGTTTATTTGAAAGAATCAGCAAACGAAAATCTTCATGTATAAGGTAAACTATTGGCATAAACATGAGCTGTCTTCAACTGACGAATTATCATATCATCTGGAAGTCTGTGAGATCTAAAATATAAAGGAAACGAGTACCACGTAAATATTGAAATGTACTTTAACTTCCAATTTGGTCTACTCCCATTACGTCTATTCACATTTCGTCCACCACTTTGACATACATTCCCAATTCGTTTACTCTTGTTTTGGTACATGGAAGTTTAAGATGGAATAGGAGTATACTAAATATATTCTCTTGTATAACACGTATCAGTATGAAAACCGATAGGACAATGAACGCAATGGTTTGCAGATGTATAGATGAAAGTTGTTATTCCACTTTTAACTTCTTTATTTGTCATCGGAACTCTTTATTGTGGATTCTCATTTGGTACATCTTAGTGATTTTTTTTCGTTTGGGGTATTCACCTGTCATGGATATCCTCGGTCAAATAGTTTTTTTCTCTAATCTATACGTATTTTTGAATGCGTTTGATTCTTTTGTGAGCTATTGCTTCGAATTTTGGTTACTCAGGATAAACATTATAACATATCCAAAATTGCGGCATTCTTTGGTTAATTCTGGATTACGCTTTATACTTATGTGATACTTTACATGAGATATTGTTGAATGTTTGATATCGATAAGAAACACTATTTAGGAAAATGTAGAGCGCTTTGATTTATTAATGATAAAGAATCGAAATTGTGTAGAGAGGTTTGGGCTTTGTGGTAGAAATGAAGTAGAGTATTCCCCTTTTGTTAAGCTCATCATATAGGCCTACGTGAGGATTTCTTAAGGGCTAAAATACGTGTAAACGTCATTTTACCATTCGAGTTGCAACACAATGGGTGAAATTGGCCTAGTCCGATCGCATCTATCATCATAAAAAAATCAAGTGGTAAAACGACATATGCGGGCTTTTCTATTACTTCACGCCAATTTACATACCCCGTGACCTGCAGAATTTAATTTAAAAATCAAACGGACCCCTCGTCCTAACAAGAAGTCCGCTGTTTACTCGGATTCCGAACGATTTCAATCGAGCACCTCTCGTCCAAATCAAATATGCCCAGAGACAATGAAAATCTAACAGCAAACATTTGGACAGTAGCCGTTATGCAAATAACCTCACGTGCTCGAAATAAATTTGCATAATGTCTCGTGCGTGCCATTTGCTTCCGGTAAATACAGACATCCAATCCGATTTGCTTTAATACCTTAACGGTCAGCTTCAATTAAGTGGAAATAAGATGCCAAAATTATAGGAAACACCCCGAAGTGGGGGATCCTGCTAAGTCGTGACGTCACTAAGATGAAATGAGAATCGGATACGAGATCACCTCTTGACAGGTCTTCGTCCTTTGTTTAAATGTAAACAGAGCATGAGTGGTAAATCCGCTTAGGTTGTTGTTTTGTAACGATCGGGGGCCCGTTTTACTAAACAACTTACGGAAAATGTTTGCGTAAGTCATAATTGATTAACATGGATAATATCTTCAATGAAAGTACAATATTGCAATGTGACACGTCATTGGAAGCGTCTCGGAGAGACGATTCCAATGATGTGTTACTTTGCAATATTGCTTTGCCAAATATTGAAATAAAAGGACTTGTTGTTTTAGACTTACGCAAATCTTAAGCGTAAACTGTTTAGTAAAACGGGCCCCGGATCCTTACTTTGTCTTTGTAACATATGTTTACGTTTATCACAGTCCCCTCGTGTCAATGTACTGATGTTAAAGCACGGGCCCGAATAGGTCATCCACGATTTAACCCTTTACCAAACATTAAATTTTCGACTGTCCCAAATTGAAAGAGCTTGCAGACGACATTTCAAAATTTGATGAAATTGAAAAATAATCTTCTGATAGGGTAGAAAGTATTGTGGGAAAAGGCGTAATTGCTCGTTAATTGCAAATTTATCCTTTTCCAACAATGTTTTCCAGAGTCGTCTGCACCAAACTGGTCAAATGTGGTTATTGTTTCGTAATGGGTTAAACATGTAAAAATCTATACAATAGAAATTGCGCCTGATTGTTTTTCACGTGGGGTGATAAATAAGTTGTAGGTCTATCCTATTCGACAGGAAAAGTTTAATGTCGTTAATGTACACCAACCTGATAATAATGTCTTGTTAAAATGGACTATTTCACGGACTGTGCTCCGTAATAAGTAATAAACGTTAAAATAAAGTCTCATTCAATCCTTGTCACTAAAGAAAGTGTCATTAACACTTTTTTTTAAATTTGATGTGCTAAAAATCTCCTTTTTTCATTTGAAAGGGTGAAACGAGCGTCCATTCCTTTTAGCACTTTGATGTCAAACTTTTAACCAATCCGATGATATATGGTATACACATGCAGTCAAACGTTTGTGAGACCCGCATGGTGGAGAATGGCATACAAAACACCGCCTACCTATGGATAATTCAATATGAGCTTTTATTTTCACAAACTAAACATTTAGAAAGATTTACTTTATCTGCAACAAAAATATGCACATTATCTCAAAAGGGGTGAAAAAGATATAGTTATATGGTACTCTCTAAAGCTTTGATGTCATCTGATCCTTAGAAAATATTTTATTAAGAAAGAAATCTTTAGTCTGTGAGATAGTCCTGTTTATTTAGGAACTTCTCTCATTAGGTCGTGTGACTTTGTTTCAGACATGTATATTTGAACTCGTTCATGTTCGTCTTATATAAGTCATCGTTATCATATGTTAATGTTTTTTGGAGTGAATATACCAACACTTTCAATGCATTTTCATGTCTATGTACCTTAAAAAAGCAACTTCAAAATCTGCCTATCACAATATATAGAACCATGCAGCGGGCTAACACCTTTACGTCAGCTTGCTACCCTGTCAGGTCGGTGAAGTCCACACTGTTCCATTTGGCACGTGATCGTAGCCAGATGCGAGGGAGGGATATTCACGCCGACCCGTCCACATGTGTGAATAGGTCAACTACCTACCATTGTACTGACATCGTGATTTTCGTGGTCGAGTGATCAATCCGGGGGATTAACAGTCGAACGTCCAGTGTGAGATTTGATCCCTGTTCGGGTCGGTCAAACAAAACAGATGTCTCGATAGCTTTTTATGGACGAACACCTTACTAACTGCTTTCTCTTTTATAATTTCGACGCTGAATTGTATGAAAATAAAGAACAAATGCTTAGACACCTTGTAATTTCTTCCACATAGGGAATGCTTCGACATCAGGAAGTTCGACTTGACGAAGTCTCAGAGGTGTGGTGTTGATTGCGTATCATAAAAAGGCATTGTGCTGCCGCAGATAAGACAGTTTGATCGCTGGAACATACAAAGATACAATTAGGATACAGTTATAGGCATATAGAGAGATAGGTTGACGGAGGGAGGGAGGGAGGGAGGGAGGGAGGGAGGGAGGGAGGGAGGGAGGGAGGGAGGGAGGGAGGGAGGAGGGAGGGAGGGAGGAGAGGAGGGAGGGAGGGAGGGAGGGAGGGAGGGAGGGAGGAGGGAGGAGGGAGGAGGGAGGAGGGAGGGAGGGAGGGAGGGAGGGAGGGGGTTGAGAGACAGACGGACAGGAAGACAAAGATAGAGAGCGACTCAGTAAGTGTCGGGCTGCACAACCATCTCAGTTCTGATCCTGAACTCACTTTAGGCATCCAAAGTTCTAAGACGAAGCTCTCTAGATATTCCGTCTGGTAATGCCTGACTTGAAACCTTTGTTCTTTAACCTTGAAATAGCTCTGTAGACGCAATGCAATCCCAGACACTAGGAATGACTTGCAGGAAGCCATAACTAACATTGGCGTTTAGTCTTTGGCATATATCAGGCTTAAACCAATAACCCATTACATGCGGCGGAGGGGGAACAACTAAATTACGAAATGTAATTGTTACGAAATAAAAGGGAACCCTCACTATGAGCATTATTTTCTTGCAATCGACCACTTGCCACCTTTTCTGTTAATGATTGTGTCCCCTATTGTAAAATATGTCTTAATTGATAAACTTTTTTACCTTCATATGAAGAATTGTAGGTGCATTTATATCAGAGGGCATTTGATAACAATATGGTAAAAGGAGGAATCATCTACGATGAACAGTTTCTTCTTTCGTTACAAGTGTATCGATGTTTGTTTATTAATGGTGATATTTCATGTGAATATATTTTCGTCAAAGTAATACATTATTTTGAAGGAGGCGTTTGCAAGGTCCTGAAGGTGGTTGATAAAGCACATTTGTTTATCCTGTCTGCACATACCAAAATGATCTGCTTCGTACATAAATACTCAGTACGTAAACGATATGTCTACCTCAGTGGCAATGAAACCAATTTAGTTAATTGTTTGACATTTACCGGAGGACAATCTGTGAGAACGAAATATGTTTTACCATTACCCCTTGGGCATTCGTGAGACCGCTCCAGTCTGCAGATCCAAACCAGTTACAAACGATGCTTAATATCACATATGTCGCTGTGTGATCATGAAACCAACTAACTTTGAGAAAATGTGGACCAGAGACAACTTTTAACCCTTATACAGTACATGTATAGTGTTGGAACCGACTTCGTGCTTATGAAAACAGGTAAGATGTCCTGACATACCTAACAGTAGACTCTCGCATGGCTATTCGGAAGGAAAGGCGGATACATGTATCCATGTTTTGTTTTGTTTTTACAATCTCATGCATCGGTTCTTCTCGTAATTACAGTACGGTCATCCAATGCAGCATATCATAGCCCTTATAGTGCTGAAACCCACTTTATGCTTATGCAAACAGGTTAGATCCAGGCCAGCCGCCAAGTAAATTGGCGGATGACCTGTGATCTAACCTGTTTGCCACTCTGGGTATCTGTCCTCATCAAAATTAAGCAGATATATAAGGTTTTAGGATGCAGACGACACAGAAATCTATTTTTAGAAAATTACCCAGTATTCTAAGGGTTAAAGGCTCCATTGTTTCATCACAGATTGCATCAATGCCATATTTATTTAAAGTGGCGTCGAAAACCCCTGTTATAACTTTAAGTAATTTGAATTTCCTTTAACAGACGAACTGAGACTTAACACATTCAAATAATGCTTTTTAAAGAGTGAATACTATAAGGTTGGTTTACAATTAGCGATGAAACAAGGTCAGACGAGAAATGTTGGAAACCAATAAAACCAAAGAAAATCTCCATTTTGAATGTTCACCTTGTAAATATTGGAAAAGTGATAGTATTTCTATGTTACACATGATTTTCTAACCAGATGATCGCCACTCATTAATCCGGGCGCTCCTTGCTATTTTAGATGTTACTCGAATGTAAACAATGAAGTTAAATTGGTGGAAACCTAATTTATGAAAATGACACTTATTTAGATAAGTAGATAGTGCAGGTGTTATATTGCCATCATCCTGTGGTCTTTCGCTATGTTTCAACACTTTCTATCATAATGTATAACTCATATTACTCAGTTTTGCAGTTTTTCTGAGCACTAGTATGTTTTTAAGATACAAACGTTTGTTTTTTAAGTGTTGCATTACCATTTTCTTACTCCCTGTAGGTCTACAACAAAAACCCTCACAAGATATAACAGAGGAGAAAATGATATTCCTCACTGCGGTCATTTATGGTAGTAACGGTTTACGAAGAATTCCAAGGATCCATGTCTGTCCTACTAATTAAGGAATAACTCACTCGTCGTTTGAAAGTTCTATCCATTACACAATTAAATAGTATTGACTATTGGTATCAAAATTAAAAATCGGTCTGTCTTTACGTTTTAAGTAATGCCATTTTTAGGTTTAAATATAGAAGAAGGAGGCGTACCCCGGAACACAAACCCGTGTTTAGTTCTGTGATGGCGGTGACCAGTCAGGGATACACAACTCGATACGTTTGATTCAACGGCTCCTTCATTTCCGATGCGATTGACTGAAATTGGAACCTTTTCCCACTTTTCGAACCCTTCCATTGAGATCCTCTTAACATCCTTTAATTCTTAGTCCCGATACGCCTGATTTAACCCATTACCAAACAATAACGATATTCCAGCCACTTTGTTGCAGATTATTTTCCAATTTCATCGAATTTTGAAATGTTATCTGCAAACTCTTTCAATATGGGACAGTCGAAAATTTGGCGATTGGTAAAGGGTTAAGGATGTTACAGACTAACTTATCAAAGGGCGTAAACACCTGGGAAAACAGGGGTTTTAAAGTTGTTTTTATCTTTAGAATGGTGGGTAATTACTTTGAAAATAGAATTTTGCATCGTCTGCTTTTCAAAGCCTTAACTATCTGCTTAATGTGGACGAAAAAAGACTCTCTGAGTAGCAAGCAGGTGAGATCACAGGCCAGCCGCCAAGGTAGTTGGTCTGGATCTAACTTGTTTGCATAAGCATTAAGTCGGTTCAAGCACTACAAGGGTAAAAGTTGTCTTAAATGCCCGTCGATTTTATTTAAGCGGAATGGCACGCGTCTGTCATTAAAGGGAGGTTCTCGGAAAGGTGTCATTTACATTAATTATTTAACAATTTATGACAGTTCCCTACCCTCACTGTATTTATGAGTCCTGAGGTCTATAATTAGTGCGTATTAACCCTTTCCGAAACAACAGATTTTCGACTGTCCCAAATTAAAAAAGTTTGCAGACGACATTTCAAAATGTGATGCAATTGAAAAACAATCGTCTGATAGGGCAAAAAACATTGTGGTAAAAAGAGAAATTGATCGTCACGAGCAATTTCTCCTTTTCCAACAATATTTTCTAAAGTCGTCTGCAACAAGGTTGTCAAATGTCGTTATTGTTTGGGAAAGGGTTAAAACGCCGGCGAATTATCAAGAACTTCCAAAGATGCATTTATCGTCAGATTTAATCGGCTTTTAGAGTGATTGCCATTTGTGATTTCGATGTGTGTTTCGGAACGTAAATGTCATTTGGAAACTCAAGTATATTCAATTATGTCTGAACGCTTTGAATGAAATTATTGAAAGAACTGTGCACGTTTTTTTTGTAACTAAGATGCTGATATCTACATGAATATCTGTTCATAATCTATATACCGAATTCGAATGCATGTCTTTATTTATTTACTGTATTGGATTGCACCGAATCCGAATGCACCTCTTTATCTATTCAGATACACGTGATGCATGTTTTTATTCATAATACGGTGCCGAATATCCTAGCTTCCGTTAAAACGGTGCAAAGCTCTTTTAATATTTTCATGCAAAGGTTTAAGGCATACTTGAATATTTTTGAGTTTCAAATTGACATTTACGTTTCGAAACACACATCGAAGTCACCAATGGATGTATTGGATGACAGTCACATTATTTCAGGAGGAACCGATGCATGCGATTGCAACAAGCCTAGGACACGTGTATCCACCTTTCTTTCCTAATAACCATGTGAGAGTCAATAGATTGGTACATGTACGTATGTAAGTATATCGTTAAAAAAAAAAAACTTGACCAGTTTATTGAAGTTCCCGTTCATCAGTGATTGGCGATAGGACATTAGTTTCATACTAAACAACCATTCAAATATTTGATTTGCATCGTGCTCTATCGTTACACGACTGCAAGCTTAAGTCTTTAATGGAATCGTTATCCAAACGTTTCAGCAGTATTTATGTACGTCACACAACATTAGGTTTTTTAAGAAAAGGGATAATGAATAAGGGGGAAATAGATTGATTTTGGGTTATGAACAACCGTGTTTCTATGTGCAGTTTTCCGATTTCCATTCCAAACTGTTATTGATTGATCCATAGGCCTAAGTATTCAACCAATCCTGCGAGTATTCTCTTGCAGTGCCTTCAAAATGGCCGAGTCAAATTTACAAAATTGCCGTATCTTGTAGCGGGTTAGTACAACAAACTCTCCATTTCTGATTATCGGATACAGTTTCCCGAATATTCTGTTGTTATAGTGATAGTAGGGGTTTCTATGGAAACAGTACCCTATTGATTCGGGTTTTGACATTTGATTGGGAGGGACAATTATCCCTCAAAACGCAATGGCAATTCATAACTCGGGGAAAACACCATTCAATAGCCGCTTGATGTTCATAGCTCTCATAAAAACCTTTCTCCGCCCGTGTCCCAGCACCAACATCCGTAACCAGTTTGGATCGTGTCTATCAAGCAATCCGGCCATCAATATACAGAACCTGCTGGATATTGATTTTGAAATTATTGTTGAAAAATGAGAATTTTCTCACATGAGCATTTTCACGCTTATCAACTCTTTATTTATAGACCTACCCTTTAAAATATATATCTACATACTTTAAAAAAGATTGTCGCCTGCAGACATTTTCTATTTATGAAAGGGGGGGGGGGGGGGGCAATCGAAACAAGCCCGCTGAAAGATGTTGGAACTAAACATCATAAGGCACTTAAAACATAAAGTATGCCTTGCTGAAAGATCAGTCCTTGCAGTATGTCCAAACTCGATGAACTGTATCGATACTTTCTTGTTTATGTTAATAGAACTATTTCTTGTTGAGCATCGACTTTCGAATATCGTATTGTACGTTAATTAGATCCGAGCAAAAATCGGATTAGAAGATGTGGCCGGCCTTTACTCATCAGATTTGCAGCTATATATTCGAACTTTTTACACTTCGCACCTGAAAGTTAAGAAAGGGTTGACAAACGTACATGAATCAGTTCTGGGTTTCTTTGAAAGCATTTGTCACCGAATACCTTAAAATCAAAATACGTTTATATATGACTATCATTGTAAATTCCAGCATCCATTGAGCCAAACGTTTAAAGCGTACCATCCTATAGTCCAAAGGCAAAATGTTTTTAGGGGAACCTCTCCTCTGGTATTTTATGTCTTCACATTTAATGAAGTCAACTTGTTCTACATTCAAACGCCTAAAGATGCACACCTTAGAGTACACCAGAGCGACCTTTGTCGTCCGCAGATTTCACTGGACACCTTAAAGTTTCGCCAAAGTGCAATTAGAAACATTCCGGTTGGTAATGAAAAATCTACAAATCAATCAATCTATCAGTCAGTTGATCATTTAAATTTACATGCAAGGTGTCTGGTCTTTGTCACAATTAGTGCGGAATATACTTTTGCTCTTAAACACCTTTTTTTCAATACCAGAAAGGAGAACCTATTCAACATAAGCAATTATCATTACTATGATTTCAATAATTATCTTGTAATTACCTATATGTTCATGCCTTAGTATTTGTCCGTATTCAACTATCTTGCTGGTTTCCTGCTACCGCAGTAATCGAAGAAGGTTTGCTGAGCAATGAATGCCTAGACGTCATTTCAGTAAACAAATAAACAACTTGTTTTCGCATCAAATATGATATACATCGAACTCCATATCTGGAATGACGCATGAGTCTCTCGTTATATTCTCGGAATGACGTACGCAATAAGACTGTCCCATTCCGCTGTTAAAAGATCTTGGTTTTCCTAGGAGGGCCTAATCACCTTCTCGGAATGACCTTTTCTGTTTCGGAAATACTGCAGGGTTTTCATGTCCTTTTGACGAACACAAACGTGTAAATGTATCAGCAATCAAATCCTACATCTAACGCATTTTAGTCCTAACAAAATTGGAGTTTCTGTGAGAAAAGGAGAGGTTTTTCACCAATCTCTTTCATGATCAAAGAATATTTAAGATAGGAGACAATGAACTCGATTCATGACTACAAACCTTTATAGATGCTGAAAGTACAGTTTAGCCCTTAGAATGCTGGGTAATTTCCTAAGAAATATATTTTGTGTCGTCTGCTTTCAGAAACCTTAATATCTGCATAATTGCGTCAAGGAAAGATACCCATTGAAGCAAACAGGTTAGATCACAGGCTAGCCGCCAATTCACTAAGCGGCTGGCCTGGATTTTACCCGTTTGCATTAGCACGAAGTCGGTTCCAACCCTTTAAGGGTTAAACGTCAAATGCGGAGAATGCCTCAAGCATGACGTCATTCTAATCCATTTTGTTAAGTACTCATAAGCAGACGAGATACATATCCTCGGTATGTCCTTGTCCTTTTTTGAAGGGAGGAAATCAAACATTTTGACACAAAATATCTCGCTTGATATGAATCCTTTTCGTTTTTTGCTTTTTGTCGAACCTTTATTTGCCATGTCTATGGTATACATGTAATAGGATCTTGGCAATCTCTCGTTCCACCTTACAACAGTATTATTAGGTTAATGTTATAACAATTACATGACTCCTTGGCTGATACGCCTCGATCTTTTAATAACTTTGAATCTTAACCCTATCCCAAAAAACACATTTTTGACTGTCCCAAATTGAAAGAGTTTGCAGACGATATTTCAAAATGTGATGAAATTGAACAATATTCTTCAGAAAGAGCAGAAAACCTTGTGGGAAAAGGAAACATTGCTCGTTACGAGCAATTTGTTTTTTTCCCATAATGATTTCTAAAGTTGTCTGCAACAAAGTAGTGAAATGTTGTTATTGTTTGGGAAAGGGTTAAGGCAACTGTGTATAGTGAACGATAGGTACACACATGTTAAAAATGTCTGGGAACGCAAGGGGTCGTTGTTCTGGACGACATGACGAAACTTTTTGCACAATTCAAACCAACGCGCATGAAAATTTTCATAAAACAATAGTACGATATCGCTATGTGATAAGTCCTTGAAAGCGTCTCTGAGAGACGATTCCAATGGCGTGTTACTGTTACTTTGCAGTATTGTTTTTCTCATTATTGAATTGAGAGGGGTGTATGGTTTTTAACTTGCGCAAGTTTTTAGCGAACTATGTTTAATACAGTGCTACCCTGGAGCACTGCAACACTCACTCGTTGGGGTATGTCATCGCCTGTATGTGCATACTTTTACAGTCACCTATACCTATGTAAGAGGGGCTTACATACATGCGATAGAATATATATATGTTGTATATAACCGTACGTATCGTGAGACTTAATTTTTTTTCTATAGGTTTTACATCACATCAACATTATTTCAGTTATGTAGCGATGCCCGACTCTTAATGATGGAGGAAGACCCCATATTCAACTACCCATAAGGGCTGGTCAAGGTGGGTAGAACCATCGGCATTCCGTTAGTCAGTCGGGAGCTGAGACTTAAATGAACAATTAACTGAACTGCATAGAGCAAGCAAAATCTCTTTCACAATAACAAGTTCATTTTCTCAGTTTTCTTTTCTAACCACTAGTTCTGCCCTTCAACACTTCAATAGGAATATATACAGTATATCTAATCACGAATACGTTGTTTGTCTGGATATATAAATGTATTTGTCTTTGAAATACTAGATGATAAAATAGAAATAGGTTGATGCAATCTGAACTCATCGGGTTGATCCCATGACAACAAGATTTTTTTCTCAGGTCACGGAGATACCCGAGTAGTTCCGATTGAGGTTGACGATGTGGGTTTGGAGTTTGATTTTCTCGTACATCGGCCAACAGATCATGATGGGAGGAATCATGAATAGAGCGGACACATTTATTGATTTGCCAAATAAACTATTAGGGATTATTCATAACTCGGATCTCTTTACGTCCCGTTATTGAAACTCAAGCGAACTCCGACCGTTCCTTGACATAGAACAGAATGGAACACGTTCTGTTATTGAAATTACGACCGTCAATGGTATATACACAGAACAAAATTGAACGTAATCACGGATATGCAAGATTTCTTTTACTCCTTGATACAGGCTATTTGGGCTTATTCAAATCAAAAGCAATAACAAATATAGCTTATGAAGCATGATTAAAAACCTTCGTCCGTAGTATGGTAAACAGATTAAACATTTTGGCAAAGGGAGAACTTGTTCGATATTATTACCTTTTTTACCCAAGGTAGTATGCTGTACGTGATAATAAGTGATTCAATATGAAGAAATGTGATTCCAAGTGATCGGTCTCCTTCTTTGCCAATTTATGTCCATTACATGCTATCGAAGACGAGTATCATTTAACATTAAATTGCCCTTATTCTTTAGAGCTGGGGTCCTCTTTAGTCATTACAAACATGCACATAAACGGAGTGATTGTTTTCAAGAATAATAAACCGTTTCAGGGAATGTAATCCGATTATCTAGGTCTTCATTTGCTTTGGCTTACTGTCTATTTCTGTCGTTTTATTCAATTCAATTCAATAGTTTATTAGTAATTAGTTATTAGTAAATGCAGGCCTCCGGCCCATAAAACATAATGAATAAATCATAATACATAAACCGGGTTGAAGTAATATATAAATATGACCATCTTTAAATAATTCGTATCAATACAGTTTAGCAGTTCCTTTAGAATTAGTGCTGTCGATTTCATTGAATCTGGTCGTCAAGAAAGATACACAATTGCATTGTAATTCATAAAAAAAATTATATTTGTAGTTTTTGAAGACTTCATATCAAAAGTTAACATGTGAATAAAGATACTATAAGCATGTTACTATAACGTCGAAAGAGGCATTTGTTATGAAATGTTTATGAAGACATAACAGGACAAACAATCAATTATTTTTGGGTTTACTTTCTTCTCAACGATTATAATTGTGAATATTCCAAATTAAACAATCTTTCAGTCAACTACAGAAGTTGTTGTAGTTTTGGACCATAAACCCTGACTCCAAAAAGTTGACTTAAAGGGTCGTCTGATCAGCCCATTGTGTCTCACTAGTAAACATACTTTTGTAAATAATTCTACGCCATTACTCACAAAATATACAGTTTGTATTTGAATATGAGACTCATTAACTACGATTGTTATCATCTTCCATACAAGTTATTTTTACTGTTTTTTATACGAAAGTTTTGTGATAAACGGAGGAATAACTCATGACGGGTAAAGTCTGGGTTTTTTATCGAATAGTTTCTATCTCCGATACCAAAACGAAAATTAGCACGTTTCACACGTTAATAGATAAGTGTTGTTGTTGCTTCGTACTTTGATACACGTAAACCCTTTCCCAAACAACAAATTTTTGATTGTCCCAAATTGAAAGAGTTTGCAGACGACATTTCAAAATGTGATGAAATTGGAAGATATTCTTCAGAAAGAGCAGAAAGTCTTGTGGGAAAAGGAAAAATTGCTCGTTACAAGCATTTTTCCTTTCCCCACAATGATTTCTAAAGTCGTCTGCAACAAAGTAGTCAAATGTCGTTATTTTTTGGGAAAGGGTTAATCCTGGAAGATCGAGTTTTATCCAAAGAGTTCACATTGTTCTGGGGCCAGATCGTTGTTGAAAGAATAACAGTGTAACATCAGAGACTGGCCTGTGATCAAACCTGAATGCTACTTTGAGTATCATTCCTCAGCAAAATTAAGCAGATATCTAAGGTAATGGAAAGCAGGCGTCACAGATGTCATTCTTTAGAAAATAACCCAGCATTGTAAGAGTTAAAATAATACAATTGTGTATTGTATGACCCGTCACTGAGCACGACACTTATATGGAAAATGTTGGTCACAATTCAATGTAAAAGTAGTCGACAAGTATACCTTCTGTCAAATCACGTGACGAATAAATTTCTCATTTCGTAGGAATCGTTTCTGTGGCTGTATATTTGTATGTCACATCGGGTATTCAATCCATTTTCAAAGATTCACGGTATTCTACATGCCAACTGCAGACAGCATTTTGAAGTCATTGTGGGAGCAGGAAAAATGATGATTTTATTTCTTTTTCCTAGAAAATGTATTTATTCCAATTAAATTTTAATTTCAGTTTTCGTCTGCGAACCTTTGGTTGTGTGCGATAGGAAACTTGACGTATGACAAATACCTGTAAGTAGTTATTTGATAAACGAGTTCAATACGTTCAAAGTGTTTTCTATTTCTGGCTTAAACACCAACCTTGAGTGTTAACCATGGGGAAATGGGGGACAAAGCTTTTCAGAAGAAGTAGCTATCGACCCATTATGAGCACCCCTCTCTTACAAAGACTGGGGCCACTCACATAAGTGGGGAGAGGGAGGGGCCGCCAATAATTCTCTCGAAAAACAAGATGACAAGATCCGGGCCCTTTGTCCAGAAACACCGAATGAGTCATTATGTCGAAATATGCGAGACACAAATATTGGCACAAGGCAGTCTCGTTACATTGGGAAGTGGTCCGTCAATCCGTATCGATCTCCGAGGTTCGAGTCAATGTTGTATCTAACGGGCTCAAAACTCAGTAAGGAGTCTGTAAAAAAGACTGCGAAAATAACAATGATGATAATGTTTGATTGACAATATGATGAAGATAATAATGATAGTTATAATAATGATACAAAAAGTAAAAAAATGATGATGATGATGATGACAATGATGATGATAGTGATAAAAAATTAAATAAAGATGATGATAATAATGATTATATTTATCATAATTATTCATTCATTTATTCGTTTATAATAATAATAATAATAATAATAATAATAATAATAATAATAATAATAATAATAATAATAATAATAATAATAATAATAATAATAATAAAAAAAAAATAATAATAATAATAATAATAATAAAAATGATAATAATAATAAAAATAATAATAATAATAATGATAAAAATAATAATAGTAATAACAATAATACTGCTAAATATAAGGATGTGTTTTATAATGTTGAACATTAAAAATCTTTAGACATGCTTATTATATTTTCATGATAACAAGATATTAAATTATAAAGTAAAGGAATCAAGATAATCGTCTGTGGCCGCTTAAAATTAAAAAAATGATGTCAGATATATAAAATGAAAATAAGAACTACTAAAATGACTCATACATTTGTTAACCATAGTAGTGCTGGAACAGACTTCATACTTTTACAAACAAGTAAGATCCAGGCCAGCCGCCAAGTAAATTGGCGGATGGCCTGTGCTGTAGCCTGTATGCTTCTCTGAGTATCTTTCCTCATCAAAATTGAGCAAATATTTAAGGTTTTGGAAAGTAGACGAGACGAAATATATTTTAAGAAAATTACCCAGCATTCTAAGGCTTAAACACGTTGTGGTCAGTGCCATGGTCAGTTCCTGTCGGGACACAGCGAACGTCAGAGGGTCATATAGGTCGCATACTTACAATTAAGCAGGAAGCCAACAACCACGGTATAAAAGTAGATCTTAATTTCTGAAAAATATTTGCATAAAGTAAAAAGGATTTTCTCAGACATTATTTTAAAAGCATACTAGCGCTCAGAAAAACTACAAAACTGGGTAATATGAGTTATAAATTATGATAGAATATGTTGAAACATAGTGATAAAGTACATGGATCATGACAATATAACGCCTGCACTATTTATCATCTATTTTTCAAAGTGCCATATTCTCAAATTTGGTGCCCACCAATTTAACGTCATTGTTTACGTTTGAATAACATCTAAAATAGCAAGGAGCGCTCCGATTAATGAGTGGCGATCACCTTGTTAGAAAAATCAGGTGAAACACGTAAAAATACTTTATCCAATGTTAATTTATAATGTTGAATTACTTGGGTTTTATTTGTTCCCTTTGTTTCTTGGCTGTCCTTGTTTTATCGCCAATTGTAAACAAAACTTAGTAAAAAATAGTATTCACTTTTTTAAAAGAATCATGTGAACGTGTTACAGAATTCATTCCTCTTTAAAAGGGAATTTAAGGAACTTTTAAGTTGATTTTCAATCATTCTAGAAATTTCACAATTTAAGAGTAAATACCTTTAAACAAAAAATGTTACTGAAATTTCATTTTGTATGGAACAAAAGTTCCCTACTGTAAGTTTTAAGTGGTCGAGCGATCTATTTACATGATTGGACACACGGCGTATGTATGGTCGGACGGTGATCCAGCCGTATGACCCGGTACTGTCTCGAACCTACAACATACCGCACAAGTGGCGGGCTGTTAACATCTGTCCTGTACTCTTGTTGCATCACCAAGATATGCTCTGTCCTCAGACTCTTCTCTGTAAAGTGTATTATGTATCTGGGTAACTTTTCACTAAACAATTAATTTGAAATAATTGCGTAAGCAAGCACAATTTTGAAGTATGACACGTCACTGTAAGCGTCTCGGAGTGACGATTCCAATGACGTTTTAATTTGCAATATTGCTTCTTTTTGATTTCTTAACAAAACGGAACGTTGTTTTATCCTTACGCATGTCAATGCTCTTAGCGTTAGATATTTTTGACTCACGCAAGTTAATATTTTTAGCGTAAGATATTTAGTTGGTCTGCAGTCGGAGATTAACTTGGATATAAAACATTTCCTTTGACAAACTTTATATGCATAAATCCAACAAAGAAAAAACCGAGGAAAATATGATTACGAGCACATTCTTCTTATGTAACGGTGGTTCCTTTAGTGGGCCTATCTTACTGTTGTAACGATATATCAGTGGGTTTGTTGGCCTATTTCATAAGGTTTTATCCCTTATCAGTAGACTGAAAATAAGGATGGGAGAAGGTTACAAGTGTTTTGACAAAACAGGCTTATCCATCAAGCAAGGTTATTGTTCCGTGTGAATTAGGCCTACACATATCTACCAGCAATCTACATTTAGACTAATTGTCTGTAACTTCTAGGAGTTTGTGAAATCTTCTTGAGCCCCTCCGGCTTGTTGTTCCCCTCTAAACAATGCAAAACAATTAATGTAGGCTACATGTAGTTGTTAAGGCTATTCATTTTTTTTCATCCAACTGTTGAAAAGTAGGCATTGGCCTACTTGTATCGGAAAGCAGCCGGAAGTATTAACACTGATTGTGCATAAATGGTGAGGAAAAGCCACGAACATGGGTGGGCATGCATACCCTGGAAATAACAATGAAGCTGCAAGTCATAATATTAGAAAAAATCTTAAAAGAAAAAGATGTCAAGTGCATTATCAGTACACACCAAGTATTCAACCTAAAAAAAGTCAATAATTTCGGTTCATTGGGGCCTTAACAATTAAGCATAATTTGAATTTCAAATTTACCGCGATATCAACTTATAAAACATGACGTCATCATAAATGTGACGTCACAACAAGGTGTTTATTTCATCAAATCCAAGATGGCGGAGTGACTCACGTGGTCAGGTCACATGTTTAAGGTAAACAAATCAATTCAGTTGTTAGTAAGCGTACCATTTATTGCATAAGTCTGCCTAACAATAAGTTTTAACTTGTACTATCAACATGCCATGTTTAACTGGATAACACTGCCCTCTAACGACGCAGAATCGCGAGTAACGAGGAGTCTTGTGACGCCTCGAGATCACCTGAGTGGATACCTTCGCATTATTAGCCGATAAAACCCATTAATTTCTCGATCAAATTACATTAAATACAAGCAGTCGGTCTATCGGATTGCACTTTCAATAATTAGCCTGTATCGGTGTTCGAATTAACACAGCTGATAAATAAAACCTGATAATTAAAACCTGCACACCTTGACGACTGCAGACGGGACAGTTTGTCTCAGGGGACAGACAGGAAGGGATAGCGGTTGAATAACAGCGTAAAACAAGCAGCCAATACCTCGACCCGACTGAAAATTGTATTAGATGAAGTTACATTGCCGAAGGTGACCGAACGCTTCGGCACCTGGCCCGCCTTTAACTCCGCTGAAATACATGATCAGTGTCATTCGATAAAGCAATCACACCGAGTAACACACAGGCCAGCTTCAAAACAACGTTCACGGTGTTGGACGGATTTTTTTCTAATTCCTGGATTGAATTTATACATGCCAGGTTTCTACCTGTACTGTTTACCAAATTGTCGATTTACCTTCGTCTTTTCAAGGATTTATTATAAAGTGACACTTTTTCAAACCGAAGCGGAAGCTGTGTCCGCATCCACGAGTCATGCGCAATGAAATGTGGCCAGGTCGGACTATTTCTCAATTCAATTGAAATGATGGAGAGCGGCAGGTGCGGGCGAAGAAAACAGAGAAATCCTAAACGCAAAAACGGTAAGTCACTCTTCTTCCTTTTATGGTAGTTTTGTAAATCATGTATTTTTTCCATATTTGGGTATTTTTGTTGAATTTGTTCGTATTTGGAGGTATTTACGTGAATGTCGTAGGTAAGAGCGTTACCTTCATAGAGGTACCTGCACTTCCATCAATGCTGAATCTTTAGTTTATCATGACGGGTGTCCCCAGTCAACTTGGAAACTTATATAACCCACACTGGCAGGGTTTTATATCATTATTAGATTATCAAACTTGTTTTGGTCCTGTCAAACTCGGTAAAGGTGAGACGAAATAAACACGATGAAATACATAACCTCTTTTAGCTAGCGGAGTGAACTTAACATAAATGATAAGTGGTTACAATGGCGGACGGATGCTGAGCTGACTTAAATATGTCGTAGTACAAATATTCAGTCAACGTATCTCAAAACTGATTGAAAGAATTTATGAGCAGGTGTTTTATCATTATTCTGATTTTTTTTTAAATGTATTTTGGAGAAACAAAGGAGGTTATTAGAGAATCCTTGTAAAAATAGAAGCGCCCTGTCTCATTTCATTTTTCTTAATTTTGGTTGACACTCTCCCATTCACTAATTAACTAATGTCATATTCAACAATTCCTGGATTTGGTACATTCATTGTTGTCAAAGATATTCTCTACTTGTGTAGTTGAATTAACCTGTATGGGTCCTACCTAGTGTTTATGATAACGATGTAATTCCTAAGCATTTGACATTTCAAAGTTATTTCATCACTGTGGCTTGATAGCTAACACATGTGTTGCAAGTTTGCATTTAATTTTCATAAACCCAGTATTTCTGGTGGTGTGGGGATCAAGAAGGGGTTTACAAGGTGTGTATGTTAATATATTTTTAAAGGTGAAAAGACAAAACACATTCTGTAATGTATGTGAATATTTTATGTTGAGAGCTACCAACTTTGGGACAGGATATTGTACCACTCTTTCCACCAGTGAACAGTCAATATACTACAAACATACTTTTTTAGTTGTTATTATATATTTGAAAATAAATCTTGGAGTTTTGATACTTTTATATGCATATTTATTTGGGATTAAATAACCTCTTGAAACATGTGTCAAAATTAGGAGTGATTCTTTTCTTTTCTTCTTTGGAAACAAAACTGGCCTATCCTTTTACCAAAAGAGGCAAATACAGAATACAGACCTGATTTGCTTTGATATGTTGTAAATGGCTTTTAAACCTTTTGACATAAGGAAGATTAAAAAAAAATCCCTCATTACTGCTTTGTCACAAACTTTAGGTAAGCTGTCTCAAGAAAAAAAATATAATTCTTAATTTTATTTTTGTGTCATTGAGAGTCTGTTATAATTGTCTGATGTGGGCCATTGTATATTGGGGGAAGGGCTAAAAAGCTTTGCCAGGGGAACCTATTGATTTTTTTTCCAACGTAGTGCTTAGGAATGGGAATAAAATTATGATAATTGGACGGTTCATTTCTGTCAGGAACCAATCAGAGTGGGTATCTCACTCCCTGACATGGTCCCTAAATGGTAAGCTTTATTTGTTAGCAAAACTCCATAGCTGTATGTAGAAACAGAAATTGTTAACCCTTTACCAAACGGCAATTTTTCGACTGTTCCAAATTGAAAGAGTGTGCAGACGACATTTCAAAATGTGATGAAATTGGAGAGATATCTGCTGATAGACTAGAAAACATTGTGGGAAAAGGAGAAATTGCTTGTGACGAGCAATTTCTCCTTTTCTCACAATGTTTTCCAGAGTCATCTGCAACAGACAAGCAATTTCTCCTTTTCCCACAATGTTTTCCAGAGTTGTTTGCAACAAAGTGGTTGAATGTCATTACTTTTTGGTAATGGGTTAACCCATTTCCCATATTGAGCTCACTGGTGGATTCAAACAAATATAGTTTGTAGAAAATGAAATTTCAATATCATTTTTCAGAATGAAATCATATGGATCCATTATGGAACAAGGAGATATTGCTTATGATCTTAAGTAATTTCTTCTTTTCTTATAATGAACCTTTTGAAACATCTATTACAAAGTATTAAATATACTTTTCAATTTTTAAATGATAACACTTCACTATTTGTTACCTCTGAGAAAAAAAACTACCATTTTTGATAAGCCTCAGGAATCTTTCTGCTTTTTCTCCAAGACACATTACTTTTCTTACTTTTGATTCAGTCCGAAGTTTACCCTTTTCCATAATGTATTTTCTCGAGATTTTAAGCTACAGTTTCTTCTCTGTCCCCATGCCTAAGTACTTGACTATTGAAATTGCTTTTGATGTTGCTTTTGAAAAAAAAAAAAGAAGTTGGTTTGATGAAATATATTGAAAGAGTTACCCCATGAAGAATTATTATTCTACCAAATTAAAATAAGGATTTTTAAGACACCACAATAATTGTGTCATAAGTTCACAACTAAACAAGTCATTTGCACCAATAATTAATCATTGACTCATATTGTATGAAGAAGCATGATGCAACAAAAACATTCATAAGTCTTTTGAACATAAAGATTTTCTTCTAGATCTAAAATTATGGTGATGAAATATTTATTTTAGTGATGTTCTTGCTATGGATTTGTTAGAGAGCTAATTGTCAATTCAGATTTTTGTTAAGCTAAGATGACACAAGAAATATTTAAAACAAAAGAAGAAACTAGCAATTTCTCCATTAGTCTTTTATTTTTTACCAAATATGTGTATGAAAAGTTCTTTTTTTTGTACTTTAAAATATTTGATACTTTATTCTCCATGTCTGCTGTCCATTAATTTTCTATTTGGTTAACATATCAGAATGGGTAAACATACAAAATGTTATTTATACACATCAGCCTAAGAGAGACTTAGAAATACCTTTTTATACCTTCAAAATACTCTTAATTTGACAAAAAGATGAGAAAGAAGTTGCTCATTACTAGAATCTGTCACAGAAGAGGTGTGGGACCACATTATAGAAGATGCTTAATGAGTTTACTATTGCGGATTTGTTTTACTTGCTAAATATTCAAATCATAAAATAAATCCATTACCCACTTAAAATTTGAATAGAGATCCCAAATTATAGAACTTGGCTTGTCCAAAATAATTTTCTATGAATAATGATTGATGAGTCCTTTAGTCCGAGTTTATTTACCTGTTATATCTGACCAATTGTGTTCATTTTCATAAGTAGGTTATGACTTTGAGAAGAATGTTAAACAATACTGGGAAGAAAATACATGGATAATTGATACCTGACCTGATTGAAAATGGCATATTAGAAAACTGCAATATTTGAGGATTCTATGAGAGACTATATTAAGTAAGTGTTTAACAACATTGAAGTATTCCACTGAACCCACAATACTTATTTTTTTAAAGCAGATCATTCCATGCTTGATAGAGTTGCATTGCTGCAGATGACACTAATTATTGAGCATATATATTCAATCAAAGATACTGGAGTAAACAGCAAAGACATATTTGAAGGAAAAAATGCAAGAAGAGACATGTTTGTCTTAGCGCTTTTGAATACCGTCTCCAGGAAGGATGAAAGAAATTATCTAATGAAGGAAAAGAGGTTATATAATTAACTTGGTGCATATGCAACAGTAGATTTTAGAAACAGATCACCTTGATAGAATGAAAGTTGTTAAGGACAAACAGTTGATCATTTTGCATATTCCATACAGGGGAAAAGCATTAACCCTTAGAATGCTGGGTAATTTTCTTGAAAAAGGTATTTGTGTCGTCTGCTTTCCAAAACCTGTTTATCTGTTTAGTTTCAATGAGGAAAGATACTCAGAGTAGCAAAGGGGTTAGATCACAGGCCAGCCACCAATTTAATTGGCTGCTGGCCTTGATCTATCCTGTTTGCATAAGCATGAAGTCAGTTCCAGCCCTATAAGGGTTAATGTATGTGTTTGCAGAAGACATGTAATGAAAATATTATGACACTTGGAAGACAAAAATATGATGATGTTTATCAACATTTAAGTATTATACAACAAAGAAAGGACTTGTTATTGTTTCTTCTTCGTAGGATAATTGAGTATTTTTATTGTAACAGTTTCTCACAGTTTTCTCTTATAAATCAGGAAGTTTATCGTTGTTTCATTCCTCATGTACGTTTGGGGAAACTAATGAAGTAACAAATGTAAAAGGTTTTAAACCGAAAGGATGCTCAGTTTGTTGAATGATGTGCCCTTTTGGCTTGTAAAAACCTGTAAAAGATGATTCACCGATATCGAAACAGATAAAAATGAAAACCATTTGATATGCACAGCATTGGATTATTTGAAATAACAAAAAGCATCAACCTTCATTGTAATAATATGACAAGGGTGGGGAAAAGGACTCTTAGCTATACAATAATGAAAAGGTCCTGTCCAAATCCAATGTTGTTAATACTTTATATCATTGTGTTTTTGAGTAAGCCCTTATGAGTACAAAATACAAATGATATTGCAGGGCTTTTTCTTGTTATTTATTAGAGGCCCATTAAAGGCACCTTCCCAATTGTTAATTTCTTTAAAATCATGCAGTTTTCCGTACCATTCCAAGTCACACCTGCATTTTGGTTTCCGAATTCAGCGGTTTCATCGGTACAATTTCCCAAAATAAGCAGGCCTAGGCCTCTTTCCCAATTTAGGGAAAAAAGAGTTCTCCTTTTCCCACAATGTTTTGCAGAGTCATCTGAAACAAACTAGTTAAATGTTGTTATTGTTTGGTAATGGGTTAAATATACATATATTTGATTATATGAGGGAGGTTATCCCACCATTATTATCATTATTATTGTAACCCTTAATCCAATAATAACCCACCTTTTATAGGCTTGAAGTGAGGATAGTAGGTGTTATAAAGATAAAAAGGAGAAATTGCTTTCCCCAAAACAATTATCTTTCATAGATAAATTGCCATGAATTACAGATTATGTTGTGTATTTTGAGAGAAAGGATTTTTTTTTTTTTTTTTTACGATTTAATTTTTCAGAATACTTCAGCCAATTCACAAATCAAGGGGCTAGTTTTCCTAATCTTTTACAATGAGGTAACTTATAATTTGTCACAAAGGTTATAATTATTATCAAAGCGATTTTCATGGCTGTTTTGTCATTTTGATAATTTAATTTCACATCATCTGCATCAGAACACCCTGACAATGGAAAGTGTTAACAAATTTTACCATCAGTAATCCCTATGGTTAACCGATACATATTTACACGTATAATACGTGTAATTGGAGGTGTTCATAACCTTTGGACATATAAGAGACATAATCATGTGACTGAGGCAGTCAAGTGGTCCATTTCCTGAGGTTGAGTCCACATGTTTTCACACTCTTATAGCGGTAAAGAGATTACTCTAGTGAACCCTGAAATACTTTCCCAAACTTTCTGAATCAGAATATTTCTTAAACATCCTTTAGTTTGAGCTACGATTGATCTGTTTTGATAGATGAACTTATTTGAGCATTATCAAAGCATTATCAATGGAAATGAAGCTACAGACAGGGAATGAATACCGGTATTTCTGTGTGTGCAGCGAAAAACTGCATACATGAAAGTTAATTCATTCTCGAGTATGTCACACGGTTAATGACACATTGGAATTCCAGCGGTAATAACGGGACCATTTTCTTTGTTTCAGCGCAATTGGTAGGCTTATATACCGCTCTATATTGAGAGGTCAATACAAGACTATGATAAGTGTTTCACAATTATGAAGGACTTACTTTAGTCTTGCAATGACCTTAGAACCTGAATTTACAAAACCTATGAACACAACACTTGAACAAACCATTTGACAAAAGAAGTTATTGTGAAGTGAGCATAAAATGTATCTTATCTTTGTTATATTTTGGGCTTCCTAGTTTCTTATAAAAAGTTTTAAAGATTATTACAAACTACTTGTTGAAGTTTTTGACCATGACCATTTTTATGCTGTTAAAGAATAATGACACTTTGTCTATTGTAATTCTGTTCATCTAAGACTGCTTTACTCAGAATTTGTAAATTTACTACATCTTGGAACCAATTATGATATTGATAAATATGTTGGATCCATAATTTGTTTCTAAATTGTCATTTAACACTCTTTTTATGATCTCATATTGAAAGTTTGCATAAAACAATCTGACTATGAAGAGAGGGGATATATTCTTCCTTAAATTTATAGATTTACTGTGTGAAACAAAGATACCACCCATCCAGTCCACTTGTACCAGATTTTGTTGTAAATAGTGGATGTTACGGATTATAAGCTAAATATTTGTTACATCATGGTCTTTTTAATATTCAAGGATAACCCAATATGAAACTTATCTTTCAGTCCCTGCTATTAGGATTCAAGAACTGTGTCCAAGATATTCATGAACCAACATGAACAACAAATGGGTGTTCATGAACATGAAACTTTTCTTGAATTTGCTTATGGACTTGATAAAGACCATGTTCATGAACATTAAGAATTTAGGCTTAAAGATTTATGAATACATTTGTTTACATCACGATCTTGTCTCAGGTTACTTTGGTAGCTTAAAACAAGATTTTGATGTATTTATTCTTTATTTTAATTAATCTTTTGTAATGATTTTACTGCAACTAAGGGTAGAGTTTACTTTTCATTATTATACACAATCATTGAAATACAATTTGTTTAATATTTGAGGGAACGGGATGAGACATATATAGGTGGGCCATTATGAATTTATATATATCTAGTTTAAGGTCACTTATATATATTTCCGTTATATTCTCTTCCTTAATTGAATTCAAGAGATTTCTTGGAATAGTTATTAATTGAAGTTGAAGTTATTTTCTTTATGTTCCTAATATAAGGCAAATGATTTACTTAAAGGTCATATTTCTCGATAAACAAAATTTTCTTTAATTATGGTTTTTGAATAAGGTTATGGTTTCGTTATGACGGAGGTAATGAATTTTTTCTCATACAGAAGCGAAAAATGTTGTTTTTGACTACTTTTATTCACCTTTATCGATTTTTGTGAATGACTTATCTCCCTTGTTGTGACGTCATTTGTGCTTCAAAGTCATATGAACTATCAATAAGAAGAATCTAGTTCTCAGTAACGACGGTGTTTTTGCACAAATTTCGGACATTTTAAGCGTTGAATTGTGTTTTGGAAAACGCAAATTGGATATTGAATATGGTATTTTGACAGGTCTTCTGGTGTTATTCTGCTTTTGGTAGCAGGGATGCGAGTTTCTCCCGTTTTCCGACGAACATAAAAGCTGCAAAAAGTTTCGATAAGTAAACTGGACCGTGTTTACTTTACAAATAAGCAAAAGATATATTCCCCAAACAAGAACAGTAGGCTGTGTTACTTTCACTTCGAAGACGGCAAGTTTACGCATTGTTAGGCGTTTTCAGAGAATTAATTTTATTGATCTTTAAATGATAGGACTCAATTCAAAGTAATTTATACAGGTGAAGACGCTTCAAATTCATTCTACTTATTGAGTAACCGTTATATTTCCCTGAATTGATGTTCGTGATTAAAACAATTCCTGACTGTTAGTTTGGGGTGTTAGAGCCTCGTGTAGTCTTGCTAGATCTTTATATAGAATTTGCACTGTGTAAATGTAGATAAATTCAAGAAAAGGATAAATCACGTTGATTACACCTTTTTTGAAAGTTAATTTCCTTGAATGACTCTCTTACTCGCCAAGCTAGTTTTGTTTGGAACAGTTTAACTATGCTACATACTTAGTCAGGAATACTTAATTAGGCTGCTTTACGATTATATTACGTAAGAATTCAAAGGGTTGCAAGAATATGTTAATTTCATCCAACATCATAAGTTATTGTATTGTCATGTCTTTGGGTTTTAAACGCTTAAATGCATCTTGTTCTTATTTGCAAAACTTGTTTTATGTTTTAACATAATCGTAGAAACGTTGCCATTGTACATAAATGAGACAAAATGAAAAATGTACGTTGATTGCTATGATAACAAACCGATTAAAACAAGCAAGTTTCTTTTATCTGCCGTGTCTTTGAATGAAAATTCAAAATAATGAATATTTGATATCCGCAAACTGTCTCTGGACTCATCAACGCAAATGATAATGGGTTCGATCTTAACTTAAGCGTCTACTTTTCAGAATTATTTAAATCACACACCTCATTTTTTTGTCATTGGTGATATTGGTTTAAATGACGTATGTCACACTAAAATTCAGGTGTTCAAACATGATTATTACAAATTTATATTGATAATTTAGTAATAAGATCACTAAATATATAATTTACACATTTTAACATAATCTCTTTGTTTACAATTTAATTGATTATTGTCAGTTTACCTCACATACAAAGGGTCAATCAACAAACATCGGACATTACAAGGATTAAGGGTCGTGATGCAAATTAACACCAATCTGCCACATTTGCACAGTATGTTTCAAGTCTCAAGCCCTTTATTGTTTAGGCGAAAGATAGCCTCTGGCGTTAATCTCTTAAATATCTCTGTTGTTAATTAACAGGTCTGACACGTTCTGCTATTCCAGACATGAAATAACAAGCGGCAAATCTCACACTTTCAATGCGAGGCAATTAAATTTATCTAAAAAATCCATTGTTAAGATATAACCAATTAAGACCAAACTCTCACAGGTTGTTTGGATTGATAAGGTGTCAGTACATATTTATCTTTCAATGTGACTTACGTCGGATACTTTGTCGTTATGATATTCAAAGAAGTGAACATGTTGTCTTTTCTATTAGAATAGTTTGACACTTAAATAAGTATATGATAATCAGTATTCACCAAAACGGTATTAACTCTATGTTTTCAACAAAAAAACGTTTTAACATCAAAATCAAGTTTTGTCAAATTGATATTTAAATTACAAAATCATAAAAAATAAATTCAAATATGTTTATTTAAGGTTGTTAGTAAAATAAACTATGACGACTTTTTTGTTTTAGCTGTTAATTATTAAACCTTTCCGAAAATTAAATGCTCAATATGTCAAGACTACTTACACGAGAGAAAACGAACATAAATGTAAAGTGAATATGAAGAACAATTCTTAAGTCAAAACAGTTGATCTAGAAAGACGACATCGGAATCAATTTCGAAATCATAGACCTTTTACTGGGGATGGAGTTACTGGAAAGTTGCCGGATGATTTTAACAAATACTCTTGAATGTGCCAGTGTTTAGTTTTGAAATTTGGATGTGTGGTGAAAATGTGAGTTAAAGGATAACCTTCGTATCACAAGTAAGTTGATGTGTGGTGAAAATGTGAATTAAAGGATAACCTTCGTATCACAAGTAAGTTGGGTTATAATACGGTTTGTTTGTTCGCAATTTATGATCTTCTCCCGTTTCATTTCATGTATTGATAAGACAATGGAGGATGAATTTGACAGTCAAAAGTTATACGATGTACGGTTTTAAGACAATTCGTTTATTCAGATCTATGTCTTTGTTTACTACTCAATTAAAACCTTAATGCTAATACACGATCATTGACGAAAAAGTACTCGTGGTTTTTTTTTCAACAAATATTAATAAAAATAGCTGTTTTCACAATTATCGTCAAAATTTCAAGCCGATTCTTACATATGAAAACATTTACAAATCCTTTCAAATTTACGCGTTATGTCACTTACTCTTTTTTTTCAGAAGAATGTTCTTATTATATGAAACATATTGAATAAAGAAAATGCACTGTCAATCCAAACATTGACTTACGGATTGCTATTTCGAGGAAAATCGTCCCACTTTCAAGCCGTTCCTTTCATATGAACGCATTGACATATCCTTGTAAATTCACGCGTTAAGTCACTAATTCATTTTTTTCAAATGGCTATTCTTATAATATGAAAAATATCCAGTATAAAAAATTCACTGTCAATCCAAACAATGACTTAAGAATCATTTATTTCAAGGAAAATCGTCCAAAGTTCAAGTCGTTCCTTTCATATGAACAGGTTTACGCAATGACAAATCCATGCAAATTCACGGGTTAAGTTATTAATTTATCTTTTTTCAAATTGATATTCTTATAAAATGAATCATATTCAATAAAGAAAATGCGCTGTCAATCCAAACAAAGACTTTGGGATCGTTTATTTGAAGAAAAACACCAATTCTAACCAGCGATCGCTCTTCACGCCCTTTACATGGCGCATTCAGTGGATCACGAGTGACGTCACAGCAAAGGGAAGTAAGTCATACGAACTTTTATTAATCGGTGCGCTATGACGGTGATTTATGACGTAATGCGTTATGCCAAAATGTTGCAAATGATTTCAATGTGATTCTTTTACTTCATATTTTAATTTTATGAAATAAACCCAACCTGTACATATGACCTTTAAGTTTTTAACAAAAAAACAAAAACTTTTGTCGTTGTCTTACCTTTGAATTTCATACAGATGAGTCAATGTTTGAAACGAAAGGATTCTGGAGTTACACCTCTTACGACAATAGTGATGGTTAAGAAGATAAAATAATAATTTTGACTTGTAAATCAAGAGTTCAATGCAAGACTATAGACAAGTAAGTGCTTCATAAACATAAAGCACTTACTATAGTATTACATCAAACCCTTGATAAATTGATATAATATAAGTTAGTGGTTTTGGGTAGAAATTATATATAAAAAAAAAAGAATAAGACTTTGTTACTCAAAATGATATTATTTTCCAATTATTGTTAGATGGTTTCTGAAGTTGCTCAAGGTGTGGTAAAATGAGTAATGTAAATGGTTCAAATCTCAAACTGTTTCTGAACACCCTTATTTACTGGCTCTAATTCTCCATAAATTACAATTAATAACAAGGTGGGTTGAATGAAACAAACATTATTTAGGAATTGTCAATCAAGACCTGTCATTTGTAACCCTTTTCTTCATACTGGTAGCATTAGATTGGAGCTTCCTATCTATGAAAGCATTTGAAAAAGAGAAATTAATTTGCTGTTATAAGCATATTCAACTGTTTTCACTCCCTATTTTTTTTTTCACTTTTATTCATTCCCAACAATTTTCTTTTTGATATTGTTACCAATTTTGAGGCTCATTAAGTTTGTGCATATAAGGGGAAGTGTATAATGGGGTACTGATGACATGAACAACTGTGTAAACTAGAATCAGCTGTTTACAGGAGGCTGCCAGTTTGACTGACTCAGGACCCCTACTGATGCTGAATTCAATTTAACCCCTTAGAACGCAGGGTAATTTGCTAAAAATAGATTTTAGTGTCGTCTGCTTTCCAAAGCCTTATAATATCTAGTTGATTTGTTGAGGAAAGATACTCAGAGTAGCAAACAGGTTAGACCAAAGGTCAGTCGCCAATTTACTTGGCGGCTGGCCTGGATCTAACTTGTTTGCATTATAAACATGAAGTCTGTTCCAGCACTTTAAGGGTTAACCAATTACTCCATATTCAAATATGTGTTAGGGAAACATCCAAGAAGTATTATTTGTATCAATGTTGTTGTTTTTTTTTCTAAGAAAAGACATAATGTTTCTTTCTGCATTAAAGCGTTTCTTTATTGAGCCCGGGAATTTCATCAAAAACATTTGTAATGGCCATCATTTTGTGTTGCTGGTTTTTGTCGGTCCTCAATAACAGATGGCAGTGATCAATTGATAAAAAAAAAACATTTTCATCTAAAACTTGTTTTGGTAAACATCCTTTTGACAAAAGATGAAATTTCTTTTCATGAACAATTCCTCCTTTTGTCAAAGTTGTTCTGAAGAGTTCATCTGCAGTAGCATTAATTTGTGTATTAGTTGAATTTTGTTGTTAATAATTACCTGATTTAGACTGATTTTACATTATCCATAGAAGAATAGTTCAGAAACCATAATGTCACAAGAATAGTTCAGAAACCATAATGTCACAAGAATAGTTCAGAAACCATAATGTCACAAGAATAGTTCAGAAACCACAATGTCACAAGAATAGTTCAGAAACCATAATGTCACAAGAATAGAACGGGCCGAATAAAACAATATGTTCACAAGCTATTTCTCTTTTTATCACATCGAAACATCTTAGAATGGAGACAGAAATCATTATTTCTCTTACTTAAATATTATCCATTAATTGAATGGATTTGATTTGGAGTAATGATACAAATTAAATTAATGGGGTAACAGATTAATGCAATCTGTCAATTCTTTCCCCTGACTCTTATAAATGGTTTGAAGGAGACTGGGTCATGATGAGTTTGGCGAAGAAGCAAATAGCTCTTGTAAGTGAACATTTCCAAGAAATCTACAAACAAAGAGTTTTAAATGAACCCTTACAATGCTAGAACCGACTTCATGCTTATGCAAACAGGTTAGATCTATGCCAAGTTAATTGTTTGCTACTCTGAGTATCTTTCCTCAACAAAATTAAGCAAAAATGTAATGTTTTGGAAAGCAGACAACAAACAAATATTTTTCTGGAAAATTACCCAGCATTCTAAGGGTTAATAGATTATGGGTCCCATAGATTATACTGGAATAGAATGATCCAAATATGATTAATTTCAATTTTCTAAGTAGAATCAGTCATATTGATTTGCAGTTAGGTTGCTTTTTTATCATGAGAAGTTTGTTTATTGCTAATATGGTAATAATTGATGATTGTTATGAGAGAATGAGGTCTATGGCTAGGAATGGATATTTCTTTATTACAAAATAGAGGCAATGATCAATGTGATAAACTATTTAAGGTTATTGAAAACACTATCAAAATATGCACTTTGAATTTCTGTTTATAAGCTAGATTTAGATAATTTTGTAAAGAAATTAATCATCATGGGTATGTCAATCTGACTTTCATCTCAATAAATTGAATAGTTGTCTGTTACTAAGTTGTCAAGTGTGCAGTAAAGGGACAAATTGTACATTTGAAAGTCAATTTTAATGTCATTTTACCCTGTAGATTTCCTGTAGTTATTAATAAATTATCGGAAGCAAGATAAACTAACTAAATTCTGGCTGGAGAGTGGAGAGGGGAAAAAATTGAAATGCAGACCTGCATAACCCTTTACCAAATGCTAAATTTTCTACTGTTAAAAATTGGGAGTGTTTGCAGACGACATCTCAAAATGTGATGAAATTGAAAAGCAATCTTTTAATAGGGCAGAAAACATTGTAGGAAAAGGAGAAATTGCTCTTAAAGACCAATTTCTCCTTTTCTTATAATGTTTTCCAGAGTTGTGTGCAACAAACTAGTCAAATGTCATGATTGTTTGGTAAATCGAATAAGTAGACCAGCATACCTTTTCCCTTGATGGAGCCCCTCTACCACCTGTTTAGGTCAGAATGAGGCTTTGAGTTACCTGTATGAGGAGTCTGGTCCAGCCATTAGAAAGGTGTAAGCTGTCTGATAAGCCCACAACATTCTCCCTTTCTTCCCAGGTTACCCAGTTCCTTCAAAATAAGCATTTCTTGCTCTAAATGAGTCTGTAATTATTCCAGGAAAAAAGAAAAACATGTACAGACCACATTTACAATTACAATATGATTAGGATATTTCTTTTTGATATTTTTTTCAGTATTTTCAATGGCTGTGAATATATTGCACACACTATTAGATTCATGCTTGGTATTGTTAGTAAAGGGACAACCACCATAGCCATTGAGCATTTATCAGCCTTGAACCATTTCAAGAGTGGATCTGTAGTAAAAGGTGTGAGGAAAGAACAAAATATGTAACACTTAGAATGCTGGGTAATTTTCTAAAAATTGAATTTTGTTTGTCTGCTTTTCAAAACCTTAGATATCTGCTTAATTTGGTTGAGTAAAGATGCCCATGCAGCAAACAGGTTAGATCACAGGCTGGCGGCTAGCCTGGACCTAACATGTTTGCATATTAAGCATGAAGTCTGTTCAAACACTATAAGGGTAAACCATTTGACATGTACAACTTCTTATTTTGTCCCAGTGTTTTCTGATTTTGTAATAAGATAAAGTACAAATTGAACCATTTGATGTTGTACTTTTTTCAGCTGCAACTGGCTCTTAGGTCGAACCCACTGCATACCTCAGTGTATTTTTTCTACTAAAATTGAAGATTGTCCTTTGTGAGTATTCACATGCTAAGTAGCATATGATTTGTACATGATAAATACTTTACATTTGCAGACTGAATAGTTAATGGTTGTAACCACAGAATAGGCTAATAATGAGATGCTTGTTTGCTCTGGATTTTCTTTATTGTAATAAAATTGAATTGTTCTGTCAATCTTCCAGTTGAAATCATAGAAACCCTTTAAATTTAAGTAAACTTAAAATATATGCAGACAACTGTTTTAGATAAGGTTTGGTACTAACAAGGTGGGCAGGGTCACTTTGATACAGTTTCAACACTGTTTAAAGGGTTCTATGCAAGACTACAGTAAGTGCTTTATCTTTGCAAAGGACATACTACGTTCTTGCATGGAGAGCAGGTAATAAGTGTAATTTCAGAAGTCAAAGGGTCACATGGGGCCCCTTTGTGATAATGAGGTGGTTAGGAGAGTTTAGAGATGGGTGTATTTGGGCTGATAAGCATGTCAGATTCCAAGCTACCTGGAAACTGGTGCAATCAGGGAGGCTACTGTCCTATATTGTCCTAATGGCCTATCAGTCAAGGTGTAGAAATACCTTTAGTCTCAAACTTGCAGAGGCTTACCAAATGCAAAATTTTCGACTGTCCCAAATTGAAAGAGTTTGCAGAAGACATTTCAAAATGTGATAACATTGAAACATAAGCTTCTGTTAGGGTAGAAAACGTGGGAAAAGAAGAAATCGCTCGTGAAGAGCAATTTGTTCTTTTCACACAATATTTTCCAGAGTCGTCTGCAACAAATTTGTCAAATGGCATTATTGTTTGGTATAGCCAGAGTTAAATTAATTGGTACATTATATACAGTCCATTCATTTTAAATTTTTTGTCATACATTCTGATCCAGAGCATAGAATTTGGAGATGAAATTGATCACTCAACAATGTATTGTTTTCTTGCTTTTTATGATTAAACGTTATATTTACAGTTTGGAAAAAAACATGTGCCTGAATGTGTAAATTGAAATGGAAAGATAGTGGTGCTGCCACAGGAATCTAAATACTGTACCAGTTTGTTGGACTGGGGTGTCACAAGGTTTTCAACAGTATTTCTGTAATATTGCTGTGGATTACACACCTATTCATGCTCATGTGGTATACATTTCCCGCTAGAGAACAATATTCCTTAAAAGCTTAAGTTATGGCTAGCAGCATGAACATACATGTATTTAAACAGGGGTGAGAGAAAAAGTTATCTTGCAATTTAAAAGATGAAGATGTGGAAAAGGGTATATAGTTAATAGGGTCTCAAACTCATGATTTCAGTGTTTTAAGTTGGACATGCTATTTTGGCCTGACATTATTTGTATATCTAGTGCCAATGATTTTTTTTTTTTTTTAAGGGTAAAAAATGAAGTCGAAAGAAAATATTTCTTGTTTTAAGTTATCTCTAAGTGCATTCTTGACTTTTCTTGATAGAGCGCATTTAATTGGATAATTGGGATGTACTGTTAAGATTGCCAGGTAATTTCATCTCTTAGGTAATATCATATATTAATATATTTCGGTTACACTGTGCAGGCTTTATGAACTACTAATAATAAAACACTCTATCAACATTTTTTCGACAAAGAACATATTTGTTAGGAGCAAAGAGGTTTTGAGGTAAAATTTAGAAAAAGCTCATTTCTAGATTTCTTTAAACTTGGCTCATTGTATGTAATAAAATAATGTGTAATTGTTTTATACCCAAATATATCACTTTGTCCCATTTTATCTTAGAACAGGATTAATGAATTCTTTTCAATGTAAACACAAAACACTTATAAACAAAGGAAGTGTTTGTAATAAGCAAGCCTCCTTTTTTCAACATATCATCAGGTCAACACTTATAAAGTTATTTGTATCATCTTTATAAGTTTTGAATTGTCTTAGAGAAAACGTTAACTCTTTGCTACATGGAAAAAGTCATGTAATGAGAAATCATTGCCGTTGTAGGATAAACTATGTTGTTGCACAACAGGTCATTTCCACTTTTTACAATGCTATTTTAGAAGTTTCCAGCAGTAGACACACATAAATGTTAGATATTTGTAATACGGATAAAGGCCATCTTCCTGACCTGAATTGTTTGTCATCTCCTTAGTTCTAATAAGAACAAAATGATAATGATTTGGAGGGACTAATTTCCACCATATGTGTGTAGCACTGGGCACATATGATGGATCTAGAGTCTTTGACAGGAAGTTCCAGGCAGATAGCTGTGAGATAGAGGTAGATAAAGGCATGTAGCCCCTCCCCCAATCAGCTTCTGTATCACCTGAGAGGTAGGTTAGGTACAGAAGGTGGAAAAAACTTACCTGTAAACATTTCTTTTTTGAGTACTTTTATGTGTTTATTTGTGTTTTTGGATAAATACTGTGTTTTCATGTATCTACAATGGTGTATAATTTGAGGAATCGGCAAACCAGGCGTATCAAAACCTGTTCTTGTGTTGGATGTAACTGCAAAATCTTAAACACAGGTAATAAACTTCCCGTAGTGTGTATGATTAATGCTTGTATCCAATATGGCTGCCGTTATAAGAAATGTGTGTCAAATGTATCAGAATTTTGATATCCCCACATCTCACAGTCGTAATAAGAATGATTAATATTTTCCCATGCTGGTACTTGAGTTGTTTTAACAAGTTTTCTTTATATCAACAACTGACATTTACATAGTTTATTTGAAATGAGGTTGGTAATTTATTCCAGCAGGTACGTAATTTATGTAGCAATCTGTTCTGTGATATATCCTGGTAGCTGTCCCAGACTAGAATTATGTTCATATTTTCCACAATACAGGAAAAGGGGGAGGCCTGTTTCTTTATTATGGAACTTAAAGACGTTATTTTACGAATTCCCCCTTATTTAATTTTGTGAGTAGTCTGACATAAAAAGTAACAGCAGACGAAAAAAAGTTTGCTTTAGAATAAAATCAAATTTTCAAACAAATACAAGGACCTGGGTAGAAACCAGGATTAATTGTAAATTATTAAATGAAACACACTCACCTTATCACTGTGGTTTTTAAAGGCGTTTACAGCTTTAGTGGCAAAATGAGTTGTTATGGTGTTAAGATTTTTTCTGCAGCAAGTATGATTAGACAGGTATATAATGAAACAGTTTCATTTATAACAGTTTAGAACCCTTTCCTTGATACCCCCAGCAAGTTATGATAAAAACAAATTGCCTTTGTGTCAAACTTCCTTATAAACTAATATGAGGATGAAATACCTTATTAAAAAAAGAATTTACTTTCCGTGCTCATTAGCAACGAGGCTCTTTTGTTGAATTGTTTACAAACATTATCATTTTTATCCTTGTTCTTTGGTATGACACTTTATCTTTAGCTCATGTATTCATTATGCAGAACGCAGAAGCAAACAATCTTTGCTGAGCAACTGAATATATATTCTTAGAAATAGCTATAAACCAAAATAAGTGAAGCCAAGTCCACTTTATTGAATGAAATGTCTTGATCAACTATGGAAGAAATATTAGAATTACGGTATGATATTGGATAATGATTAATCATATTGGTTATTTTGAACTGCTAGTAGAATCTAAAGGTGAGACTGACTTCAATAGGTGTTACATGTAAATACCTTATTTGTTTGTGTATGTTATTTTTACCAGAGAGCTTGGCTTTAAACCAAGATTATTTGTGGATGTTACAGTCATGCCAAACAAAAACCGTCCCATTCCCTATACTACAAGGTACATGCTAGATCAGATTATATTGATTTCACCACTGATGTCCACCTAACATAGTGACCATCTTCATTCATGGCTTCTTGATTGCATTGACTCACTAAGACAAAGTTAATGGCATAGAAACCACTGTGGGAAAAGAAGCAACTACTCATTTCCTAACTTTCTCAGAATGTCTCCACTCAAAAGAAATTCTAAATATTTGTCATGTTTGGTTCAATTCAAATAAGACTCTCAAGTTTTAGACTAGGCCTTGTTAAAACAGGAACCACTCTTATATCAAATTTGTCATCTGACTGATTGTCTCTTTTGACACCTGTGTTAGGTTTCATTTTTACCTGGTATTGTTTATTCTCAATGCATACAGGCATAAAGGTGATCCATACCTATGTATCAACATGTGGGACAGGAAGTGTTGAAATATGCCTTATAGAAGGTTATCCCTTTACTAGACAAGCATAGGTTTGCTGTCTCGGACCTATGGAATAATGCAATAAAATTAAAATGAAAATCAGTCACCCATTACTAAACAATAACGACATTTGGCCAGTTTGTTGCAGATAACTCTGGAAAACATTGTAGTAAAAGAAGAAGTTGCTCTTAATTTAATTTATTTATTTCAAATAGCAGGCATGTCGGCAACACTTTGCCATTGGCTTTAATGAGCAATTTCTCCTTTTCCCACTATGTTTTCAGCCCTATCAGAAGATTATGTTTCAATTTCCTCACATTTTAAATGTCGTCTACAAACTCTTTCAATTTGGGACAATTGAAAATTTGGCATTTAGTGAAGGGCTAAAATTATGTATTGTCTTCTTTTCCCATAGATGTTTTATCTTTGACTTGCAGAATATTTGGGCTCTACAAGGGTTCAATGCAATACTATATTAAGTGCTTGATCTTCATAATGAAGCACTTACTATAGTATTGCATTGAACCCTCAACTTATGCTTTCACCGAGTTTGTCTACAAACTCTGAAAATGGAACAATTAAAAAATATGGTTAGATAAAGATCAGATAATACAGGATTATCTTTACCTTATCTGTATACTTTTACCCAAGAAAACTTTTAAGCTCTTTATAGAGATAAAAGCAATTATCCAAGGTGTGAAATATGTAAATCAACTTTAAATGCATTGTAAATAAGTGAAACCTTTATAAGCAAATGTTTATATTGTCCCAAATTTTGTATGCTTCAAAAAGTTACTTATTTGAACAAAACCATTAACACAATATATCTGATGTTTTAACACTGGGGCACATAGTTATGGCATTTGAATATCTGTGAGAGATAGTTTCCTGGTTGACTAACTGAATGCAGATGGTTCTACCTGACTGTACCAGGCCTTATTGGCAATTAAGTTTTGGGTCTTCCTCCATCCTTATAGACTTGGCATTGTATCATAACTGAAGTAATGTTGATGTGATGTAAAATCCATATGAATAAATATATAGATACACTGGGCATGTTGTTTGATAAACAGACGGAATAAAACAACTGTAACAAAAGGAGAAAACTTTGGTTGAGTTCATCTTTTGATTGTCACTACTTGCTAATGTTCCTTCTTAGTTTTAACAGCTATTTACTCTAAGTATTTTTCAAAACGAATGGATCAATCAAATTCTGCATCATTGATTTAAAAACTAAAATATCATTATGGTAAATTGAAAGAAAATGATCATCTTTATAACTTCCTACTAATGCATTAATATGATGTCTAATGTTGTCTGCTGCAGCTGCATTCAATTTCACAAGCATTAGAAAAAGTGTTTAGAAGAGAAACAAGGGTAATCAAGTGGGAAACAGACTTTTATCGGTGCATTTCCATCCATTCATTTTTTCTGTAACCCCTTCATAAGGAAACAATTATCAATCTAAATCTAGTATGGAGACTAAAGAGCTAATCTAATATGGTCAACTCCATCTGTGATCATTTCGTTTTTGTCAGCCTTTTGATAAGGGTACTGAGTTTCTCTTTCATTATTCCACTTAACCCCAGTGCTGGAACCAACTTCATGCTTGTGCAAACAGGTTAGATCCAGGCCAGCCACCAAGTAAATTGGCGGCTTGCCTGTGATCTAACCTGTTTGCAACACTGAGTATCTTTCCTTATCAAAATTAAGCAGATATTTAAGGTTTTATAAAGCAGACGTCACAAATATCTATTTTTTTTTTTTTTAAATTATCCAGCTTTCCAAGGGTTGATTTTTGTTTTCATATACAGTGAACCCTCGTTTATCCGGACACCGATTATCCGGATGTCTCGCAATCCGAACAAAATTGTAAGGGAACGGAATTATTGGACCAGTTTATTGAAGGCGACTTTTGAAAACATTGTGGGTAAAGGAGAAATTGCTCGTGACGAGCAATTTCTCCTTTACCCACAATGTTTTCTGCCATATCAGAAGATTATCTTTGAATTTCATCACGTTTTGATATGTCTTCTGCAAACTCTTTCAATTTGGGACGGACGACAATTTGAACATGCTCTGCTTCATTAGTCCGGATTATTCGGTAAACCGGACATTTTGTTGGGAACGGACGTGTTCGGATAAACGAGGGTTCACTGTATAACTATTTAGCTCACACTATTTATGTTTTTACCCATTTGCCCTTAAGGGAATTATGTCACTGGCAATATTTATGCTTAATGGAAGAAATTATGACTTATTCATATTTCATTCCTTATTTAAGTCATAACTTGATAATAAATGATTTTACCACATCTGCAACAACAAATATTAAAGTGTCTGTGACAACAGAAAAAAAAAGATTGAAATAAGAACCATGTGATTGTTCTTTTGTTCTTTTGCAGATTAAAAGTCCTCACATTTAATTTGAATCAACATGATCTGCAATTCATATAAATAAACCGCGAGAATTTAACCCATATATCACCTTGCTAAGCCGGTGAGTTATTCAGACTAACTAAACTAGAATCACCATGTTTTGGGTCAGATGGATTATCCAGGCAAATTTAATAAGAATCACCAATTGTTTTACGTCAGTTGAATTGTCCAGGAAAGTTAAACTAGGATCACCACGTTTTGCATCAGATAGATTATCAATGTAAATTTAATTAAAATCACCATGTTTTACATCAGTTGAATTGTCCAGGAAAGTTAAACTAGGATCACCATGTTTTGCATCAGATAGATTATCAATGTAAATTTACTTAGAATCACCAATTGTTTTACATCAGTTGAATTGTCCAGGAAAGTTAAACTGGAATCACAATGTTTTGCATCAGATAGATTATCAATGTAAATTTAATTAAAATCACCAATTGTTTTACATCAGTTGAATTGTCCAGGAAAGTTAAACTAGGATCACCACGTTTTGCATCAGATAGATTATCAATGTAAATTTAATTAAAATCACCATGTTTTACATCAGTTGAATTGTCCAGGAAAGTTAAACTAGGATCACCATGTTTTGGGTCAGATAGATTATCCAGGCAAATTTGAATAAAAACTGTCATGTTCTGCGACATATATATAAATCTAACTGGAAATTATTACCAGTAATGCTTATTTTCTACAAGTGTTGCATTATGGGTATCTGTCTGCAAGGGAAAACCAGTCAAACATGGCAAAATCAATCAGACTTGAGTATCATTGATATTTTTTGTAGCAACAGTGAAATATTGCCATAAATAACAATTTTTGTCAGTGGCTCTCCCATTGTCGACCTTTGTAGAATTTACCTTTATGTCTTTGTTTCTCATATATAGTGTACCATACTGCAAGTTCAAAACTTGTTGTCACTGATGATAGGAGAAATTATTCATCAGTTACATTGGCTTCTTTAACCCTTTACCAAATGCCATATTTTTTGACTGCCCAAATTGAAAGAGTTTGCCGACGACATTTAAAAATGTGATGAAATTGAAAAAGAGTCTTCTGATAGGGCAGAAAACATTGTGGGAAAAGGAGAAATTGCTCTTAATTTCCCACAATGTTTTCCAATATCGTCTGCAACAAAGTGGTTAAATGCCGCTATTGTTTGGAAATGGGTTAAACTGATACATCATGCGAATTAAGAAAGAAAAAGAAGGTCATTTTCAAAATATGTCATTAACTAATACTTTCAACTAGGATGGATCTCAGATTTCTTAATGGGGTAACGGGTGAATGCTTTCTTTGTACTCAGAAAGCTGCTTAAGAAAGCATTCTAACCAATAATCTAAACAAAAAGAATATGCATTGATACTTTTTAATGTATTCTTTGAAGCAAAATCTGATTTTCTCAGTATGAGCTCATCAGTTTCTTTTTGACTCAATAACATGGTTTATTTTAAATTTGGAATTATTGTCTACTGCAAAATCATTGAAACTTATTTGTATAATGAAAAGGGTTAAGCAGCAAATCCATTCTCATTTGCATGGGTTTATTGCCATTAAAGGTGCCGGTACAAATTGTAACATTTGTGGAATTATGTGTGGTATTTAGAATTTAGATGGTATCAGCCAAGTGGCTCTAAATGGACGTTGTTCGCGCCACCTGTTCTACTATTGTAACTCTTTGCCCTGTCTTTGACAATCAGTAGCTCTTCCCTAAACTTTGTGATCCAGATTAGTCAATGATGAGTCAGGCAAATCAGACGCTGATTGATTCAATATATTAATCTTATTGTGTCAAAGAATCTGGTTGTTGAATATAAAGGATTTGTTAATATATCTGAAATAAATCCTAATGAGAAATAAGGGCAGTAGATACTAGATATGATCGCCAAGCACACAAAGTGTTAAGCATTGTGGAAAGTTATTATTACACCTTAATTGAATAACCTTTGGTATGAATGGATGACATTTTACAGACGACCGCTTCATACTCTCACAGATGGAGGCAATATTTCATGTGATAACAGGAGACTAATACTACGCAAATTACTTAGAAAATATTATTTTGTCACAGTGTTAGAACAATTGTTTCAAATCTTTAGGCATACTAGATAGCTGCTTATATTATTGATATTCTAAACATATATTTGTTTAGCAGTTGTTAGTTAATCTGTAACATGTGTGGACATGTTTTGATACCTTGCAGCAGATAATCCTTGAAGGCAAAGATCAAAATGTTTGCAATTTATAAGGTATAGTCAGCCAGTTAAAAGTCATAGAAACTTTATTGCCAAAGATGCATGACATAGGAGGCATCCGTAGAGACACTCCGCCCTGTCTGTCTTTTTGTACAAGAGAAATATTACGCAATTTTTCATTTTGCAAATATATTTTTGTGTCCTCTGCTTTCCAAAACCTCAAATACCTGCTTTATTTAGATGAGGAAAGATACTCAGAGTGGCAAACAGGTTAGATCACAGACCAGTCGCCAATTTATTTGGCGGCTGGCCTAGATCTAACCTCTTTGCATAAGCTTAAAGTCATTTCGTGCACTGTAAGGGTTAAATGTCAGAGTAATCAACATGATAGGCTAGGGAGACACATCGAGGGATACATAAGGGACACAGGGACACATGGATTCTGATTACAAACAATGAACCATAAAACCCATTCATATCCTAATTGGGAGTTAATTTCATTTGTACTTCACTATCAATAAATGGCTAGGAAACACTGAATCTGTTTGTGATTGTTTCATTTTTTATAAAAAATAAAGTTGTTTGATTTTGTTCTCTTGCTGTTTTCCGACTTCCATAAGTGTTTTCTGCATATTCCTGTATCATATACTACATATAGTTAGTTTTATTCTTATATAGCAATTTCTCTTTTTCCAACAATGTTTTCTGCCCTATCAGAAGATTATTTTCCAATTTCATCACATTTTGAAATGTTGTCTGCAAACTTTTTCAAATTTGGATCATCGAAAATTTGGCGTTTAGTAAAGGGTTAAGGACTTTAACTAAACAGATGTACAGTTGCAATACCGCCTTTTTAACAATTTATCAAATAACATTGCAAATGATAAAAAAAAAACATTGATGAAACATGAAGAAAGTATTTAAATACAAAAGAACATTTAGTTGGTTAAATGCAAGATTTAAGGAGAAATTGTCTTTGGAAGCAATTTCTCTTGTTTCAACTATATTTTCAGATTCTGCAGCAAATGGGTTAATGTCTTAGCAATGGTTTGTGAAAAGATTTTTGTAAAGAGCTGAGCTGCATGAATCTATTAAAAGAAGAAAGCTACTAATGTACCATCTAAATTCGACCTTGTTCAGTCAATAGGCTTAGAAATAAATGGGGCATAAAACTATTTTTTTTCTTCGCAACAAATTTCGCAGACCGCCAAATTAAATATTGGGGATGGAAAGAAAGCTTTTTCCACGCTTCTTCACCGGACAGGTAATTTGCATACATTGTTGGACCCGGTGATTTCACGGATAATGTTAGTTTAGCATGACAAAAGAAACAGCAGATTTGGTGATTGCACCTTTTATTTGAGGTGTTTTTGAACAGAAGTGGCGCGTGCAGGATATTCGTGTCCACGTGGGGCAGCAAACGGCCCTATTCAACTGATTTATTGAAATTTTATTGAGATCTAAAGCCTTGAAGATGCACAGCTCATAATTACACGCCTGTAAAACTTTTGTCCTAAGTTGACCCTCGAGACTTTTTTTGCAAGTCTTCTTCCATTATAGTTACATTTCTAAGCCTACTTAATCCCTTTTCCCCATGCAAGGAAGCCCTTAAGGACCGGTCAGATATGTTTCATACTCTGTCAGAGACGTTGATTAAAGTTAAATTGAAGATTTTTTTACCATAAATATTTGTAAGAAAGTTAGACATTTTTTATTCAAAGCATGTTGTTTTCTTGTTTCACTATTATCAATTTCCTGATGCACCAAGAATTGTATGAAAAAATAATAGATGCTTTTTAACCCTTTCTTACAGAAAGCTTTGGTTATGGGCAGGTTTTACTTTTGATACAATTATTTCAATGTTTATCAGCATTATAATATACCGTTTTTCCTGGATACTTTTGCCCTGTTGATAATAGGTTCTAATATTGATTACAGGCAGTAATGTAAAGATGGTATTATAGTATTCATGTCATCTGGATGTAACAAAGTCCAAATCTCCTATTGTGTCTCAGAATGAACCGTTTCTTAATAATAATGATCGTCAGATTATCTCTAAGAATAAAAGGTTTTAAATTGTTCATCATTTTTACAATATGAGGGTTGGTTCAAGGCAAGACTCATCATATTTACAATGCGATGGTTCAATCAAGGCAAGACTATATAAAGTAAATGCTTCACAATTGTAAAGTACTTACCATCATAGTATTGTACTAAACCCTTGAAGCTAAAAAACAATTATAGATACAGAACCAATGCTGCTCATGTATATGGCAAAAATGAAATCAGCTGATATAGACTAAATGCAAAGGTAGGTAGATAACGGCGGCGAATATTCAAATCACCCTCTTTCTCAGGTATGGTATTGTTCGATTGAAACTTAAACTTTGCCCGAGCATGTGATTGACCTATATCTGAATTGTTTTGTCATAAAAAACAAAGCAATTTGCTACAGACATATTTTTTATGATTTTAATGGTGTAAAGGGTTAGTTTTGTGGATGGGGACACAGAAGACGGGAGAAGACGCTGGCTCAGATAATGGGCCATGTATGGATCGTCTGCCACATGTTTGTTCAAAGGCCGTCTCAAGTATGAAAATTCAATCAGTGTTGGAAATAAGCACTAAAATCTGTACACACTTGGAGCCCCCTCTAACCCTTATAGTGCTGAAACAGACTTTATGCTTTTGCAAATACGTTAGATCCAGGCCAGCCGCCAAGTAAATTGGCGGCTGGCCTGTGATCTAACCTGTTTGCTTCTCTGAGTATCATTCCTCATCAAAATTAAGCAGATATTTACGGTTTGGGATAGGAGACAACACAAGAATCTATTTTAAGAACTTTTTCCAGCACTCCAAGGGTTAAGCTTCGATCTGCTGGTGTGAGGTCTTTGTACAGTACTGTTAGCCATCATTAGTGAGGACAAAAGCATTTGGGTTCTTGTTTGATGACACACGACCCCATGTGGAATTGGAGTTTTGGGGCCGTTAACTTCGACTCTTAAATGTTTTGTCAAATATTGAATTGTATTTGAAATGTATCTTTTCAAGTAAAACCTTTTTGAATATGAGGCTATGAGAAATAAATAGTTTCCTTATTCTTTACTATAAATTGAGCAAAAAAAAAAAACATTGTCAAAGTAATATCGGGTATAAACCAGTGATTTTCTTCCCTTTATGTTTGGTACCGTAAAACAGGGATCATATATAAGTGCCCTCCCGGAGAAGTGTTCCCTCGAACATTTTTAACTGGGCAGAGAACTGCCCTCCTACTAGAATTTAGAGGGGAGAGAGGTGCCCTCTCATCAAAATTTGTGTCCCTAACAAGCCCTCCTTTGTGGTGTTTCCATTTAAAGAATACCAAAGTCTGAATACAAATTTAAGTTTTCGCAACTGAATTATATGTTGTCCTCTCTTTTTCCACAGTTCAGACAAAGAGCGACAAAATTCATGAGTAAGCAATTTCACAGAAGCGTATACAAACTTTAAAAAATGATCGTTTTGCTCGTCTTCTATATTACTGATCTCGACGGTTAATTATGATGTTATGATAAAATGTTGCCTGCTCTCTTCAAAGTTTACAATAAGTACATACTCAGTTATTAAAATGGGTCCGGTCCCCCAAATAAATGATGGCGTTTAACTCCGCACAAAATGCAAACTGACATCCCTTTTAGTATTTGGTTGAAAAGATATTCAAGAAACCTCTACAATTTACTTGCAAAATGCAAAATTATGCTATTCCGCATGTACAAAAGACAAAGTTTCATACTTTTTGACAGGGGGGCAGATATCCAACCCTCCTAATTTAGTGCAAGGGCACTTCTCCGCATTCTTGAAATAAGGGGACACCTCTCAGGGAGGGCACTTCTCTGGGAGGGCACTTCTCCGGATACCGTAAAACAGACCCATTCCCAATCAAATTAATTGACTATTTTTCCCAATTTTCCAATAAAGCTTATATTTGAATTAAGTTATTCCTAAAATATTCCCAATCTTAGATTAAAAAGGCCGTGGTTTTTCCCAATTAATCCAGTACTGGACCAATTGCCTGAATTAAAAAAAAATCACTGTAAACTCATAAAGAGCAATTTATTCTTTTGTCACAATGATTTCATAGATAATCTGTATCGGGAGCAGCTATTTGAGCTATGAAGTAATGGATCAATCAATAGGTAGAAGTTTGTTAATGGATATTAGTAAAATTATGAATGAGAGACAATTCTGCACACAACAAAAAAGTTACGCTTTGGGTGTTTTAGGTGCTTTCAAAACCTGCATGCTTTTGTACAAACAACTAATCCTCCCACATTATTTTGATTGCATAGGTCATGTGCAGACCCATATCTCTCTGTAAACAATAATGCCAGCAATCCAGGTACAAATTTTAATGTGTTTCTTTTTGCAAACATTTCACCCTTATATTGCTGTAATTCACTTCACGCTCCTGCAAACAGGTAACATCCAGGCCAGCTGCCAAAGTAAATTGGCGGCTGGCCTGTGATCTGACCTTTTTGCTACTCTGGGTATCTTACCTCAACAAAAATAAGCAGATATTCGAGGTTTTGGAAAGCAGACAACATAAAAAATTATTTTAAGAATGTTACCCTGCATTCTAAGGGTTAAACCATTCCCTCACAAAGGAATGTGTCTTTCTGAAGCTTTTTTTGAATTGAGCCAGTAACCAAATTCCATGTGGCAAAAGCAAAAAAATAGAGATATAAGAAATTGTTTAATTGAGAAAAAGCCAGAATACGTGTGTGTATGTCAGGGTTCACAAGATTGGAACTGCCTCCCATTGCCAGGTATTGTTTGTAGAAAGAGAAAGTTGGTTGTTGACAATGGTTAGATGTTACCTGTACATGACAGCGAGGCAGTTAAAGCCTGATAAAACCACTTATCCTAACAATACCTGACAAATCCAGGGTCCCCCACATCCTAACCAATTAGTCTGGATAATTGACAATCTGATTGTTCATTAACCTGGTAAAGGTATGGGGACATTGTGTATCCATAATTAATTGTCACTTTCAGATAATGTTTGAATAAATATCTCTCCAGGTAATTTGCTCCAATGAGCTTTATCTCGACTCACCTCTTATACTTGTTCCCTCATACCTAGAGATTGGGCAGACCCAGCCATCACCATCAGTGGAAATGTTCAAGGAAAAGATACCTATTACTCTCATTTCTTATTCGATCCTTTTCCAAATGCCAAAATTTCGACTGTTACAAATTGAAAGAGTTTGCAGTCAACATTTCAAAATGTGGTCAAATTGGAAAACAATCTTCTGATAGGGCAGAAAACATTGTGGGAAAAGGAGAAATTGCTGGGCAAGAGCAATTTCTCCTTTTCCCTCCATGTTTTCCAGGGGTGTCTGGGGCAAACTGGCGAAATGAAAACATAAACCTGTGACAATTTTTTTTTTGGGGGAGGGGATTTTTTTTTTCTCCAGAAATCGAAGCATCATGAAAATGAGTAAACATGCTTTGAGCCATGATGCAAATCAATCATTGTCTGCCATAACAAGCAGATTCTTCTTTTGTCACAATGGTTTAACAATGAAAATAATGCCTTTTATTCTTTATAAAAATTGTCTGCTGTTAACTTCAAATTACATAATGGTGCATGGCCATGATGGGTCAAGCAATTAAAAAGGGTTGGTTTGGATGGTTAAATAAAACAGAGTTAAATAGTATCTTTAAAGGTAATGTTTCAAGGCTCATCTCTAATTTGACCTTATTTGGTGTGTTTTTGAGCTGAAAATATCTGTATCATAGTGACACAGACATCACCAAATAAAAAAAAACATGGAAAGTAATCTTGTGACATGTCTAACTTGCTGCCAAGTATACAGTTGTCTTTATCAATCTGAACACATCAGGTTTATCCAATGAAAACGAATCCCGGACATTTGCCCCCATTTGTGAAATCGTTAAAGTAGTTTGATTTGATTTAATAACAACTATATATATAAGATGGCACAACTTTTGATTTGGCTATTTCGTATGAGTTACCGATAAAAAATTATTAAAAAGGATATCCAACACTTCCATATACATTGCACTACTTAACTTGCACACTTAGAAAAAGTGTTAATTGCCGAATGCTGATTTACCCGAAAAATTGTAACCCAACACTTATATCCGAGGTGTATTTCACAGCTCACCGAAATACCCGAGTAGTTCCGATTGTGTCTTTATAACACAGTCTAATAAATATTGACCAATGAGATCAAAGCAGGATTTGCAACTTAATGAACACAAAGTTCTTACAATTTGTTTTATTTTTATGATTGATTGTTTAAATGTTCTTTTATGTAAAGCAGGACTGGGGTGTCATAAGAAACAGCTGTGTTGAAAGAAGGTGTGGCTCACATGAAGCTATTTCTTCTGACAGTCACAATGGTTCTTGATCATCCTGCTTATCTGAGACTTTGGCAGTTTGTTAATTAAACTTACCCATTACCAAATAATAACAACATTTGGCCAGTTTGTCGAGACAACTCTAGAAAACTTTGTGGGAAAGGGAGAAATTGCTCTCAATGAGCAATTTCTCCTTTTCCCACAATGTTTTCTGCCCTTCAGATGATTCTATTTCAATTTCATCACATTTTGAAATGTCATATGCTATGCAAACTCTTTCAATTTGAAACAATCGCCAAATTTGGCTAATGGCAGTGGGGGATTGCAAGTAACAAATGATCAAAGGAATTGATTTTGTTCTTGATTATTTACCCCTTTTACTACAACATTTTCATTGGTTAAGTATTACATATGCTATACAGACAATCGTCTCCTTGAGAGGTAGTGTTAATGATGTTTGACAACCCCTAAGTGTTGACAATAGGTCATAAGGGGTCTAAAGGTTTATTTAACTAATCCCTAATGTGACACATCCTGAAATACACAGGATACCCCTACTAGCCAATCACTCTATCCCCTTAAATAATAAGTATGGAACATGGACTCTTATGGTTTGACATTGAAGGGAAATAGTCTCTGTGCCAATCAGTAAGAAGAAAGGATGTTGTTGACCCTTGGCAAGACACTTCACAGCCCTGGGTGCATCCCAGGAAAATATTTTAAACAATTGAAATAGCCTCGAAATGGTACTAAACCCTGTTTGAAAAATAATAATATAACATGCCACAAAGTTACCCTATAACGGAATGGGGGAAGCTTTTTTTCCCCAAGAGATTTATGTCGAAACTATGAAAAAATTGAAATATGACTATATGGCAAAAGAGAAAATGTTCTTATATCCTGATAAGGAAAAAACAAGAAAAATGTGTCCTTTCTCTAAAACAGTTAAGCAAATATGCTTCTATTTGTGTGAGTTATTGTTCTTGTGCCGATTATTTTGCCACAAGGTTTGAATGGTGAAATTGCCTTTTTTGGATAGAGCTTGAACCATTATTACAAAAATAGAATTTGAGCATTGTTATCAACTAGTACCTACTCATCAAGCAAGTAAGATGCAAAATTGACAGTCTAGCATACAAGGGATTTGCAGTAGTGCAGTGGTTGACCTTTGGTACCAAGATAGAGTCGAGGGGAAGATGATGTGACTAAATGATGCTTATTAATATATAGAAAGCAGTCATAGAGAGAGCATTTTAAAAGCATAAAGCGTCCTTGCAATTTATTAAAAATAAGTTTTTTTTTTAAAGACAACAGTCTGTCAGATGATATTGTTTGATACAATGAATTCTTCCTGAGAGAGAAATAAGTGAGATCAGTGATATGACTACAGAATGAGCATTTAAACAAATTAAAAGATGTTTTTATTCATTTATCATTGGTATTATTATTAAAGTCCATTAGGAATGAATGGGAAATCCTTTGACCTTTGCAATGTCTCCTGCATTCTCACTATTTGTCACAAAGTATCCACATCCCAGCAATAGTGTCAGATGTTGTCTGTATGTGTGTTATAAAGTGTGAAGGGATTGTGAGATACACAGATCACACTGGTCCTAGCAAGGCTGTCAGATCACACCTTTGTTCTAAAGGTAAGTAGGGATTAGTGTCCCACAAGAGAGGGGGTGGGGGGGGATGGGGGTCACAGAGTTAATTAGACCAATCAGCTGCCTTTGTGGGAAACAATCTGTTTGATTGGATCATAAATCTTGGAAAACATAATTGAAAAGCCAAGATAGGCTTTGTTTTCATTTATAACCTGATTAACAGTCTAAGCTTGACAAATTTTAATTTGATCATTTTTTTTATCAATTCAAACTTAACAATAGTTACTGTTGATAGTGTTGATTTAAAAGTTCTGTTTTTTTTAAATGTGTTCTAGAACTTTGTGATAAGATAACATTGAATAGTTGTGAAAATGGAGCAGGGTACAAGTGTTAGTTTGATACTACCTGTGCTGTATTCAAGACAACTCTCATGCAGGGAACCACCAGTCAAGAAACGCTGCATAAGAAAAAGCTTCTTCATAGACTCCATTTGTAAGTTTTTCTCAGCAATATTGTTACACCTTTTTACACATTTGCACTGATTCGAAAGCACTAAGGTACAATAAATAAAGGTAGAATTATGTTTACCAGGTGCAATCCATTGTGAAAAAAAAGAATGATTACAGAGAAAACATTTTAAGCTCGATTCATTTTGAAACTTTAAACCCTTTTAATCATGCATGGTTATTAATTCAGTGCTCTTAAGAGCAGTGCAAAATATAAGGATATTGTTTGATTACGGAAGGGTCTTTCCATGGAGAAATCTGTAAGACTAAGCATTGCACATCTCCAAGACATGCACAAGGCACCCATCATTTATTGAAGGTCAAAAGGAGGTGGTTACTGCAAACCAGGGCTATATGTCACACTTAACATATCATAACCCTTTACCAAACGCCAAATTTTCGATTGTCCCAAATTGAAAGAGTTAAAATGCAGATGACATTTCAAAGTGTGATGAAAGATAATCTTCTCTGATATGACAGAAAACATTGAGGGATAAGGAGAAATTGCTCATCACGATCAATTTCCCCTTTTCCCACAATGTTTTCCAGAGTTTTCTACTACAATCTGGTGAAATGTAATTTTGGTAAAGGGTTCAAATAGGGTAAATTGAGAGAGGTTCAAATTAAAAAACCCACCAAAAACAGCGTATTACATTGTTTATTTGTAAGGAACCAATGTGACAGAAGGGTTATTTGCTCTCAGTGATTTGTTTCAACTTCTGCAGCAGGTACATAGACTTAAGTACACAATCCCATCAAACAAGGGAGATGTTAATGTGATAATTAAGAATATCATAAGACAATGAAACAATGAAAGTCTAACAAAAGTAACTTGCTTTATTTTGCAACTCAGTCTCCTTACAAATACATTAAAGGTATATTTATTATGAAATATGTAGAGAGAGATTCCTTTGACAAGGTTATAATCTTACAGTTAAGAGCATTGCATGTTTTAATGAGTTCTTGTGGAAGTGGAACACCTGTTAAAAAGGTTTCTTTATGTAGACAATGATCACTTGGTCCCCCTTGTTTGAAATCAAATCCAAATTGACTCGAGAGGAACATTTGTTGTAATCAAAATGAACAGAATTTAACAAATCTAAAAGACGTATTCTTACTAAGAAAATATGCTCTAAAGATCAAAAGTTGTAGTGACAAGAACATCCTGCTCTTAATGAGAACTAACCAATATGAATACCTTTAGATGTCCTCATACATCAGTATAGATGTTAATTTCCTGAGAAAAAGTTTAACCTAAACCTTTCTAGAATTTCGGTCTGGTAATACTTGGAAGTAACATAAGACAATCTTTGTAGCATAAAAAAGGTAGTTCGAAGACTTTGGCTAAAACTATTGTGACAATCGCATCTTCTATTAAATGTATCCATAAACCTTTAAAAGTATTGACATTATCAAAATGGTTGCGATATAGAGATCTAGCCAGACTTTCAATTACAACCTGTCCCAATTTATGATGTAAGGTGGAAGTGAGTTAAGCGTTACATGAGTGTCAGCAACTGTGAGTCACAAAACCAGTTTATGAAAATCTACCTCTTGAGAATTATGTAGACCAGTCTTACAAAGAGCAATCACATGGCACAACCCTTAACTTAAAATTCCTAGGAACATTGAGTTCTTAGTTGGTGATGTCTCATTGAAGCGTTATGTAAAATGGAGAAAGAATATTATACATAATCTCTACATCAAAGAGTAGTTTCTTTTGTATTGTCTTAAACTGTCTGCAAACTTTCAAATTTGGAAATTCTAATTTATTTTGCAATAAACATTTATGATTGGATGACTTTTATGATTCCCATTTGGGTGTGCCAAACAATGAAGATTCTGATCCAAAGTAAAATCATTAAATGAAATAATTTATAAACATTGACAGTTACAGGTATTGATAGGCAGATAATTAAGTATTCAATATATTAATAATCTTATCATAATGAAGACTAATTGTTACTCTACATGTTGTGGTGTGTGTGGTTTGTGTGGTACAGGTGCAGGAGAGTCAGTTCTCATGGAGTTATGGAATCTGACTCCCATGTACACCTTTATTCCATCATAACTGGCAGTGTCTAACCCTTATCTTTCACTGCTCACAGCAACCTCGGAGACAATTAAAAAGAAGTGATGCAATGAGGCATTCCCTTATGATTGTTTGCACAGTATCATTGTTTTTCTGAATAATGATTATACTAAGAGATAACCTTTTAAAGGTATTTTTGGTGACTTTGGTACTTGCAATAAATGTTGTTAGTTGCAAGTCACTTTGAATAGAGAAAGAGTCAGATATCGTTAGAGTTACAGTAACCTTGCAGCAGACTAATGACAGTAATGAAACAATTAATGGAACTACAGATTATATTTCTTAATGAAGACTGTTTCTTGAAAAGTTTAAGTTAGTAATGATTAACAGCTACAGAACAAACACTATACAAAGCTAAAGCATTTCTCCCATTTCTTATAAGTTATCTGGCTCAAACCTGTCAAATGTCGTCTACAGTTGGAAAGAGTTAACGTTTCCCAGAAACAACTGACATTTGACAGTCTTGGTATTAGCCAAGTTCAAAGGCATTTTGATGACAAAAACGAGTTTGGGCGCAAGTAACGTTTTCTAATCCACAATTTTGTCTTGAATGAGAGAAATTCCAATTTTGGCACAATAAAAAGTTGTGATTTGTAATGAGACTGGGCTGTTATTGGAATCACCTGTTGAAGAATTCTTGGAAAGGGTTTTAAATGAAATGTGCAGGAGAAGAGGTTTTCAATCGTGAGAAAATGGCACATAGAATGTAACCTGACACTTCAACGGTAGCAATCCTCTCTCCAAGCGCTCAGGTTGATGGGGGGGGGGGGCTAAAACTTACAAAAGTTTATAGACAGCCAAATATAAAATTGTTGCGCTGAGTTTTGACAAGCAAGTTTTCATTTTAAAACAATTATTTTAAAAGATGCTACTGATTTGATCATTCCGGATTTATTTAAAGCATGATGGCACGAAAGTCTGGAGAGAAATAAGAAAACATTTAGCTTTTTTTACTCTGATCTAAATGATTCAAAATGATACTGTTGCAGAAAGGCAAATAATTGTCTGTATATAGAATAGTTACATAACAGGTCATAAGTTGAGGTGTCATTATGTTAGTTAAACGGTGGCACTAGAGGGAGGTAGCTACATACAAAGACCTGCTATCTCGATACAGTATTTCCCTCCAAAATGTTACTCATAAGCCTGCCTGGTGAAGCAAGCGCCCGAGACAAAGTAGCTTGTTTACTGTAACATGTCCTGTGTAACAGGGGGGGAGAGAAAGGGCTGCGAGGGAGCTAGGGCCCATAGGTATTTGGGAAGGTACCACCGCTCGTCTCTCTACCTATCACGAGGTAGAGTCAGTGTTTATCAACAGAAATCAGCGACTTATGACAGGTTCCCATGGAAACGGAAATTACTGCCACTGGGAATAAAGTGTAAAAGTTATAAGTTTCTTTGTTGAAACAAAATTTTGGTCATTGGGGTAAAATGTGTGAAAGTTGCCGCCAGAATGGAAGTTATGAGTTTAATTCACCCGCGACAGAATGTGATTCGCAGGAATCACTTGGATTTTAATTGGACTTCTTTTCATTCGTTTACTAATGAATATGGTAAATAATTTCTAATATTTTATTGAATTCAACAAGATTTGTTTTTTAATGGAAGTGAATGCATATGATTTCTTAACAGGTAGATATACTTTCAAGTTTTTATCAGAAATAAGTCGTTTTTGGTATTGACATGTCTCAATATTTTATGGCGTCTGAAAGGTGTTATTGAAATGATTTAATTGGATCATAAGATGTTAATTTTATGACATGATGGGAAATTAATTCAATGTGTCTAGATGTCTTTGTTTTATGATATATAAGCATTCATTCACTACAATATTGGACCCTAATCATTTTCTCTCGATTTTAAATTTAGTTGTAAAGCTAAATACAAGAAAAATGTTTTCATAGTCAAATTTATGGTGTTCCCGCTTTTTTCACCTCTCCCATTGGAAGGGAATACTGTGTACATTGTATATGGCATCAACAGGTCAGGTCAAACTGCCTCTCAGAAAGGCCTTTGTACACACCTTTGACCCCAGGTACTACTGAGTGGGGGGCTCTTTGAGACCAGCTGGGTTTTTAGAAATAGAAACAACAACATCAAGTCATAATGGAAGTAGATGATGATAATTCTACTGGTGTTTAACCCTTTCCCAAACAACACAATTTCGACTGTCCCAAAATGTGACGAAATTGAAAAATATTCTTAAAAGAGCAGAAAACCTTGTGGGAAAAGGAGAAATTGCTCGTCACGAGCTTTTTCTCCTTTTGCTCATCACAAGCGATTTCTCCTTTTCCCACAAGGTTAAATCTAAGTCTAAATCCGTCTGCAACAAAGTAGTCAAATGTCGTTATTGTTTGGGAAAGGGTTAATATATAAATTATCTAAACATGTAACTATCTTAAATCAAGGTTTCCATTTTGTCCTTCGCATGAGAAGTAAAATATATATTTATGTATCAGATGGAAAATTACTTGTATCATTCAAATGGAAGCATGAATCATTTATTTGTGAAAGATATAATGAACTTATTGAAAATGCTTTTAAAAATTTGATACTTTTGTTCTACTATGTTTTTCTGAATGTATAATAAAAGGTTTGATTTCAAGCACAAACTTCAAAGAATTTGATAATTTTGGGCAAATTTCTGTGATGATATGTGTTCACTTACAACAAAAGCATCAGTTAAGAATATGACACAGTGACATCTTTGTCTTAGATATTTATTGGAAAAGAATGATAACAGATCACTTATATAATATAAAGACTAAAGCAATAAGTTGCAGACATTTTTAAAGTTGATAGGGAAAAAATTTCAGGATGAACTTCATAGATCTTGGTACAGTATTTGGGAGGCTGATAAACCAGTGAATGTTTAAACCCATTACCAAACAATAACAACATTCAACCAGTTTGTTACAGATAAAAACATTGTGGGAAAAAAGAGAAATTACTCATTACAAGCAATTTTCTTTTCCCACCATGTTCCCACCATGTTTTCAAACCTATCAGAAGATTATTTGTAGTTTCATCATATTTTGAAATGGTGTCTGCAAACTCTCTCAATATGGGACAGTCGATAATTTTACATTTGGTAAAGGGATGTGTTCAATCTGATATGTAATAATAAGGGCACATGTGTTCAGAGAATGTCTCATAATTTGGATGACTGGTGCTGCTGACTTGCACAGTCTATAATGTTTTATACAACCACATTGTGGTCAGGGATCTAATTTTAGTCTTCATATCATATTCATATATCATATTCATCTAGTATTGGTTTAACTTTCATGTTTGGTATGAAATGAATAGAAATATGGTTACACTGAGTTTTTTTAAGGCAGTCTTGATGTCAAAAACCTTCCTCTTTTTCTTGTAAAATAATTCTTTGATTTAGAGCCTTGGTTCTAACTTGATACAGGTAGTATTACTTAAGAATTATAACTGACTTCCTTAGTTTTCTCAAACACAATGATTCTTTCTAAAAATGGTCTCTTAGAACGAAATTAACTGTGACAGAAAGTTTTAACTTTTGTTAAGTTTTGATGATGGTGATGGTATTGTTTGGCCTTATCTGTCCCAGGTCAGCACATTCTGAGAGGGAAGGGTTTAATCTAATTTCCATAGAAATGTTAGTCACATTTCAATCCCATATTGAAATGGTTTGTATGAAATTCCAACTGATCTAATGGAGAAGCCTATCAAAGGAGATCAGCAATGCTTTTGGAAAGTTCATGCTTTTATCTCAATTCAATTAAACACTCTTTGTTTTAGTGCCCGTTTCTGATAAAACCCCGTGTAAACGCTTCATGGTTGTGATTTTATCTGAACATTCCCTGGTAATTCACTTTATTGCCCAAACCCGGTGCCATCTGAGCTTCTATTTTATTTACCCTTTGCATTGTGTCAAAAACTGCAATTGTTGACATAAGTTATTGCCAACATGATTGTAGAAAAAGCAATCCTTTCCTTAACCAATGTTTTTGACTTCCTGGATGTATAAATTTATCAAGATTATTTATTAGGGAAGTATCATTTGAAAACTTCCTTTTGTAAGAAAATCTCAATGCTATTCATCTCTACCAAAGTTTTAAGGGCAATGACAAAAACTTTCAATGAAACAAACAAATGGTATTTAGTCCATTGTAAGGAAATTTTGTCTAAAATGAGAAATTTGTGAAAGAGCTACTTCCTGCATGGTCATTCTATAAAAATAAAGAATGCCTAAGTTGGAAACAAAATGACAAGTTTCGTTGAAAATGAAAGATATGTCAAATTTCCTCATGTACTTATTTGATTGTATTTGTAAAATGAACATGTTCTCGATGGTCATTTACATTATCTTGTAATTTGTGAACAAGTTCCAAGACCAAGGTTTTTTTATTTTTTATTACATCTACACTTTCCCAAACGACTGATTTTCGACTGTCCTTAATTGAAAGAGTTTGCAGACGACATTTCAAAATGTGATGAAAGGCGAAAATAATCTTAGATAGCGCAGAAAACATTGTGGGTAAAGGAGAAATTGCTTGTTACGAGCAATTTCTCCTTTTCCCACAATGTTTTCTAAAATCGTCTGCAACAAAGTGGTCAAGGTCGTTATTGTTTGTGAAAGGGTTAAAGAATATAGGTTATGATGAGAGATATTAGAATATGGAAGGGATCATCAAAGATTTGATCAATATAGTGCTGAGACAGGATGTCTGTCACATGCTGTTAGCATTGTTTCTCCATAACACTTCAATCTAACCCTTAAAAAAGTTCAAATGAAGATGGCATTTGAACCAATTTTCAAAGTGACATCCAAAATTCATTTGAATAGTCAATTTTATGAGAACTTTTTGTAGTCTTTCTAGTGTGTGGAACCAACTTTGACCTAAGGTTGGTTTGGGTTACTCGAATCACCGAAATACCGTAATACCACCGAAACACCGGAATACCCCTGCGATATAGGCTAACAAGAGTTCTCAAATTTTGTCATAATACCTATTACCTTCATAGTGTACATAAAAGGATGTCCGAGGTATATCAAGCTGAGTGATTTCTTTTTCAAAGATCATTTTTGATGTTTTAAATGCTTTTATTGAGTACGAAAAATTAAAGTTTATGCAACTTGCCTTGACTTAGGTATTATCGTAAAACTTATATTTATGCATGTTCCGCATGTAAGGCGAGCCTTGTGCTAATTAATTTATAATTAGCAAGACCACTTTTTTAACATCAGATGTGAACAAAAAACTAGATTTTAGATTTAAAGAAAAATTAATTCAATTTAGTGACATCAGTCTTCCTAACGATTATCACAAAGACCAGGTTCACCTGTCTGACAAAACGGACAACTGTGGAATGAGAAAATACAAGGATACAGCAGGTCGTTCGGAGCGCATAGATACACAAACTGCCTTTTTCAGGGCAATACATCAAAAGCTTCAATGAATTTACGTTATCGGAGAAAGTCAAAACACAGAGTATTCCTGTATTACCAAAGGGTGTTTTAGTGTTACTATGATTTTAATGGGTATTCCGGTGTGTCGGTGGTATTACGGTATTTGGGTGAAATGTGTGACCAGTTGGTTTGAATATAACTGGAGATGTCTTTTGTCATCTAGCTTTCTTAACCTATCGGCATCAAATACATTCAACAAGAATACAAGTAATCTTTTTATATATACAATTACACAAGATCTCTAAAACTCAAGCCTTTTCATTGTTTGTAACATTAAATTTTGGATAAGACAGTAAGACTGATGCTTATTTATTTAGCTCAAATTTTGCCTATTGTTATTCACTAACTGTTGAAATCTTCAAATGAAAATTAACAGGATGAAAAAAAGGAACTTTACTTCTTAAAAATATGTAATGTAATTTATAAATTGTGCATGAAAGCCAAATCCAACCTGACGACACTATGCCTGTATAACCTGCGTTTTTTTGTTACAAATAAAAGGGAAAATAGCATCAGGAGTAAATCTTTTACCAAAATTAATCATCAACATTAGACGTTAAAATCCTTAACCCATTTGATAAAGGGTTAAGGGTCTGCAAAGATTATTCAGACAGACAAAAGTGAGAATTCCAAACTCATGAAACAAAACAAAGCAAGATTTCCTGTTATTTCCCAGGAGGGTGTTCTTTGGAAATTGTGAAATTATTGCACTTATCGTAGAAAGCTGTGGTCCCAACTTGAGCTGACAAAGAAAAACGTGCGGAAAAGGGGGTCTTCTGACAGACTGATTGCTTCAGCCAAAATAATCAATAGGGAGAATTTGGGTTCATTTGGCTCCAAGAAGTTGTCATTATTACTCTGAATGGTTCACCCTTTCTCATGTTGAAGTCAATACTCCATTTTGGGGGAAAATTGATGGGAGGGTATTGACAAAAGTAGAAGATTGAAACTTAATCCTTAGAATGCTGAGTAAATTTCTTGAAATAATTTTTTGTGTCATCTGCTTTCAAAAACCTCTTTTGTTGAGGGTAGAAAACATTGAGATCACAGGCCAGCCTCAAATTCACTTGGTGGCTGGCCTGTACTTAAGCTGTTTGCATAAGCATGAAGTTGGTTCCAGCTCTATAAGGGTTAAAATATGACAAAAAAAATAAAATGTTTCTTGTTTGAAATGAGAAACAGAAGGAGTGACTGTTTATTTCGAGAAACTCCTTTAGTTTTATCTAAGGTAATTCTTATTTATGTGGAATAGTATGTATGAGAGAATGAGTTAAAATTTCATACATTATAAAATTTTCGAGGGTTCAATGCAAGACTATAGTAAGTGCTTCACAAACAAATGTAGTCTTACACCCGCCACAGAAGTTTGAGGAATAGACTCTGTTAAAGGGTGAAATATTATCATAGAAGCAATTCCTTACTTTTCTTAAAGCTTTTTACACATGACAAAAAAGTCAATGAGAATTAATCACATAATCATTGATGTCAATAGAGATTGGTAAGATCTTTTATTGTGCTGTTTTTTTAATGGAATCTTAGTTGACAAAAATCATAAGGTTAATGACAGATAGTTAAAAAATAAAGATAAAAGAAAAAGGATATAATTTCAGTAAGAACAGTTACTAGTCTTTTTCCAATCAAAATTTATCTTTAGAAAGTTTTCTTGTTTTTTGTTAAGTAATACAATATTTTTAAAGGGTATTTTAAAACCACAAATGTAACATTTGCAGCTGCCAATGAGTTTTATTAAAGAACAAAGCCATTGAGCCTAAACAGTTCAATGAGTACCGGTTAAGATTAAAACAAATCGAGTGACCAGTTATTGTAGAAGGAACTGTATGTTATAGCTTTACAATGCCAACCAATAATCTCAGACAACCCAAGTCTTAAGCAGCTAGCTACAAGGAGAGAGAGCCTGTATAAAATGTCAGCTCTTGGGGAGAAAATCAATGAGAAACCAGAGATCAGTCAGTTTGATAATGGCTGCAGAAACAAATGCTATCCAAGTATCCAGGGACAAAAATCAATACATTCAATAGAATATGGATAATAGGTGATGGGGATTAATTTGACTGGACTGTGAGAGGCTGCCGAGTGTAGGCCACGCCTCCCTTCTATCCAGGTAAGGCCTGTCACTCGTCCTTGTTTGTACAGGTACGCTGATATTGGCTAGGTAGCAAATAGGTGACAGTCCAATCACGGGTAGCCTTCTCATGAGGTTTTAATTGGTTGGTTTAACTGTGAGAGGATGTTTAGACAGGGATAAAAATCAGATACCTGTGAAAAAGGAGCATCACATGTGGTTTATGATTGCTCTGCGCGGCCGATCAAACGATTAATGAGCGTGGTTTTTGTAGCAGGTTATTTAAATATAAAATGAGAGACATCAGTTTGTTATCAGAGAGGCATGTTGAATTGCTAAAACACTGAACACCAGATTCTGTTCTCTTTTGAAAAATATTTTAAAGAAAAAAATTAAAACAATTAAGATTTTTATAATTGACAAATTTGATTTGTAAAAAATGAGTTCAAGAAGAAGTATATTAAAGCTGATTAGAAAGAGGCAAGCAATTTGGTTGCAGAAAGTGTGTTCATTGAAAGGAGTGGGAATAAATGAGGAACTGATATCAGGTAAATTGTTACTTATGTTTTACACTTCTTCAATGGTAAAACATAATGGTGTCTTAAATGTAATATGTCACTCTAGGTAAAAAAATATAAAGAGATCTTTTCTTATAAAAGGCAATTTTTTTTAATTAACCTTGTAAAATGAAAAGCATTATGAAAAGCATGAAGAGAAACAATAACGCTTGATATAGACAAAGGAACAATGTATTCATTCTACTTTCTAAGGTTTTGTTTTAATTCGTAATTCTGAGCTGTTTTGTTTATATGAGAGGTTCTATTTCGTTGATTTTGCTTTCTAAGGTTTCATAATCACAATTTCGTCTTCTATTGTTATAATTCATTACTCTTAGCAGGGTAAGATGCAATGAAAGGTTCACATTTTTAAGTGTCAAAGTATGGCTTAATTGTCTGAGAAGACCTGGCACAGTCAGTTCTAAAACTCCAACATCTTTATAGGAAGTCGTACAAGGAAGTGTAATTTGTCTTACTGAAAAATGATTTGTTAGTGACAATGTGTATACATGTTAATAGTAAGGTATGGCGATCTTTTTTGTTGTTTTTTCAAATTGCTGCTGGAAGAACTTCTATTACCTTCTCTGCATGTTTTGTGGTTTCTAATTTTTATTCATCAAATGATTAAAAGGAAGAAGATATAATTCTAATAAGTTTGTTTTATGCATCAATATTCATAAACCTTTGCTATGACTTTCACATTTAAACTATTTAGCCTGGAAAGCACTTTGAATTAAGTATTTATAAGCTACTCATCTGTCATTAGTAAAGATAGGACATGCCTAACCCACCTTGATGTCTGGTTTGGCTGCAAAATTAACTCTGTACTCATAATTCCATAGAAACAAAAGGGTCTTTAAGGACTTGGTCAATGAAGCAGCTTGAATTTAAATAGCCATGGCATTCCTGGATGGTTTATGCTTACCATGCTAGCCCATTAATCCTTTACCAAACAACAATGATATTTAACCAGTTTGTTGCAGACGGCTCTAGAAAACATTTGTGGTAAAATGAGAAATTGTTCTTAACGAGCAATTTCTTCTTTTCCCACAATGTTTTCTGCCCTATCAGAAGATTATTTTCGAATTTCATCACATTTTGTAATGCCGTCTGCAAACCATTTGAATTTTTGGTGTTTGGTAAAGGGTTAATCCTTTACCTGCTTATATAACGACAAATCAATCAATATCATAAACATCTGAATCAAAACATTCTTAATATATGTTAATTTGTTTCAATGATTTAAGAAAATAATTTTGATAAGAATTATTATAGTTTATCTTGAGTGCATTCTTTTTCTGTCTCAATACTTTAATAGAAACTTTATGTCTTCTAGAGAAAATGAAAGGTTGTCTAGTGTAAGGTTGATATGAGATTAAGGATAAAGAAAATTGAAGAACAGACTCAATTATTATATTAGTGGAATTAGAAGAAAAATTAGATTATACAGGTTTTAAACGATGGAAATTTGTGAGCAGGTGTGTGTTTCATGTTAGGAAAGGTAGAACGTATTCTTGAAGACATTTGGTATTAAGTGGTTTTGGGGTTGTGATAGAGAAAATAGAAATGGGGATATAATGGCAACTTTTACTAGACATGGTAATATTGACTATTTGGTTTCTTTTTGAGTATGTTCTCAAGAACAATGGATTAAAATATTTGTCATAAATTAAGTGGTGATCTCAAGAAAAAGTCCATTTTGTTGGTTTCACAGTGCATAATACTACCGGTATATATAATAAGTCCTTTACTTGAAGCACTAAGTCTTACTTGATATAGTAATGCACTGAATCTTCAATGCGTTATCATGAATATGAGAGTTTGGGATAAAAATTACGTTAAACATTCTCACTATCGTGTGTTGGTAAAATGGAGTTTCAGTCAGGGGAAACAAAAAATACATATGTAAAACACATTTCGAGGGTTCAACGCAAGACTATAGCAAGTGCTTCACAAACGTGAAGCACTTGCTATAGTATTGCGCTGAACCCTTGATTTGCAGTTTATTTCACTGAGTCTCTGATATTATCTCTAGGGCTCTTGGAGGGTAAAGAAAGGATTTATGCTGTCTGAAAATAAACATCCATGTCTGATGGTTGGTTGAAATGTTGCAGCAGTTAGGGAGAGTGGATTTTAAACTGTCAGCTAATGTTTAACTCATTACCACAATAATGTTGAACACACTCGATGACTAAATTTCGTTTTATGAACTTGAAGTTACATTTTTTTGAGCAACCATTATAATAGGAGACAGAATCTTTGTGTACAACAAAACAAAGGCTTTATACAGACACCATTCAATCAGAAAGCTCAAGTAGGAGCCTTCTGAAGGACTTGTGTCCTGTTTTAAGGATGCCTAAGATTAAACCAACTTTAAATCATTTAAGAGAATGGTCACTAATAAGTAATTGACGTTATATTATTGCACAGAACAGCTTATTATTTTTCATTCATTTAATTGACACAAAAAGTGTATTCTCTACGAAGTAAAACAACATTTATGCTTAACAATACTCATAAGAATGTGTGTAATGCTTGTAGATGCTATTGATGTATGATTGTATTTAATCTGTTTCTATTTAATTCTTGACATTTTAAAAATCTTTGCAAAATATTTCTAGACCCCCAATTTAAGAACTGTTGATGACTAAAATTTATTTTGAAAAAAAAAAAATCTATAAAAAATAATTGCTGATAAGAGCAATATTCTTTTTCCCTTGCAAAACCTCAATTCCAATTTCCATGAGTTCAGTACACTACTTTAGTAAGTTTTTCACATTTGTGAATAGCTTACTGAAGTCTTTCACTGAACCATCTTCTAGTAATCCGCTCATTAATGAAAAATAATAAAAACATGTTTTATGGTGAATTTGGGCATGAAGAAATTACCCTAGTTGTTTTCTTGTATTTTTAGTGGAGAATGGTGAAGAGACTGAGGAACTAGATGAGGGCACACTTGATGACAATAAGAACAAGATTGTAACCACGGTAACAGAGGACACCGATGAACATGATGGGGACTACACTCAACCAGACAAAGTTACAGACCTTAAAGAACAGTTTGTACAAGAGGAGCCCAAACCTGTCCTTCCTGTGAAACCTACCAAACCACAATCCACAGAGGAAAAAGTTACTGCTATTTTAAAAGGTAAGCGAAAATTGATTCCTGGTTACCCATTACTAAACAATAATAACAATTGACCAGTTTTATTGCAGGTTTTGGAAAAAGTTGTGAGAAAAGGGGAAGTCGCTCTTAACGAAGATAACTCTTGCAATCTCATCACATTTTTAAATGTCATCTGCAGACTTTTAATTTGGGACAGTCGGAAATTTGAAGTTTGGTAAAGGGTGAATCTCTACTCCATAATGCCCCACTTCTCAAGGTGTTTTTTTTTTTATTAAATCCCTTCTTTGTATTATCTGACTGTATCTTTTTCAGATAATTTGATCTATAATATGACAAAAGAATAAAATTGATGTTAATCAGCATCTTTTCCAAAATTTTAATACCCAATACTTCATTTATTTTTATCTTGCTTCTTTTTGATGTGTGCTGTTGCTCTCAATTTAGTCAGATATTGTCCACAAGCGTCTTCTTGAATATCATGAAAACTAAATCATCAACACTTTTATCTGAAGTATGTTTTATTTTTGTTTAAAATTTATCATTTGAACATTTATAATGTTATGAAGACCAAACTACATTGCTTACCTTCAAATAATGTTTTGGCATAAGCTGCTTCTGCTCAAACATCTACTTGGAAGATAAAAGACTCCTTCTGCATCCAAAATTCAGATATTATTGAAAGAAAATGTGAAATTTTTCTCTTTGATAACAAAGGACCATCGATCACATAACTAAGTCCTATATGGGGTAATGTATGTGCAATACTTGTTATAGAAATCCAGTCGGCCGCACCTGACTCTACATCTGATGGAGATAGAGTTCGTGGACCACACAAGAGAAAACAAACAGAAGATGCGAGAATAGCAGAGTTGCTGAATCGGAGAGACACTGCAGTCATATACCCAGAACCACCGGTAGAAGATGGGGAAGATAATGAAGGTGGGTCAAGTTTTATTAGGAAAACCTTCCTTTGACATTGGTGTAATATTGAACTAGTATGCCTTAGAATTATTTCCTATTTGACCTTTGCAGGTTCATTTTACAGTTTTATTGGGAAATATTTCCTTTGATGCTGGTGTATTATTCTATGCCTTGAAATTAATTCTTATTTGACCTTTGCAGATGAGAAACACATATGGTTAAATGATATAAACCATGACATGGTAAAGCATAAAGGTTAAAACCTTTAAACCCTTAAAGGGCTGGGATAGATCTAACCTGTTAGCTTCTCTGAGTATCTAACCTCATCAAAATTAAGCAGATATTTAATAGGTTTTGGAAAGCAGGCAACACATTTTTTTTTTTTTAGAAAGTTACCCAGTATTCTAAGGGTTAAAACAGACTTTTGCACATATCTTCTATATATCTTTAACTTGTTTGCGTTTTAAAGAATAAATTGTACTACTTATTGTGATTATTTACTCAGATCAAGGAATGCATGATGAAACTTATTGATTACAGCCACAAATGACTGTATTTGTTATAGGCGATAGATTATGCTTACAGTTTATCGGTACTGTTGGCAATTCCAAGTGCTGTAGAATGGCTTAAGTCATTAACTGTTATACGGATAGTATAATTATTAATTGTTTAACATTCTGTCGTCATGTTATAGGTCCACTCTCAGATGAGGAGGAGTTTGTCCTCAAGTGTATGCACTGTTCGGAGACATTCCTACGTGCCATCGTTCTCCGCGACCACATGCGTGACAAACATGCGGATAAACCACTCAAGTTTATGTGCCCAAAGTGTGACGAAACATTCCACCAGAAGTCCCAGCTTGACAAACATCTCACCCTCCATTCACCCACCTCCCAGAACTGTTCAGTATGCAACAAAACATTCGCCAACGTATACCGTCTGCAGCGTCACATGATCAGCCATAATGAGAGTACAGACCTGCGGAAGTTTAAGTGTCCGGAGTGTGGGAAAGCCTTCAAGTTTAAACACCATCTGAAGGAGCACGTCCGTATCCATAGCGGGGAGAAACCATTCATCTGTAACAACTGCGGAAAGCGTTTCTCCCACTCTGGTTCATTCAGCAGTCACACCACCTCAAAGAAATGCTGGGGCTTATCAGCACACAAAGGTCGTATTGGTGGACAAGATGGCAGTCAGAATCACAACCAGAACAGCGGTCAGTCCTCCAGTCAGAGTATTGGGATGTTTGGACAGAAAATCCTCCCATTTCCAGGCAACAAGATCCAGTTTGAGCGATCACCATTACAGTCCGTTCCCATTAGTCTTGCTCATCAGCAACACTTTCTGCCAGCCCTGTACAGTCAACACAAAGGGGCCACCTCCTTCTTCTACCCTCCACAGATGTTTGCCTCGCCCGAGGGATTCCTTCAGCCAATGTTCTCTGTCTCACAGACGGTTCCCACAAGTCTACAACAACAGAGCCTAAATCTGACCACAAGTGCTAAGATGCAGCACCAGGAACCAGACGTTACTAAAGATAGCGGTAGCGAGTCCTTGTCCAGTCAGCGTGTCTCGACCAGCTCTCTGTGCGGTCGATCACCCAGAAGTTTATCGCCCCACAGTCAGTCGACCAGGAGTTTCTCGCCGCAGAGTCATTCAGGTCGTAGTGTGTCGCCTATGAACATGTCCTGTATATCATCACCACCCAGTCAGCAACGCAGAAGTATGACACCATTCTCAGAGAGGGCCGTCAGCTTCTCACCTCATTCACACTCACATTCAGAACAGATTTCTCCGGACGTCAACTCAAACACCAAACTGCTGATTGTAGGAGAAAGCCAAACCTCGTCCAACGGTGGTCAAGAAGAAGAGAGTGGTTCCACTAGTCAGACAAATGATGTAAACATCAAATCTGAACAGCCCGAAGTTGATGAGAGCGCAGATAGCACAGAACTCAGGCCTCCAAGCTCTGAAATTACCCAGGGTACTGAGAGGAAGAAGTCGCCCATCACCTGTCACTACTGCAGTGAGGAGTTTGAGAGCCCTGTGTTGCAGCATCAACATGAGCGGTACATGTGTAAACACAACAAAGACGTCACACAGCAGAGATCCCAGTCCGAACCTTGCCAGTCTCCCCACAGCACTGTCTCTGATATAAGTCACTCGGAACTCTCCACCCATAACAGTAGTCTCGGAGGGATCACTGATGATGAAGAGGTGGATGAACTGTTCAAAGACAGCGATGTATCGTTTGATGAGAAGAAGATGAGAATTCGCTCCCTCTTTACTGAAGAGCAGCAGGCCTACCTAAAGTCACAGTACATCAAGAATAATCGTCCAAAGAAACATGTCCTTATCCAGATTGGGAACAAGATTGGGTTTCCCAAACGTGTTGTTCAAGTGTGGTTCCAGAATATGAGGGCTAGAGAGAGAAAGCAGGGACGTGAACAGTTGTTAGGGTTTCCAAGTGTAAAGTTAGAGAACGGGAAAGACAATGATGTCCCAAAGGTGTCCACCTACATTCCAAATGTGCCAAAGCCATTTCCCAACCTGATGAGTAAGCAGTCCCTGTCCAGTCCTGTCTCCATGTCCAACCAGAGACTACCTACAACAGGGGAGCTCCCTTTAGACCTGAGTGTACGCAAGTCCCCGCCCCTTGCCCACGGGGGTGTATCCAGGCTATCAACACCAGATAGATCCAATGATGACCAGGCACTCAACCTCAGTCTGAAGGATGATTCAGAAGAGCGTGAATCCTCTACAGAACCCCAGTCCAATGGTAGTGGCCCTGCCAGTCAAGCACATCAGCAGCAACAGAAATGTCTCCAAGATTCAGCCTTGTTTAAGTATATGCAGCAGGAGGGGTTAATCCAGAACAAAAGCCTGCCACAGATCACCAGTACAGTGTCACCTAGTCTCGCTGCACACAACCTCCAAAACCAGATCTTTCATCAGTCCATGGCCTCCGTCCTAAAAATGCCTGCCTACTCCACAAGCTCCGACACATCCAGCACCAGCATGCTGTTTGACAGCCCTACCAGCACCAGTAACTCCCGATTTGACCCTGACTCCAAGCTTGTGATTGATGAGAGTCGACATAACGGTACCCCATCCCGTGAATCATCGCCTCACCATTCCCAGGTGATGTTACAGGTTCCCCTCACAGATGCCAGTCTTCACGCAGCTACCCACAACCTAACAACCCTCGCCGAGGCCGCCCAACATGCAGCTAATATGTCACGCAAACCAAAACGAGTGAGAAAGAAGACATGGAGACAGGTAGATTGCTATGTTCGTATCAGGCTGGTTTTCTACACATTTTTCACTTACAACAATTATTTAAGAGGCACATTCTGAACAAAGAAATGATTTAACAGATGAAAAAAAATGTCCTTTTATCTAGTCTGACCAATTTTTCCTTCTTGAAATTGAATTGAGTTCGATTTGGAATGGCTTTCTGAAATATAGGAAAATATTCATGAATTGTGAGAGAAGCTTTAGCATAATTGATAATTGTCAAAATTGATTTCTCCATTTCTCATGATGTCTGCTACAGTTTACAAAGTATGGAAAAGATCATCAAATTAGAAAATATTTTGAAGAAAAGGGAAACTGATTTGAGCTTGATTTTTCCTGAATAATAAAGCTAGAACAAGTAAGCTAAATTAAACACTTTAAATTATTGATGGACATACATTTGTTTTTGGACTTTATATTAATTACCTCAGACTTTGCCTCTTCTTTGATGTGCCAATATATATGCAGCTACAATACATTTCCCTATAACAAGCTCCAATAACAATGGGAGATGTTATATACCATATTGACTCGAGAAACAAACACATTTATTTGTCACTCCTTTAAAAATGAATTTGTTGCAGAGGTCCAAATTGAAAGGAAAGGCAGAAGTTAATGCTTCCTTTTGGGTCGAAATGTCTGTGGCATCAGGTGATATTGCTTGTTATGAGCAATTCCCTCTATCACAGAAGTTTCTTAGATTGTCTGCAGGGTTGTTAAGCCTTAGAATGCTGGGTAATTTTCTAAAAATAGATTTTTATGTCATAGATCTGCTTCCCAAAACCTTAAATATCTGCTTAGTTTTGATGAGGAAAGATATTCAGATTAGTTAACAGTTTAGATCACAGGGCAGCTGCCACTTTACTTGGCAGCTGGCCTGGATCTAACCTGTTTGCATAAGCATTAAGTCAGTTCCAGCACTATACGGGTTAAGATCAATATGTTTGAACAAGTAAGGTATATGTAAGCTCATCTGTGTTGGCACATTGCATTGCTCATGTGGTTTGGTTGATTGGTGAATCAAGGTTAGCAAAAATGATATCATTCATAGTGTGAAGTTAGGAGGCTTGATGCAAGAATTTTCAAAAGAAAATAATTGGCAAGCTAAATAAGCCAAAAGTTTTATTTTGAGATGCTGAGCATTAAATCTAGGTCTTTTTACTAGATAAAAGACTAGTAAAAAAGCCTAGAGATATAAAACTGGTTATTGATCATTTTAAACATTGATTCATCAATTGTTTTTGATTTCTTTACAAATTGAACGTTTGCTTTTTGAGTGAACCTAAATAACACTATATTTACTTTATACATACAAAACCATAGCTTAAAACTTGAAACCTTTGTTAAAGCATTGTAACAAAAGGAGTGCTTATGGTTTAAAAGGAATTCTTTAAGCTCAGTGTTTAACACTTAATTCTTAATTCAATGTAGAAAAAGGAGAGAAAAAATGCTTATACAGATTGATTTCTCTTTCACCAATAGGTTATTCTCATTTCCTAGTTCTGTTGAAAATATCAATAGGGTAGATAAATCAGTGGGCCGTACATTGTTTATGGCAGTATTAAGGGTTCAGTGCAATACTATTGTAGGAACTTCATGCGTGTGAAGAACTTGCTTTTGTCTTGAACCGATCCATCAATATAAAAGGCTTTTGAAGCAATCCACTTATAAAACATGGGATTATTCCTGTTGTTCTGAAATATTTTAATATGGAAATAATTGCAGGAATATGTGACACTTATATTTTTTTTCACTTAGTCCTATCAGGACTTTAAACAAACAACACTCCTGAATGAGTTTGTGCTTATGGTAGACTTGTATTTACTGACAAAAGTAGTGAGTTTCAGAAACTAATCTGCTAGTCCATGTATGGTTGTGATTTTCATGAAATGCTTGTTTGCCAGTCACTTGTCTGTATTTGTCTGTCTGTCCAGAAGTTAATTAGGAGAAGGACTCAAAGAAGATAAACATGATAGTCTCAGAGCAGAGCACTGCCAAATGGTCTTACACTCCCCCACATTTGAATAACTTTAGACTCTCTTTGGGCATTGATCAGAAAACATAACTGAACAAAGAGAGTTCAAATTGTAGGCCAAACCTTTTTTTTATGTCACATGATGATAAAGTCTGGTCACTTGAGATGATATTTTCTAATATGGTCTTTGAGAAATCCCTTCAAAGCATTGGAATCTAAATCTATTAAGGAAAGGGGATTTAGTGGACATTTTTTTTTTCATTCTTAAACTCCTCCACCTTGTCTGTTTTGTGTCCCTTGTATTGTGGCTTTGTGCATTCATTTCATCCTTTTCTGAAATAACCCTTGATCATTTATCATTCTGCAGTCATTAGAAGCTTCATTGAAAGCACTGAAATGTCTTAATGAGGTATAAATGGATTAGTGCAAGATTGTAGTAACATCTGAGTGAAGTCTAAAAGGCTTGGTGCCAGACTGCAGTTACTCCTTTACAAAAAGCAGACTTACCTCAGTCTTACACTTAGTCCTGGATATGTCACAACAGTCGAGAGTTCAATGCAAAACTATTGCAAGTGCTCCATAAACATGAAGCACTTGCTATAGTATTGCATTGAACTCTCTAATTGTGTCAGAAATAGGGTTACCATTCACCACTATAGTCCTGTATTTTTTGTACCAGTGAAATCACATACACCTCCACAATCCCCATTTCATATTCACTAATTTGTTACAATTCCATCAACCTGTTTTTGATTATGCTACTTGCATTAGTAGGAAGCACTTATGTAGATACATGTTTTTTCCACTAACACTGTTCAAGACACATCATATTGATGTGGCCAGCCAAACGTTGTTATATTGTGATTGTGAACATTTGAACATTTAAAGCATCGAGTCTAGTATTGGCACCCCTTTTTTGCACCACCCATCCCCCTTGATAATGTTATAGTTTCTTTTTTTATCAACTTTTTCTAGCATCTGTCTGAGCTATAAACAAGTTATTTAAAATTTCTTTAAAACATGAAGAAATCATGATCTCTTTAAGAATTATTGCAATATTGCCGTAATGTTTTCTATAAAAGATCTTAAACATGGACTTTTTTGTCACTAATAATATCATCAAGAACAATGGTAAGATAATCTTAAAGCTTGTGCTAAAACAAAGTTGGAAGTGAAGATCATTTATGGAACAAGAAAAACGGGTACCGAAGAAAAAGACATGCAGACCTCATTTAAATAATAATTTGATTCTAACTTGCCAAAAAAACTTTTTTGTGCTAGTTATACCACATTATCTTCTTCTGTGGTTATGACTGAAGTTATGATTTAAGATAGGCATATATTTGTTAGTATAAAGATTATCACTAACAAATTGAACTCTTTAATGTAGTCTTCTCAAGCTCTACTCTACACATGTCTTTGACTGACAGAATTTGTAAGTTTTTTAAAATTATCTTAAATTTAAATGGGTCTTTTTGATTACAGCTTAATGTATTTGCCAACTGCAATTTGAGCTTCAGAAACATTTTCTTTACTTTTAAATCGAATAGGACCAATATTTGGTAAAGTTCAGGACAAGCTATGTCTAAGCTGTTTGCACAACTTGTATGCACCACTGACTTTTTGGAACACTTATAGATAAATTTAGGGAAGAATAGTAAGGATATGAGATTTGTTCAGCGTTGGAGTTATTTCAGGCCACAGTACCTACTTAGCTTGCTTCGCAGGCAGAGTTTCTACACTAAATATAGATCTATAAAGGAAATATTGAAATTTGTCAAACGGTTGCTATGGCAATGATGGTATTGATTCCGGAGCTTACCGAAATGTTGTATTAACGCAAATAATTTATGGTTTGTGGGAGAGAAGAAGGAGGTTCTTATATCCTTATCCTTTACCAAACTGTCCCTTGATGTCACACCTTTGCTGTTCTTGATCTATTTGTTTAAGAAGTAAATGAACAATTAAGCTTTTCTTACATACAATTTAAATTCTCCTCAAGGAATGTATTCATTTTTATTTATTTTTTTTAATTAAGGGTCATGATTTCTCAATTTGGACATTTTATTACAATAAAAAAAAAACTGTACTGTCAGTCTACAAAAGTTAAAACAGACACCTCCAAAGTTTCATTGTTTTGCCATATACAAATTTGTGGAAAATGAAGTATCATTAGAATATGAATATTATCTTAGTGACATAAATTAATCAAAATGTTATACATAACACATCATGATGTTAAATAAAGTACAAATTTAATTTTTTAGCCATTCGGAGAAAGAAAGAGTCTCAAAAAAATATAATAAGGAGATCCTGATATTCAAGCAAAATATTTTAAAATCACTGACCCTAAAGGAAAAGGTCCACTTTTGTCAAGTCTATGCAATAACTACAAACTTTTTTTGTCATGCTCTGTGCTTACAATCTGCTGTTGTTCAAACTTGAAATGATACAAAACTCCAAACAACTGAATGGCCAAACATGGAGGTAATAGAAAATAGTAGGTTTTTAAATTAAATGTTTGCATGGTTTTGTCTATTTTTAGATGGAATCTGAAGAAGTCCAACTAGAACTAGAAGATTCTATGTCGGCTGACGAGGACCATCCATCGAAGAAGAAGCGTAAATCCTGGAAGAATCACCGTATGGATCGAGACGAAGGAACGGAGGGAATGTATGGCTGTGACCAGTGCAATAAGATATTCAGCAAACAGTCCTCCCTGGCCAGACATAAATATGAACATTCAGGTAGGTCCTGCTTTCACAACCCATCATGCATTTCAATATCTAGAGACTTGTTTTTGTCAGTTATTGTAGTCTTTCCTAGACTAATGAGACAGTATTATATGGAATACAGATGTACTCTGGCAAATGTTTCATGCATATCTTCTTTTTGTTTCTTTATTATGCAAACTGTCTTCATGATTTTACTTGCATTAATTTGAAATTAGGAAGCTGTTTGCTTTAGAAAATCATGAATTTGTATGCTATAGGAAATCATGAATTTGTTTGATATAGGAAATCATGAATGCTTTTAAATGATTAATGGCTGCAGACATTAGTGAATTGGCACTCTTGGGACTTATCCTATCCTGGTACAAATATGGATCAACAGTGAACAACTGCTTAATATTTTACACATGTTATTCAAGTTTTCAGGTAGCACCAGCAGAGAAAAAGATCATGTAAGAATTATCAAATGATTAACAATTTATGTTTTAATTTCAGGGGCACGTCCATTTGCCTGTGACCTGTGCACCAAATCCTTTAAACACAAGCATCACCTGACTGAACACAAACGTCTTCACAGCGGGGAGAAACCCTTTCAGTGTAAAAAGTGCGGTAAACGGTTTAGTCATTCCGGGTCCTTCTCTCAACACATGAACCACCGGTACAACTACTGCTCCCCCAACAAGACGAGCGATGGGGATTGTGAGATCAGTTCACCAGAGTCACCTTGAATCATAAAGACTAGTTTATCATGTACACCATTACATCATTGTGGGATCTAGTAAACCCCTTCAGCATGTTTTGAAATATAAACTAAGAGGATTGATAGAACTACTACAAAAATGACATGAATGAAAACTAGACATTTTTTGTCTAGTAATTTTTCATTTGACATGGTGATTATGACACCTATCATCTTTCAAGTGATGACCCCATCAAAGGATAATGGTTTCTACAAAAGAACTTTTATCTAGATTCTACTAGTCAGCATAGACCAGAACCAGAGGATGGATACAGATCCACATTAAAGTGCTTTATAGATTACAAACTAGTCGTAAAATAGGTGCTAGGATGGTCAAAGCCATATAAGTGCTTAGGTTTGTACTACTTATAAAAAGACAGGGAGATTTTTTGTATCTCAAGTGTGTTTGACTTAAGTGCTTTGTTAGATATAATATATATCATGGCTGTCTCAAGAAATCTGTGTAAAACTTACAGAATTGTTTTTGAATAGATTTTTGACATTTTTTGATAGAAGAGAATAGTATTGTTAGATGTTTATTACTGTGTGAAGATTTGATTATGGAAACTTAACTTACAATTATATGATTGTTTTAAAAATAGAATGTCATGTTATATGCCTTGCTCCCTGGAAATATATTTACAAAGTTTTCCTCCATAAATACCTTCTACAGCCCCAAAAAAGTATTTAATCAAATAAAAAATGAGTCAAATTGGATCGTTTCTTGTTAAATATGGCAATACAAGTGAATGGAAATTTTCATTTTTGTTGGTAAACTGGTTTAAACCTTTCCCTTTGCAAACAACTCTGTTTCAGACAACCTTTGAAAACATTTTAACAAATTTGAATTAAGTAAAATTCACATTCTGTCAAACATTACAAATATTCATGTTATTTTATTTTATGTTTGATATGACCTTAGGTTTGAAATATATAACAAGGAGCAGGACATGAAATCTGTCAGTAACACCTGATTTGAAATACTCAAATGTTGTATATATCTTAATAGACATCAGTTACATGTTATGTTTTGTTAATTTGTTTGAAAAAAGAATCATGCTCTTGATAATTAACACAGATCTAGATAAATATACTATCGTGCAATTTTCCAGTGTATCATGGAATAAGTGACACAATTTATACAGAAAGTTTGCCGCTTTCTTGCTCTATACCAAACAGTATATTAAGGGTTCAATGCAAGACTATAGTAAGAGCTTCACAAATGTGAAGCACTTACTATAATCTTGCACTGAACCCATGACATAATGATTTAAAGTGTTAATTAATTGGCAATATTATCCTTAGTGTGGAATTATAAGGGATCTGTTTATCATTTTTGCAAATGGTTTCTTTAACCCTTTCCAAAACAATAACGACATTTGACCGCTTTGTTGCAGACGACTTTAGAAAACATTGTAGGAAAAGGAGAAATTGCTCGTAACCAGCAATTTTTCCTTTTCCCACAATGTTTTCTGCCCTATCAGAAGATTATGAAATCTCATTTCGATGATTTCTGTTGTTGAGTGACTTTGTGTGAAAGATCAGATTTTACAGTATACTTTACCCACACTAAAATCATTTCATCAGATATATTTTGTTGAATTTAAAATCAGTTCATAATATTAATCTAGTCCCATCTTTTTCTTACAAATCAACTAGTCCTAGTCACTATTTTTAGCCATATATCATGATTTTGAATTTGCAATACATATTTTACCTAGTCTCTTAAGTTATGAGGTAATTGTTCATAAAATGTTTTCATTTACTTTCATTCAGTGCAACTTTTGAATACCGGTTTTAATTGCTTCTTTTAAATGTATTTATAACTCTTATACTTATATCATTTTTAATGTCAGGACATCTTTAACTATTATCAGAAAATTCTTATGAAATAATATAAATTACATTGCTAAAACATCTTATAAATATTGTCTTAACATCTTTTAATTTCTATTTTTTCATGTTGAAAGAAAAGTTTAATGATATAGTTATTAAGGTTTGATAATATCATTTGAGTAATGAAATGCTTAAGCTTTAAATGATCCAATATCCAGTCTATGAAAGGCAAAGATATCTTAACTCAAGCTTATCAAGAAACTCTTTAAAAAGTATCATTCTTTCTCATGGGGTAATTTTTCATAGTTTCCTTTAACTGTTGATTTTATTCAGAGTTATATTTTCTTGACTCAAGTAACTCCCATTACACATTAGAATATAAGGCTATGCTAATACTTGTTTTTATGAATATGATGTGACTTTATGCCTTTTTATAACATGTGCTTCATCTGACCATTTATGGAAAACTCAGATGAAAACAACAAACTTGTTCTTCCAAATAAATGTACAGTGCTTCCATATAATTGTGTTGTTCCTATGTTATATAGATTAGATACTGAAATGTTTAACCAAGTGTATTTGTTTATATTCTAAATTGAAGGCTTAGCAGAATAAAAAGGGTTTTCTCCGATTAGAAGGCAAATAATGTAGGAAATTGGAGAGTGTATTGATAAGTGTAATATCTCCTTTTCTCGCAATTATTTCAACTATCTTTTAGAACAGAACCATGGATAACCATTGGTTAAAATGTAATCCACAATATGCAGCATTCTTGTGCTTGTATTCTTAACCAGCGATGAGAAATTGGAACCTTGTTTTATATGTTTTGTCCATATGATACTTATTGTTGTTAAGTTCCTTGCTGAAGCAAATCGAAACTGAAAGAAGACATTGTGTGAAACTTGGTTTTTCTGTCTTCATCGCAAATGTGTCTTCTAAATGATGAGTTAAATGTTATACTGAGATGCTTGCCTCTTTATGATTGAGTACCTTGGTTTATTCAGTATTAAGAAAAACTCACTTTATAAAAGTTTATGATATTGTTTGCCAAATAGTGACATAATCAAAATACTCTATGAATCATGCAAATCCACTTTCTTCCATATATTAGATGTTGTAAAACTGTCATTTACACAATTGGGACTATTTTCCCTTTTAAAGTTTGATATTTACTTGTGCCAAATTAAGTAAACAAAATATACCAGCCCAGCGTGCCAATTACCTGTATAGAAAAGATAGATGTTGTCAGCTTAAGTGTGTTCAAAGGCATTGCTGTCTTTTAATTGTCCTTTAATTGTCTTTTAAAGGTGCATTTAGAAATGTACAAACAAATATATTGATGTTATTTTAACCCATTATGGAATCTCTACTTCTTCAGATAAAAATAAGAATTTATATATATGGCAGGTTATACAGATATAAGACTGGAAAATAACTTCAGAAATGTATTTAATTGAAACATAAAAATTGCTAACATTATGAGGGTTCAGTGCGAGACTATAGTAAGTGCCTCATGTTATGAAGCAGTTACTAAAGTCTTGTATTGAACCCTTGATTAAGACTTTCTCCTTTCCTGCATTAAGTTGTATTCTGTAAATCTGTAAAAACCATTGAGGTGTTAGTTAAAGGATAAGTCATAACAAGATTCCTTTTTATCCACATGTTTTGTGTTTCCTGCTGCAAAGCCATATAGAAAAGTGTTGTCCTTATTATGTCTTAGATCTGTACACAGAGTCATTTCCATGTGGGTTTCCAGAGCATTTCAATCAAAATCCATGTTATATCTATGTTATCCTGTCTTTGTTTTTGTTGTTTTGTTGATTTTATTTTTATCCTTCCATTATCCTCTCTGCCAATTACTCTCAATTTCTGACTTTGTTGATGCAGAACATTCTTATAGTATGATAAATATGTATTGAGTGAATGTAACTTCATTATTCGAGTTTACTATCTATTTTATAAAATATAAAAGCTAATTCATGTCATGCGAGTCAAGTCAGGAGGTCATTTGGTAGATTTGTATTTGAGAGTCATGGTTTTGTTTCCTGCGGACTGTATGCTTTTCCATGAAACTTTTAATTAATTCATATCTTGTACAAGTACTGTTTAAGTATCCAGGAAACAGAATCAAGGGTTGTATGAACTAGTTCATTTTCCTGAATGTGCCATTGGTCTAAATTTAGTTTTCTTTTAAGTTATACTAGTTATCAAATTATGGAAAATTCTATTACAAGGTTAATATCGCCAACATCAGAATCAAAGGCTTAGTGGTAAATGGAAGGATACCTATTGGGATTTGGTCAGTTAAGGAATTATCTAACCCATTACTCCATTCAGGAAACCATCAGCAGATGTCAATAATTAAATGTATATATCGGCCACGTCACGGGAAAAGGGGCAATCGGACATAAATAGAAACCACTGACTCGGCTCTTTCTTAGCGCTATTATTCCAGCATCTAGTCACGACAGTTATCATTTGTATTTATTTAAAGGTAGAACTTGATGTCCTCTAAAATGGCAAACAGTGTAACCCCAGACCAGCCGCCACGTCAGTGACGTGGCGGCTGGTCTGGGGCTACACTGTTTGCTATGTCTGAGTGCCCCTTTTCCGGTGATGTGGCCCATATGATGCTAAATAAGTTTGTTGCATCAGCTGTATGCAAGTGGGACAAAAGGAGGAATTGCTCTTGATGATTAAAGTCTCCTTTTGTCACATTTGTTTCACAAAAAACATTAATGAAGCAGGGTTTTGCTTACTAAAAGTCATTTGCGAGCATAAGGACAAACTAATTGAAAGTGGGGATGTATTTAAACCCTTAGAATTCTGGGTCATTTTCTTAAAATAGGTTTTTGGGTTGTCTGCTTTCAAAAACTTTTAAATACTTAAATTGGGAAATATACACAGAGAAACAAACAGGTTAGATCACAGGCCATCTGCCAATTTAATTGGCAGCAGGCCTAGATCTAACCTGTTTGCATATACAAAAAGTCGGTTCCAGCACTATAAGGGTTAAAGTTCTGATGGAGTAATGGGTTATTGCCATTTAATTAGTATTATAGATGTTTTAATAGAAGTAGAGATATTAGAAGTAGTAAAATAGTCCCTTATATAGTAGAGTAGAACCATCCTTGTGACAAACTTTGATGTTGATTATTCCTCTGTGCCAAAATGAGTTATTTCAGTATTTCGTATGATTGGATAATCAGTCAGTGATACCTAGATCGTGACTCATGTTTCATAGTTACACATATTTCTCATTTCACATGGTATGTTTATCACAAGTCATTGTAGTATGCAATTGAGTGGCTTGTCCAAAAGCAACAGCTAAATACAACAAAGACAGAAACATTTTTTTCTTAATCCTTGTAGTGTTTTAGCCTTTAAACTGATGGAACTTATGCAAACAGGTTAAATCCAAGCAAGCTCCCAAGTAAATTAGCGGCTAGCCTGTGATCTAACCTATTTGCTACCAAAAAAATCTTTCCTCATCAAAATTAAGCAGATATTTTATGAATCCAGATAACACTCAAAACTACTTATATAAGAAAATTTCTCAGCATTCTACGGGTTAAAATATGGTAGGAAAAAGGAAAAGCTCAAGAGCACAATATCAAAATACAACCGATTATTAGTAAAAGAGAAAGTATTGGCTTTATAATATGTAAAGACTAGCCACAGTTAAAAACAAAATGATTTTTTGTGTAACTAGTAAACATGTGTCAGGTTACCGGGTCATTGAACATCAGTGAGTTCCTCATGTGCCAAACTTGTATGATAAAATATCCACATTGTATGCCGTGCCAAACTTGTATGATGTATAACCACTGTGTATGATTGTATTTCACTATGTTTTCAAACTATGCACCATGCAATGTTTTTTGCCCTGTGTAAACTGGTCTTCCTTTGCTGTTGTGGAATGCTTCATTTTCTTCCTTCACTTGTTAATTGCAACACTGCTTTTATGCGACTAACAAATGAGATAGAATGCTTTGTATAATATTTGAATGTTTATTATTAGTCTGGATCTTGAAAATATTTGTCTAAAGGGATAACAATCTTTTGCCATAGTAAGAACTTTCATCCTGCAAAAACTAAAACAATGATGATATATGAATGTTGTTACAACTATTTCTTAAAATGATCTTTTCTTTGTTTTATGTTTTTATGTCTCTGGAATTAAAAGATAAGTAATATGTTACAGATTTCAAGGTAATAGATATGAAGCTTTATATATAACATTAAAGTTTGGAAAACATCAATGACCATGTACAGTTGAAAAAAGATTTTTATTCTTATTTTTATGCAGTATCGGCAATGACTTAAAAGGAAGCAATCATTTCATCAAATTTAAAAAATCTTAATAAGAATATTTTTTTCTCTCTAAGCATGGCTTAAGCCTATTGTCAACCTGTTTAAGAAAGTCATACTTACTCATATTTATTGTCTGTATTTGCTATCAATTTCAAAGGTTCCAGAAATTATTATTAATCAAAATGGCAAGTATTTTATGTAATCAAATGGTGATTTTGTTTCACCTGCAAATGAATTTAGAAAGTCTTTTAATTAATGATTTTAACATGTCTTATATGCTACATTAAAGTTGTGTGTTAACGATTCTAACTCGTATGTATGTTTGAGATTGATTTTATAATGAATATATTTGATGTTTATCCATGACTCAATTTTATATTTCATGTAAACATATATAACTTGATTCGAATGTATCCCACCATATAGACCTATATAGCAAGGTGTAAATATTTGTATAACTTTGGGTGTAAAACTAGTCACGCAAGCTTTAATCTCTTGTAAATATTTCATAGAATGTCAGTTTGAAATGCATGTTGCTTTAGTAGTCTTCATTACAAATTATTTTTTCTTTTTATATTGTAGAATCTCTGAGAAGTGAATGATAGTATTCAGTTCATTTTATAAGCAAGATCTGTATTGCTACTACTATTTTTGTTGATCCAAACATCATTGTTTTTTTTGGCCATAATTGTTTTAAGGGTACAAGATAAGTCAATAGTTGGTTTGAAGTACCACCGCCTTTTTAAACTTATTTCAATCAACAGAAATTTATAAGGGTTTAATCAATTTTATTCTGCAGGGATTTGGAGGGTCACAAACAGATAGCATTAGTAGAACACCTTTGTAAGCTTTGTTGTTTGTAATTGCCAAGATGAAAGGTTCAGTAAATTAAGTGAATAGTGACTATTCAGGGTTTTGGAAGCTTACTGCACCAAACTTAAAACAAATAAGCATTATAAGGACACTAAAACCTCCCAGAGAATGATCCATGCCTTAGAAACAACTTTCATGTTAGAAACGTTTGTGTGAAAGTGTTATGTATATTTTGGTTAACCTGTTCAATGTTATGATGATTTCTCTGCCATTCCTCTCATAAGCCATCTATGTACATAGCTGCTCACTCGCTCATATAGTTATTCTCTTGTTCAGACTGGTTCCATCTCTTCATTGTTGAGACATACCAACATGATCCTGTTCTGGGTACCGTTTTATTAAATGACTTGTGGAAAATATTTTTGTAAGTCAAAATTGAAAACAGTTTAATTGCACCTTAAATAAATGTACAGTGTTGCACATCATTGGAAGTGTCTTGGAGATATTGCTTAGTCCAACATTGAAATATGAAGGATTGTTGCTTTGAACTTAGGCAAATATTTTTCATATGTGTAAAATGGTACCATGGTACCCAACACCTTTTATCATCTTTAAACCTGCTCCTTCCTTTGAGGATCTGTGATTGTCACAATTGAAACCACTGGTGGATGACAATTTTGAGTCTTAACCACCTGCAGACGACGTTTCTTTTACTTGACTTACATTGACGATAATTTACCAAGCTTTATTTACAAAGTGATATTTAGAAAACATTAACGCTTCTTTAATTAACATGTCTTTGTGTGATTTCAAACTTTGAAAGAGATGGCCAGTTTTGAAGGTGTAAATATTTTATGATACATGACACTTGATAGTATTTTTCTATCAAAAACTGAAGGACCAATAAAAGTGTACAATAATTCCATTTTTGTAGTTTTGAAAATGTTATGAAAATATTTGATATTGGGGTCCATATGTATGCCAAAGACAATGTTACATGATATGATTTGGCAAAGGCAAGGCTCACCCAGACCCCTTTGTGGGGTTTGTTACGACTTTAAACGAAAGGCACACATTTTGACAATTGGTACATTTTCATGTTCAAACTAACAAGAAAAAATAGATAAGAAGAAGAGCTTGCTCAAATCATGCAGGCAATCTTGTTGTACCCCTCATCTTTCACTAAATTTGAAATTGATCACTCTTGAAAACTTGTCCTTTGCTGCTGCTTCTTAAAATTTGGACTTGATGAAAGATGTTCTATTTGATAAATTGTCAAATATGAAAAGATGTTGAATGAAGTCAAATGGTCAAAGCCTTTATTAAACTTTTTCATATGATGGACCCCAATCGAGTATTGAAAGCTAAAGCCAAATGTAACTTGCCATTTTTTTTATGTATTATAAGCTAGCTATAATGTTAGTTGCCATTGAAGAAAAAGAATCAGAGATTTTTCAATGCCAGAGTTGTTTATGATTTGTCTTTATGTTGCTTTATGATTGCATGTAGGCATTAGTAAAACTGAGAGCGGTTTATATGATTAGTTGACTGATTGTACCGAAAGAAATAATACTCCATAATATTGGTTAAGCTAAAAGAAAATGGAATTGAATTTATATGAAAGAATGTTATTGCAAACCATAATATTAAAACATGATTGGTAACATGAAAATATATACAATACCAATGAATATACTTAAAATGGCTTCTTATTAGAAAATGGAAATGACTTGGTAACATAGTTTTGTCATCACATTAGATTGCCATATATGGATCTTTTCCAGTTTATGGTCATCAAAACTTAAAAAAGATAATAGAGAGCATTGATAGAATTAAAGAAAGCGTGAAAACCTCTCAAGACAATAAGATATTTGGAACAGCAAATTTTACTTGTTTAAGCATTTGCCGCTTTTTCTGATATATTTAAAAAAAAGTTTGCTGAACAATAAGTTTCAAACACTTTTTTTCTATGAAGAGTTAAACATTTATGTCTTCTTTGATATAAATCCAACATTCGAACACTAGATTTTTATTACAAATGAAGCCATTAGTTGGTGGTCGTATAGAAATGCAGAACCTTAGTTGTGGTAGTATTTGTTATAATGTTTTTTTTTGTCATGCTGGATTGGGACATAACCTGTCTCGGACATCAAGTTAAAGTATTACTCCGTGTAAATAACTGTATAATCTACTCTGTTGTCCGTACCATGTTTAAAACAGTCAATGATCTAATCAGTAATAAAGTCATTTCAGAATCAAATTCCACGTGTTTCTTATTTGTATGGAATTGTATTCCGACTTTATTTGATCTTATTCCTTTTATGAAGTGAAATTCAAATGTAAAAAAAATGTTTCGTGAAGAAGAGTTGAACAGGAAGTAAATGTTTTATAGTAAGGAATTGGACTGGCGAGAATGATATACAATTGAATGGGTGGGTAAATTCGTAGTTTGTTTTAGAAAAGATTATCGGGATAGAAGACATGATGCATGATAGCAGGAGGAAATCGATCAAAATAGGATATGGACAAACACTGTAGGATGGCTCAGATATAAGGAACATCTTACTCCACAAACAGGATATATGTTAAGAATCAACCCATTCTTCATATCTGTTAAATCATTATTATTGTCACAACTCATTTTGACACATCTGCAATAAGGTATCGAGAAAACCACTGTGAAGAAAGAAAAGAATACTCATAATGATCATTTTTTGTTTTTATCACAATGGTCCCTGCCTGTTATCAACATACCATGGATTTGTCATGCCTTTTTGTCGTCTTCAATTGCCTGTCCAGTACTGTCATGCACCTATTTTCCTATAGAGGGGAATCGGTTCAATTCTTACTAGTAAGACCATTACACATTCCTACAACAATGGTTCCTTATTCTATCAATGGTCCTTTATAAGGATAAAGCCTTCATTCTGACATGGCGTTGCCGTTTATACTTTTAAACCCTTAGAATGCTGGTTAAAAAAAGAATAGCTTTTTGTATCGTCTGCTGTCCATAACCTTAAATATCTGCTAACGTTTGGTCAGGAAGGATACCAACATTAGCAAACAGGTAAGATCACAGGCCGGCCGCGAATTTGGTAGCTGGCCTGGATCTAACCTGTTTGCATAAGCATGAAGTCGGTTCCAACACTATAAGGGTTGACTTTGTGCCTTACAAGGACGTTTCCTGTCGTACAGCCACAACGTACAGATGTTTTGGGGTGGACTCTGGACATCATTAAAATATGGCTTTTTATGCCTATTAAAGCACGTGACTTGACGCTGGTTTATGGGGTCTATGCCGGTCCACATTAGGGGCAATAAACCCTTATTCTAATGAAGATGCGGCGCGACAAAAGTGCTTCCTCACTTCATACATACCTCACACGATTCCATGTTCGAGTATGCACAAGACAATCTTCTGAATACGTATGAGGTGCATACCTTATTTAAGTCAATTCTCTTATGACAGAAAAAACCCACGTTCAACTTCGATACAAATTGTCGTTTGTATAAAAAAGTTCCGCATCACGTAAAACGATCATGTCATTTAGTAAAAAGAAAAAAAAAACGACTCAATTATGAGGAAAGGATATACACCATTCATTAAGAAGGTGATACGAATCTGCAATGCATCCGAAAAGCAAAAACAACATGCCGAATTACCTATGTGCAGGATGTGGTGACATGATTTTATTCTATAAAATTATTACCCAACTCAGCCTGAAAGTAATGCAGTATGTACATGGGCGATAGTTAAAATCACCAAGGCCTATCTTGAAAAGCAAATAACATGAATAGTCTTCAACGCACCAAGTTCGATTCATCCATTGCAAGACGTTAAGTGCGACATAAGAAAGACATAAATGTACATACATAGTCTGTCAAAAAACTCGCATTACTCTATTCAACATTCCATTTCGTTTGATAATTCAAATCAAATACGTTCACTTTAGAAAGCTCGAAAGTAAGCCAATAATGCGAAGGACCCTATTTGTATCATTAGGACAAAACCACGAAATTAATAAGAAATATTGTATTATAAAAATCATCGTCTGTTGATACTTCCGATTAACACCAGTCAGTTTATTACGAATAACATCTACGAAAAATATCCCGTTTTGCTCAAGATAGAATGTCCTGTTTGAGGGATCGTTTTACCCTTATAGTGCTGGAACCGCCTTCATGCTCATACGAACAGGTTAGATCTAGGTCAGCCGCCAACTAAATTGGCGGCTGGCCTGTGATCCAACCTTTTTCGCAACTCTGAGCATCTTAGCAAATTAAGCAGATATTTATGGTTCTGGAAAGCAGACGGCACAAAAGCCTAATTTTGGTATATTACCCAGCATTCTAAGGGTTAAAGCGTGATCGGTTCCGATCGATTGACTCGCTACCGTTACAATGGAACCAGTGCGCCATCTGTCCACGAAAACGGGACCCAAATCTGTGATCATTTCATACCTTTGATTCCTAAATTGATAATTTATACGGTTTACAGTAGGCGAACAAAACGTATGATTCCGAATCGGACCGGACCAACCTGTAATTAACGTGAAATTTCGTTTCTCCACGGGGAGAAAAACGAGATAAAATTATGTCAAACAGGGATGAGGGCTCATAATTTTCCTCGCCATTTTAGCACCCGGGGCCCTTAAGGACACATGGCCCCTTTTGTGGGCCCTTGTGTTTCTCAAACACGGTTTTCCGTTAGATTTTTATAATGAGAAGACATAAAATCACAACGGCAAATGGTTATTTGAACAACGAAATAAAAGCGAACATTGCATAAGTAGCTTATGCCAAGAAAGAGAATTTGCTAATTATGAGAAATTACTCTCTTTTATTGTCATGTTTTCAAAATAACCACTATACGAATAGGTCAGAATCGGGTCTTTGTAAAGGAAAGAGTACCTTTTCAATCCTTCATATCATATTACGCCGTAAAACATCAAATGCTGGCTTCATTTGGGTTTCTAACGGACATGGGCTTCAATTCCAATTAACAACGACACATGACGTTCGCTGGAAGACGAGTGTAAATGTTCCCGTGTAAAGGAGATGTTAGACCTATTTAACATCTAACCTTTAAAAAGGTATTTCTATTGTCTGTGACTGGGATGTTTGTATAGTGGAACCTTTTATCCATGAAAGCTAACAATTCTGTAACCTTTCGACAATTAAGCTATGCATACTTTTGGACGACATATGTAAAGTATGATCAGCTTTACTATAATTGTACGTCTAGTATAAGATGGACTTCATTGTGACAAAAAAGAGAAGAAAATGCTCACTTCAGGGTATGAGGCCTTTTCTACCTTTGGTGTCTGTAATATTATGAAGCGGTTGCATCAAAGTGAATATATATGACGGATCATCATGTAGAATTTACTAACTTTACTATTTGGTAATATATCCATACACCATACTATGTCACTTATGTGTGTGTGTTGGGTGTGTGTGTGGGGTGTGTGTGTGGGGGGGGGGGATGTTGGGGGCGGTTCCGGCATCACTCACCTAGTACTGGTTAATCACAGGCAAAAGCCGTAATTTATATGTAACTAAAATACTATAGACACGGCAGTAAAATATACTCTTTAAAACATTTAAGGTGCGAGATGTTGAAAATTAGGTTTAATTTCGCATCGATAGAATTTTAGTTTGGTTTCAGAAAGAACTCGAAAACATGTTCAATAAGAGCGATGCCAGACATTTGGGTTGAAACATTCGTCTTAAACAGGCATATGACTTTCATAGAACATAGAAAAGTATTCGATCGTGTCCAGCGGTTTCTCCTTTTGCCACCAAAATTCCACGTACAATTAATTTGGAAGAAATTGGAAATATTTCATGGCTCCTGAGTGGAAATGGTTAACACTTTTCCGATTTAAAAAAGTAATGTACCCTTATAGTGCTGGAAGCGACTTCATGCTTATGCAAAAAGGTTAGATCGAGACCAGCCGCCAACTAAATTGACAGCTGACCTGTGATCTAACCTATTTGCTTCACTGAGTATCTTTCCACTTCAGAATTAAGCAGATATTTAAGGTTTTGTAAAGCACAAGTCTATCTTTTATAAAGTTACCCAGCATTCTATGGAAGAAGACAATCTCTGTCAGGAGATGCAAACAAACATATGAATGGCTCAAGAAAAATTTCATTTTTTCTTCTTTGCATCTCATCTTTACCATACACTGTGACGTTTTACAATTCATCTTTATTGAAATCTGTCCCGTGTTTCACCCGCAGCAATTACCATGTATCAAAGTAGCACCAGCCAGCGAAACATGTCGCGATAATCATCGAACATGAAATCGTTTAAGCATCAAGTGACCCGGCGCGGTGCGCAACTTAACCCGACAGATTTGAATTAATTAATAAACGTGTAATACGGATGTAATATCGAGTACAACCGCAGCGGTAATTGAATATAAAGACAATAACCAGTTCGGTTAGCAAATCGGAAGCCGGAACATAAACAGGTAACAAAACGGCGGTCACGTGATTCGGTCATCAAACCGGAACTTTATCTGGCGGCCATCTTTGAACAGGTTTTCCGGCATTATGTTAGATGGTGATAACATTTAATTTCTAAATATTACTCGATTTTTTAATCAGATTGCCCGCAAAGGACCATCCGTTAAATTGCTTCTCTCGTCGTTACAACTACGTTAGTGCCGCTGATTTCATGGTTTAACCCTTACGCTGACGAAAACGGCAGAAGGTATCCAATTGCAAATACATGTTATCAGATAGTCCGCTATCCGGGCTCTTAGACTGCGGTCTGTTTCTTGCATTGGCTTCAGCTTCAGATCGTTTATTGGATTTCAGGCCTACGGCCCATACACAAGATACAGAATATATACAAATAATAACATCTCTAAAAAATGAGTTTAGTGTCCCATAGATATTCAACAAACTGCGTTAGACTACAAGGAAATAAACATGATTAAATGAGGACATTTATTGTTTCTCCTTTACCAATTCATTACTATTTTAAAAAGGTATCAACAACAATTTCATTTGGAAGACTTATTTTTTATACCACACTGCCCAAATAAGCGCCCCTTTCTTGAAAAGCAAGGAAACAAACATAGCAAGGTTTCTTATAACATTCATATTCTGGGATCGTGACTGGCGCAACACCCACGGTCTGATCGGGGTCGTTATTTATCTGTTTAGTTTTTATTTATTCATATACATACATTTGCTCAAAATCTTGAATGATTGACTAAAAGTAGTACTAATACATTGAAGCAGTCTATCTGATGGTTGAAGCTGTACCTCGGAAAATTAAAAATATTATACACATTGTCCTTTTAGTTTGTGAAAGAGGACTCATGTTCGATTTTCAAAAGTTTATAGAGTTGACATACACATGTAGGACCATTGTGAATATATCGAAGAATATGTGTTTATTATGTATAGAAGGTAGGAAAATATTTTTGCAAATGAAATAAGTGGTCCTACGGACCAGGGGTTGATTTCCGACAATTTTCCTGACCAGGTCTGAAGAAGACACGTAACATCTTTGATCATCTTTATTTTGAAAAGAAAATTTAGATTATTTGATATGAATAAATCACACAAGACTAGTATTCGCGCATAACTCATCAAACCAGAATACGGAACTTTTAATAAATGTCGCTAATTTTGATACAAGAATGCAATTTGAGTTTCACCAACGCATTAAATGTCTTATACACTGGATGTAGAGGAACAATCATTATGTGAATTTAAGCAAGACGTTTCGTTCAATTCAGGTAAAACTGAAATCGACTACAATAACTTTTCATAACTTATATACAGAGACTTGTTGTCAGATTTGGCATTATCTAATTGACATTGTACAGGTATCTGGAAAGAAGTTATATGAACGTATCATTATATCCTACAATTCCCTTTCAATTATCCAACTTGTATATAGCAGACGAACAAGGTCGTGCCAAAATAAAACTCTAGAAATGCCTTTTTATTTTTATTTTTGATACGATGTTTCTTTTAGTTCAGGTAAAACGCAGATTGGCTACTTTTCATAACTAACATACACAGACATAATTGTCACCTTTTGTATTCAATTTCCAGACGTTCCCAGCCATCATATGGTATTAAGTGTTAATGGCGGGAAAAGGACAGCAGGACGGTGATTTGGTAAAGTGGAGGCGAGAGCTTTAAGAAGGTGTTAAACACGACCGTCTTTGAAAGTGTCTTTGTCGCGTACACTCACTGTTTACAAATATGACCTTATAACATTCTATTGTTGGGCTTGACAGGCGTTTGAACATTTACGCGAATACTAAACTGACACACTCAGCCATATTTGTACTGCCATGTGGGACTCTTTTAGGGGATCGAGTCCGCGAGAAAAGGGGCCTCAGCATCTAAACCCATTACCAAACGATAACGCCATTTGACCAGTTTGTTGCAGACGACCCTGAAAAACAGTGTGGGAAAAAGGAAAATTTGCTCGTAACGAAGAGTATTTTTCAATTTCATCACATTTTGAAAAGTCTGCAAACTCTTTCGATTAGGGACAGTCGAAAATTAAGCGTTTGGTAACGGGTTAATCAGTATTTGATGTTAATTCAAGATTTGTCTATTTTGATATACTTTGTCCGTTATCTTTATAAATATTTAAAACTCCTAGATTCCCAGTTTCATTTATAGACGTTCTCTGTGCGCATGCTCTATTCAAAGATTACATGTACGGATCCGGCAGCTATCCGGCACGTCAATCATTGGACAATCATAACATAAAAGGCTCCTTTAGTCAGATTATTTCTCAAATGCATATCTTGAAAACCCTTGGCCTGAAATACGACTTATGCCAATAACATATACAATAATAGAATAATCGTGGAGAGATATGACAACTGAATGACATTTTTACATAGTTGACTTTGTTACTTTGTGGCTTGGCAGATCTATGAGAATCTACAAACTGTTCTGAAAGTTTGTGGCAAAATACATTTTCAGCTAGGATAAAGCAAGCGAGACAACTTGTTACAATTGCGATTTCTCTTTTGTTGCAACCAGCTCATGTATTTCAATGAATTGCATGAGTATTTACAGGACGTTTTATCTGCGATTTCCAATTCTATTTCCGCCCTTTTGCCGAGGCCTGGTTCCCCCGTTTTGTGAGAGGCTGGTTTCACCATTTGTTGTCCGACCAGACGTGATGATCACCTTTAGTTTCCCGCGGCCATATTTCCACGCCGGCACCATTGACTACCTGACGTTTATGCAAATTAGGCTCCTTTATAAACTAAAGGAAACCAATTAAGAGTAACACATTTTTCGTAAAATCGAAAGTATGACCCTTGTCACGAAACCCAGGTACCGCCTTCGTATCGCCTTGAGCTGATACCGTTTACAACGTTATGACAAAATGAGTAGTTGCTCAACAAAGTATATTTCTCTTACGTCGTCATTGTTTCATTTACATGTATCTTTACATGTATTGATAACACAGATGTTTGAGACAATGTGAGATCTTTCTACATATTTCCCTTGTTCACAATAATTTGTAGGAGACGAAATTCAAATGAATTTTCTTAATGGATATTCGTCAAAAACGATATCAATGATACACGAAGCAATGACAATACATGGACAAAAGCAGATTTTGTTCACTAAGATCACATTCCCTTTTTCTGTAAGAAAGTGAACAAACGCGGTCATTTTGAATCGTTCGGATCATGTTTATATCGCTGATGTTTAGTCAGTCCACGACCCTATGTAAGGGGACGGGCCAGCGTTTGACCCATTACCAAACAATAACGACTTTTAACCAATTTGTTGGAGACGACTCTCAAAAACATTGTGGGATAGGAGAAACTGCTCGTCAGAGCAATTTCTCCTTATCCCACATTGTTTTCTGCCATATCAGAAAATTATTTTTCAATTTCATCACATTTTGCAATGTCGTCTGCAAACTCTTTCATTTTGGGTACAGTCGTACATGAGGCGTTTGGTAAAGGGTTAGGGACAATCGAAGAGGCTGGGGCCAATAGCCAGGTGTAAACCGCTTCATCACAGTTTCAAGGAGTTAGTCACGCTCTCGGGTTTTGTTTCCCTGTTTTAGCTAACATGTAATTTGAAAATAAAAACCCGCCCTGGACTATAGAGGCATGCTTGTCTGTTTAAGAAAGGGAACGAGGGTAGAACTGTTCAGCTGCGAATATATGAATTGTTACCATTAATAGGGATTTAATATAATATGGTAATGATCGAGGCTGGGTTTTCACCTTTTTATCGCTCCTTGTATCCTTTATGTAAATGGCTATATTCTATATTTGATGAATCGGGAATCATGTCGTATGATCATTTATCAAGTTTCCATCTTATGGAACTATTGAAGACAAAATTTGAAGTCATTGTTTGAAAAGAAAATGAACTGCTATTCATTTAATCATTATCAAAGTCCAACATGACATTTTTTCTTCAAAAGTGTATTTCTATCATCTCATCATTTCCCCGTCCTGAATGAATACGCATTTTGATGCATATTTAGCAAACGGCTACAAAAGCAATTGTTAGAATATGAAACCGAAAAGCTCTTGATGCACAATTCCTTTCGATTCACAATGGTTTCTTTCTAAAACTATAATTTAAAATAATGTTTCATATTATGATATTTTATATAGGTTGCATGCAATTGTTTGCAAATCATATTATGGGTTGCTTGAATTTAGTCTGGTCCAGGAATGCCTAGAGGAAGAGAATTTGGAAGAACTTCTTAAACATATCTATGTCTGGACCATTTGGACTAGTATTTGACTAGTGGGTTGCTTGAATTTAGTCTGGTCCAGGAATGCCTAGAGGAAGAGAATTTGGAAGAACTTCTTATACATATCTATGTCTGGACCATTTGGACTAGTATTTGACTAGTGGGTTGCTTGAATTTAGTCTGGTCCAGGAATGTCTAGAGGAAGAGAATTTGGAAGAACTTCTTATACATATCTATGTCTGGACCATTTGGACTAGTATTTGACTAGTGGGTTGCTTGAATTTAGTCTGGTCCAGGAATGCCTAGAGGAAGAGAATTTGGAAGAACTTCTTATACATATCTATGTCTGGACCATTTGGACTGGTATTTGACTAGTGGGTTGCTTGAATTTAGTCTGGTCCAGGAATGCCTAGAGGAAGAGAATTTGGAAGAACTTCTTATACATATCTATGTCTGGACCATTTGGACTAGTATTTGACTAGTGGGTTGCTTGAATTTAGTCTGGTCCAGGAATGCCTAGAGGAAGAGAATTTGGAAGAACTTCTTATACATATCTATGTCTGGACCATTTGGACTAGTATTTGACTAGTGGGTTGCTTGAATTTAGTCTGGTCCAGGAATGCCTAGAGGAAGAGAATTTGGAAGAACTTCTTATACATATCTATGTCTGGACCATTTGGACTAGTATTTGACTAGTGGGTTGCTTGAATTTAGTCTGGTCCAGGAATGCCTAGAGGAAGAGAATTTGGAAGAACTTCTTATACATATCTATGTCTGGACCATTTGGACTAGTATTTGACTAGTGGGTTGCTTGAATTTAGTCTGGTCCAGGAATGCCTAGAGGAAGAGAATTTGGAAGAACTTCTTATACATATCTATGTCTGGACCATTTGGACTAGTATTTGACTAGTGGGTTGCTTGAATTTAGTCTGGTCCAGGAATGCCTAGAGGAAGAGAATTTGGAAGAACTTCTTATACATATCTATGTCTGGACCATTTGGACTGGTATTTGACTAGTGGGTTGCTTGAATTTAGTCTGGTCCAGGAATGCCTAGAGGAAGAGAATTTGGAAGAACTTCTTATACATATCTATGTCTGGACCATTTGGACTAGTATTTGACTAGTGGGTTGCTTGAATTTAGTCTGGTCCAGGAATGCCTAGAGGAAGAGAATTTGGAAAAACTTCTTATACATATCTATGTCTGGACCATTTGGACTAGTATTTGACTAGTGGGTTGCTTGAATTTAGTCTGGTCCAGGAATGCCTAGAGGAAGAGAATTTGGAAGAACTTCTTATACATATCTATGTCTGGACCATTTGGACTAGTATTTGACCAGGGCTTCATCTTTTCGATGGTCATGAGTTGAATTGCAGTACTGGCTTAACACAAGAGAGAAATCCTTCGTAACAGTATGTCGAGTTTTACTGGAATGGTTGCTCTGTCTTATGAAGGACTTGTTGCAATTCCGGTTGTTGCAAAACTGGATTTAACATGCCAACAGGAATTGCAATAAAAACCAGTTTTGCAATAATTAATGCATTTCCTGTTTTTACAACCGTATTTATACGGGTGATCCGCCGTCGACTATAATCCAGGTACCAATGAAATAGTTCAGATATGGTTGACTATTTCACCCTCTTTGTAAGCAACGTCATTTTCACTTTCCGCGAAATGGCAGCACCGACAGTATAAAGGATAATTTTGAAAAAATGCAATGTCAACAAAACAAATCGAAAACCTAATTCCAGAACGAAATTATCCTTTTATACAATGATGTTTCTCGTATTTTTTTTTATATCTGTGTCTGTTTTTTATGGATTATAGAATTCCATCATTCACTATATTCTATCACGAGTAGTCTCAGCGCTTATTCATTTATCAACCTTGCACAATATTTAAGCGCAATATTTCTTAAGAAAAGCCAGGTGTCGCGAAGACCCATGCATAATGATGAACTCAGGCGTTCACAGGCATGAGGCGTTTAAGAACACTTGATAACAATGTTTGAAACAGGCGATTAGGGAGGTTTTATCAAGATATGAAAACTCTCGTTTTCTTACACACTGTCTGACATGGAATTAACCCTTAGACTTCGGATATTTTTCTAAAAAAGATTGTTGTGTCGTCTGCTTTCCAAAACCTTCAATATCTACTTAATTTTGATGCGGAAAGATACCCACAATAGCAAACAGGTCAGACCAAAGGCCAGCCGCCAATCTACTTGTCGGCTGGCCTGGATCTAAACTGTTTGTATAAGCATGATGTCAGTTCTAGCACTATAAGGGTTAAGAGCTTTTAATAACAATGTTGGTGTTGTACCCAGACAGTGTCTAGCGTTTGAAGCAGGCGATTAGGGAGAAATTATCATGATGTGAAAACTCTCTTTTCTTTACACATTGTTTAACATGGAATTAAAAATACAAAATAATGGCCAATCACCTTCTCTTACAAACGATTCAACTATAAATGCACATACAAGAGACGATGTTTATAAACCGTGCACCAAAATGAAATACATTTTATTCTCCTATTGTTCTTTGTTCTGCACATTGATACAAAACTCTTCTTTTGAATTCAAGATCGAAAATGGTAAATGCTTGGTGTTGTGCATGTGGTTGGCTAAACTGTATGACTAGTGCCATGAATGATGATAAGTAATTGGGCTGCGTCACGCGAAAAGGGGCACTCGGACATATAAAAAAGGCGCTGACTCAGCTCTATCTTAGCGCTATTATTCCAGCATCTAGTCACGAAAGTTATCATTTGTATTTATTTAAAGGTATAACTGGATGTCCTCTAAGATGGCGAACAGTGTAACCACAGACCAGCCGCCACATCACTGACGTGGCGGCTGGTCTGAGGCTACACTGTTTGCTTTATCCGAGTGCCCCTTTTCCCGTGACGTGGCCCAATTAATGATTGCCCATCACAGAGCTAATCGCTACGACCCGCATCCTCGTTATGATAAACAGGTATTCGATTTGTTTAATAGACGCAGTTTGCATGGACAAATACCCTGGTCATTTTGTGTTTAAACAACGGGGATACATTTGAAAACATATACTGACTTAAAAATAGCAGATGGAATAAAAAGAACAACATGTTTAAAACATGAAGTTGAAGTGCTTGTCACAATACTACGATATGCAAGATAGAACATAGCAATTTTGTAACCATGGTTTGCGATGTTTGTTATATAGAATAAAATCGAGTTATCATGATACCAGTAAGCGGTATTTGATAAAGAACATACAATAGTTAAACCTGTTGCCGTGATTTTCAGCGTATCTTATACTATAATCGAATTAAACATGAGTCCATGGCTTGCATTGTTTGTTTTATATAATAACCGAATTTAGCATGATACCATGGTACACGGTGTTTAATATAGAACATAACAAAGTTTGATGAAGAACATAGCCGTGTTCGGCAAAGAACCATGGTTTGCGACGTTTGATGAAGAACATAATCGAGTTTGGCATAATATCGTGGTTTACGACGTTTGATGAAGAACATAGCCCTGTTCAGCATAGTACCATGGTTTGCGATGTTTGTTGAAGAACATAACCGTGTTCGGCATAGTACCATAGATTGCGACGTTTGATGAAGAACATAACCATGTTCGGCATAGTACCATGGTTTGCGATGTTTGATGAAGAACAGACCCTGTTCGGCATAGTACCATGGTTTGCGATGTTTGATGAAGAACATAATCGAGTGTGGTATAATCTCATGGTTTGCGATGTTAGATGTACAGCAAAGCCGAGTTCGCATTTGCCATATTATGCGAAGTGCACTGAAGAACATAACCGAATTTGGCACGATACCATGGTTTGCTATGTTTGATTTGTCGTTTATCGACCTTGATTTTATCGCCATCATAAAATAACGCTATACTTAGCCTGTATCACTGACAAGCAGGTGCACAGACAATTGATACCAGGCATCATGTTATATGTTGGTGCGATATGGGACAATAGGTCACAAACAACACATTTGGCTTTATGGAACCCTTTGGTAAAGAACAATGGTTCAATGGGTAGATTTAGGCCTCTTGGCACGAGGGTCGTGTATGCGAATTCATGGGAACAAATCAAGAATGGCTACTTGCACTACAGAACCCTTTTGCGTATTTTTTGTACAAGGGGTTATAACTTGCATAACTTGCTCTACGAAACCCTTTTCTGTTATTGTATACAAGTGACCCCTTCTGACTCAAACTTGTCTGATTTAAATGAGTCAATGAACCAATATGGCACACTACACCAAATCATTTGGAATGTGTCAATATCCTTTAATACACATACCCAGTAGTCTTGATTAGGACAGGTAGTAAAAGGTCGGTATAACACCGAACGAATTGTTGCAAGATATTTACCACATTGCGTTTGCATTTTTATTTCCAAGGTTATAAGAGTGCTTCTCGTTAATTAGATGGGTTGGTGGCATCAAAGCATCGCACTATTGGGTCGATCGAATTACCTGCGTGAAGGCGACAGTTCCAGGCATCAAGTGTACAGTGCGCAAACTCGGGAAATACACACTTCCGCTCCTGGAACAATATCAAGATGGCGGGTTGTATAAATCTATATATAACTCGGATGATCCAAGCTTTAACTTTGTAGAATGAAATATCTACGTCTGGATCATTCGGACTAGTCTATATATTGTTTTCTTAACTATTAGAATTATGGATAATGTTCTCTAAATAGATTTTTGTGTCGTCTGCTTTCCAACATGTTAAATATCTGCTTAACTTTAATGAGGGAAGATCCTCAGAAGAGCAAGCTGGTTAGATCACAGACCAGGTGCCAATTTATTGGTGGCTGGCCTGATACAACCTGTTTGCATAAGGATGAGGTCGGTTCCATTACTATAAGGGTTAAAAATGACTGTCTTGATGTGCGTTGCCAGCTGCAGTAACCAGCGTTTTAACATACATCTATAGTCCGATTCGAAATACAGCCTGAAAATCCGTCACACATTGGCTGTGGGTATTAGTTGTCATACCATCGATCCGGCTGGTGAGAAGGAGTACCTGTAAGACTGTGCCTTGTTACCCAAACATGTGTGTTATATCGATGACTAAACGTATAGTGCATGCATTATCCGAAATAATGTCATCATGTATATATTGTAAGTTGCCGTAAGTACTGGCCACGTAAGAAACATCAAGCATGTCCCTTGATACGAGTATTTGAACCAATTTACATTCATAACCCTAATCTAGTACTGGAGAATCCCGTGAAGTCGTTACATAGTAAAATTGTTGATATTGCGTTAAACCCTCGTATAACCAAACATAATTTCGTATAAGATTTCTATACGACTCATTGGTTATTTTCTTAGATCTGCAGACTGTCTCCGTACGTGTATGTTTTGCTTCACCAGCCTGCCATATGAGTAGATCAATTAACTTAAGTGAGCAGTACTTTTATTTTAATTAAGCACCTTGACTGTAATTTCATTAAGTCCCTGATGATACGTGAACACACCTTTATGACGATGTCTGTTATAGCGAGGCAACACGACAGACTGTCGTGTGTTTTATACAGGTAGTGTTAGATGTAACACCAGGACGGGGTCAACTAAGTCTGGAAACCCGTCTGCCATGTGTTCTGGGACCTGTCTTAGTCTGGTTCTCGTCGTATTTTTAGCAATAAGTATAATATAGGCGCGTAGCTACGTGTAAGAAACAATTGCGTACACATTGTCCAGGAAAATGAAAAAAATATTCGAATCATCTTATGATCTTTTGTTGGAATTCGAATATTACGATCACCAATCGCCAGTCAAAGTAAAATGTGTAAAGCTAAGCATATTTTATTTCACCGCAAATCCGTTCGCCCCCCTTCCCCATCTCATGATGCCACGATGTGGCCTCTGAAATTTCATGAAATTTTAAGCCCCCAACTCCCTTCCAAACTTGCGCCTTCGCCCCTAGTTGAGTCTATGACCGAAAAAAATTGCGTACACTTATTTTATGGTCTAGCTACGTCCCTGCTGAATGTAATGTGAACAGGCAGGTAGTTATGACTAGACCTTATTTCACAAAGATTCGTAACTTTATGGCTACTTTAACACAGTTGTCATCAAACCCTTGAATCTCAAAGGTAGTCTGTTTTGCGAATGGAAAAAAGACATGCTTCTTAGAAAGTGTACGAAATGAATGTGCCACAGATAAGACTCATTTTCCGGTCACGCTTAAGTTATCTCATTGCTAAAGAACTATTTCTATCTTAATGCTTACGTCTATCAAGAAATTTAACCTGTCATCTTAGGTATGGTATCGAACTATTGAATCTATCATACAAACCTTTGTGAGACAGGCCAATAGAGATAGACACAAACAGTCAGGGACCGAGCAGTACTTCTCTGTCAACACTGGATCTTTGTATATAATACTTAAGTAATTTGAATAGATACTCGGGTAAAAAAACTCATCGGTTTTATCCAATAAAACATTGTATGTCTCGGGTAACGGAAATACCCGAGTAGTCACGATTGGGAAACACACAATCTGAACACATCGGGTTTATCCAATAGAAAACACCTCTGAAATAATAGGGATGACGCCATATTGTTTTCCGCGAGAATGACGTCACTTTCTTTCGTTTCTAAAAATAGATCTTGAATGTAAAATCCAAAAAGTTGTTAAATTTGATTGAGGAAACAAGTATACATGTCACAACAACAAGTTCGCCATTTGGTATGAGTTACTGATCAAAAGTGATGAAAAAGGATGTCCAACACTTCCATACACATTAAACGCTTAGAAAATGTGTTAATTGGCGGATGCCAATTTACCCGAAAAATTGTAACCCTACACTTATATCCGAGGTGTATTTCACAGCTCACGGAAATACCCGAGTAGTTTCGATTGGGAAACACATAGACAAGCATTCAGAACACCTCGGCCATTTCTTAAAATAACCTCGGAGGTAATGGGGAGCCATTTTTGAAAGTAGGTCAGCAACGAAGGGCCAATCGTATCTACTCGGCAATCCCCGTAACAAGCCGGGGATTGCCGAAAAGAGCCGATTGACAAAATATGAAACAAAGATGTGTTGATATGATCATCTTTAATGAAAAGGGTAAAAAAACCATTCAATTGTGATATATAACCAATTTGTGTGTATTCAATAACATATTTAGTGCCTGTGTGCATTTTGCGTTATCCGCCGGAAATAAGGCGAATTACCCCAGGATTTCTGGTGTATTCATGTACTGCCTACGAGGTATATCTACCGACTTGTTACGGGGATTGCCGAGTAGATACGATTGATAGACAAGGTGATGATACTGATCCAGTGTTAACCATTACCAAACAATAACGACATTTAACCAGTTTGTTTCAGACCACTCTTTAAAGCATTGTGGGAAAAGTAGAAATTGCGCTTTAAGAGCAATTTCTCCTTTTCTAACAATGTTTTCTTTCCTAACAGAAGATTATTTTTCAGTTTCATCTCATTTTGAAAAGTCGTCCGCAAACTCTTCAATATGGGACAGTTTGGCAATTTGGCGTTGGTAAAGGCTTTAACTGACCACGTGGATGGCAATCTAAACTCAGCGGCCAATAAAACATTGTATGTTTCAGGTTACGGAAATACCCGAGTAGTCACGATTGGGACACACAGAGACAAGGTGATGATACTGATCCAATGTTGTAATGGGTATCAAGATACCACAGGGGTATCATGCGGTATTGTCCTCTACATGGCCACGCGTCGGTGAAGAGACACTTCATCACCGGATACTTTAATGATGATATAAGGTGAAACTCCCTTCATCCCATCGCTTACAGCTGCACAGCCTCGTTTTATAGCGTTTTATAGCGATGTATTATATCTTGATTGCGTAATTGAAAATAAAGTTTTAACCATAATAGTACTGGAACGGACATCATGCTTATGAACACAGGCTAGATCCAGGCCAGCCGCCAAGTAAATTGGCGGCTGGCCAGTGACCTGACCCGTTTGCTACTCTACTATGCGTACCTTTCCTCAACAGCATTTAGCAGATATCTAAGGTTTTGGAAAGGAGACAACACAAAAATATTTTATTCTAAAATTACCAAACACTCTAAGGGTTAACATACATTCTTTTTCGGAGCTGGTCTGCTTTGTCAGCCTGTCGGCTTTTCTGAACAGGTTGTGCAACATCTAGAAAGATGTCGCAATCGTGACAGTAAGAGATGTACTGGTGAAAACACAAATTAAAGGGATCCCGACACTCAATCAAATCGAACCTACAACGTCTAATTAATATGACGAGAAGATTCCACCAGAACTTCCCTGAAGTAGCAGAAACCTATTTCTTTTATCATCTCATTCAACCGTTTTAACCTCTTATTAAGTCATCAAAAAGAAACCAAAAAGATGAAAGATTATATTTCTTACATAACAAAACGTGTTAGGTACTGAATGAACTTTTGGCCCTAATAATCAATTATTCATATGTCTACGGAATCGATCGTTTATAGTTGTACGATGGTTGACCAAGTCCCATCCGAATTGATTAAGTATATCTTGAGAATGAGTAAAACATACGAAATAAGATAATTGTCGAGAATGGCTAGCTCTAAACCAAAGGACCTGGGTACCGTTTTACTAAACATTTTGTGCTAAAGTTTTGCTTAAGTCCAAATCAACAGTCGCTCTTTTTTCAAAATTTGGCAATATTGCAATACAACACATCATTGGAATCTTCTCTCCGTGACGCTTTTAATGATATGTCACATTGTAATATTGTACTTTTATTTAAGATACTATCCATATCCATCAGTTTTTTCTTACGCAAATATCTTCCTTGATTTGTTTAATGAAACGGTACCCAGGTCGTCGACTCATGGTCTAAGAAACCATGTTACAGTCATTCGTGAGGTGGAGAAATTCAAAGTATTGATAGCGATATCAACATCAAAAGATCAGCGCACAAATAGACGAAGCGAAAGGTGGACGATTTAAATTAGATTTATGGGAACCAAAGGGCAAGATATGCCGGCGACACGCCTCGACTTAAACTAACACTTAATTAAACCCGTCCGGCCGCCATGTTGGCCCTCCCGAATTTCATTAAAGGGGCGTAACTCTAGGAAAGTGAGCAGCGCCCTCTACACCGTCTTATGATTAAAGTCGCGAGACTTAATCGATCTAGGAATTCGTTTTCATTGGTCGGCGCGCGACCGGAAGAAATGGCACACGTGACGTGTCATTTCTGGAGAATTCTGGGAATTTCTTTTGTTATCTTTTGAATTATATCTTGAGATCGGTCCGATCATATTTCTCCTTGTTTCGCTGATTTATAGACGACGGAGAATTTGAATTTATGCCCGGAATTATCACTTCCTGGTAATCTGTGTGAGACAGTAATTTACGGAAACCTAACCCTCACACGGTAATGCAAAAGCCTCTCTATAAAACGATTTTTAAAGCGAATTACAACCAAAACATTCCCAAGTAATAACGAATTCAACGTGAGGATAGGGAGTATTTCTCATTTACTCAACTGCTCATTTTTTCGATGATATATTTGAACGTCATCTTCTTTACATACCATCATAATAAGATTATCAAGTAAATGTTAACCCTTAGAATGCTGGTCATTTTCTAAGAATATATGTTGTAGATGGTGTCGTCTGCTTTCCCAAACCTTGAATATCCGCTTAACTTTGTTGAGGAAATACTCAGAGTAGCAGAAAGTTTAGATCACAGACAAGCCTCGAATTCTCTTGGCGGTTGGTCTAGATCAAACCTGTTTGCATAAGCATGAAGTCGGTTCCATCTCTGTAATGGTTAATGGGTTAATCCCGATCTCTTTTACCAAACGCTTTGATAGAACACATAAAGAAAGTTTAAGTAGGTCATAAGATCCTCATGAACATAAAATGAGAAAAAAATCAAACGTTTTATGCAGTATGCCGTCAGAATTTGGATTCGTTTGGTATACATTTGATTCAATCTAAAAACATTAAGTACTATTGATTTCTTCCTTGAATTCTTGAAAATGTATGAAAGCAATATTTTATGCACGATTCATGCGCAATATAAACCACCATAAAGTACGATGTAGATCTAGAAGTTTAAGTGGTAAATACAATTCGAGTAATGTTTGTAGAGGAAACAAAAACAATGAAGATCAGAATTACATTTTAGATTGACCTCGAGTCGTTTCACCATTTTGATGTTCTTGAACAAAGTTATCTTGAACGGTCAATGACCGTCATACCTTTTAAAAGTGACAAGAACCACTAGGTCACGTTTAGACATTGGCATGCCCTTTAATGAGCCACAATGTTCCTTTGGCATTTCGGTTTAGAGTGCCGTTTCGGGTCATACTGTATTACCGTAACCCATTACCAAAACGATAACGACATTTGGCCGGTTTGTTGCAGACTAATCTGCAAAACATTGTGGGAAAAAGAAGGAATTGCTCGTAACGAACAATTCCTCCCTTTCTCAATGTTTGCTGCCTTATCAGAAGATTATTTATTAATTTCATCAAATTTTGAAATGTTGTCGGCAATATCCTCCAATTTGGGACAGTCAAAATAAATTTGGCGTTTGGTAAAGGGTTAAATGGATAACTATAGAGTCAGACCTACGCTGCAGTTTAATAAATATACCAAGGAACTTTTCCCACAACATATAATACCCAGTAGTCACACTGTACTGTCCCGAATTAGTCAAAAAAAAATCGACGTGAAGATGCAATATTTTCCGATCCCTTCAAAGTTTGACTACGTCCTAAATCAGCCTATGTAACATTTAGACTAATCCGAGGCCACACTTTGTGCGAATATACAGGGGTATTGTTGGCGTCCGTTATAGTGTCAATATGGAACAATTCGGGGGTCCCACACCTTGTCGTTGTCAGCTTGAGAAAGCTTCCATGGCGGGCCCTATATAGAAACACTGGAGTGGCATAGACGGCGTTGGCAGCCACTTTAACCTGTCATAGCCGACTGTGTGCTTCGTGGATTTATCCCAGAAAAGTCCCTGCTCTCACAGTACGTCCTTAATCACCTTCGTCAATTGGGTGCATTGACTCGTGTATGCACCAACAACATTGTCTAGAAGACCTGAACTAATTCAATTCTCCGAGGAAACTTTGGCATTTAACCCTTATAGTGCTGGAACCGACTTCATGCTTATGCAAATAGGTTAGATCACAGACCAGCCGCCAATTTACCAAGTAAATTGGCGTGTGGCCTGTGATCTAACCTATTTGCTACTCTGAGTATTTTTCTTCATCAAAATCAAGCAGATATTTAAAGTTTTGGAAAGAAGACGATACAAAATTCATTTTTTCATAAAATTACCAAGCATTCTAAGGGTTAATTGCTACAAAGACGACAAAATCCTCTCTAACGAAATCTGCCATGTACATAAAGACACTTGGAAGGTCGGTTCTTCCCCCTGCGCATGCTCGTCACGTGACACTTACACACGAAGTCACGTGCCACTTATACGCCATTAATTGACAAGAAAAAAGGTCATTTAGGCAGGCCGTGGATTCTATAGGTCGTATCGTTTTGGGGGCCGGGTTGATATCTTCACGTATCATTTGTCAGGTCTGGGGCCCCGGCATGCGAAAGAGTTGGTTTTGCTTGATATAATGGACAATAGCGTGTTCTCACCCGCAAATACATGTATATGCGTGTAACAAACACCAACCAGACTGTAATATGTCTAGTTCTGGAAGATGTTAAGATTGTTTCGGTTGATATGAGGGATCATGGCGTAGTCTCACGCGCCTTCGATTTCGTGTAGATTAACCAACAATCAAACTATATTGTATCTAGTTCTGGAAGATGTTGAGTCAGTTTCGGTTGATATGAGGGACCATGTTGTAGTCTCAATTCCATGTTTGTTCTTGTAAAACAACCACAAATCAATATATAATATTTCTAGTTCTGGAAGATGTTCGGGATCATACACACAATTTTTCAATTCGCTCGTAAAAAGTTAGCAACAATATTTGTTTCAAATTAAAAAGAATGAATGTAGGTGCTTTATAAGCAAATGTATCATTAGGATTAAAATAATGTATTGAACAATGAGAAAACACAAGTGTGAATTATTTCTCCTCTTCATCTGTTATTCCATAAGTAGACCTGTACAGATAAAGAGCTAACCTTTTGTATAGATATCCATCACAGTCTGCCAGAGACGAAAAGGGGCAGAAGGAGTTTTCATTTCATAGTTCGTCGTGTATCAGCATGCCTATGCTCGAAATAGATTTTAACAAAAGTGATAGATAAAGAGTATTACATCAAAGTGTGCCAGTTATCAATGTAAAACCAGCGTATTGATTAATACCATAAATTCTGAAACTATCAGAAGTCTGTTCAGTATTCGAATTGCAGTAATGACCTTCAAACCTGTCCAATTCACCCAGGAGAAGGTACAAAGGTAGCCTGGTATCCTGGCCCGTGCTTATACCCCACACTAGGTTCGGGCTATACGCATGGACCAGGGCCCAAGGCTTGTACTATGGTATCGTTAGCTCTTCATTGTTCGAACCGTAGGTCAAACTGCTCCTATGATGTAGGTTCTCACAGAGAGTGTGAAAAACGATTCTTGTCAGCCCAAAGTCGGAATCAGATGGGGGAAAGAAAATGAGAAGCACCATTTTCTGTATCCATGGCTATAACTACTTTGTTTATGGAACCTGGGCCGGTGAACCAGTTATATACATTCAACACAAAGTTAGGAATACCTTTCCAGTGTGTTATTATGTGTGGTGAGGATAGAACTGGAGCGTCATTCCCAGGGAGAAAGGGGTAGCATTTGTTCCAGAGACCTAGACACTTTCAGTCTGACTTAACTTTGATTGATTTTCTTTTATCTTTTGGAAACACATTAACAAATAAAGTTTTTCTTTGGAATACTGCTTTGTTTCTTTCTGTAACGCTTGAACATATACAATGTACCTTAGTTTATTCATATTTTCTTGTCAATTAAACCTATAATACACGATACACACCATTGGTAAGTAGTCATGTCATCAACTTTGGCAATAGGGGTCTGGCCACAAGTTCTTACATCTCACAAGCGGCCATTCCCCTTTACAATTGTATAATCATAAGAGTGTTCTTAACATTTTGTTAATTCAACATAGTAAGAATAATCTATGACCAAGCATAGACCTGACCCGAACACCAGTAAGGATAGACTGCTTACCCACTAATTTGATATAAGGACATTTCTCCGTGGGTCGGGATAAGCGAGAGTTATAAGGTCACTTTTGTCCCGGGTGTGTCCCTCGATAGAGGGGCGTGGTAGTCGTTAGAGTAGAATGTCGAGTCCCGGCGGTCCGAGGGGGCTGGGAACAATGGCAAAACGACTTGTCTGGAACGCTTTTAAAAAGGTGACTCCTTTCAAACCAATTAAGCGGGTAATGTATACCTTTGGCGGTAAATGTCAAACGGTTGTATTTTAGTCATTTCACTCTTCCAAGCCACTCTACGATTAACCCTTACAGTGCTGGAACCGACTTCATCCTTATTCAAACAGGTTAGATCCAGGCCAGCCGCCAATTAAAATGGCGGCTGGCCTGTGATCTAACCAGTTTGCAACTCTGAGTATCTTTCCTCATCAAATTCTAGCAGATATTTCAGGCGTTGGAAGGCAGACGACACAACATTGTATTTTTCAGAAAATTACCCAGCATTTTAAAGGTTAAACGTCAGTATCAAAATGGAAATGCTATCCATAAAAACCATGCATTACTTAAATGTTAAATCCGTTGATACGAATGCGAAACTGTTCATAATGACATTGTTCTCATTTTGTTGCAATTGTTTTATATATCGCATTTTTTAGGGTTTTCAGGGTCGCATGTATCAACAGAAGGAAGCCAAAGGTTTCAAAAAATCACAATTCATTGTCCTTATCTTCTTGTCCTGCCACACGACTTACGGCTGTCATCGAGTATAAAATACGGGGTAAACTAGGTTTAAGACCTTTCATTTTCATCCTTTAATCTTTGGCCAGATAAAGCGTCATTCAATGTGCTTATCATGTTAAACCATTTCAGTTATTGTCAGAAATAGATTTACTGCAATATGTCGTTTTCAAAAGACGTTTGAAAACATGATGGACTTTGGAACCAAAAGCTTACCTTAGGTCTATCTATTCACAACTAAGCTTAGCCAGTTTTCAAATACATTTTTGTTTTACCTGATAATCGGCCTTTTGCGAAGTTAACATATATGTATATTTCTTCAATTAAATGATACAATAAACAACCCGAAAACCTTTTGCTCGCTTACTTACAAAATCGATTGAGACTATGTTTTGTTAAACATAACTATTGAAATTGGTTATATGTTATGTGTTCTAGGTTACATCGATTTGGCTTTCCCCTGGATGAAATAAATTAACTAATTCAAGCTTTACTTGCATAATTAAAGAAATACCATTCTAATACTCATACAGGGTGTTCATGAAACGCAACTGCTTATTTTGACAAATCGTTATTAGTTCAAGAGCGTAATATTCAAACAGTCTCAGCTATGCACCTGACTTGTAAACAGATAGTTAAAGCATCTACTTTATAAGTTCATAATTCCAGGCTAGTTTCTTATAACGTTCTCCACCAAATATGACAATATTGTTGTTAGTCTTGTAAATGTCTTCTGAAATTATTGTAACTAAAAGAAAAATGCACTCCGCCAAATCAACTTTACCAACAGCATTTGGCTTCATCAAACAGCGATAAATATGACTTGAAGGATGGTGGTTACATCTGAATATGCTTCAGGTCGTCTGATGCGGAATATCCTACATCAAGGGTTCGATGACACATTGTCAGTTTGAGGAATGATAATCGTATCTATTTCATTAAGTAATTGGAATCCGTAATTACCTGTCCGATGCTATGCTCACTTTTCTATCTGTCGTCTGAAACGCGGCCTGTCCCAGGTGAAATGATGAGTAATTAGCGGAATGGAAACTTAATCAAGAGCAATGATAACTGATCAACGGAAATATCATTTCATAGATGTACAATAGAGGTTTTTTATGTTGTATCATTAATATTATAGCAGTTGGGGACCTGGGAGTTACGCTTTCTACTGAATATTTGACCGCTAACAAGTATAGTAATTGTTGTATTAGACATGTAATAATAATTATAAACAAAATCTATACCAAAACGTGTAACAGGTTACTTCAGGATTGAAATAAGATTTATCAAATAAGTTTACCTTTATTATTAATTGCCTCATATTACAAGATTACTAGCACAATTCAAATCGCAGTGTCGTCTGCAAACGATGGAAAAGAGTTAACCCGTATTTACCTAGTTACATAATCAATCACAACCGCATCAGAAACAGCTGGAATAGAAAGAGAAATAACGAAAAATTAGTAATTCTGTCCCAAAGATTTCAATTTTACGTTTACAATATAGGTATACCATGATAAACATGGCTGGAAACACGCAGCTTACCACATGACGAAGCCTGCAAACCAATCCCAATGATTTAAATGCGGTGATGGGTGAAAGCGCCGCGAGGTACCGGAATTATTCGGAGTTGACCGAACAACAAGCCCTCACAAACCTGCATGCAAAAGGAACGCTTCACCCGACAATTTCATCTAGTTTGATGTTGTCTGTGACAATATTCTTAAAAATGGTGTTTTTCCATATGTTCGGGTGACAAAACTGTCCTGCTGAAAAACTATTCCGATACATGTTACGTCAGTGTGTGACTCGATCGCCGTACCACAATCGAAACTGCATACAATTAAGAGAAGCAGACGGCATTCAAATTTTCACGCAAAGCTTCTAAAAGAGTGAAAGTGAAAAAAAGAGATAATCAAATTACCTGCCCAATTGAGATGTAATTACATTTATACATTAAATCCGAGTAACGATAAAAAGGAATGGACGGTCATGTACCCAGGGTTATGATTGGTACACGCCGACAGTGGTTGACTTCTTTGCGAGTAAAATTAACTTCTTTGGTAGCATGTCCAACGGTACCTTGTTTTCTATATATATTTTATATGTGTCTCATTCATGTATAAGAGCAAACATTCATTCAAACAAGCACATGATCATTCATTTAGAATTAAAAGAGACATTGAAACATTAAAGACATACGTGTGTGATTCTACAGTGATTTACTGTACAGAGTAAGTGATTGCCATATAGAGCTGAAAATCTTTTAAAAATATAATAATGCTAGGAATAAACAGGAACTGAGTGAAATGAAGGAAAATGAATTGAATTGACATGAAATACAACATTTTTGAAGTCATGAAACAACATTATTATTTTTTCTTTCGTGTTGACAAATAATGATAATAATGGAAATGGTAATGATAGGATTGTATGTTAAAAAAGAAAGGAATTTCTATGAGCATGGATATGTTCGCTGTCTAGTGCGAATTAACAGAAGCATTGCTAAAAACGACTTTAAATCGAGGGATGACTACTATGTTGATTTGTTGATGCATAATCCAATATTTCGAACAGCAATTATTTTTTACTGTATCATATCGATGACGTTGATTTCTAGTGTTTATGTCTCCTCTATTACAGAGTAGTAACATAACATAACATAACATAACATAACATAACATAACATAACATAACATAACATAACATAATTTTATTCAGCATTAAACATCAAAAAACATGTTTATAGCTTACAAAATATATTTATAAAGCATGTGTAAAGACGTATGTACAACTCATAATTTCTAATCGTTTTCAGAGAAGTATTGGTGAGGTAATGATCGAAAAATCGGAGAGTAATATTTAAGTTAAAAACCATATACTTATGTAATCACCTGTTACAGAGTAGTATACGTTGTACAATGGACGAATTCCCCGAGTTGGGATTATCCCATACTGTCCGACTCCGTGTCCATGTATCCGTGTATCCCCATTTCCCCATGGCCCGGTCCAACGGATACATTTACCTGATTAGCCAGGTATTCTCCACGGCCACATGACGGTGTCGGGGACCGCTGCAATTCTTTTAATGGATGTTTTATTGTCGTGACTTCAAAAAGGTACGAGTAATTAACACAAAAAGCCACGCGCATTGTGTTCTATAGACAATATCGATCAGGATCAGTACCCGCAAGCCGATTCAGATCGATACTTCCGCCGTTCAATATACAAACATATCATTGCTGGTCTTCAAGAAGACCGTATCGCATCCTATCTAGTAAAGTGTGCATGGTCTTATGCAACTACAGAAGTTATACGGGCAGTTAATTGACAAAACCCTTGTTTTTGTATTTTTGTTCTTAACCCTTACTAAACGTGTCTGAAATATATCGTTTCATAGATTGTTTATGTTTATAATAAGTCCAGAATGCCGACAGAAATCAAAGTACATATAAACATATTGAACTTTAGCAGGTTCGTTACCAGATCATACAAGTGCGACTATTTTTGCAAAGTTTTTGACTTGTTTGACCAAATTGCTTGTTTTTGTCCTTGCGCTATATTACCAAAATCACGTTTCATATGCACGATAGCTGATAAAGTCTTACTCATCGAATCCAAACCAGAACTACTCGATTACCTGGAACAGGATTTTCATTCGTAATTCCATGTACAACACTTACAGTGCTGCAGGGAGAGGTCGGTACCTGTATTTTTATCTCTACTATGACCACAGCAGTCTCGAACATACAATCCTCCCCCACACATAAAGTGGTAACTCTACCTGCGAAGATCAGGGGTGTTGCCTGGGGGCAAGTTCCATAGATTTGGTGGATTTAGAGGCTGGATCCGTCGGCCACGCATTGGCAAAAACATAAAACCATAAAGGCAATATCATATTCACTCGTTATATATAAAAAAATGTCAAATTAAATAATTTTGTAAGGGGAGTGAGGGCTTTTGAATTACTTAACCAGTTTGAGGAGGGGTTTTTGATAGGGTGGTTTTTGATAGTAAGGGCGCTTTTGATAGGGGAGCTTTTGAGTTTACCCCGGCAAAAACCAATTGTTCGTATTGCCCAACAACAAAAGCTTGAACGAACAAGTAGATCTTTTTTACTGAATGTTACTATTTGACCATTTTACGAACAAAAATTGTCAATTACGAACAAGTAGATCAAAATCACCACCGCTGAGGACGGTATGACGTAATATCGAACAGGGGCAATCCTCATAGCATGTATTAAGTGTACAAGGCGAATTTTCGTCATGTGAACAGTATGTAGGTTGTGACGGCAACGTATCAGTTAGCATACAAGATAAGCGACCGCTCCATAACAGTGTGTGAAAAGGTAATTGTGTCCATGCTTATCTTAACCTTCATAGTAATGGCCAGCCGCCAAGTGAATGGGCGACTGACCTGTGATATAAGCTGTTTGCTACTCTGAATATATTTGCTCATCAAAATCAAGCAGATAGTTTAAGGTTTAGGAAAGCAGACAACACAAAAATATATTTTTAGAAAATTACCCAGTATTCTAAGGGTGAGTACATGACCCAAGTAATTCAAAAAGCTTTTTAATGAATGGCAACCTTACTTGTCTTAAAAATCACGATTCTGTCTACCTTTACAGTGGTCGCCTAAAACAAGATTGGCTATTTCCTTTAGCATATCGATGTAGATAGAGCACATGATACATTAACATCAACATCGACTTCAGGCTGTGTAATATACTTCATATATGTTTTATCTAATTCCATAGATCATGTGTTGCTTATCCCCCGGGTGTGATTATTCCCGGGGTTGGGGCTATTGTTATAATACGACACGTTCCCCTATTGTTCCTTATCATTGTAAACGTAATATCGGGACATGGTCGGTTGTGGTGTTAGGGTCATAAAACACGACACAAACATCCACTAGTTGAACCCTTATAGTGCTGGAACCGACTTCATGCTTATGCAAATAGTTAAGATCAAGGCCCGTCGCGAAGTAAATTGGCGGCTGGCCTATGATCTTACCTGTTCGATACCATGAGTACCATTCCTCATTAAATTAAGCAGATATTAAAGGTTTTGGGAAAGCAGACGACATAAAAATCGTTTTTAGAAAATAACCCACCAATCCCAGGGTTGATTGTAAGAGTCGCCTGAAAATGCCTAGCACAGATATGAGACTATAAACCATACCTTTACCTTTTAATGTCGAAGCCATAGTGAAAACTGCAAACCTATATGCTTCGTCAAGTATGGTTCAAGTATATAAAGCTCTTACAATTTTTATAAGACACAGTATGCATTATATGGTTATTATTTTTTTTTGTGGAGGGGGGGGGAGGTATTTTATTAATAATGAAGAAAATACTTATAACAAAAGTAAATTTCTGCCTTACTATCAACCTGGATGGTCACCCAAGCTGTAATTACACTCCATAAGTGAATATATTCGCCTGGATTATTCGGACTGCCTGACTGTAGGAATATCTACTCACTCCTCACTAGTATTGGGTTTAATCATGGACGATACAAAGCTTTCATTGTGAATTTAAGTGTTCAAATAGCAAACAATGCTCTTATAAGTAATTTACTTTTACAGGTCGGTCAAGTCGATCAAAAACGTAGAAATCAGAAGAAGACTTTTGATAGAGACAATCTGTCAATTAGACGCATGTGAACAATCACAAGGATAATACTTATAAACTTAACCTGATATGAATACTACAACAAACCTCTCGGTAGACAAGTCGATTTCCCAATCGCTCATCACGGACGGCATATTTCATCTACTGGGGTAATCATTCCTTTGGATAACTAGGACAAGAATACTACAAACATGGGTTTTTGATTAAGGTTTTGGGTCTTATTTTGTGTGATGAAAGAGATTTAGTGTATATCGAGGGTTCACTGCAAGACTATAGTAAGTGCTTCACAAACATGAAGCACTTACTATAGTATTGCAATGAACCATCGATATGTGGAAGAGGGGAAAACTTTATACTTAATCCACCAAATACCATTGTATACATAAAGCTATTCATTTCCGGGATTCCCCACGTTAATCCTTATCGTGACGACGCTATTATGTCTAGAAGGATTTGTTAGCAGATTCTGATACAAAGAGTAAGCTAACAAATCCCAACATATGGTGTTATCTTTATCCAACTGAAACAAAAATGTTTCTCCTTCAATGCACCTATACTAGTGTTAACATCCATGTGGTGGTAAATTGGGTGTCCTGTGTTGCTTAGTGGTTAAGGTTATGGACTCAGAACTCGGGGGTTCATCTGGTTTCGTGGGAGTTGCCTTTGGCAAGTCTCTTTAGAGCCCTAGCATAGTACTGGTGCACACAGGAAAGCCGTTACAGGACTGAAAATTGTTGGTAAAGCACTGACGAAGTCTTTATCAGTGGACCTCGTGTCGAAACTTACTATAACTAAAACTAAATTCAGAAAAATATTTTGTTTTTCAGGTATGATGTTGCATATCAAACTTTATCCATGATTCGACAACACAGAAATGCTTTGCTGAATAAAAGCCTGAACTATGGGGCTTTGTAAACTTACATGAGACTCAGGTAACTTGTGTGAAATTTCAATCCATTCCCTTTGGTAGTAAATGAGATTGAAATTTGCTTGCAAAAACTAATCCAAAACTTTTTAACACTTACAATGCCGGGTAATTTTCGTAAGATAGATTTTTGTGGTGTATGCTTTCTAAAACCTAAAATATCTGCTTAATTTTGATGAAGAATGATAATCAGAGAAGCAAACAGGTTAGATCACAGGCCAGCTGCCAATTTACTTGGCGGCTGGCCTGGATCTAACCTGTTTGCATAAGCATAAAATCAGTTCCAGCACTTTAAAGGTATAAGTATAAAAATTATTAAAATAGTTATGCTTCTTTGACAGTTACCAAACATAACGGCCTTAAAATATGTGTGTGGAGTTGCAATCAACTCAATTCACAAGTAAATGAGATACAAACTGGCTCCTATAAACTTAACAAGCATTTACAGTACAAAAAATTGGCATACTTAAAATGTAAGCCAGTCTGTAACAGTGGTTTGCAAGTGCGTAAAAACCAGGAATACTGTAAATGACCAAGAACAGTGTTAATTTCAATTTTTTCGCCAATGTTTTCCAGAGTTATCTGCAACAACCTGGTCAAATGTCGTTATGATTTGTTAATGGGTTAAGCGATAACCCAAGGCCTTATGCAGATGCCTGGATAGTACTATAGCTCTCCTTATTCTTTCAATAACAAAGCTTATAAGTGAATGGTTTACTTAGAATCTAAGCCAGTGATATGGGGCTTGGCCAGTAACCCACAGGTGCCTTAACCCTTTACCAAACGTCAAGATTTGGACTGTCCTTAATTGGAAGAGTTTGCAGACCACATTTCAAAATGTGATGAAATTGAAAACTTATCTTCTGATAGGGCAAAAAACATTGGGAAAAGGGAAAATTGTTTGTAAAGAGCAATTTCTTCTTTCCCGACAAAATTTTTGAGAGTCATCTGCAACAAACTGGTCAATTGACATTATAGTTTGGTAAAGGGTTAAAGCATGGTATTATGAAGAAAAGGGTTTAAATTCTTATTCTAAATTGTCATAACTTTAAATGTTTGTCTTCTCAAACCATTGAATTTTAGCCTGGAGACCAAATCTATTTCTGAAAAACTACCTCATAATTTTATCACAGGAACTTATCAACAACAGAACAAAAGCATTTAGACAACTTATAGTTTAATTTGCATAGAAATTAGAGAAAGATGATATATAATATTCATATATATCTTTACAAAATGATATCTTTGGAATGGTATTTATTGGTTTATTGTTTTAAAAACATAGCAAAAATAAATAAGCAAAGATTTAGAAACAAAGTATACATAAACAACATAATCATACAAATATCAACATTTCAATGGAACAAGGTTTACAGCATTCAACATTTCTCAGTTAAACCAATTCCTCATTATTACAAAAAAGGAAAAATTTCTAGTGACATGCATTAATTATTTTTTATCAAGATGAGTTATACCCAAAAAGACATATAGAGGATTTGATGCTAGACTGTAGTAGCTGCTTCATAAATATAACTGCATACATGTATACAAATATGAAGCTTTTTTTACAGTATTGCATTGACCCATTGAATTCTCACAAACCATTTTTCCTACAATATAATTGCCGTATTCAGTTATGAATTTTGGTCAAGACACTTAATCGACATAAATTAACAGGCTTATCATGTTCTCTCATATATTCAATTCTTACCCTGGTACAGAATTCTTAACCCTTAGATTACTGGGTAACTATAGAAAAATAGATTTTTGTGTCATATGCTTTCCAAATCCTTAAACATTTGCTTAATTTTGATGAAGAAAGATACTCAGAGTAGCAAACAGGTTAGATCACAGGCCAGGTGCCAATTTACTTGTTTGCATAAGCATTGAGTCGGTTCCAGCCCTGCAGGATTAATAAAACATTCTTGAGGGGATGTTAAACTAGCCTGGATCTAACCTGTATGCATAAGCATGAAGTTAGAAAGCAGAGGACACAAAATTCTATTTTTAGAAAATTACCCAGAATTTCAAGGGTTAAAGAAATCAATGTTTGACTTCCAAATTTCCTCACATCTGTGTTCATGCAACTTTTAACATAAAAGTTGTTAATATTCACATGACATTGTGTGGTAAATATAAACAATAACTACATCATCATCAACAATAATGGTTACGAGAACATACAAGATGCATGAATCTGTACACAAATATTTCACAATAGCTTACTAGCTGTGTTCCTTGCATTCCAAGGCAATACCATTGAGAAAGGTTTATCTCTGTTTTGCTTTAACCCTTTACCAAACGACAAATTTTAGACTGTCCAAAATCGAGAGGGTTCGCAGACGACATTTCAAAATGTGATGAAATTGAAAAATAATCTTCAGATAGAGCAGAAAACATTGTGGGAAAAGGAGAAATTGCTCGCAAAGAGCAATTCCTCATTTTCCCACAATGTTTTCCAGAGTTGTCTGTAACAAAGTGGTTAAATGTAGTTATTGTTTGGGAATGGGTTAAACCCTTGGACAGTTTCCTTTCCCAAATTTATTATAAAATCTATGAACATCTACATGAAAGTGGAATGCATATGTATGGTCAAAAACATTATGGCACAATTAATAAATAAAACATAAATGAAGCATCAATTCAATAAACTTTTCAATGAATATTGTGACATAACTACCAGAAATTGATTTTTGAAAAAAAAAAAAAATGCGTCTGCAGGATAAATTGTCGATGCAAGGGCAGGTACGCTTAAAGTAATGGCACATTCTTGCTGCATATCAAACTTGATCTGGATTCTATGGCAATTAACATTTAAAAATAACTCTGTCAAGATCAGAGCATATTAACACTTGTAGTGATGGTACCTCCTTAATGCTTATGAAAACGGGTTAGATCCATGCAAGCCGCAAAGTTAATAGGCGGCTGGCCTGTGATCTCACCTGTTTGCTACTCTGAGTACATGTATCTTTCCTCATAAAAAATAAGCAGATATTTAAGGTTTTGAAAAGCAGTCGACATAAAAATCTAGTTTACGAAAATTAGCCAGCTTTCTTAGGGTAAAGTTAATGGCTCACTCTTGCTGTATATCTGACGTGATCAGGTCATGGTATAAAATCATTTTAATGGCTCACTCTTGCTGTATATCTGACATGATCGAGTTATCAGGGTATAAAATCATTTTAATGGCTCACTCTTGCTGTATATCTGACGTGATCGAGTTATCAGGGTATAAAATCATTTTAATGGCTCACTCTTGCTGTATATCTGACGTGATCGAGTTATCAGGGTATAAAATCATTTTAATGGCTCACTCTTGCTGTATATCTGACGTGATCGAGTTATCAGGGTATAAAATCATTTTAATGGCTCACTCTTGCTCTATATCTGACGTGATCGAGTTATCATGGTATAAAATCATTTTAATGGCTCACTCTTGCTGTATATCTGACGTGATCGAGTTATCATGGTATAAAATCATTTTAATGGCTCACTCTTGCTGTATATCTGACGTGATCATGTTATCAGGGTATAAAATCATTTTAATGGGTCACTCTTGCTGTATATCTGACGTGATCGAGTTATCAGGGTATAAAATCATTTTATTGGCTCACTCTTGCTGTATATCTGACGTGATCGAGTTATCATGGTATAAAATCATTTTAATGAAACTCAGATAAATAAAAAAATTCTTTTGTAAACAGATTACTTAATCTTGACCAACTATTTACATACATATTTGAAAATCTATTGGGGAAAAAGAAAAAAACATCTAAACAATGTCGCAGCTTACATTTATCTTTAACATCCAAAATTGAATATGATGTGGTTCAAATTCAATTAAAAATTGTAAGGTGTAGATAGACACAAAAGAAGGAAAATTGCAAAAAACTTGAAAGCACAAATTTGCATTTTCTTTTCGAAATTCTGAAAGTCATCTACATCATAACTCTAAAATTCTGGGACAATGCCTTCATGTTTCCAAAACAGTTTTGATGAAAATGTGCAAAGGGAAGCAACTCTCTAATGACAATTAACAACCCCACATGGGTTCTTTCCTTTGAAAACTGACTATACTTCTAACAGTACAAGATGGATGATAAACATAATCAATAGATAACAGTGCAAGATGGATGATAAACATAATCAATAGATAACAGTGCAAGATGGATGATAAACATAATCAATAGATAACAGTGCAAGATGGATGATAAACATAATCAATAGATAACCATTATATTTCTTTAGCAAAGAACCTTTTAAACTGATTCTAACCCTCAAAATGCTGGGTAATTATCTAAAAATAGATTGTTGTGTCATCTGCTTTCCAAAACCTTCAATATCTGCTTAATTTTGGTGAGGAAAGATACTCAAATTAGATCACAGGCCAGCTGACAATTTACTTGGTAGCTGGCCAGCTGACAATTTACTTGGCAGCTGGCCTGGATCTAACCTGTTTGCATAAGGATGATGTCGGTTCAAGCACTATAACGGCTAATAGGCTCAACTAATTCCTAATTTAGGAAATTGGGACTTTTCATCATACAACTGTGAAGACCATGAATAATCTAGATTTGTGATGGAATATCCTATTTATTATCATTGTTTAAAGAATACCACCTAGCACTACATTTATCCATCTTGCAGAAGATGATTTTCAAAAAGCAGTGTGGCAAAAAGAGAAATTGCTTGTGACAAGAATTTCTCCTTTCACCACAATGCTTTTTTCAAGCTAATCACACATCACAACAGGAGAATTAAAAGGTTTTTCACATGTTTACAAGGCCTTTCTAAATTCATCTGATTCAACTTAAAAAAAGCTGTGTTCAGGTAGTAAAAGGTTAAATATTTGCAAAAGTATTGTGTTCATGGTATTCTGTTGTATTTTTCAATGAAACCAGGTTCATAGGAATATGATGGATAATACTGATCAAACAACATGGCCTCATTTACATAGATCCGTTTCTTAAACTTGAAATGGTGGGAATGATTTGTGAATTCCTTTTAATTTGGGTGGATTTTATTAACTTGTCAAGATAAGTTTATTTTTTATGCATTCGTTTTACCAGACCAATGGAAACAATAAGTGCAATAGACTCAATGCTGCTCCTGAATGTATCAACAGTTCAAAAATCACAAATATTCATCTTGACCTTTCACAAGCATGTGAAAAATTAACTATTAGTAATTTCACCATTAATTATTTGTAAAAAATCGTTGTGTTTTCCCTCACATGGAATTTGGGTGAATAAACGTTAGGAATGTGCAAATAGCAGGTATCTCTTTGGAAAAGAGTTTTCACATAGATTTTACCCACAGAATGCTGGGTAATTTGCTAAAAATAGATTTTTGTTTCGTCTGCTTTTCAAAACCTTAAATATCTGCTACAGTTTGATGAGGAAAGATACTCAGAGTAGCAAACAGGTTACACCACAGGCCAGCCGCCAATCTACATGGCAGCTGGCCTGTAGTTAACCTGTTTGCATTGGCATGAAGTAGGTTCCAGCACTGTAAGTGTTAAATATGGTTAAAGTCTTTATTATAGACTATTATCCAACACTGTCCTTAAAATATTCTTGTTTTAAGTTACTGGCAACAAAAAAGGTATATCTTGTGAGAGGTGAATTTTCCAGTTTACCCTTAAAATGCTGGGTAATTTTCTAAAAATAGATTTTTGTGGTGCCTGCTTTTCAAAACCTTAAACCTCTGCTCCAGTTTGGTGGGGAAAGATACTCAGAGTAGTAAACAGGTCAGACAACAGAGAAACTGCCAAAATACTTTACAACTGACCTTGATTTTACCTGTTTGCATAAGCATGACTTCGGTTCAAGCACCATAAGTGTTAAATATGGTTAAAGTCTTTATTATAGACTATTATCCAACACTGTCCTTAAAATATTCTTGTTTTAAGTTACTGGCAGCAAAAGCCATAAGAGATCACTGTAACAAAAAAAGGTATATCTTGTGAGAGGTGAATTTTCCAGTTTACCCTTAGAATGCTGGGTAATTTTCTAAAAATAGACTTTTGTGTCATCTGCTTCTCAAAAGTTTACATATCTGCTTAATGCTGATGAGGAAATATACTCAGAGTAGCAAACAGGGCAGATCACAGGCCAACTGCTAATTTACTGGGCAGATGGTCTACTGGGCGGCTGGCCTAGATTTAAACTGTTTGCATAAGCATGAAGTCGGTTCCAGCACTATAAGGGTTATTTACATTACATTATTTTCAACCCACTATAACAAAGGAATTATTACCTTTTTTATTTATACAGTCATTCACTGATGCTTTAAATTCCGATTTACATTAACCCTTTCCCAAACAATCACGAAATTTGACCACTTTATTGCAAAAGACTTTGGAAATCATTGTGGGAAAAGGAGAAATTGCTCGTCATGAGCAATTTTTCCTTTTCCCTCAAGGTTTTCTGCACTATCAGAAGATTAACACTTTGGAATGTTATCTGCAAACTCTTTCAATTTGGGACAGTCAAAAACTTGTTGTTTGGGAAAGGGTTAAATCATTTACGCTACAACAAATTCTTACACATTATATCAATCAAATGGATTCTGCCTCCTTGATACAAAACAAGTATTCAAGCCAAATGTGGACTAATGAACAGTTGCATTGTCCACTACACTTCTCCCAAGATTTGTTGTTTGGGAAAGGATTAAAGTTGGCAGGCATTGCTAAATACATGTAGTTACTTATGTACAAAGTTATGTACCCGCCAGTTGATGATAATGGAGTAAGAGTTTAATGATTCATTCAGTTTGTTCCTAAGTTGTCTGCTCGCCTCCTTATCTGAAAGGTTTAAAGCTAGAGTCTCTTTGAGGTAATCGAGGTCTGCCACCGAGGTCAACTGAGGTATACCGCTGCTTAACATCATCATGAACAGACGCAGTAACAATGGACCTTTCTTGCGTAACGCCTGATATGCCCGGTCACAGTAATATTCAAACCTGAATAAATAAATAATGTGTTGTCAATGAGGCTGAAAACGATCTCTGGTAAGGAAAATTCAAAAGAAAACAATGTGTCTTATACTGAAATGGTATCAAAAGGAGCATGTATGAGGATAAAGTCAAACTTCAAAACTTTTATTGCAATTCCGGTTATTGCATAACTGGTTGAACATGCCAACCGGAATTGCAATGAAACCAGTTTGGTAATAATCTTGATTAATTTTTAATTGAAATCCGATCAAATTAACCCAAATTCATATATTACCCTGGTGTCAATGGATGCATCGAATTTTGATTGGATGACCTGGAAGCAACAACAAATCATCTCTAGATGATATTTATATGATACATTAGCATTAGACCAAACATTAAGATTTTATTGCAATTCCCGTTATTGCAAAACTGGTTGAACATGCCAACTGTAATTGCAATAAAACAAGTTTTGCAATAATTATTGCCAAACTGGTTTTATTGCCATTCTGGTTGTTACAGTGCTTAAAATGCGCTATAGGTAGTGAAAAGATAAGGTAATTGTTAAATTGCCTCCACCAAAAACATCAGAAAGAGTAATGTGAAAAAAGGGTCATTTCAATAGGAAGACTTCCTACAAAACTTTAAAAGAAAGATTTCTCTTGAACCAGTGATTTTTCATGTCTGAAAGCCAAGGTAAAAAGAATAGAATCATAATAAAAATTTAAGCTTCTTGTTCAAAGATGTGAGGAAATTTGGTCGATAAAACTTTGTCTTTAGAATTGCAAAACAGATGCACTGCTGTGTGATATGCACTGGAGAATAGCCTTTGGAAGCAAACTTAGTTTTTAAATGATTCTTTTTAAATCCTGTATACAGTGAAATAATATGTATTCAAATTCAAAGGCATTGCATCACTTTTAAAATCTACTGCATACAAACTGTACATACTTAGATAAATTGACACTTTCTGAATCAAGCTATCTATAGCATTTTTTTTATAATATTTAAAAAAAAAAAACTTTATTTTTTCAACAACATCTTTGAATTTCAAATTTCTTATGTGAACAAGCACCTTTATCATGCAATATTTACCTCTTATAATTTTCCTTGTTTGTGTCCCCTTTAGTTATGACATAGGCAAAATGGCTTGTGAAAACCACTGGGACTCGTTCTCTCTTAAAACCGTATTTCTTCTTGAAGTTTCCAAGAAAATGACCAAAATCTATGTGGAAAAGCTGAAACATAATCATATAAGTCAATTACCTTTAGTAAATATTGCAATAGGAGCAATCAAAATATAGGTTATCATGGGGAAAGGAATTTTGCATAAAAATTCATTGACATGTCTATCTTAAATAATCTTTTTCTTTGGAGTTCATTTCATTCATTAATCCATTTCCCGAAATGGATGGTCTAAACTAAAATTGAAACCAAATCAGAGAATAGAAAACTGCACAATCTTTGCGATATATAGTTGACCATATATCAGGAAATCTTAAAGTCCAAATTGGTCCAAGAGGCGGTTGAAAACTTCTAATTTTTACATAAAATCTCAAAGTGCAATCAGTGTAATACAACAGGGGCCCGTTTTACTAAACAACTTACGGAAAATGTTTGCGTAAGTCATAATTGATTAACATGGATAATATCTTCAATGAAAGTACAATATTGCAATGTGACACGTCATTGGAAGCGTCTCGGAGAGACGATTCCAATGATGTGTTACTTTGCAATATTGCTTTGCCAAATATTGAAATAAAAGGACGTGTTGTTTTAGACTTACGCAAATCTTAAGCGTAAACTGTTTAGTAAAACGGTACCCAGAAGTCTGTCAAAAGCGGACAAAATACTGATCCTTGAAGTATGCAAGCTTTACAAGCAAGTTCTTCTGTTGATATGGTATATTCTAACCCTTATAGTGCTGGAACCCAATCATGCTTAAGCAAACAGGTAAGATCAAGGCCACTCGACAAGGACATTGGCGGCTGGCCTATGATCTTACCTGTTTGCTACTTTGAGTATCTTTCCTCATCAATATTTAGCACACATTTAAGATTTTGGAAAGAAGACAACACAAAAAATATATTTTTAGAAAATTACCCAGCATTCTCAGGGTTAAAGTGAGGCAATATCGGGTAACTGGTAAATGTACCTTATATAGACAATGTTGAACCCAAGACAAAAGATTTTCGGACACCTAAGTTATAGTATTTGATATAAAAATCAACTTAATGAAACAAATAATTGTAATATTATTAAGAAAGAATAGTATTAACCCTTAAAGTGCTGGAACCGACTTCATGCTTATGTAAACAGGTTAGATCCAGGTCAGCCGCCAAATCAATTGGCGGCTGGCCTGTGATCTAACCCTTTTGCTACTCTTGGTATCTTTCATCAACAAACTTAAGCAGATATTTAAGGTTTTGGAAAGCAGACGACACACAAATCACAAACCCTTAAAGTGCTGGAATGGACTTCATGCTTATGCAAACAGGTTAGATCCAGGCCAGCCGCCAAGTAACCTGTCTTTCCTCATCAAAATTAAGCAGATATTTAAGGTTTGGGAAAGCAGACAGCACAAAAAACTATTTTTATTAAAATTACCCAGCATTCTAAGGGTAAAAATGATTTATTTTCCCCGTTTGTAAGAGTGGTCTCTTAACCCTTTCCCAAACAATAACGATATTTGACCATTTTTTTCCAGACATCATTAGAAAACATTGTGGGAAAAGGAAAAATTGCTTGTGACAAGCAATTTCTCCTTTTCACACAATGTTTTCTACCCTATCAAAAGATTGTTTTCCAATTTCATCACATTTTGAAATGTCGTCTGCAAACCCTTTCAATTTGGGACAGTCGACATTTCGGCGTTTGGTAAAGGATTAAATCATCTGCTGCAGGAGTGTGCAATTAAGCTGTTTATGGGTTTAATAAAATAATTCGAATACCTGTCCGTTTTCTTTCAACATGATGTTGTCATTATGTCTATCTCCTACTCCCAGCACATATGTGGCAACTGTGTAACCGGCACAGGATAAAATAAATTCATTGATTGCCTCATCCAATCTGAAATATAACATACAGCTAGAGTAAGAACTGTACCAAAGTATCATAGGATTTTCCACCATTTCTCAGACAGATTGGGATTGGGAGATTTCGTGATCCCTAGTTATACTTGAAACGCTTCTATGAGGAACAACCAAACAATAGTTGATTTATATTGAAAAGAATTTCCATTTATTTCAAAACAGTCATTCTGATTTTCATAATAATAATCGCTTCATCCAGAAGGAGCAACCATAAAAAAAATCAGGGAAGTATGGCTTGGAAGGGATACAAGATATTTTCTTCATGTAAAACTTTGTAAGGACTGACTCACTTGCTTTCAGGTTTATCCTTATTTTTCTCTTTCAGCCAATCAAAGAGGACTCGCTTATCTGTAGCACTACGTCCCTTCTGTATGTGTGAAATGGTCGCAGCATTCCGTACAACCTCGATCAACCCTTGTTCGAACCCCGTTGCCACACAGCCGTAAGCATTTAACCTATAACAGATACAGGTATATAGATAGATAGATAGATTTATTTCAATATTGAGCAACAAGACAATAATCCACAACACATACATTTACGATAAGAATTCCTTGAATAAAATAATGAAATTCAAATTATTGTGTTATGAACCATGCCAGAATTACATCAATATCAAGGATAGCACCAAAAAGAGAAGAATATTTCATTTCCAGTGTGGTCCATGAAATTGACTGATGGTCTGACAAAGACAGGTATGAGCTATGAAGATTATCTTTAAAAGTTTGGTAGCAATTAAGAAATCAAAAGAGTAGATCACATTGTACCTTATCACAAGTCGAGGCTTCAATGCAAGACTATAGTAAGTGCTTCACAAACATGAAGCACTTACTCTAGTCTTGCATTGAACCCTTGGTTAGTGCTGTAGTTGCCAATCATATTTTAAGTAGTTAGCAAGCATAGAAATAAACTATCTAAGAAATCACAAGTGGAAAAATATAAAATAACAGACCTGTAAATCAATAATATCGCATGTTTAAGAACTTAAAAAGTAATCTTTGACTACTCTTTTAAAAGTTGCCAACTTATAGTTAAAGACCTTATGTTAGGAGGTAATTTGTTCAACCATTTTCACCCTAAGTAGGAAAACAACTTTTGATCTCAACCAATGATTTCAGTATGCTTATAACTATAATTTCAACCAATTCTTTGTTCTAAACAAACCAACAAAAATGGATGCAATGACTTCCCTCCATGCAACTCTTCATCATCAAGGATAGAAATATGACTAAATAAGTTGGTTCCAGGGCAAAAATGGTGGCAACAGTTTGATCCATGAACGCAAAAATACAACTGAAAAACAGTTGAAAGTTGGCTTAAACCACACAAAAAATGCTCAAAGCAAACCACAGCACCCAAAGTTATAATGTAATGGCAAAGTGAGACAACATCTTTATAAAAGACTACAAATCTGACCTTTTTTCTTTTTTTTTTTTTAGATGGGTTTTACATCAACATTATTTCAGCTATGTAGCGATGCCCGACTCTTAATGATGGAGGAAGACCCCATACTCAACTGCCCATAAGGGCTGGTCAAGGCGGGTAGAACCATGGCATTCCGTACGTCTGTAGGGAGACAGCCTCTCATGAAAATCCATATCCCTCTCAGGAATTTTGAACCCATGCGGAGAGGGGCCATGTGATTTCAAGTTCTGTAGTCTAACCACTAGGCCACGTAGGCCCCCTACAAATCTGATCTAAAAACCACAGACTCGAGGGATATTAAGAAAGATAGAATTGCTATCCAGATATTCATATAAAGTATCCAGATATTCATATAAAGTGTCCAGATATTCATATAAAGTATCCAGATATTCATATAAAGTATCCAGATATTCATATAAAGTATCCAGATACTATTCTGATATACAGTGAACCCTCGTTTAACCGGACCCCGATTATCCGGATGTCTCGCAATCCGAACGAAATTGTAAGGGAACGGAATTATTGGACCAGTTTGTTGCAGACGACTTTTGAAAACATTGTGGGTAAAGGAGAAATTGCTCGTGACGAGCAATTTCTCCTTTTCCCACAATGTTTTCTGCCATATCAGAAGATTATCTTTGAATTTCATTACATTTTGATATGTCTTCTGCAAACTCTTTCAATTTGGGACCGTCGACAATTTGGCGTTTGCTAAAGGGTTATAAGTATATACCGCTCATACAGACCGTTTATGTCTTAATGTGAATAAGAACATGCTCTGCTTCATTAGTCCGGATTATTCGGTAAACCGGACATTTTGTTGGGAACGGACATGTTCGGATAAACGAGGGTTCACTGTATACATGAATAAAAAGTTGACCCATTACCAAACAATAACGACATTTGACGACATTTTGCAGACCCCTCTGGAAAACCTTTTCCCACAATGTTTTCTGTCCTAGGAGAAGATTATATTTCAATTCCATCACATTTTGAAATGTCGTGTGCAAACTCTTTCAATTTGGGACAGTCGAAAATTTGGTGTTTGGGAAAGGGTTAAAAAAGAGATCTGTATTGGCCCCTCTAAGTCATATAAAAAAGCCATTTGCAACAACATTTTTTCTCATTCAAATGACAACGCAAATATCTGAGAGAAAGGAGATACGAGGTGACATTCATATAATAAACTTATCCTAAATGAATCTTTGGTATGGTGTTTAATGCTGTGTCCACAATTTTTCAGTCCTATTAAAGTTTTCCTGGATCTGCCAGTACTATGCTAGGTTAAAATGGATCTAGAAGTCAGGTTTGAATAACACTCGATGAAGTGGTAACAACCAATCAAACAGGGAACATTTAACTTCAATTCTCCTAAACCAAAGATAATGCTGGATGTCATAAAATTATGTACAATTCAAAACTTGAGATTTTGTATTTCTATACAAATAAAAAAAAATTATACAGATACTTTGAAACCAGTACTTGATTTCTGATAGCAATTAAGTAACTGAATATCCCCATATAAGGAATCATCCCAAGTTAACCACTGTAACAAAAGGAGGATTTGCCAATCAAAGGCAATCATACCTTTTGTTATAATAATTTCTTAACTAGCCTGTTTCATTATAAGAATGTACTTTTCGTGATAATAATTTCTGAACTTGACTTTTTGTAAAAAGAATGAACCTTTCGTTTTAACCATTTCAGAACTTGCATATTACATTATAAGAATGTACTTTTCGTAAGAAAATTTTCTGAACTTGACTTTTTTGTTAAAAGAATGAATCTTTCGTTATAACCATTGCTGAACTTGCCTATTACATTATAAGAATGTACTTTTCATAATAATAATTTCTAAACTTGCCTATTTTGTTAAAAGAATGAACCTTAACTTATAATAATTTCTGAACTTGCCTATTACATAATAAGAATGTATTTTTTGTAATAACAATTTCTAAACTTGCCTATTTTGTTAAAAGAATGAACCTTTTGTTATAATAATTTCTGAACTTGCATATTTTGTTATAAGAATATACCTTTCATTATAATAATTTCTGAACTTGCCCATATCATTATAATAAAGAACAAGGAGAGCACGATTACCTGAGATCTAGGTCCTCCGATTGCCATATATTGTCCATGACGTGTAACATCTGCAGCGTCAGCATGTCCTGGCGCAAATCTAACAAGATGAAAACAAACCAGTTACTGTCTGACACTTTATATCGATGGTTCAGTGCAATACTATAGTAAGTGCTTCATGTCTATGAAGCACTTACTATAGTCTTGCATTGAACCCTCGATATACAGCGTTTTTTTCCCTTCTTTGTTTGGGCCCGGTAAAAGGACCCTTTTCCAATAAAATCTAGGTAACATTTTTCCCAAAATCAAAAAAAATTTTCCCCCAAATTAATCCTTCAATTCTCTTATAAAGCTTTTAGTTCTTAAAATTTGCTCAAATCCCCTCAGATTATTTGTAACAGAACACTTGAAATAAAATGCAGTCTCTTGACCCAAAGCCTATTTGTTGACAAAGCTACTTTACTCCTTCTGGAGTGTCCATAATTCAAGTTTTAAAGAAGAAATAAGTTGCTTATGAAGAGTTTTCTAATAATTGAAAACAAATCCCAAAATTCCTAGTTATAAGAAAAATAAACTTAAAGTCGAAAATGTTCCCAATTGCCTCTGCACCTGACCCTTTCCCAATAAAAAAGATGCTTATATAGATATTACAATCAATAAATACTCTCTCTCTCTCTCATATATGCACATATCAAAGACAATAAATCAACCAACCTTACAAAGAAATTGGTTTTACTGGACATAACACATTTTGAAAAACATTAAAAACACACAAAATTTAGTCAATTTGCTTTCAATTTGGACATGTTTTTTATTCAGCTAAAATTCTTCAAACAATATTTCAGTAACATATTGGTGACAGTTAACGATGAAAAAAATAGATACATTGTTTAAATAGATGTTCAAATCCATTTCAAACAATTTTAGTTAGGTTATGACCTTCCGTCACCAGTACTACACGCCGGCTCTGAAAAAATTTGCCAAAGAGAACCAAATTAAATCAGCAGGTCAGATTGGGCTCAAACCCAGTACCCTGAAGTTGAGTTCTCAGCCTGCTACCTTAATCACTGGTCCAACCTGACTCTTCACAAATGATAGATAAATAGGAGGTTGCAAAATAAGGAACTGAGACATTTCTAGACTTTGCCTGCAATATAAGGAACTGAGACAGTACTAGACTATCCTGCAATATAAGGATCTGAGACATTACTAGACTATGCCTGCAATATAAGGATCTGAGACATTACTAGACTATGTCTGCAAAATCAGAAATTAAGACATTACTAGACTATGCCTGCAAAATAAGGAACTGATACAGTACTCGACTATGCCTGCAATATAAGGAACTGAGACATTACTAGACATTGCCTGCAATATAAGGAACTGAGACAGTTCTAGAATATGTCTGCAATATAAGGAACTGAGACATTACTAAACTATGCCTGCAATATAAGGAACTGAGACATTATTAGACTATGTCTGCAAAATAAGAAATTAAGACATTACTAGACTATGCCTGCAAAATAAGGAACAGAGACATTACCAGACTTTGCCTGCAATATAAGGAACTGAGACATTACTAGACTATGCCTACAATAAAAGAAACTGAGACATTACTAGACTATGCCTGCAATATAAGAAACTGAGACATTACCAGACTATGCCTGCAATATAAGGAACTGAGACATTTCCAGACTTTGCCTGCAATATAAGGAACTGAGGCAGTACTAGACTATACCTGCAATATAATGAACTGAGACATTACTAGACTATGCCTGCAATATAAGGAACTGAGACATTACTAGACTATGCCTGCAATAAAAGGAACTGAGACATAACTAAACTATGCCTGCAATATAAGGAACTGAGACATTTCTAGACTATGCCTGCAATATAAGGTACTGAGGCATTACTAGACTATGCCTGCAATATAAGGAACTGAGACATTACTAGACTATGCCTGCAATATAAGGAACTAAGACATTACTAGACTATGTCTGCAAAATAAGGAACTGAGTCATTACTAGACTATGCCTGCAATATAAGGAACTGAGACATTACCAGACTATGCCTGCAATATAAGGAACTGAGACATTACTAGACTATGCCTGCAATATAAGGAACTGAGACATTACCAGACTATGCCTGCAATATAAGGAACTGAGACAGTACTAGACTATACCTGCAATATAAGGAACTGAGGCATTACTAGGCTATGTCTGCAAAATAAGGAACTGAGACATTACCAGACTATGCCTGCAATATTAGGAAATGAGACATTACCAGACTATGCCTGCAATATAAGGAAATGAGGCATTACTAGACTATGCCTGCAATATAAGGAACTGAGACATTACCAGACTATGCCTGCAATATAAGGAACTGAGGCATTACTAGACTATGCCTGCAATATAAGGAATTGAGACATTACCAGACTATGCCTGCAATATAAGGAACTGAGGCATTACTAGACTATGCCTGCAATATAAGGAACTGAGACATTACTAGACTATGCCTGCAATATAAGGAACTGAGACATTACTAGACTATGCCTGCAATATAAGGAACTGAGACAGTACTAGACTATGCCTGCAATATAAGGAACTGAGACATTACTAGACTATGACATTCATACTCACCGTCGCCATTTTTGTAGATTATATGTATATCTCCACCCTCTTCATCTTCGTTAGACCAGTCTAGGTATAGGGGGCGCTTCTTAGAAAACATCACTCGACAGTTCTCAACCCTGGATGTGAAAGATAGACACCAGACTTTCAGGTCTTGCTTTCTTTTGTAAAGGATTAACCTTTTCCCAAACACCAAATTTTTTACTGTTTCAAATTGAAAGAGTTTGCAGACAACATTTCTAAATGTGATGAAATTGGAAAATAATCTTCTGATAGGGTAGAAAACCTTGTGGGAAAAGGAGAAATTGCTTGTTACAGGCAATTTCTCCTTTTCCAATAATATTTTCAAGAGTTGTCTGCAACAAAGTGGTTAAACGTCATTATTGTTTGGTAATGGGTTTAGAAAATAATAACACACAGAGAAACAGTGTTATAGAAAATTCCATGAGAAGTGAATTTGAGAAAGATCTAAGAGTTAAATCCCAGTGTTAACACTTTACCAAACGCCAAATTTTCATTATTTCAAAATGTGCTGAAATTGGAAAATAATCTGCTGATAGGGCAGAAACATTGTCAGAAAAGGAAAAATTGCTCATCACAAGCAAGATCTCCTTTTTCCACAATGTTTTCCAGAGTTGACTGAAACAAAGTTGTTAAATGTTGCTATTGGTTAACCTCTTACACCATTTTACACTTCTTACCTTGCTATTTAATCACTTTCATCATTCTGTAACCTCTTACACTTTTATCTTACCTCTTACATCATCATATGACATATTTTAAAAAGCATTTGCTGTAGAGGGCTTTAGAAAACACTGTAACAAAATGCTCAATTGCTCCTTATAAGCAAAGTTTACAAATTAAAGCACACCTATTGATGATAATATGGTTTTCCATTTACTTCATATGTATAGAATTATTTTTAAAGAACTGTAGCAAACATCTGAAAAAAACTGTTGTGACCAAAATAACAATTGCCTGTAATAGTCCTTAACCCTTATAGTGATGGAACCGACTTGATGTTCATGCAAACAGGTTGGATCTAGGTTAGCTTCCAAGTCAATTAGTGGTTGGTCTGTGATCTAACCTTTTTGCTACTCTGAGTATCTTGTCATCAAAATTAAGCAAATATTTAAGGTTTTGAAAAGCAGACGAGACAATTTTTTTTTTTTTTTTTTTTTAAATTACCCAGCATTCTCAGGGTTGAAATCTCTGAAGGCCAAAACTTACCTAAGCTTCCCCAGTTTGTACAATGGTGAGAGAGGGCTGAAGATACCAGATAACTTCTCTTGGAATCGAGGTTGCTTTAATCCTTTACGCATGTTTACTTTGATTTCTTCTTTAATTTTCTAGGAGTGAAAAAATGTTTATAGATAATACATTACCAAATAATGTCATTTGACCTCTTTGTTGCAGAGAACTCTGGAAAACAATGTTTTTTGCCCTATCAGAAGATTATTTTTCAATTTCATCACATTTTGAAAGAATTTGCAGACGACATTTCAAAATGTGATGAAATTGAAACATAATCTTCTGATAGGGCAGAAAACATTGTTGGAAAAAGAAAAATGGCTCGTTATGAGCAATTTTTCAGTTTCCCACAATGTTATCTAGAGTCGTCTGCAACAAACTGGTCAAATGTCGTTATTGTTTGGTAATAGGTTAAGCTGGCAACCTTGACGTTGGTTGGATTTTGAAATCATGGACATATTTAACCCCCTAGATGTTACTTCACATAAAATATTAAAAATATTGTAAGTAAGTATGCTAAATAGGTTCTTTTGGGGCACTGCTATCTAACCTTTTGATGAAACAAAACGATTCTGACTTGTGAAGAGTACCACCAAAAGATACATTCTTTATCCAGTAAGAGGGTTAGGAGAAGATATAGTTCAATGAAAATTAAAAATGACACACTTAACCCTTACAGTGCTGGAACTGACTTCATGATCATGCAAACAGGTAAGATCCAGGCTAGCCGTCAAGTAAATTAGCGGCTTGTCTGTGATCTAACCTGTTTGCTACTATGAGTCCCTTTCCTCATTAGAATTGAGCAGTTTTTATGGTTTTGGAAAGCAAATGACACCAATATCTTTATTTTAGAAAAAATACCCAACATTCTAAGGTTTTAACCTTTCTATTCAGGAATACAAATTTTATCATAGCTGCATTTGATAATTTAGGTTACAAATATGACTAAACTCCTAGGTCTAATAATGTAAACTCTCCTTTTGCCACAAAGATTTCTAACCCAAACCCCAAAGAAACTTTTCCTGGTACATTTCATTCATCAGTTGTTTGTCTTTTATAGCATTTACTTTGAAATTGGACAAGATGTGTAATTTCAGAAAATGTGTTCAGAACAATATGTAAGAATATCAATCAACCTACAGTAGTCAGCTTTTTCTCAACCTGTACAAGGCAACTGACAGAGTGAAGTTTGTTGAGAGCTTCGTGTTGTTTGAATAAAACTTCAAGATGTTCTGGACATGCTTTCAGGTAGGACTCTAATAACAGGGCAAACCTCACCATCACTATAGGGTTATGTAACTCTGACCTAAAAAACATAAAACAACTTTTTATTCTTAAATGTTTCTTAAATAGTTCTACTATCAACTTATTTCAAGGAAATAATACTTTATAACATGGCAAACCTCACCATTTCTATAGGGTTATGTAACTCTGACCTAAAAAAGATAAGTTAACTTTTCATTCTTAAATGTTTCTACTATCAATTTGTTTCAAGGAAATAATACTTTATAACAGGGCAAACTTTACCATTACTTTAGGGTTATGTAACTAGGACCTAAAAAAGATAAGTTAACTTTTCATTCTTAAATGTTTCTACTATCAATTTGTTTCAAGGAAATAATACTTTATAACAGGGCAAACTTTACCATTACTTTAGGGTTATGTAACTCAGACCTAAAAAAGATGAGCCAACTTTTCATTCTTAAGCCTTTAACAAACGCCACATTTTGGACTGTCCCAAATTTAAAGAGTTTGCAGATGACATTTCTAAATATGATGAAATTGAAAAATAATCTTCTGATAGGGCAGAAAACATCGTGGGAAAAGGAGCAATTACTCATTAAGACAAATTTCTCCTTTACCTGCAATGTTTTCCAAAGTAGTCTGCAACAAAATGCTAAAATGTCCTTATTATTTGGTAATGGTTTATTCAGACCTTTGTATATGACTTTGTTGGTTAACACACAGACACACTCAGTATAAAAATGATTTAAAGTAGCCTATGATAAAATTTCTTTATTTCCCACAATGTTTTCGAAAAAGTCGTCTGCAACCAAATGGTCAAATGTAGTTATTGTCTGGTAATGGGTTTTATCCTGTCACTGGTGCCATTTCGGGACCGATAACTAGGTGCCGTATAACATTTGTGATATCCGGCACTAACCATATAATACATGCACGCGACTAATCATGACGTCATAAGAACGATATGACGTCATGTTTACATCATTCTCTACTTATTTATTCCGTTTTTCTCGTGTTTTATTTACATTTTGTTTGTTTGAAAGAATAGATAAAGGTAACAGGATAAATAGAATAGATGATTGGTGTCTTTGAATAGGAAAAGTTATCGGGCTCGGCATCGGAATATTATCCGTTTCGCCTTCGGCTCACCGGATAATATTCCTACGCCTTGCCCGATAACATTTCCGATTCACGACACCAATCATATATTCTCTATAAACCTCTTACTTTAGATGCCAAAAGAGCTGGTGACCTATGTGTGGATTTAACACGGCCTTCTCCACTAGAAACTCAGCAAGGGGACAGTAAAGATACATCTCATACTTCAGGGCTTGAACAAGCTGCAGTAGATAGAGGGACACCAGTTCGTTGCTGAAATATACAAACAAATGTAACCAAGGTGAGAAAAGGATGCAGTCAGATTGGGATTCAAACCCGAGACCTCCACAAACTGTGCAAACACTCTACCGACTGAGCTATCTGGTCTGCTTACATATTCCTCTCTATTTTCTAAATCAAGACCCCTGCTACGCAAACAAACAATTAATAAGAGGCACAGAAAAGTAGAAATATATGATTGTAAAAAAAGAGGCTATTGCTCTTTCTTTCCTTATGTTCATATTGGCAGGCAGTCTGTGGATTACAAAGTTCTAGAGAGGTACACAGACAGCTTGGATACTGCTATAACACTGTCGAAAACAGGGCCAAAAAAAAAAAAAACCATACCAAAAAACAATAATGACAAGAGGTCTATACTAGAGAATAATTTCCTTAACAAACTTCTTTGTTTAAACAGATTCCAGTGAATTGTTCATTATAAGCATTTAGCAAATATCAAATATAAAGCCACTCAACCCTTTACCAAACACCAAAATTTTAAACTGCCCCAAATTGAAAGAGTTTGCAGATGACATTTCAAAATGTGATGAAATTGAAAAATAATCTTCTGATTGGGTAGAAAACATTGTCGGAAAAGAAAAAAATGCTTGTTACCAGCAATCCTTTTCTTCACAATAAGTTCCAAAGTCAACTGCAACAAATGGTCAAATGTCGTTATTGTTTGGTAATGGGTTATTCAGACCATTTCTTATGACGTTGTTGATTTACACAAGGACACACTCAGAATAAAAATGATTTAAAGTAGACTATGATAATGAAAATTTATTTCCTACAATAGGACAGTCAAACTGTTTATAAAGGAGATCTGCTGATATCCAAAAGCATTACCTACTTCACCAAACAAGCAAATCAAACAACCATAACAGAAAGACCAGCAACAGATTTTGCGACGTTTTTGTTTCATTACCTGAGATGGCGTAAGCGATCAACTGCAAATTTTCTAACAGTTCTATCCGGAAAGTTGAAATCTAACAGTTCTAGCGCCTGTTCCAATTCTACATGGCTCCAGGTAGGCAACAAGACCTGCATCTGGAGAACATAACAAACCACCATTTAAAACATGCAGGAGATTAACCCTTAGAATGCAGGGTAATTTTCTAAAAATAGATTTTTGTGTCGTCTGCTTTCCAAAACTTTAACTTTATGCTTGATTTTGATGAGGAAAGATAATCAGAGGAGCAAACAGGTCAGATCACAGGCCAGTTGTGAATTGGCAGTTGGTCTGGATCTAACCTGTTTGCATAAGCATTGAGTTGGTTCCAGCACTATGAGGGTTAATGGAATGGTTCTTGAGAGGATTTTAAACATTGACAGAAATCAACACAGAGGGAACAATAGAGCACTAAGAGGATTAGAGTGGAAGAAACATGAGATGTGTCAACAATTTTTTCTGTTGCAGAGGACTCTTGAAAACATTGTCGGAATAGGAGCAATTTCACCTATTTTCCCATAATGTTTTCTACCCTTTCAGAAGATTATTCTTTAATTCCATCACACTTTTTAATTTCGTCTGCAAACTTTTTCATTTTGGACAGTCGAAAATTTGCCATTTGGTTTAGTACAATTAGCAGCTGAATTATACATATGCTAGATCTAGGGAGTTTTGCCAGTTGACTGATTAAAGTATGAGTTACAGGCTCTTACCTAAGCTATATCTACAAAGATTTACCAATTACCTGATTGAAGAACAAATCACTTTTTTATAACCTTCGCTTTATCTACATAGTTTTGCCATTTGACAGATTTAAGAACAAGCATCAATGCCCTTACCGTAGCAACATCTACATAGTTTTGCCAGTTGACAGATTTAAGTACAAGAGGCTTTATTCTTACATAAGCAACATCTACATAGCTTTGCCAGTTGACATATTTAAGAACAAGCATCAATGCCTTTACCTTAACTACATTTTGATAGTTTTAGTAGTTGGCAAATTGAAGTACATTGAAGTATAAGACTTTTAGTATCAATGCCCTTACCTTAGCAACATCTACATAGTTTTGCCAGTTTAGAGATTTAAGTACGAGAGGAAGTGCTCCTGGCCGATTGTCCCGGCACTCATATCGCATGTTCCAAATGTTCTCTTTGTCTTGTTCATGAAGGTCTTCTGATGCATATTCATGTCTAGTAAGAATCTCGTCCAATTTATCAACCATTGCTTGATCTGGCTGCCAGTCCTGTAAAACACATTCTTGGTTTACCCTTTACCAAATGCCAAATTTTCGACAGTCACAAATTGAAAGAGCTTGCAGAAGAAATTTCAAATGGTAATGAAATTGGAAAATAATCTTTCAATAGGACAGAAAACATTGTGGGAAAAGGAGAAATGTCTTGTTATGAGCAATTTCTCCTTTTCCCACAATGTTTTCCAATCTTATGCAACAAAGTGGTTCAATGTCATTATTGTTTGGTAATGGGTTAACTATTAGAGTTCTGGGTAATTTTCTAAAGATATTGCACATGAAGTTGTTCAAGCACTATAAGAGTTAACAAAATATATTTTTTGCTTAAAAAAGTAATGTCTCCAATTAAATTGCATTAATCAACAATTAAGTTGTTCACATACTGAAAAAGTTGCATGCCTGTATTGACTGAATAGTTCTGGTTCAAAATATTCTGGCATTAATATGCTTGTATTTGTATAAATACTGCCTGGTTGCAGATTTTAATATTTATAATCCTAAAAAGTGGTGTTATTGACTATCCAGTGCTTCTCCACTATCCAGTATTATATGTTGTATTTGATTAGGGGATGGGTTTTGACTTCCTTCCCCTCAAAGCTGTTTTATTAATTTGTATTCTACTCTTAAATTAGAATATAAGCTATGTAATAACGTATCAACATGTACAATAACAGTTAATGAATGACAAAGATATAGTTTGAAATGGCTTAAAGTTGCTTGTTGACGGATGAGAAAATTTTAATGGCAGAATAACGTGTTATTGAAAAAATAGTTGTATATATTGTTTGCATAAGCATGACATGGGTTCCAGCACTTTAAGGCTTAAAGGAAATCACTTACAGGTGACCCAACACTTCCAGGCTCCTCCATATGCTGTGCTGCACATTCTGTTATCTGGAAGAATACAAGCCAATATGACCAAACAATTCAAGAATAAACAGGTCGATTTTTCATCTTATAATCTACTTGAGAATTTCCTTCCATATCTAATTGATTTAATTTAATGTCTACAGACTCAGACAATTTTGCTACGAGGTCCCTTTCTTCATTACAATAAACAGATCAATTGTTCAATCTTATTATCTACCTGAGAATTACTCTCCATGTCTAATTGATTAAATTCAATGTCTGCAAACTCGACAATTTTGTTATGAGGCTCCTTACTTCATTCTAAGAAACAGATCAATTGTTCAATCTTATAATCTACTCGAGAATTTCGTTCCATTTCTAATTGATTTAATTCAATGTCTACAAACTCAGTCAATTTTGTCAGGCCCTATACACTTTAAACCCCTCTTTGACATGTTTGCAACAGAAGACTATAGAAAGCACTGTGACAATAGTCCAGATAACTGGTCTCGAAGGCTATTGCTATTTTGACTGACGCCTTCGAAGCAGGATAAATGTCCAAATGATGAAAAAAGCTTCGTTCACAGATCATTATTGAGACTACTGTGACATGTGATCGACTTATTGTTTTGTCACAATAGTTTCTATTAATTTCCGAACACAAATATGTAAATATTTTTTCTTGCTATTTTTTTCATCTGCAGTTGCTTCCAATTTGGACCTGTTAGAAATTCCTATGTGGGAGATAGAAGTAACTGTTAACCCTTTCCCAAACAACAAATTTTCGACTGTACCAAATTAAAGGAGTTTGCAGAAAATGATCTTCTGATAGGGCAGAAAACATCATGGGAAAAGGAAAAATTGCTCGTCGTGAGCAATTTCTCCGTTTCCTACAATGTTTTCTAAAGTCATCTGCAACAAAGTGGGCAAATGTCGTTATTGTTTGGGAAAGGGTTAACTCATACATCCGTATTTGTTTCATCACTTCAACTTGATGGCATTGTCAGTAAACCATTTCAAAGAGTCACAAGTTGTTCAAATTTTGTCAAACTGTGTAGCAATCAATAGGAGATAACAAGAACTGAGTTGGGTATAGCCCTTTACCAAACGCAAAATTTTCGACTGTCTCAATTTGGAAGAGTTTGCAGACGACGTTTAAAAATATGATGAAATCTGAAAATAATCATCTGATAGGGCAGAAAACATTGTAGGAAAAGGAAAAATTGGTCATTTGCACAATGCTTTCTAGAGTTCCAGAGTTGTCTGTAACAAACTGGTCAAATGCTTATTGTTTGGTAATGGGTTAAAGTTAAAGTAAATTTACATTGATTGTGAAACAAGTACTTACAACTTAGATTAATCACTCTCGATTTTGCTTCCTGGATACATAACCCAGTACACCCCCCGAATGTGGATTAATAAAATGTTGCAAGGCATATTCTGCAACTCTCAGGATTGGAACCCACAACCTTAATGTCCAGAAGCCGAAGCTCTACCCTTGGAACACTGCCCTTCACTAGAACAAGAACTAGCCTTTTTAATTTTAGAAGAAAGCAAAAGTTAAACGTTTAACAAAGACGATCACTCATCTAAAACTAAGACCAAAACTATTATAATTATTTACCATGCTTTCATCCGGGTATATAAAAGGGGGACGTCGTCCATAATCAGAAAAATAAACTGTCAATGATATTGTTCCATGTGGATTCAAGGCAACAGTACCTGTAATAGTCAAATATCTACATATTACATGTATACTCTTTCAAAACACGCCATTTCCTTTAAGCAGGATTTTGTGACTTGACGAATTGAAAGTGTAAGCAGTTGATAATGATGGTTTACAGAGGTTTTGCTTACTGGCAATTTTGTACTTAGAGATTAACCACCTTAACCTTTTACCAAACAATAATGACATTTTACCACTTAGTTGCAGATGACTCAGGAAAACATTGTGGGAAAGGAAGAAATTGCTCTTAGCGAGCAATTTCTCCCTTTCCTCCAATGTTTTATACCATATCAGAAAATTACTTTCCAATTACATCACATTTTGAAATGCAGTCTGCAATCTCTTTCAATTTGGGACAGTTGAGAATTTGGCATCTGGTAAAGGGTTAAATACATGTAAAATCAGGACCCTAGACATTTCCTCGAGATATCTAATTATGTGAGGTATTGAATTATTTGAGAAATGCCATGGTACTTAATTAAATATGAATAAAGATGGAAAAAGTTTGGACATTTAGCTTACCTCGACGTATCAGGAAAATTGAAATATCCAATGTCAAAATAATGAGAGTAGACTGTCCAAACAAAATAAAACAGACAGCTGATAATATTTGCAAACAAATGGTTGCTGTGTAATGTTGGGTACAATTCAGTGTGACAAAAAGGTATAAGCTTACATTGGGCATTTTTTTGTTTTGTATCAATACTCTCTTAAATACTCTCTTAAAATACTCAAACATCTGAAATATTAATGATTTATTATGAAAATGTAACAATAACTCAACAACCAAAACTTTTAAAGACATACCTAGAGAAAAGCAGCCTGTTTCATCCAGTTGTACTTCTGTAGTGACCTGCCACATGACAAACGTGTGTTCCCCCACCAACAGACGTGATCTAAAGTCAAACACCGGAATATTGATCCATGCTATCGGATTCTGCTCCTGAAATCACGATAATATAAATACATATTTCCATCTTTCTCTCATATAAGCAAAAGATCAAAAACAAAATTATCTAAAGTACACAGCATGTTTGTTTTTTTCAAATGATATCCATCACAATGATGCTGATATCTTGTTACCATGGTTATTCAGTCACCTTGAAACACCCCATGCATTAGCCAGCCACTACCATCATCCTCCCGGAGAAGTGCCCTCCCGGAGAGGTGCCCCCTATTTTCAAGAAGGCCCTCCTACTAAATTGGGAGGGTCGGATATCTGCCCCCCTATAAAGCAGTATGAAACTTTGTCTTTTGTACAAGCGGAATAGGGCAAATTTGCATTTTGCAAGTTAATTGAAGAGGTTTCTTGAAATTTTTTTTAACCAAATACTTAAAGGCACTGTAAGAAACAGTTTGCATTTTGAGCCGAGTTAAACGCCATAATTTATCTGGGGGACAGGACCGATTTTAATAACTGAATACATACTAATTACCTTTGAAGAGAGCAGGCAACATTTTACCATAATATCATAATTAACCATCGAGATTAGTAATATAGAAGACGAGCAAAATAATCATTTTCTAAAGTTTGTTTATGCTTTCATGAAATTGCTAACTCATGAACTTTGTCGCTCTTTGTCTAAACTGCGGAAAAAAGAGCAATAACTGTATGAGCATATGATGAACATTGACGACTTTTGTTCTTTTGTCTTTGGTTACTGCACATGAGAAAAAGCATCTTGCAGAAGCATATACTTTACATGGAAACACCACCAGAGGGCTTGTTTGTGTCATCAGTTTTGACAGGAGGGCACCTCTCTGCCCCCTTAATTCTAGTAGGAGGGCTGTTCTCCGTCCTGTTAAAAATGTTCGAGGGGGCACTTCTCCGGGAGGGCACTTATTCGTGATCCGTTGACAACACTGGTGGCAGGGACCCTCTACTTTACCCTTTACTTTACCCTTTATCAACTCCAAAATATTCAACTGTCCCAAATTGAAAGAGTTTGCAGACTACATTTCAAAATTTGATGAAATTAAAAATAATCTTCTGATAGGGCAGAAAACATTGTTGGAAAAGGAAAAATTGCTTGTTAGGAGCAATTTCTCCAATCCCTACAAAGTTTTCCAGAGTTGTCTGCAACAAAGCGATTAAATGTTGTTATTGTTTGGTAATGGGCTAATAAACACTGTTTTTGCACTGTATTAGCACATAATACATGTAAATATGGAGGGCAGTGGTTCAGGGGTAGAGCGTCGGCCTCGGGACACGAGGGTTGTTGATTCAAATCCCATGAGTAGCAGTGTACGCCTTGAGACGTTCCATTAACCAACATTTGGTGCAAATACATGTTATGTATCCAGGAAGAACTTGTTTAACAATCGATGTAAAATCAATAAGTTTAAACTAAACATAATAGAAATATACATATACAAGTGTATCTGTAAATGCCGACTCACAATCTTGGCACAATGACTTACAGCAATGCATATAATATGCAAATACAACAACAATTGCTATGCACTTGGAGTCAAAATGACATCATTCTGTGCTAATTAACCCTTACAGTATTGAAACTGACTTCATACTTATGCAGACAAGTTGGATCTAGGCCAGTAGCCGAGTAAATTGGCAGCTACCCTGATTATCTTTCCTCATCAAAATTAAGCAGACATTTATGGTTTAGGAAAGCAGACATCACAAAAATCTATTTGAAGAAATAACACAGCATTCTAAAGGTTAAGATGATCTAAAACATCATATTAGTCTTACTACAATACTTTCGATGCTTAATTAGTCAATGTACTCCTTTTGAGGGTTTTAAGAGAGAATGCCAAACTCAAAAGGTCAACTAAGATTGCAAACAAATTATCTTATCATCATCATGAGATGATAGTACATTTTTATCTCGTTATCTCGAAGTTGCCGGGAACAAGAAAAAATATCGAGATAACCAGAGCTCGAGATATCCGATAAGGCGTTTTCACAAATGTTCAAATTATGGAGTTCCTAGCCCGTCCAATATCCCACAGAGAAGCGACATCCTATCAAAAATGATTGATGGAATGGAAAAACTCAACCTAGTAGAGTTTACAATGGTACCGACATTTCATGTACAGAGACAGCCGATTGTCACCGAATGCTATGATTTCTATAAATAGAACATGCAGAGTCAGAGTAAAATGACAAAAATGAGAGTTTGGGGGGATTGAGGTGCAATATATTGTGATTATCTTTAACCACGCTTGTTTTTGTTGCAAATCATAACTCCATTAATTAATAATCGTAGCGGTTGTGTTTCACAACCGGCGAGCTCCAATACCGTGTCCGAGAACAACAAGACAGTAACAACTTCTATTCAGCAGGCTGTGTAATAATTGCAGTTAAAGGTAAAGTGACATGCCCTTCTCAAGTGTGAATGGATAATGAGGCATATGCCGGTATTAACGCGATTAACATATCAATTATCTACCACACATTAGCGGGAGCTAAGAAAGAAATTCACACATTTTGCTGAGACGCGGGGAACAATTCACACTTCGAGATAAACCACCGTAATTACATGTGAAATCGGGACTCGGGACATATTTTTACCTTGAGATATCCGATTTATTGAGATAAGGGAAATCGAGATATGTAATGCTTTTTTATATAGATAAAGAAGGAAAAATCGAGATATCTGATGTCAAGATAACAAGTGCAGACTGTATATTTCATGCTGAATAAACATCTGATACATGAAATGATAGTAAATTTGATGCCTTATATCTGTCAGATACATGAAATGATAGTAAATTTAATGCAGTATATCTATCTGATGCATGAGGTGATAGCATATTTCATGCCGTATATCTGTCTGATACATGAAATGATAGTATATTTAATGCTGTATATCTATCCCATACATGAAATGATAGTATATTTCATGCATTATATCTGTCTGCTACATGAAATGATAGTAAATTTAATGCAGTTTATCTGTCTGATACATGAAATGGTAGAAAATTTAATGCTGTATATCTGTCCCATACGTGAAATGATAGTATATTTCATGCAGTATATCTGTCTGATACATGAAATGATAGTAAATTTAATGCTGTATATCTGTCCCATACATGAAATGATAGTATATTTCATGCAGTATATCTGTCTGAGACATGAAATGATAGTAAATTTCATGCTGTATATCTGTCTGATACATTTTTTTTTAATATATGGGTTTTACATCACATCAACATTATTTCAGTTATGTAGCGATGCCTGACTCTTAATGATGGAGGAAGACCCCATACTCAACTGCCCACAAGGGCTGGTCAAGGCGGGTAGAACCATCGGCATTCCGTAAGTCAGTCGGGAGACTGCCTCTCATGAAAATCCATATCCCTCTCAGGATTTGAACCCACGCGGAGAGGGGCCATGTGATTTCAAGTTCTGTACTCTAACCACTAGGCCACGGAGGCCCCTCTGTCTGATACATGAAATGATAGTAAATTAAATGCTGTATATCTGTCCCATACATGAAATGATAGTATATTTCATGCAGTATATCTGTCTGATACATGAAATGATAGTAAATTTAATGCTGTATATCTGTCCCATACATGAAATGATAGTATATTTCATGAAGTATATCTGTCTGAGACATGAAATGATAGTAAATTTCATGCTGTATATCTGTCTGATACATGAAATGATAGTATATTTGATGCCATGAATGTGGCCAATGCATGAAATGATAGTAAATTTCATGCCATTTATCTGTCCGATACATAAAATGATGGTATATTTGATGCCATATATCTGTCTGAGACATGAAATGATAGTAAATTTGATGCCATATAGCTGTCAGAAACATGAAATGATAGTATATTTGATGCCACATATCTGTCCGATACATGATTTGATAATATATTTCATGCCATATATCTGACATATACATGAAACGAAAGTATATTTGATGCCATATATCTGACATATACATGATATGATAGTATATTTGATGCCCTATATCTGTCTGATGCATGAATTGATAATATTTACATGGAATATATCTGACAGACACATGAAATGATAGTATATTTGATGCTGTATATCTGTCTGATGCATGAATTTATATCATATTTGATGCTGTATATCTGTCTTACCATGAAATGATAGTATATTTGATGCCGTATATCTTGTCATTACATAAAATAATATATTTGATGCTGTATATCTGTCCTATTCCAGACCTAATAAATATTTATAAGGTCTTTGCTTATACATACTCTAGTTCCCCTCATTTTACCGTGAAGGGTAAAACATAGTCGACTGGCTGTCTGGATATCTTTAACGGCAAGGTCAAACATAAGCTGGGCCACGTTTTTGTCAATGTTACAGTTGCCATTGGTAACAGTCAACTCTGCTAACTGTTTCACATCTCCAAGTACTTCACTTCCATGGTACAATCCAACCACCAACTTGACCTGTGTAAAAATCAAAATACAATAACTTATACAAAATACAAACAGACTCTGACTGAGCACTTTAACCCTTTCCCAAACAATAACAACATCTGTCTACTTTTTTGCAGACGACTTTAGAAAACATTGTGGGAAAAGGACAAATTGCTCGATACGAGCAATTTTTCCTTTTCCCACAATGTTTTCTGGCTAACAGAAGATTATTTTCCAATTTCATCACATTTTGAAAGGTCGTCTGTAAACTCTTCCAATTTGGGACAGTCGAAAATTTGTTGCTTGGGAAAAGGTTAGATCTTAGAATGTTGGGTAATTTTTACAAAATAGATTTTTGTGTCATCTGCTTCCAAAAACTATAAATATCTTTCTGATTTTTGAGGAAAGATACCCAGAGTAGCAAACAGGTTAGATCACAGGCCAGCCGCCAAGTTACTTGGCGGCTGGCCTGGATCTTACCTGTTTGCATAAGCATGAAGTTGGTTCCAGCACTTAAAGAGTTAATTGCCTTTGGTTCTTATAAAAGGAGGCGCATATGACACAATTTGTCTGATGTTTCATATTCTTTAATGATCTGGACACAGAATTGGGAAAACACTGTGAGAAAAGTAGACATTTCTCCATAAGAACAATTTTTCCTTTAATCACAATGTTTTCCTGATTTGTCTGAAACAAACTGGTCAAATGTAGTTATTGTTATAGTTATTGGTAATGGGTTAAATCAATTTTATATGAAAAGTTGAAAACTAACGAGCAATTTCTCCTTTTCCCACAATGTTTTCTGCCTTATCAGAAGATTATTTTTCAATTTCAATACATTTCGAAATGTCGTCTGCAGTCTGCAAACTCTTTAACTTTGGGACAGCCAAATATTTGGTGTTTGGAAAAGGGTTAAATAATCATAACTGACCTTATCAATGTTATCTTTTATGTCTGCAGAGGTAATTTCTATATTTTGTATGGACATGATTTCCAGTTTGAATCGATCTTCGATGTCCCATATACACACATCCCTGTGTCTTTGTGAGTTAATCCGGGGCCTGGGTGGCACAGGTAATGCCCGCTGATTGGGTAATATATCTAGGAAAAATAGATAATGATAAACTCGACACATTCCTTAACTGGAATCATATAACTATCCCATTGCCAAACAAAAATTACATTTGACCAGTTTGTTGCAGACCACTCTTGAAAACATTGTGGGAAAAGGAGAAATTGCTCTTAACGAGCAATTTCTCCTTTTTCCCACAATGTTTTCTGCTGTATCAGAAGATTATTTTCCAATTTCATAAAATTTTGAGATGTCGTCTGCAAACTCTTTCAATTTGGGACAGTCGAAAATTTGGTGTTTGGTAAAGGATTAACTGAACGCATTCCTTAAGTGGAATCATCTGACTGTCTAATTAACCCATTACCAAACAACAATGACATTTGAACAGTTTGTTGAAGACAACTCTGAAAAATATTGTTGGAAAAGGATTTAGTTATTCCAATTGTTTTATGGTATAAAAGGCTATGTGCATTGTATTTTCATGTTAAATATAAGATAAAATGGAGAGTATACACCCGCTGATACTTAAAAAGCGGATGTACGTTACATACAAACATGTTTGTATTAACCCAATACCAAACAATAACGACATTAAACCAGTTTGTTGTTGACGACTCTAGAAAACATTAGTGGAAAAAGAGAAATTTCTCGTAACATCGAATCTTTTCTTTTCTCACAATGTTTTTTGCCATATCGGAAGATTATTTTCCAATTTCTTAACATTTTGAGATGTCGTCTACAACCCCGTTCAATTTGGGACAGTCGAAAATTTTGCATCTGGTCAAGGGTTAATGCATTGTCCCTTTAACATTGTGCATGCTTATAATATGCATTAAAGTTCTAAAAATGTTTTTTTTTTAATACTCATAAAGAAGAAAACATAGCAATACATACCAAATGCCACTACATCTTTCTTATGGATGAGCCAGAATTCAGGTGTTTTCTCACATTGTAAACAGTCATATACATACTGGAAAAGTACAAGACATGAAACATGCACATAGTTTTCTAAAAGACAAAACTATATTCTTCAGCACTAAAAAACACTTGAAAACGGTTAGTAGAAAAGTGAATTGATTAGTCTAGTCATAAAACGAAGTCTGTGTTTTCCAGGTGTGAATAAATAGTCAGGCAATTTTTCATGGTTAGTTTTTGTAGTTATGCTTAAAAAAATATAGGCATATTCAAGCAACTTCACAATGATCTCCCTGATTGCTGGGTGATAAACCGGCTGTTAATATATCGCACGTAAAAGCAGCCATGGCACATTGGTTTATTCACTCACAGGTACCCATTTATACACCTGGGTGGAGAGGAGCAGCATTGAACGTATTCCTTGCTCAGGAAAATTCTGATGGTCCAACCGGGATTTGAACCTAGGACTCACCGATCCAAAAACCGACACCCTATTACTGGAACATGGTTCCCACAATTTATCACATTGCAAGTCATCTGCTTAGAGTTAAAAAAGGGCTTAGTGTTATCTAAACATGTATGGTTTCAAGCAGCTGACAGATTTAGAAAATGGTATGTCTCATTGTGGATTCAATTCTTTCATTTCTTTTGTATCAAAATAAAGAAACATACATAAAAAGATCTTATTACTGACAAAAAAACCTTAATATCATCTTTCTCTGCATAATTTTAGTCAAACCTTTGGTTATGAAAATCCAAAATGGGTAAGTTATCTATTTGCCAAAATGGTTGTTGCCTTAGATTTAGACGAGTTTCAAAGTCCCATATTGGTTGAGAAATGGTCAAAGAAACAATCTATTCACCCACCTTAAAAATACGAAGTATATTCACTCACCTTAAATTGACAAAGTGGTGTTTTTCCGTAGAGATAATCTTCTTTTCCGATGACCTTCAGAACATGATCATAAGATTTTCGCAGTGATTGGTTAAAGTGTTTACGAATTGCTGCATCTATCACAAACTCCGGGAAATCCTCACAATGATGTACCAATGTGTATCTTGCCTAATATAAAACAGAAGATCAATCATTTTAAGATAAGATGAACATAACAAATGCTAGGTAAAGCAGAGTACAGACGATTCCCAACTAGGACAATTCCCAACTAGGATTATTCCCCACAAGGATGATTCCCAACTAGGACAAATCCCAACTAAGACAATTCCCAACCAGGACAATTCCCAACTAGGACAATTACCTACAGGAAAATCACCCAATGGAAGATTACCCACTGGACAATTCCCCATATTTGTGAAAATAGGACAATTTTCCACTGGTAAAAAGAAATGGTCATAAAACTTTTTTCTTCTTCCAGAATTTGAATTAAAAAAGCAATAACTCTTATTTTCATTGTTTATGATTAAAGATAAAGTAATAAATAAATGATATCGCTAGACTTGGAGGAGATTCCTTTGACACATTGAGGGATAAAGGCTCTCTATGATTTTCTTCTTTTTCTAGAGATCTTTTATTAGAGATGAAATAACATGCATATTTATGATGGAATTGGTTAAATGTGATACATACCATAGTTCCCGTAGCATCCTTAACTTTGACTAAAACCTTTAAATGACCAGTTGGTGTCAACTGCTTAGCAACGTTTTCTGGAAGCGTGGAAGAGCAGCGCAGTTGTAAAGGGTGTCTCATTTCAAAGGATGTCTGCAAGTTCTAGAATATCAAACAAGATTTAATATTTCAAAAACAGTCTGCAAGTTCTAGAATATCAAACAAGATTTCTCACTCTTCGATGTGTTCCTGAAGACATTATCACTAACTATCTTCAAAATCCATTTAGAAATTTAACCCTTGACCAATTCACAGTAGCCTTATCTTTGACCAAGTAACTGAAGAGTTGGTATAGTTTGAGATGCCGATAGCACTTTTTGCTTTATGTGCATATGAAATAGTAGGTAGTGCGATATATATGTAGAAGGAAATTAAAGAAATTATGTTAATGAACACGAGGCCAGAAATCAGATGGACTCAAAAATATTTGTTCGTATTGTATTAAACCCTTAAAGTGCTGGAACCGACATCATCCTTATGCAAACAGGTTAGATGCCGGCCAGCCTCCAAGTAAATTGGTGACTGGCCTGTGATCTAACCTGTATGCTACACTGAGTGTCATTCCATATCAAAATTGAGTAGATAATTAGGGTTTTGGAAAACAGACGACACAATAATCTTTTTTTAGTAAATTACCCAGCATCCTAAGGGTCAATGCTATTTTCAACATTAACTCAGATAAACCATTGGGAAAACTGAAATTACTCAGATATGGTATCATAGTTGGAAACTCAAACTTTCATTTTTTTTTTTTTGGCACAACTGACACCTTAACCCATTAACAAACAAAAACAACATTTGACCAGTTTGTTGCAGATGACTCTGGAAAACATTGTGGGAAAAGGAGAAATTGCTCTTAACGAGCAATTTCTCCTTTTTCCACAATGTTTTCTGACCTATCAGAAGGTTTTCTTTCAATTTCATCACAATTTGAAATGTCGTCTGCAGACTCTTTCAATTTGGGCAAGTCGGAAATTTGGCTCCTTGTAAAAGGTTAAAGGTTTAGAAGCTATATAAAGGTGTCTAATTGTCTAATATCCTTTACAGGCGACTTACAGTTTGAACTGGAACTTTACTGAGGGCAAAGTGGGTCATCCTCTTTCTGAAGTCATCTACTTCCTGTCTGGAACCCGTTTCTCTTCGGTGCCCGGGAGTAGGCCCCTCGGAAACAATCCCCATGACAACTGAAAATTTGAATCCCAACAAAAATGATCAATGAAGAAGATGAAAACCACCATCCATGCAGCTCATTGTCTCAGACATGCAAGATGTCGAGAAGAGTATCTCAATTCAGACAACAAAATCAAATGCAAAAATAAACAATATCCAAAGTTGCAGCCAATTCTATTTAACCCTTATAGTGCTAAAACTGACTTCATGTTTATTCAAACAGGTTAGATCAAGGCAAGCCGCCAAGTGAATTGGTGGCTGGCTTGTAATCTAACCTGTTTGCTACTCTGGGTATCTTTCTTCGTCAAAATTAACCAGATATTTATGTTTTTGGAATGCAGTCGACAAAAAAATATATTTTAAGAAAATTACCCAGCATTCTAAGGGTTAATTAAAAGAATAATGTGAAGAAAAGTGCATACTAAGGCATATGAAAATGGTAAAATGGAAGATTAAAGTAAGGACTTACCATTGTCTCCCATTAAAACCATTGGTATGGGATTTCAACTTTTATTTTGTTGAAAGGTTACCAGGAAATTTGTTAACCAAACTTTGTTTACAGACCAACTAACACTTGCTCTTATCATACTCTTCATCCATGGATTTACACATTATATATACAGTGATGTCTCGTTAATCCGAACATGTCTGTTCCAAACAAAATGTCCAGATTACCGAATCATTCGGACTAATGACGCAGAGCATGTTCTGATACACATTAAGACATAAACGGTCTGTATGCACATGTATACTTATAACCCTTTAGCAAACGCCAAATTGTCGACCGTCCCAAATTGAAAGAGTTTGCAGACGACATTTCAAAACGTGATGAAATTCAAAAATAATCTTCAGATATGGCAGAAAACATTGTGGGAAAAGGAGAAATTGCTCGTCATGAGCAATTTCTCCTTTACCCACAATGTTTTCAAAAGTCGTCTGCAACAAACTGGTCAAATAATTCTGTTCCCTTACAATTTCGTTCAGATTGCGAGACATCCGGATAATTGGGGTCTGGATACACGAGGCTTCACTGTATTTCGGTTTACCACCATTTTATAAGTAATACAGATTAATTCAGACAATTTTAGAACTAGAAAAGTAATAAAATGTCCCAAGCATTTTCTCCTCAAATGCCCATATTTTTCACAAGTGTGTACATGTAAATGACACCATTCATCAATGTAGTTGTTAATTGAAGGGTTTAGAACAATATCAAGGAAGCTTCCTGGTTTGATGTGAAGGAGTTAAAAAGGTGAACATGAGTTTGCATAAGTACAAGTCATCTATGCTTTATAAAGTATTAACCTTTATACAAATGAATTCAAACATTTTTAACCCTTTCCCAAACAGTAACGACATATGACCACTTTGTTGAAGACCACTTTAGAAAACATTGTGAATAAAGGAGAAATTACTCATAACGAGCAATTTTTCCTTTTCCCACAATGTTTTCTGCCCTATCAGAAGATTGTTTTCCAATTTAATCACATCTTGAAAGGTCGTCTGCAAACTCTTTCAATTTGGGACAGTCGAATATTTTGCGTTTGGGTAAGGGTTAAAGTCACTTAGAAACCAAGATTTCAATGCTTATCTACTCCTCCAAAATGAGAAGTCGTTATGACAGAAGAGAACAGTTGTATGAGCATGGCATGTTTCAAAAATTGTTTTCCAAACGAACAGGTTTAAAATTTGTCTTACTTTTACTGCCCAAAAGCTCGTATATTTTTTTATCAATTGTTTGATCTTTTTCATCCTCCCTTTTCTCATTCAATCGCAGAAATTTTCCCATTGGACGGATTTCGCTGAGCCGTAATGTCTCATCATTGACTTCCTCCTTAAATAAATTAAAGAACAAATCATAAGCAGACCTTTCCTTTATTTAATCACATTTGCTGTTTCTCTTTGATATCATATGATTGTGCTGGTTTCAATTAGGGCAATAGCTAAATAGAGAAGAGATGATTGCTGTTGTGAATCGGAAATGTTATTGGGCAAGTTGTAGGAACAATTTCCGTTGACCCGAAGGCGAATCAGATAATAATCTAAAGCCAAAGATTCTTCTGCTACTATTATGGATTCAAATAAACAAGAAATGAAAATAAAACATGAAAAAGACGAAACAAAACAGAAAACCAATACTGACAGGTAAGCGAAGCGAACGAATGATCTAGTGACAGATATCAAAAGTTCTCCAGGTGACAGGATAAATACCATATATTGAAATGGCTTATGGCTAAGATGAGTTTTACATTCCTTTCAACAACATGTTAGTTATATCACAGAAGAAAGCCAATTAAATGAAATAACACTTGACATGATAAAACAAAACAAACTTTTCACAACAAATGCTGCTGTGTGCATACATTCAGCATTCCTTCATATTTGTTTTGTTTCTTTTTTATTTGGTTTTAACATGGTTTCAGTATTTAAGTTTAAAAGTCGTGTTTTCTTTTTCATAAGTGACAGTGTAAGACAACACACTTGACGACCCATACAGATTGTGTCAGGCTGGGCAGAACAGAGACCATCTGTCTTAATCCTTTACCAAACACCAAATTTTCGACTGTCCCAAATTGAAAGAGTTTGCAGACAACATTTCAAAATGTGTCGAAATTGAAAAACAATCTTCTGATAGGGCAGAAAACATTGTGGGAAAAGGAGAAATTGCCCAATAAGAGCAATTTCTACTTTACCCACAAAGTTTTCAGAGTAATCTGCAACAAACTGGTCAAATGTCGTTAATGTTTGGTAATGGGTTAAAGATCTAGAATAAAAAATCTACTACATTCACGATTCCAACCCATTTTTAGACGAGCATTATGATTTCAAGGTCAGTACTCTAACCACTCAGAGATTGTCTAACGTTGCTATGAATTAGGACCCATTACAAAATATCATACGTGGGAATGGAAAAATTGTACCTAGTTATAATTAAAAATCAACTTTACCTTTTCTCCATTTCTGTTTAGGTATTCGAACAGGTAATTATCTTTTCCCCTCAACCTCTCAAACAAAGGAAACGTCCTGGCCGATTCCCATAATGTCTGAAATAATAAAGACATTCAATTGACCATCACCTTGTATTATCTGGATATTCTGTCAGAAGCAACAAATCTTTAGCTTATAAAGTTTATCTTTATTCCAATAACTTAGTGTTAGACATTACATCCCCTCAGTTATGTAAACACTTTGTAAATAACTCAAAAATAATTCTGATAAAGGGAAAACCTATTTGAAATGATCAAATCAAAGTTGTCACAATGTTTTCTATTCAACAGCATGAAGTAAATACATGTACAGTGAACCCTCGTTTATCCGGACCCCGATTATCCGGATGTCTCGCAATCCGAATAAAATTGTAAGGGAACGGAATTATTGGACCAGTTTATTGCAGACGACTTTTGAAAACATTGTGGGTAAAGGAGAAATTGCTCGTGACGAGCAATTTCTCCTTTTCCCACAATGTTTTCTGCCATATCAGAAGATTATCTTTGAATGTTTTGATGTCTCTGCAATCTTTCGACGGTCGACAATTTGGCGTTTGCAAAGGGTTACAACTATACACCGCTCAATTTATAATGTGAATAAGAACATGCTTGCATTATTCCGGATTATTCGATAAACCGGACATTTTGTTGGGAACGGACGTGTCCGGATAAACGAGGGTTCACTGTAGTTATATTCACACTTAAACATTATCATCTGCAAATGCTTTTCACTTGGACCTATCCCTGAATCTCAAATGAATTAAAAATTGTTCAAAGAATTTTCATATTGCCTATGATGCAAGAGAAAAGCTTACACAAAGATGATTTCTGTGTGTGAAGAGAGGTTCTCCAAGAGGTTCTCCCCGTATCAAGGGTTTTTTCAAACGAGAGCTTTTGATAGGGTGTGGGGGTAGGGTGGGCTTTAAAAGACACTCATAAGAGCATTTAAAATTACATATTTTTCAAAAGATTCCAAAGTAACTTCTGCTGGTTTCAATACTTAGTAACTTAAGTGACATTCTCCCCCAAAGCTACTACAATCAAGGTTTCTTTTCAATAAACCCTTTACCAAACGCAAAACTTTCAAATGTCCCAAATTGAAAGAGTTTGCAGATGACATTTCAAAATGTGATGAAATTGAAAAATGATTTTCTGACAGGTTAGAAAACATTGTGGGTACAGGAGAAATTACTCATTTAGAGCCATTTCTCCTTTTTCCACAATGTTTTCCAAAGTCGTCTGCAACAAATTGGCCAAGTGTCTTTATTGTTTGGAAATAGGTTAAGGCTTTAGTGCTTTTTCATGTTATAAAACAGCATTCTTTAGCGGGTACACCCATAGGGTAAAACAATGTTTTCTGCCCTATCAAAGGAATATTTCCTAATTTCATCACATTTTGAAATGTCATCCGCAAACTCTTTCAATTTGGGACAGTCAAAAATTTGGCAATTGGTAAAGGGTTAAGGGTTAACTCAGTCCAATGGTTTACCTGTTTGAGCATGTCGAGGGGTTTATGGAAGTCCACATTGAGCTGTATGTACAGGCCATTGGGCAGGAGGAAGTCTATGATCACAAGACCCTCCGTGCTTACCTGTAATACAATTATCAATCTTTTAATACAGATATATAAAAATTAAATTAAAATTATCAATCTTTTAATACAGATATATAAAAATTAAAATAAATAAAATTAAAAAGTACCTCCCAACTTCTATCACTATGCCAGGTGCCAAGCAGATATTAGTTGGTAACCATTCAATTTATTTTTAAACAAGTCATTCGAGAAACATTCTCCAGACAACTGCCTCCCGTGGGGCTGGAACCTTTGACCTCCCCGTCCAGTGGCAGGCGCTTTAACCACTAGTTCACGATGATGGATAATACAATTTTCAATTAATCTTTTAATACAAGATATAGAAAATATAAAAGAAAGACTGAAACAACAATAATAGTTAAACATATGTGTGTAACATTGTTTGTAACACTCCAAATTTCTTAAGAGAAAGTAAGGCTATTTGGTTGGAGGCTTTATGCTGTTTATAACAGTAATTTAATTGACCTTACGACAGACTTTGATTGACAGCTGGAACTGACCAATCAGCAAACACTTCGGTTGCTATCCGCCATTTTCTCCGACACGCTGTGCGACTCCGTCAACACATAGCACTATTGTGCTGTGATTTTTATTCGCCAATACTGCTTAAGATATTGTTTAAGTACTTATTATAGAGAAATTATGTATAAGGAGAGACTTGTGGGTGAAGAAGAGTTTATCCCGTTTCCAAAATCTGTCACATATATTGTGAAATGACTGAGAAATACACACAATTAGTAAATATATGCAAACATTTAATTTATAAAACGATGTAAAGAATAGAAGTATGAACTATTATTTTCTTTCTTTTTTTCTTTTATCTTCGTTTGAAAATGAAAAATTGTTTTTTTTGAAAAACGGAATTGACACATAATGACGAATGTTATTAGTTGCATTTGATAATGAATCAAATGTTAACTAATAATACAGTATTGATCGATAATGTTGTGAGAGGATATGGTTTCCAGTTGGACATATACAAATTCTTCAAATTGGATTTTAATTAATTGATTTTGTTTTTAAATGGACCCTAAGAGCACCTTAAACAATCAATTAACTTTCTTACTATAGCCCATCAATCCAACCTGTAATGATCGATGTATCGTATCCAAATTTAAAAGCTATTAAAAACAAAACAAATCCATAGCTCCTTGTTGCAACTTTATCCGAATACCTTAAATAATCTAATGCTGTTGTAATATGTTGTAAAACACACTCATGGTAGCCAGAGGTTGATTACAAAGACCGCCGATCGGCTAAACAATAAAGGGTTTGTGACTTGACCATAAAGTGCAATTGTGGCAGATTGATGTTAATGAGCGTCGAAACACTTAATCCTTTTTAACAATCAAGGTTTGTTAACCCTTTACCAAACAATAACTACATTTGACTACTTTGTTACAGACAACTAGGGAAAATATTGTGGGAAAAGGATAAATTGCTCTTAACGAGCAAGTTATCCTTTTCCAACAATATGGTCTGCCATATCAGAAAAGTATTAATTCATCATCTTCATTTAAATGACGTCTGCAAACTCTTTAAATTTTAAACAATTGAAAATATTTCGTTTGGTAAAATGACCGTTAGTTCGTAATCACGTAGCAAAACTGACAATCATCCATTGAGTAGCATACAAAAGATTATGTTCGAAAGTCTTGATTATTAACTTAATTGACAACAAAATAGTGATTGTTCCTATCAGCAATAGTTTAACACCATAATCTCAACATGACCTACACTATTATACCTTTTTGAACATGACAAAATTGGTAGGTCTGCGTTTTGAATCATTCAGGATATAAGCCGATTTAGTCAAATAAAAATCTAAACCGTTTAAGAATCAAAATGATATAATCTTGTTCGTAACCTGCAAATTCTGCAAATCAACTGTTTTGAAGTAGTATGAAATACGGTCATTTTGAAGGTCTGGTCGAACCAATGCCGAACGGACCAATGTCGTTCAGATCCGAGTCTGATCGGACTTTGGACGGATCGTGTTTGGTGCCGATTGACCTCCACACTGCTGGGGTAAATCAATCCCCCAACGCCATAGAGATATATAAAAGAGCTGTTATACATGTCTCTAATAACGCTCAAAATATACCATCTTGTCTACAAATTGTCATGCTATGAACATATTATCCAGCAATAAAGGCAGGTGAGAGTAAGTTTTGTAAGAATATTTCCGATTTCAAATAAGAATATCCGAAATCATCGGCAATGTCAAACAAGGATCCTAATTTGTGCATTGACGCTATTTCACTCAGAATGTCGGAGAAAATTAGAGTGACCTCCTCTATTTACGGTCGGCGTGGTTAACTGGTCTGTGTCGTAAGGTCAATTGTAAAGGAACGAATATGCACCTGAGGCAGCACTATATTGTTTGGCAAAAAGACCTTTTATGCATAAAATGAAAAAGAAATTTTTTTGATTACCACCAATTGATAATTTCTGGTCATAATCCGGTGACGATTATTTAAAGATCAGTTTCGAAGAATGAGATTGAGGGCAGACTGATAGACTGATGATGGACTTGAGATGAATCCTGAAACCTTACAAAATACATGCTGCGCTCATTCGAGCTATAAAAGATAAACCATTGTGAGAAAACAAAACAAAACATGATGAACAATTTCTTTTTTTTTCGCAATGATTTCTATGAAATACAACAAAGAAAATGATATCTTTTCTCAAACTTTTTTTAGTTAGAACAATTGTCAAATTTTGCTATATTTACTTTGAATGTTTGTATCATAAATTTCTGTATGAGGGAAGGGGTTATGATGAATGTTAATTGTACATGTATTATGAACTAGATACATGTGAACTATTATTATCCACTTATCTTAAGGACAATAGAACCCTTTGCTCCGAAATGATCATAAATTGTTAATTAATGAAACATTGTTGGTGATATCATCTCAGCATTTGACCCTTTTCACTTATCTGAATATCAAGGGTTTAACACAAACGTGAAACACTTGCTATAGTATTGCGCTGAACCATCGATATTCACAAACGTGAAACACTTGCTATAGTATTGCGCTGAACCATCGATATTCACAAACGTGAAACACTTGCTATAGTATTGCGCTGAACCCTCAATATTCACAAACGTGAAACACTTGCTATAGTATTGCGCTGAACCATCGATATTCACAAACGTGAAACACTTGCTATAGTATTGCACTGAACAATCGATATTCACAAACGTGAAACACTTGCTATAGTATTGCGCTGAACCATCGATATTCACAAACGTGAAACACTTGCTATAGTATTGCGCTGAACCATCGATATTCACAAAGTTGAAACACTTGCTATAGTATTGCGCTGAACCATCTATATTCACAAACGTGAAACACTTGCTATAGTATTGCGCTGAACCATCGATATTCACAAACGTGAAACACTTGCTATAGTATTGCGCTGAACCATCGATATTCACAAACGTGAAACACTTGCTATAGTATTGCGCTGAACCCTCAATATTCACAAACGTGAAACACTTGCTATAGTATTGCGCTGAACCATCGATATTCACAAACGTGAAACACTTGCTGTAGTATTGCGCTGAACCATCGATATTCACAAACGTGAAACACTTGCTATAGTATTGCGCTGAACCATCGATATTCACAAACGTGAAACACTTGCTATAGTATTGCGCTGAACCATCGATATTCACAAAGTTGAAACACTTGCTATAGTATTGCGCTGAACCATCTATGCACTATAGTATTGCGCTGAACCCTCAATATTCACAAACGTGAAACACTTGCTATAGTATTGCGCTGAACCATCGATATTCACAAACGTGAAACACTTGCTGTAGTATTGCGCTGAACCATCGATATTCACAAACGTGAAACACTTGCTATAGTATTGCGCTGAACCATCGATATTCACAAACGTGAAACACTTGCTATAGTATTGCGCTGAACCATCGATATTCACAAAGTTGAAACACTTGCTATAGTATTGCGCTGAACCATCTATATTCACAAACGTGAAACACTTGCTATAGTATTGCGCTGAACCATCGATATTCACAAACGTGAAACACTTGCTATAGTATTGCGCTGAACCATCGATATTCACAAACGTGAAACACTTGCTATAGTATTGCCCTGAACCCTCAATATATTCTAAATTTGAAGCACCTGAATACCTCAAAGACACAAGTCACGGGTCCAATGCAAGACCATTGTAAGTGGTTTATGTTTGTGATGCACTTATGATAGTCTTGAAATGAACCCACAAACTTCTCCTTTACAAAGAAGTTGTTTGTTTTTTTTGTATCTAATGATTGCGTTCTTTTGCTGTTATTCATATGAACCACAGAATCCTTTTCTTAACCCCTACAATGCTGGAACCGACTTCATGCTTTAATATGCAAACAGGTTAAATATCCAGGCCAGCTGCCATGTAAATTTGCGGCAGGCCTGTGATCTAACCTGTTTGCTACTCGGAGTATCTTTCCTAAACAAAATTAAGCAGATATTCAAGGTTTTGGAAAGCAGACGACACAAAAATCCTTTTTTAGAAAATTACCAAGCATTATTACCATTCATAAGCCTGGGTCTAACCTGTTGGCATAAGCAAGAAGTTTGTTAAAGCACTAAAAGGGTTAAAGCACTAAAAGGGTTAAAGAAGCAAGTTCAAGGATGAGAAATCTTGAAAGTCGAAATAAAACATTGTTAAAACCATAAAGCTTTTGTATTGTTGATTGATATACAATTAATAGACTAACTTATTCAGAAGCATCAATTCCTCTCAGTATGTACAGTTATACATGTATTTGCTTTTTTTATCAAAATATGTTAATTTACAGAATAAACACTTTAAAAATTTCAAAACAAATCTCATTTTGCTTCTTATGACTATTATTCAGTGTGTAACATAGTCATATAACAGTACAGCTGTTGTGCAGTATTAAAAATATTAATCATTAACTTCAAAATTTTGGCACATCTGAGAACAAGCAACTTTAAGCCTTAAGTGTAACTCATAAGCATTATCTTGTTGAAAAATTCATACAAATACTTTTACTTGTATGTAGAGAAATTATAATGAATAACCTATATTTTGTCTCATGAGTTCCTTACCAATAAGAACATCTATACTTTATAGTTCACACCTCAAATAATTTGATGAATTGGTGCAAGACTATAGAAAGTGCTTTATATTTGTGGAGTTTGTGGAGGACTTACTTTAGTCTTTCATAATACCCTAAAATTGTTGTTTGCTGTTGCTTTTGATTCTGTTTAGTTACATAACAACATGTAATCCCTGTATATTTTCTGTCCCTTATCAATTTAGAATCAAACTTAAAATTATGCACAAACAGAAAGCATACTTAGATCAAGAATTATTTGATAGAAATTTAGTCATATAAAGCCTTTTGTTATGTGCAAAAAGTGAATGTTTTAATAGTTTTTGTTTCTTTTGTATCTTAGAGAAATATGATACCAGGTATACATATCAAAATCAGCAGGCTTGTTACATACAACATAGTCTAAGCTGTTTTACAGCAGATGATATTATAGTCAATCATTTCATAACAGACAACAATCAACTAAAGCAGTTTGAAACAGAGGAACCACAATTCTTTGTCTTTTTCTTACATTTTTAAGAATCTTAAAGCATCAGAAATGGTTTAACCGTTTCCCAAACAACAAATTTTCGACTGTCCACATTTGAAAGAGTTTGCAGACAACATTTCAAAATGTGAAGAAATTGAAAAATATGCTTCAGAGAGAGCAGAAAATCTTGTGGGAAAAGGAGAAATTGCTTGTTACGAGCAATTTCTTGTTTTCCCACAATATTTTCTAAATTCATCTGCAGCAAAGTAGTCAAATGTCGTTATTGTTTGAAACAGGGTTAACCATTTCTGTCTGCTGCATTGTTAAACACATTACACAATAATACCTCATTTTGCTCGCGGAAGAAGTTTTTTCGTTGATACTCTAAGTAATTCTGATAACCTACTCATTTAGTTGAAATGGATAAGTTGTCTACAGACCTGTTCTGATATGTCTGGAACACAAACAACAGTTTCCTTTTTCATCTTTCATTGGCTGTCTCTTGTTGTTAGGGGCAACCAACCGAATCAACTATCTTCTGTTGTTAGAGGCAACCAATCAATCAACATCATCATTCATGCCTGACACTGTTTCACCCTGAGCTGGCTAATTGTCCTACAAAAAATTGATTCTGTTGTAAATTATAATAACAAACCATACAATGTATTCATCACTTCACAAACTCCTCACAGTAATCTCCCATTGCTACCCTGCATCGATCACTGCCACCACAAGATTTTTCATCCAGATTTGGATGAAATTCAAATGATGCTGTTTTGTTAAGAGATTACCGGATATTTTAGTTAATTTAGTAACAATATCTTGTTGTATTGATTTCTGACCAGTTAAGTTGAAAAAAAATGGTTTTGTTTATAAATAAAGCACAAATGGATTACAATTTTTCAGTTTCGCCGCCATCTTTTAACGCCATTTTCGTTATTAAGTAGGTGGTCATGTGACATTTGTGATGGCAGTGATCAACCCCATAAAGGGAGATCACTGTGAGGAGTTTGATCACTTCAATGTAATATCTTATAAGTAAAATGATTAATCATTTGAATTCAAAACCATTACCAGCTTGACGCTTATCTAAACTTATTCATTTTACATCAATTGTAACTGAAGCATAAAGCCTATTGAATTTACTCTCGATGACTGCTTCCTGGATACTACACCAGTACTTGGGCCAATATGTTGGTTAGTCCTAGCAGCTTTCACCTCGCCTTTCAGGGATTTGAACCAGGGACCCTAGGTACAAGAGGCTGACACTTTACCAATGTACCACTGTTGCCCTCTATTCTTATTTCACAGGTCGATGTTTGTATGCAGGAGATAAGGGTAAGAAATAGTGTATGCTCTAAGTGTGTTTGGATTGAAGTGTCCATCAACACGCAAAATTATACATGTCACGAGGTATATGACTGAAGCATATCATTTTAACGCATCAGTCACTGTGGTAGCTTCTAGGAAGTTCAAATACTCACTGGCTGGCAATGTTTCAGGGGTTTAATGGAAGACTATAGCAAACCCATCACAAACATGAAGTATTTACTATAGTTTTACATTAAACTATTCATAATTGGTTTGTTGTCTTATATGGAAATGAGGGTGTCTCCTTTACCAAGCCCAAGTTTTGGGAGTTTTCTGCAAGACTATTGTTAGTCCTTTACAAACATGAAGTACATAATTATGTATTTGTTATGTAGTCTTGAATTGAAGCATCAGACAACTATACTATAGTAAGTTTTTGACAAACATGAAACACTTAAGTTATCATAGTTTCGTATTGAACTACAGGTAAACTTTCTTGTAAGGGAAATGTGGGTGTCTCCTTTACCAAGCCATGTTATGGGAGTTTTATGCAAGACTAAAGTAGGTCCTTTACAAACATAAAGTACGTAACATAATTATAGTCTTGCATTGAACCATCAGTTTAACTGTCTGGTAAGAGAAAAGTTGGAGTCAATTTTACCCAGCCATTTTTGCTTTCTTTTATGCCAAACTATAGTAAGTCTACCAGTTACAAATGTGAAGTAAATACTTTAGTATCTGATCGAACCATCAGTTAAATGTCAATTTTATCTAGCCATTTTTGGAGAGTTTTATGCAAGACCAAAGTAAGTCCTTTACAAACATGAAGTACTAACTATAGTCTTGCATTGAACCATCATTTAACTTTCTGGTAAGGGAAATTAAATTAATGTTGTTGTAAACTTTACCCAGCAATGTTTTGAGGGTTCAATGCAAGACTATAGTAAGTCCCTAACAAATATGGAATACTTGCTCCAACACAGACAATTCGAGAAACAAGTCAGACAATAAAGCAATATTGCTCTAGATTCAGGCCGCAGACAGATATGCGTTAAAGCAACCAGCCAGCGACAAATCTCTATCCAAACTCCCCAAATAAAGTCTAGAAAAATACATGAGAGTGAATCACAAGTGAGCTATTAACCCTTTCCCAAAAAACAAACTTTTTACTGTCCCAAATTGAAAGAGTTTGCAGATGACATTTCAAAATGTGATAAAATCGGAAAATAATCTTCTGATAGGGCAGATAACATTGTGGGAAAAGGAGAAATGGCTCGTATAGAGCAATTTCTCCTTTTCCCAAAATGTTTCAGAGTCGTCTGCAACAAACTCGTCAAATGTCGTTATTGTTTGGGAAAGGGTTAATACCAAGAGACTATGTCATACTAAGAGACAATTGTGGCAAATAGTCTGTGAATCGAGGATCAAGGATATGTGAGAAATTGTCACATTACAGCTTCACAAAGAGAATGTTCTTTCCCATACACCATAATCATTGTCAGGTTATGATTTCAATTTTGAACAATTCCCCCATTATTCTTTAATATCATTAACCTTTTACCAAGCAATTAGTGGATTTTACCAGTCTTCTCTGCAAACCATTCAAACGCAGGTAAAAGAGATTTTGTTAGACCCCTAGTGTAACTGCAGCTGCTACAGAATCCTTAGAATACTGGGTAATTTCCTAAAAAATAGATTCTTGTGTCCTCTGCTTTCCAAAGCATTAGATATCTGCTTAATTTTGATGAGGTAAGATACTCAAAGTAGCAAACACTGGTTAGACCGCAGGCCATTCGCTAATTTACTTGGCAATATAGAGCTATGAAAACAATATTTACAAGCACACATGCATTTGTTTGTCAGAGTTTTGTACACCATTTCATCAGGTAAACTGTTATGAATATTCACATGGAGGCGTATTGGCGATTGGTCAATTCTTATAAAGAATACTGGCCTGATTGATATCTATGGTGTTGGGGTAAAAAGGCCCATTTTCTAACATGGCTGCCCTACTATAGGTCTGAATGATAACCAAGCAGGAAGCACAGTACAGGAAATGGGTACTGAAACATACTTGTGTCCATTTACTAAGTATTTACAAAATATTTTCCTGTTTCTTTCCTAACTATCCTCTTTTCTTGGATTCGGATCATCTTGTTAAGTGGTCTACGTCATCAGTAATGGCAGACCTCTATACTTTGACGCTTCACAGTATGTTATGGCTTTTCGTGTAAATGTACCGATGCACCTCATCACAACTATTGAAACATTCCTAAAGAAATATCTTTTTAAGTATAACCGCAGGACAATTGATTGTGACGTGTTGTAACTACAAAACAGGTCAATTTAACATTTGAATCAACACCCAGCTAGCATATAGATAAATGTACAAGAGTTTTTCATAGAAGAACATGCAATATCTGTTCAAACCCGCACCTGTTGAAAACAATGCAATCTGAGCGCAAGCTTGAGCTGTGAGATCACAACAACAAAAACAACATCAATGTCTCTATTTACACATTGATATTCCCACAATCCTTTAACCCTTTCCCAAAAAACAAATTTTCGACTGTCCCAAATTGAAATAGTTTGCAGACGTCATTTCAAAATGTGATGAAATTGAACAATCTTTTACAGAAAGAGCAAAAAACCTTGTGGGAAAAGGAAAAATTGCTCATTACAAGCTATATCTCCTTTTCCCGCAATGTTTTCTAAAGGCGTCTGCAACAAAGTCGTCAAGTGTAGTTATTGTTTGGGAAAGGGTTAAGCGAAAGTACACAGGTTAGTGCAAACGCGCACCTGTCAAACACAATGGGATTTGGATTTTACTTCATTTTCTATTCTTGTTTCATTTACATTGCATCATCAAACATATTCATTGCCAGGATAGTATAAGAATTATCCCCTACAGCCAACACCCATTAAATTTGGAAGTTAAAGCCATTTTCAACAGTATTTCAGTTATCTTGTGACAATAAGTGTTTCCCATTTTATTCCCTTACTACATATATATATATATTTGTTCAAACTCACTGACATCTCTCTCACAATAAAACTATTATTCATGTTGCAATGACTTCATTTAACCCTTAATGTACTGGAATGGAATTCATGCTTATGCAAACAGGTTAGATCCAGGCTAGCCACCAATTAACTTGGCAGATGGTCTGTGATCTTACCTGTTTGCTACTCTGATTATCATTCCTCATCAAAATAAAATTTGATAACATATTTTCTGCGTCTACGTTCTGTTGTACTAAGCGATTTAAGAAAACTATTTGCAAAAATTCGAGTACAATATTGTAATGTGACACATCATTGGATGGAGAGACGCTTCCAATGATGTGTTTATTTTGTAATATTGAATATCTCAATATTAAAAAAAGAGGTTTCAATGTATTGAACTTACACAAATTCTTAGCATTAAATGTTAGTAAAACACTACCCTGGTCCCTTGAAGTGCAGTGACACCAGGCCACATACAAGGTACACAGACTGTGACTATGTTCCTGTCAGAGAGAATAAATATGGCGGGAAATGAGCTGTCATGTTCTTAACCCATTACCAAACAAAAACGACATTTTACCAGTTTGTTGCAGACGACTCTGGAAAACATTGTGGGAAAAAAAAGTTACTCTAACGAGCACATTTTTCGTTTTCCCACAATGTTTTCAACCCTATCAATTGATTATTTTCAATTTCATCACATTTTGAAATGTCATCTGCAAATTCTTTCAATTTAGGCAGGGATAATTTTTGCATCTTTTACTAATCAAAATCTCAAAATACCCATTGTTTCATTTCCTATGCATCCCTCAGGACCCATTGAATGAAAGAAAACAAACTTGTGTCAATGGCTGGGATCACTTGTAAAGCTTTCACTTTCATGCTTTTAATCACCTACCTATTTGGAGAGGTTCTTTTTATGAGACAAAAAATGTAAAACAAGTGTCTTTTACCAAGACTTAGTGGTCAGATAAGTTTGAATCATTGTTCAAATGAAGTTTGAAAAAAAGGACCCATTGTTTTCCAAAAATACTCATTGTTAAAATCAGATGCATCCCCAAAACCAATTTGTTCTAACTTTAATAAATATCCCTGTTTAGGACAGTTGAAAATTTGGCAATTGGTAAAGGGTTAAAACCCTTCCCGCTTTTTTCTGTATTTTAGGATGTTTGTGCTAAAATGTAATGAATGAATACCTTATAAAGGAGTTGATTCACACAATAGCCAATTTGCAACTCAAATTGAAATGTCATTGAAACAATTCACAAAAATGATATAATATCTAACGGAAAATAGCTACACAACTCAAAATTGGTTCAGAATGCCTCAATATAACACCTAACTATATATCATCCCTTACAAACTAAATACCGTAACTCCTTCATTTTCTTAAAAGAGTTGGGATATTTTTGTTGACAGTGATGATATACAAAGACGGCATGTTATGGATTTAAAAACCATTCTAACATGGTTGTAATCAGGGTCTATATATTTAAAAACGAACAAATTTTAATGCTAATGGCAGCTATTCTCTAGTATGTCTCATACAACAGTGCGTCTGCTTTAAAGTTTAAAAGAAATAAAATTTGCATGATGAAGCATGCACCTTTAAGCATAGAACGAGAGGATTTACCATCAAGCTGTTGCTTAAATAGATAAAGTGTTGTGCTAATTGTTTACATTATCTGTCATTCTGACTGTCAAATTGAAGACACAAACATAATTTATCGTTATTTATAACCGACTTCTAGAACTCAAAATAATCCTTATGCATTATTGTGAAAAAAGATCGTCATACTTTTATGGTATTCTACCTTTGTCCTATTGATTAATCTAATCTTACTTCTCACACTTTGAAACTACATTTTTGTATAATCATACATTTCCCTTTACCCCACTCTCTCTCTCAGCAGTAATAAGAGTATATTGGTGTTTTCATTCTTTGTTTTCCAATACAATGACAATCAGGAAGACACAAGATCAAAGTGTAAGCCACCTGGATACAGCAAATTACTTTTAAATTTTGGGAATGGCTCCGCTACTGGCACTTGAATGGACAAATTGGGAAAAATCACGGTATTTTTTTCTAAAATGGGAATGTTTTCAGGAATAAGTAAGTTCAAACATAGGTTTTAATGGGAAATAAATCAGTTAATTTGATTGGGAATGGGTCTGTACTACAGTACCAAACATATAAGAAAGAAAATTATTTGGCATAGCTCAGTGCTCAAAGCATTTTGAACTGCAAGCTTAGGCCCCAGGTTAACATTCCTGTCTGGACTTCGTCACGCATCTCAAGGCATCTTTGAAAGCCTTTTCAATCTCAGACATTTACTTTATAGATTAGTTCTTGAATTCCCTAGATCTTGCAGTGAGATTTTTCTTGAAATGCATATCTAAAGTCAGAGTTCTTGCAAAAATTGGAAATCTTCCAAGTCTTTTCAAGAACAATCCCACTCTTAGATCTGAGGAACTTAAGCAGTGGAATTATATTCATATTAAGTAAGATTGTATGATACATTAATGATTATAAGCTTCCAAACTGTGCGATATCTTTTGAATGAAGATAAAGGAAATGTCCCTTTGTCTTGATATGTATCTCACATGCATAATGCTATATGTCTGGGAGATAGGCCCCTCCAACACACATGTATACACACATGCATAAACAAAAATTCTATTAAAGAATTGTTTAAAAGACATGCACCCCCTTTGAATTCAACATTATATGTAATTAGAGTATAAAAAACCTTATTATACCCAGGCGCGTAGCCAGGCATACGCCAATACGCCATGGCGTATACTTGGCTAGAGAAAATGAAAAAATAAAGTGGCCGAAAAATGCAATAAAAATTGAAACCTAAGGGGATAGGGTTTCCAAACAGTGAAAAAAGCTAAACATTGTTACCAAAAGTCCATGTATCTCTAGTTTAGACAAGCAGATGCGTGCATGATAAATGCGAGCTTCGAATTCTAACGCCGTAAAACTTTTGATGGTAAGTGTAGCTTACACTAGATAGTTCTATAGCCAGTTAGCTCTACATTGCGGCGATCTAAACTTATTAATAGTTTTCGTAAGTTTACATTGTTGACCCGCAGAATTTAAAATGACGGAATAGGACATGAGCGATGTTCCACCATATCCAGATATTTCTGAAGATATCGGTGCCACGGCAAATTTACTTCACAACAATCACAAAGTTGCTCTTTAAAGAACAAAATAAAACTATGTCCAGTCATACAAGCTTTCCCACATGTTAGTAAACATAAAATGTTGATGAACAATGAACATGTTGACAAGGAACGCAAATAATTGTCATTAAATTTGAAGTCTATTCAACTTGACAAACTGTTTGGCAATATGCATGGTTTGTTACTTCAAAGAAGCATTTTGTTTTGTCCAATTCCTGTCTAAGTTACTTTTTGCAACACTTTATCACAAATCAATAAAGGTACATGTATTGGTCCTTTTGTACAAAAGTGTATACGTGTTTAATCTGCCACTTGTTTATTATCTTCAAACTATACTGTATACATGCCAAACGTACTAGGCCTGTCGTTAGAAGCACAACTGGAAATTGGTGTAATTAGCCAGTAGATCTAACTAACTTAGTTGGACCATCTACGCTTGATCCAAACAATTAACGTTACACATTTTGCGTGACCCTTGTTTATGATAAAGAAATGTGAAAACTGTATATAATTTCATAGTTAATTTATCAATACATCTAGACGGAATAGAAATTTGAATAGTCGAAATATTTTCTTGATATTACATTATTTCTTGAAATAAAACTTGATATTAGTGAGATCTAATTGAATGGGGGAAAAAGAAGAAAATAAAAACCCTCAAGGGAATAGTATTAGTCATGTATGCTGATTCGAAAATAATGTTGTTTACCCGCATCCTCTTAAATTATGTTTTAACTGTCAGTACAACACAATATTTTGCGGGATGTTTGTGAGATATTATTTAATAATATTTCTGGGAGCCTAGCAATGTTAAACTCGAGGTGTTGAGACTGCATTACTATGTGTTTCAGCTAATTTCAAAGTACAGAAAAAAACATTTAATCCAATGACTTAGATATCTACATGCAGTATGCTGCTTTAAGTGGTTGAGATACCGATGGTATTTACAATGTAGGCATATGGGGGTCTTTTCATTAATGGTTTGAATCTGCCTTTTGATGCTCCCGACAATGTCCATGTTAAATCCTACCTCAGGAGCACCATGACAATCAGCCGACTCTCTGGCCTTGGACTTCGTAACATATACAAAGAAAAAATGAAATCCAAGCAGAAAGGGTCATCAACATCTTCGCCAGACGACGAGAGCGACGGCTAGCTCTTGTTTTTCGATATTAATCAGTTATGCGATGAATATATTTTCTATCTATTGTTTGTGCTTAAAGTGATTTTATGCCAACCATACGACAATCTACATGTTTACCAGTGAATATCATTATTGGCCTATTTTTATTGTGGTCGGTAGCTGTGTTATTATGATTGTTGTAGATGCATTACAAGTTACAGATTTGGTGACTGTTTTTGATGAAATATTTATGTTGAAACGCCAGTGAAAATTCACCAGATGCAATAAAATGACATCTAAGTTTCAGAAATCTCCATGGGGGAGGCCCCCAGACCCCCACCAGCGGGAGGGGGTACCCCTCCCACACCCTCCCCAACACGCCTCATGTCATGCCTTTCGGGATCACTTGGCGTATGGTTCATTTTGCTTTAGCTACGCGCCTGATACCAGAGACTTTAACCCTTATAGTGCTGGAACTGACTTCATACTTATGCAAACAGGTTAAATAGATCCAGGCAAGCCCCCATGTTACTTGGCAGCTGGCCTGTAAATATTGATATAACCTGTTTGCAACTCTGAGTATTCACATATTTACTAGACTCTAGTAGGAAAATATCCCTTGGACAGGGACATGTAGAAATTAACTTTGTCTCTGATAATGATTGAAATTTCTGATGATCACTTATGTGATGTAAGCCTCTTATTTTATATCTTAGTATTCTCTGTCTTTGACAAACCAACCCTTCGATCTTCATTTTAAAATGTAACCATTAGTTGTTTCACAGGCGTTTAACTTAATTCAGCATAACAACATATGTGTTAATTCAAAACTCTTAAAATACGGGTCATCAAAAGCAAACTAGAGTGTCGCCAAAGTTACCTCAAGTATCGTCTGCTAAAAGTTATTGAAAGTCGTCTGCCGAATACGCTTTCAATTTCATTTGACATTTATCATCACTAGTTTCTAACTACTCCATTTCTTTCTGGTTTTGCCCTTTCAAGATGTTACTGTTAAAGCTACTTACATTCTCAGCAAACATTTTTGTCAAGTTTATTTAATCCGGAAGATCTGAGGCAGACACTGAATCACTAGTCTGTCGATAGGGAAACAACCGAAAATTAAAATGTCATCGGTTTTCACGACACTCACAAATTCACAATACCCTCTCTTGACAGCGTAAGCAAGACGTTTCCTTGAATGACAACTTAACAATGTTCGATGGACAAACAGGAAAGTCTTTGTTGTTATGTGCAAATCTGTTAATACACGCATCCGTAGATTTAAACAGATATAATGTTGTAAAGCTTGTCTAAACAGTTGTTGAACTTTGACTCCTACTTCCTGGTTCTATTTATAGACAACAGGACCTTATTTGCATGGACCAAAACGCATTCATGTACATTATCCGCCGCATTTTGGAATGAAGAACTTAGAAACCTTCTATTACACAAGCCCAAAATCAAATTCAAACTTTGTCGTGTGTTTTTATCTGATCGTCTGCTTAATCATGCATTGATTGTATCCGGGATAGGATAAAAAGGCCTGGGTTCAAATCAATCAATATTGCAGACGAAAAATGGGATTTTGGTAGTGAGATTATGTCGCATGGTTGAAAAACAAAACTAACGAAAGTAATAATGAAAGAATCAGAATGTAGAAACGGTGCATGAATAATGTTTTTCAAACGATACTTTTAGCTTTTCTTTCAAACACCATTTTGCTAACAGTGTATCATGTTTGCACCTCAGGGAGATATGTCATAATACCTTTATTAACACTATTTTCATTCATATATGGTGTTAATAATGGTATTATGACATATATCCCTGTGATGTGCACTGGGTGTTTCAGTGAAGTCTTTAAAAGCTACAATACTAAATTGATACAAATTTGAGTAATTGAATATTGTAGCCTCTTTTCAGCCATGTAGAACCATTGCCATGCAGTAAGTCAGTTGGGGGGGACAACCTTTCGAGAAAATGAAAATCCAAATACCGTCTGATATCCAACAGTTTAGGAGTGATGGGTGATCTTAACCAATTACCAAACAATAACAACATTTGACCTGTTTGTTGCAGACAACTTTGGAAAACATTGTGGGAAAAGGAAAAATTGCTCTTTTAATTTCTCATTTTCCCACAATGTTTTCTGCCCTATCAGAAGATTGTTTTTCAATTTCATCACATTTTGAAATGTCGTCTGCAAACTCTTTCAATTTGGGACAGTAAAAAAAATTGGCGTTTGGTAAAGGGTTAAGCTCCTTTCCCCAAACACCAGGTCAAGGGGGACTAGTGTCTGTGGTGCTGAAAATGTTTACAAGACTAAGGGAAATAAAAACAATAAATCTAAAGAGGCCATTTTACTGAAATACTTTATTCTATACCATCAAAAGCCATAACAACATGTTTTAATTGACACAACAGTTATAACACAAAAATGACATGATTAATTCAATTTGAGTCATGATTTCATAAAATACCCCTTAATCTCCAGTTTTGTTATGACTGTTTAGGTTTGAAAGCAAAATCCAAGGTTTATAAACTAATCACAAACTGATGATGTTTCATTGTGGTATTTGGAAGGGACTTTTGTGACAAAAGAAGAAATTGCTCATCATAAGTAATTTCTCCTTTTGTCAAAAAAAGATCTTAAGTTTCCTGCTGTAGGAGAATTAAACCGGGTTTATAACGAGCATTAAATGCAAGACTATTATGAAGTGCTTCATGTTTGTGAAGTACTTACTTTAGTCTTGCATTGAACCCTTGATATGAAAGAAAGTTAAAAGAAATGTCAATTATAGCAGAATATCGGATTAACTAGAGTAAAAGGTCCAGAGGAGTGACTTACAATGTATTGATCTTAAAAGCTTCTTACTTTAACTGACAAATTTGATAGTTTGGATTTCGAATTTCTATGTATGAATAATGTACATGTCTATGTATGTAAATATAATTTACATTAATTGCATTCATTAATGTTAATAAATATGCAATTAAACTATTTTTCACACCCAATAAAATTGTTGTTCTCACTATCATACTATATTTCACACACCAAGACTGTACAAGAAGGATTTACCAAAACCACTAGACCTTAAAGTTTTGTTTCCATTTTACCGAATGTGTCATTTACCAAATTTACCTTAAGTCAGTACATCACCCTTTATCTTATGTCAGAAAGGGGGTTGGATATGCAGGAAATTAAACCTGTCACCCCCTATTGCTCATTACCATTAATACCAACAGGGCTACTCTATAGACCTGGGTCTCAAGTCTGACATGTACAAACAATGAGGGATTGCTGCTGCAATGTAAAGCCATTAATCAGTCAGATATTACAAGTTGATAATAAATAACATGTTTCTTAGACAATGAAAGGAAGTCTACCAGATTTATAACAAAACAAAAAAATGTAAAAATGTGTTTTGTTTTTTTTTCTATTTTGTTGTTGTCTGCTGTTTCTTTCAATTTGAACCACTGACAAATTCCTGTAAGCAAGAAAGAATGAGGAGTTAAGTATTCAGTGGATTTCTCTATTTGTAATGACCACACTTTCATCTTTTTTTTGTCTCACAGTTTTGAACTTTACCAAACCTTCCCATGATGATGAAAACTACTTACGTCTTTACAAATGATGACAAATGAAAGCAGTAACGCATTTCAAATTTGTCAATTTTAATTCCTTATAATGCAAAGATGACCACAATGTAAAATGTAATTTTATCATTTCATCAACTACCGAAAATCCTCCACTGATTTCAATGTTTTGGTAAATCTAAGGTTCAATATCACAACTACTGGGAAAGTATTTCTAACTTAATAATGTTTGTAAAGATATCTGCTGTAAATCTTTTGAAAAAAAGAATATTTATCATTTGACCCCATCATAAAATTCTCTTTGTGTTCTACTGATCCAAATTGAAAATAACCCATGACAATAACTGTAAGGATTGAAAAAAGGAATTCATCACAAATATGGGTATAGAGAACTGTGACAAAAACTTGAAAAGGAGATTAAGATTGTTATTAACACTTTCTCCATTTGTTTCCATGGTTTTGTACATGGTCAACTTATGAGAAACAAATGTGTCTGGTATAGCGGATAAACCTTCTACGAATTTATCAGATACAAGATAAATACAATACATGAAAAGTACTTGATCTACAAGTACATGATAATATGGATAAAACATTTATGTCTGGAGGTTTGTTTTATATAATGTGATAGATGTGAAATATTAAGAATGTTAAATAATACACATAGATCTAGAATCTATAGATATGAGATATGAACTAAAAGAGGTAGCGGTTAAAATAATCTATTGCACAATTTTGGTAATATAAATGTAAAACAAATGCAGCCTATCTATTCTCAAACTTAACCCTTTACCAAACAATAACGACATTCCACCAGTCTGTTGCAGACGACTCTGGAAAACATTGTGGGAAAGGAAGACATTGCTCGTCAAATTGTGGGAAAGGAAGAAATTGCTCGTCATATTGTGGGAAAGGAAGAAATTGCTCGTGACAATCAATTTCTCCTTTTCCCACAATGTTTTCTACCCTATCGGAAGATAATTTTCCATTTTCATCACACTTTGAAATGCCCTCTACATACTCTTTCAATTTAGGTTAGTAGAAAACTTTGGTAAAGGGTTAAGAGGTTTTGCAAAGAACAAATTTTGCCAAAGTGAACCATCAAATGATGAAAAAATTGTTTAACACATTACAGCATCTTTTAAAGAGTACCAGGGGAAAATGTCTGACAAAAAGAGAAATTGCTGCAACAAATATCAAGGAGGCATTAGATCTCATGAGGAGAATCAAAATATGTAACACATTCATCATTTGCTAATGCCAACAAACTAAAACTAATTAGCATCATTCCTTGACTTAAAAATTTACAGCACTCACTCTTGAGCATTATGGTGCATGTTCCCTGGACAACCTACCAGTACCAGGCTAGTAAATGTGTATTGCCAAAGGACACTCCATGGTGAAATAGATGGTGGCCATCGAGGATCAAACCAGGGTCAGCCAGTTTCTAATCCCTACGCTCACCATTACTACACCGAAGATCCCCATTTAAAACATTTATGACAAATGACTTTCTCATCTCATCATAAGCGCATCTGTCTTTTGCAAAATTTATTTCAAAGTTTATAAAATGAATTATCTTGACAATGAGCAATAATAAAACTTTATTTAGGGCAGGTCAACCTTAAGATAATTGAATCAACCTTTGTATCGTTTTACTTAACATCTTATGCTTAAAATTTGCGTTAGTCAAAACAACTCAAAACCTCTAATCTCAATACTGGGCTAAGCAATATTGCAAAGTTATCTCAATATTCGGCTAAGCAATATTGCAAAGTAACTTTGAGATGCTTCCAATGATGAGTCACATTGCAATATTGTACTTTCATTTAAGATACTATCGATGTGTATCAGTTTTGACTTACTCAAATGCTTTTCGTAAGTTGCTTATTAAAATAGTACCCTTGTCTTAAACAACTCTACATGGTACATGGAACTGAAAATGTTACAAAACTCAAGTCATGATATTTCATTTGCAATCTCAAAGTATTGTGTCATTGTTTAAATGTTTTCATAAACCCTAGAAAGGTATTAATTTTGTAAAAGAAAAAATACTTTTAGAAGAGAATCTTTGAGGTGTTAAATGTTGTAGAAAGCCATGTTTGGGAGTAAAGTATTAGTTAAGCTAACACAACAAGTGTTTGCGTAAAAGCTAATACAAAAAATTACCATATCCCATACCCCAAAAATAAAACACAAAATCACATATAAAGCCACTGAAATATTATTAAAAACTTCAGCCTATTACTCATATATTTCCAAATGTTGAAAAATTCTAATTTGGAAGAATGTGCAAACCACATTTAGTTTGTTCCTATTTCATTGTTTTGCTTTTGTCTGCAAATTATCAAAGAATGACAGCTTTCTGCAGCAATCTTGCAAATTCTTATTTGTTTGGTAACAAATCTAAAAATAATTTTAAAAATAATTGTGTTTAACACAGATCAATACATACAATGCATAATCAGCACAAAAAAACGTTTTTTTGGTGATAGGTGTATTAAATAGCACACAACGAATACCTATATTAACATAAACTGTACAGTTACAAATCTACGGAAAACCTTACCCTGAAACGTACTTATCCAAATGGAAAGAACTACAGCTTGTTTGAATTTTATTGCTGTTTTATTCTTTAAAAAAACATGTCTCTAAACCATATCTCAATAAAAAATTATGATGTATGGATATTCTCTAATTATCATCTCATAATAGTTTTAATTGGAATATGATAAACAGTGTATACAAGATGACATTAATCTTAAGATTGAACACAGAAAGTTGGGCTATTTTTCTATTATGTTAAGGCCAATACTATGTAATGTCAAGGTAAAAAATTATAATTAAATTAAGGTAATTACAATGGATTAATTTACAGACTTCATTGATATTCATTTTGTAAATATAAATTTAAAATCATACAAATTTGGAATAGTGGCTTTGTGTATGCCTTTGAAATTTTAAAAAAGTTCATGATTTATATTTCATTTTATTCTTTAACCAAAGTAAATAAAAGTTTTCCATCAGGGGTATACTACCTTAACCCTTTCCCAAAACAATAACGACATTGGACCACTTTGTTGCAGACCCCTTTAGAAAACATTGTGGGAAAAGGAGAAATTGCTCGTAATGAGCAATTTTTCCTTTTCCAACAATGTTTCTGCCCAATCAGAAGATTATTTCCAAATTTCATCACATTTTGAAATGTCGTCTGCAAGCTATTTCAATTTGGGACAGTCAAAGAATTGTTGTTTGGTAAAGGGTTAACCTGACAAAGGTACAGCGTAGTGTTGACTTGATTAGGATTACCAGATCTAAACAGCTTAATTATATCACCAAAACAAAACAAAATTAAACATAAACGTTTACCTGTAATAAAAACCATTAATTGAAAAATCACGGCAAAACTATGGTAGATGCTTCAAATTTGTAAAAGTGTAGCTATAGTGTTGTGTTGAACCCTTCTAATTTAAAAAATAAACATTTAGCAAATACAGAGTTCAGGATATTAACACATGGTTAAAACAAAATGAGCAAAATGACATAAATCACAATAGTTTAAAAACAATGTTTACACAATGATATGTTTGATACAAATGGAATGCATAAGATGATAAAACTCAACGAGCTGTCGATGTTGTCATGGTTTTATCTACAAGAATAAATATAATGGCAGTATCATCTCTTCAAACGGGTCATCTCTTGAACCATTAAAAAGTAATATGCATGAGACCTGCTTCATCTCTAGGCTGTTTGGTCAGGTTTAACATTTCCCCTCATGTTATATTTTTTACCATAATTTCTGTTACACTGCGATGCCCGACTCTTAGTGATTGAGAAATACACCATTCTCAACTGCTCCTAAGGGATGGCCAACCCGGGCAGAACCTTCAGCATTCATTAAGATTGTTGGGAGACTAAGTCTCATGAAAATCCATATCCCTTCAGGACTTCAACCCACACGGAGAGGGGCCTTGTGGTTTTGAGTTCTGTACTCTAACCACTAGGAGATGAAGGCCTCTCTATATGGATGAAGCCATTGTAACAAAAGAAGACATGACCAGACTCATGAAATTTCATCCTTAATCCCAATTGACCAGCCTCCAAAATGCCTCAAATCATTTGTATGCTGTTAAACGCCGTATCAACAATATTTAGATAAGTAACAGCTTTTCTGGATCCACCAGTACTAGGCTAGGGCTCTGAAATGACTTGCCAAAGGTCATTCACATGATACCAGAGGTGTTGGAGGGGCTCGAAACCGGGACCCTCGCGTTATAAGTCTGCTATCTTTACCACTGGGCCAGACAGGAGCCCCAAATGCCTCAAAACAAGTATTCATAACGGTTTTACCCATGAAATTGTGAACAAACCTATGATGAAAAAATACATGTGCTGCATACATACAGATTGCTATTAATAGCCCTTATATGAGGGTTCAATGCAAAACTATAGTAAGGCCTTCACGAAAGTGAAGGACTTACTATAGTTTTGCATTGAACTATCATTTTGTTAAATAACCTCAGACAAACAAAGTGTCAGAGTTTGGCGAATGGTCAAATGTTTTTTGAGATGAAATCTACAATAGAATGAGAAATATGATGACCTGGATACCGTTTAACTTAACACTTCATGCAAATGTACAAAACAACATTCCCCTCTTAATTCAATATTGGGCCAAACGATATTGCAGAGTAATACATCATTGGAATCGTCTTTCCCAGAAGCTTCCAATGATGTGTCACATTACAATATTGTATAGTCATTTATGATACAATCCATGTTTATCAGTTTTGTGTTACGCAAATATTTTCCTTAAGTGGCTTAGTGAAATAGTATCCAGGTCTAGGAAGACTACATGTACATGTACTATAATATAGCATTTGAGTTTTCTAGTATATCTGATCGTTTCAGGCCCTCGGGTAGTCTGTCAATGTTGATATGGGATGTGGCGTTCTCGGAGAGGTGGGACAAGGTCTGCATGATGTCACCAAAACATGGTCGGTTCTCAGGACTCTGGGCCCAGCACATCAACATCAGGTTGTGACTGTAACAAATATGTACAAGGTAAATATGTCTCAAAACTACATCAAGTTGTTATTCGTGATGAAACTTTAAACACTATTGCTGTTCCTTAACCACTGACTTTCTCAATTCTTATAGTATCACCATTCTTGAAATTTCATTTTTTTTGTATATTGTGCTCAATGTTTGTTGATTTTTTTGTCTAAGCCATATTCTATGTTATTGTAAATGGCCGTAGACAAATATTGTCGATGATTGCCAACAACGAATTGGATTGTTTTTATGTCAGAAAAATGCATGAGGATAGACATAGGCATAGACATAGACAAATTTTATTGACATAAGCTAGTACAGCTTCTAGTCATACACAAAAATACATATTTACAATTACTTTACATAACATGTTACAGTCGTCTCAAAAAAGAAAATAATAAATAAATAATAACTGCCATGGAAGAGAGATTTTCGTAAAATGAAAATGAGAATAAGCATGATGTACCTAGATGTGACAAACTGCATCAACATTTAGCAGATCACAACTATACAATTTGATCAATAAAATTTGGGATGATTTTAACAAATGCATCAAAAGTTGTCTGCATATTAGAAAGAACTAATTTAAGTGGCCAATAACCAAACCTGGACCAATTTGAATTTCAGCAGTGTTGAAGTGAAAGACAATTGGACAATAATAATTGACAGAAGCAAAATCTTTTTTGTGACAGTTGTTACCCACACATTGACTCCTTTATTAAGCATCCAACCTGAGAGAAATAACAGCTCTACTGACTTGTTTGTTTAATCCTTATTTCAAATAAAACCATGCAAGCTGCTGCAGAGGACTTTAGAAACAATTGTAACAAAACGAGAAGTTCATCATCTTGAGCAATTTCTCCATTTGTCACAATGATTTCCTTTTGTTACTTTGTTTATATAATGTGGTTTAATGCCATGTCAACATTTTGTACGGTTATATTACTGTTTATCTGGATCCATCAGTTCTAGGCTAGGTGATGAAGTGTTTTGCCAAAGGACAATCCCACAAAACCACAATAACTTCCACCCAATATCATAAAGAAAGCATTGATTTTCTTTCTTAATCATCATCTGCTGTTTGGATTTCAATTTGGACCTAATACCATATGGGGGAATGTATAAACCCTTCACCAAACGCCAAACTTTCGACTGTCCCAAATTGAAAGAGTTTGCAGGTTACTTTTCAAAATGTGATAAAATTGAACAATAGTCTTCTGGATGGGGCAGAAAACATTGCGGGAAAAGGAGAAATTGCTCGATAAGAGCAATTTCTCCTTTTCTCACAATGTTTTCCAGAGTTGTCTGCATCAAACTGGTCAAGTGTGGTTATTGTTTGGTAATGTATTAAGGTATGTACGTACATGTCCCCACTACAGTGAGGAGGTTGTGGCATCCTGTATCCAGTGTGGATCTTCTCGGAGACTTCATGAGGACCCATATCAGGGTACGGTAGGTGGCCTGTGAGGAAATAAACAGTCTCCTGGATACCGTTTTACTTAATTTACCCTTTACCAAACAGTAACGAAATTTTACCAGTTTGTTGATGACGACTCTGGAAAACATTGTGGGAAAAGGAGAAATTGCTCTTCACAAGCATTTTCTCCTTTTCCCACAAGGTTTTCTGCCCTGTTAGATAATTATTTTTTAATTTATCAGTATTTTGAAATGTTGTCTGCAAACTCTTTCAATTTGGGACAGTAGAAATTTTGATGTTTGGTAAAGGGTGAAGAATTTTTTGCCAAAAATTTACACACATAAAAAAAGCTCATTCCCTGCTCTTTCCCTTCAATATAGAGATAAGCAATATTGTGAAGTAACATATCATTGGAACCATCTCTCAAAGACACTCCCAATGACATGTCACATGACAATAATGCATTTTATTTAAGACTCCATCCATGTATATCAGTTTTGACTTGCGCAAATAGTTTCCTTAATTTGTTTGGTAAAACACTACTGTGGGTAGTAACACATAGTGTATCCTCAAGCTGATTGACCTCTAACATGATTCTTTATAATTGGTTTGTTATTGACTTTAATGATAATTTAACTTGTTATTTACACTAGTCATACACCACCAGCTGTTGAGTATAATATAATGAATCTTTGTCATAAGAGGAGATTTTTCTCATAATAAACAGTTTCCTCTTTTTTGTCATTATGGTTTCTACATGGTGTCATAAGAACCCAAAATAAATGAATAATGATCAAGTCAATCAACCAACATGGACGTTTGATTAGTAAAACTTATTTATTTTACATCGATTGTTAAACAAGTTCTTACAACTTAGATTAATCACTCTTGATTCTGCTTCCTGGATACATAACCAGTACTTGTGCCAAATATGGATTAATGAAAGGCGGCAAGGCAGATCCTGCTACTCACAGGATTCGATCCCACGACCCTCATATCAGGAAGCCGATGCTCTATCCCTGGACCACCGTCCTCAACAAAGATGGACCTTAATAGGCAATTGTAGTTTAGTTTGCTGTCCTTTCTTAACCCTTAAGGTATAGAGATAAGGCTTATCAGTGACACTATAGGTATAAACCATCCGATTATCGAAGACCATTAACGCATACATAATTAGTCACCCTGAGTACCTATTTGCACAGGCTTATCTCCGATAATTGTTATTGATTGGGGTACTGTTAATCAAACCCAAATTAATGCATTTTACATTCATCTAATAGATTTTCTCAAAGAATAAAAGACGACGAGAACAAAATTTCCTTTAAGTTGATGTTTTTTTTCTTTATTTACTGATACATTCATATCAGGATTAGGTTGTAGAAAATTAAACAAACAATGAAAATGTATATTACGGTGTGAATTATACAAAATCAAAAGTAATAATATGACTTATGTGTTCTCCCTGAGAGATCCCTAATTTGTTTTTCGGTTTTGTCATCAATTGCAGGGAATTTTGTTGCCGAAAAATACCATTCATGACTCGAGATACATACTTTGTCTTTGCATATTTCTCAACAAAGCTAAATCGTTTTACTTCAATTCCCATTCAAACCGTTTCCAAAATGAAGAAAAGAATGTTTTTCAACGCAATATTGCTTTGTAAAGAAGTTAAACCTGGTCCTTCTAATAAATGTAAAGCAGTAAAAATCAACTCATTTTGGCAACGAAACATGCTAATATTTCCGTAAAATACGTGTCCATGGGTGATGAATTTACCAAAGGCTCGTAGTTGTAGTCAAAGTCGGAGGAATGATTTAATTTGCTTGTCCGTGAATTGGTAATATTTATCATCTTCAGGCTTAAAAAAACCCGATCAAATTACTGCTCTCGATCTACATTGATGTCTGACTTGCGATCGGAAACACCAAATTGGCTAAATATTTTAAAAAGGCCGTCTTTATAACGTCAATTATTTGACGGCTTGATTTTCAATCGCCTTTAAACTTTGAACAATAGCACCGTGTCAAAAACATCCTTTACAGGTCGCGTGACGTATGCTCTCGTTTTAATTGGATAGTATTTTTAGAAATGTGTTAAGTTACTAAAGAATTGCATGAAATTCTTATCGAGTCTTTACAAATCGGCAGTGTTTTGATCTTTTATGACCGGAAGACTTCTCATTAATTGGATTGGTAATTTGGATTCCCTTCATCTCAATTTGATAGCGTTATTTCCATAAGCGTGTCGTGAGACCATTATCAAAAGATTCTCTCTAGAGCAAAAGTTTAAACTTTGACCCTACAATTTTATCATCGGAAATGAAAGAAGACATATTTATTTAAGAGGAAAATAAACTTTGGAGAAAATGACGTGTGTGCAAAGATGTGTTATTAAGAGCTAAAGTTGAATCAATTTTTCAGCTGTCAAAAAGCGTTCTATGCGGTAATCGATAGAATGTCAAAATAGGTTTTATACGGTAATAGGTATAACGGCGAAAAGGGTTTTATACGGTAATCGATAAGTCGGCGAACGGCGCTATATACCGTAAAGGGTTAACAATTAATCAAATTTAAAAATCTTAGAGCCCAGGTCTCCTTCTGTGAAAGAGCATCAACAGTCAAAGGTAAAGTTACCGAAATTTTACCCAACATAATATATAGAAGGAAACACGAGAAAAGAAAGTATTTCTTGCTACAAGAAATTTCTATTTTTAAATAGTTTCTGACATTGTTTGCAACAAACCACATAATATAAAAAAAAACATGGCACCTTTTTCTCTGGACAAAGCAGTTCCTTGTTGTCTTATACACTTCATACATACATAACAGTTTAGTGGTTCATTTTTGTCTATATCCAGGTAACTTACCAAAATGTATGATTTCCCACAGTACAATACCAAACTGCCAGGTGTCTGTTTTAACATTATACACATTATCCAGCAGCGACTCAGGGCTCATCCAGCGGGTGGGGGCAGAATTCTATCATGAGATTAAGGGAAGAAAACACCAGGATTATTACTTTTTCTACATCATTAAAACAACCAAATGGGTCTTATCAAACTAATCACCTATAAGACAATTCCCTCAATAAGACTTCTGTTATCAGTTCAAATTAAAAACATATATACACTGTAGATGGAAATATCAAAACATAGCAAATGACACAGTCATTTCAAAATTGAATAGAAATGTTTAATTTCAAGGGTCATGATGAGTAATCGCTGCTTTTATCACAATGATGTTTTAAGCTTATTACTGTGAGTGTGTTCAAATGAATATAAATGTAGAAAAAAAATCGAGAATAAGACTGTTACTTTGGTAAGTCCTTCAAAAAGCAAAGGACTTTCTATAGTCTTACATTTAATCCTATAACTGAAGTCTATGCATGAGACTTGGATTTGTAACCCAATATAAAACACAGCATACGAGCTGCCACCAGTATGCTCACTTTAAACTTTCCTTATGAACAATAACCATTCTGTGGGAAAATAAATCTGGACATTTAAAATAAAATAAAGGCTTACATTTTCATACAAATTCCTTTCCGTTATATCTTGAACAAAGCCGAAGCCTGACAGTTTACAGATGCCATTCTTACATACAAGGACACTTGCTGCTCTTAGGCGATAATAAATCATCTGAAATTATACACATTGTACATCAATTAGTTTTACATCAGTCATTATCAATTCAAATTCTGAAAAATAATCTATGGAAAGAATTTACTACAGATTTCTTTTTTATTGAAGGAGAAAAAAGGAGATGGTTCAAATGTACAGTTTGTCCTTTCTGTAACAAAAAGTTTCATTGTTCTAAAACATTTTTTTCCCTATCAATTTTACAGATCAAAGGCATTCAATTTTTTGTCAGAAGATATTTTCATTTGCCAGCTTTTGACCTTATAGAAAATTTTGTGCAAAGTCCAATAACATATGAAAAACAAAGTATAAAACAATTGCTTGGTGACGTAAAGCTTGCATTTGTTATGGGAAAACAATAAAGAATAACCCAATAGATAATTCAAGCAGGCTAAAAGACTAGAATGTGCAATCTTAGTTTCATAACGAAAAAGTTAAATCTTAGTTGCAGCAATATGCAAATTTGATAAATATAACTTTTCTTTTATCTTTTACACATTTTGAATAAGTGGCACTTTATCCATCTGTAATCAGTGAATCACATGAAAATCTGACTGCTGCTGCTGCTCCTGCTGCTCCATCCAATTAATCAAGAAAAACTGAAAAAAAACTTTAACCTTAAAAACAACACTCCTTAACTAAATGCACATACATTAAAAGAATTAAGAAACCATTCATCTGGAGAAGTCATAAAACAGCTTTTAGATAAAGGAAAAATGATAAAGTTTATATAAAAATTGTAAGGACTCACTTTAAACCTATTAATATACTGTAGGCCATTGACAATTTGCGCTGCCATAGCCAACAGCTTGTGGGCTGTAAGTCCTTGACTTTTTAGACTAACACTCTCCGAGAGCTGGGTGTGGATTTCTACCCGTAGATCACCCGGGCGGCGTTGTTGTAAATACTGATATAAGCTACCCTCCACTGCCAACTCCACCATAATCAACCAGGGCTCTGAAGGTATTCAAAATATACATTTATGGAATAGACTTTCAATAAACAGGTTCACTCAACATATGCAGATAGGAACAAATAAACAATTAAGCAGTTTTCATGGTGGCTTTGGTTATTTAATAATATTGTAAAATGTCCTTTCCTTCAAAATACAGACACAGAGAAAAGATTAACTCATATGTATGTCATACATTTACTCTGAGGAAAAATGATAATTCACACATGTACATGCCTCATCTGTACATATATATATATATAAAAAAAAAAAGGTTAACTTAAAGACTAATTGCCCCATTTTATACTTGGGTTTTATAACATGACAAAACTAATTCAGAACTATTATAGAAATTTATGTATAATTCAAGGGTGATGTATGGACCCTTCTGCATAATGGTTGTTTGCAAATTGTGCAGTCCTATTTTGTTGCAGTATTTTCAAACTGTTTTATTGTTGTGAACACAAAAGTTAAACATGTTTAATTCCTCTGTTACAGTGTATGCTGTAGTCATTTGTCTGTCTTATTTCGATATTATATATAAGTTAGAGGCTAGATAGTGAAATTTAAACGATATAGAAACCCCAAGGAAGGAGCGATAGGGACTGATGGGGTTTCTATATCGTTTAAATTTCACTATCTAGCCTCTAAATAATTTAGTGTTTAACCTACATTTCCATAGAGCGCTCTATTTGACGCTGGCAAACCACGCCTCTACGGGTATGATCGGCGATTGGCATAAAACTGCTGCTCATTATTTTGAAATTCGACATAAACCGCGCCTTCCGCAGCTGTCAATTGCATGCCAAGAATCTGACATACCATATTTGGAAGAAGAAAACTGCACTACCCAGTGATGTAGATTGCAATGTAATTTTTACGTCACATATTATCAACTTGATAGCATTCAGTTTATGTTTGAGTTTTGTTTATCAGTGATTTAGACTAGTTTTGAGTTTAACCCGTTACTCCATAATTTGTTTCTCACCTACAGCATATATATGGGTTTTACATCACATCAACATTATTTCAGTTATGTAGCGATGCCCGACTATTAATGATGGTCACCTACAGCAAAAAACTTGAGCAAAAAACTTGAGAAGCCCTTGTGACAAAAGAGGAAATTGCTTGTAACGAGCAATTTCTCCTTTTGTCACAATATTTTCTTTTCGATTTCAAAGAGAAACTGTTATTTTTCATAATGTTTATATGTGTTGTCTGTTGATGCTTTCAATTTGTACCCGTCACATTATTCCTAATGGAGTAAAAGGTTAATATAGTTCAGTTTCTTTTTTTCACAACGATGTTAGGATAAAGGATTAAACACTATAACCCAGTTAATTGTAATTCCTTTTTATTTTTTTCTGTGTTTATTTCTCCCCCGCGACGTCACAGCGATCTTTCCATCGCTACCGTAGGGTAGGTAGGATTTACAGGTGTCATTGATTTGGAGGTGGAGTCTAAAACTACACATTTATGCGCATGCGTGATACCAGAGTATTAGCTCATAGAGCCCAGATAGAGCACTCGAATAGTAGTTTATGGAAAATAAACCAGCAAAGAATTTCTAATTGACGCATTCTCATTGGATGAAAATGTAGGTTAAACACTAAAAACTTTTTCATTAACCCTTATAGTGCTGGAACCGACATCCTAAATCATACTTATGCAAACATGTTAGATCACATGCCAGCAGCCAAGTAAATTGGAGGCTGGGCTGTGATTTAACCTGTTTGCTACTCTAAGTATCTTTCCTCCTCAAAATCAGGCAAATATTTACGGTTTTGGAAACCAGACAGCACAAAAATCCATATCTAGAAAATTACCCAGCATTCTAAGGGTTAAATATGAATTACAAAGAGAGGTTTTTGTTTTACCACTAGCTGTGTAGCATCCTATCAATGGTAAGATATTTTGTTGTGGTTGTATTGCTTTTAACACCTCCAGTTCAGCTAAGAAAAACTTCTTCTCTTTTTCTGTTGCTTCAGCTACAAATAAAGAAATCAACAATATAACAAGCCAACAAGGTGACAAAGAACCATCTTATATTTGTGTAAACTTACATGTTGCATGATTTACATATGAAAATATTTAGGAATTCTTCCTGACAAAATAACTACACTCCTTTAGTAATTTTTCAGTATAGAGAATATAATCAAAATACCAAATTACACCAGATGAGTAAAACGAATGATTATGATAAAAACACATCATTTCATCAAAAACATTTCTAAAATATTGTATCCAATAGGAGGTGTAAACACCAAGAAAAGAGCTCACTCATCAGAAGTAAATAAAAGTAAAAGACATTTATCAAAAAACTTTTTGAGGGTCCATTGCAAGACTTAAGTAAGTCCTTCACAATTGTGAAGCACTTACTATGGTATTGTACTGAACCCTCAATTTTCACCATAGAATCTTTGCTACTAAAGGTTCACCAAACAATAACTCATGAAAATATTATCAAGGAGAGCCTACCATTTATTCTTTTTATTGCCACTTTCATGATCTCGTTTCTTCTCGGGTATTTCCTCATTCTTCCTCTCCATATTTCCACAAAACTCCCGTTAGCAATCAGGTCGACAAGTCGAATATCCTTTCTCGCTATTTCCCACTGCTGTTTTAGGCCACCATATTCTGCAGGCTAAAAATGGTTCATAACACGTTACCAAACAATTCCTCATCTTTATAAGTCTGCAGCAGAAGATAACTTAAGTGATCATTCAATATTTCATCATTCAATTAACATGGGGTTTTGCAATGGGTCAACATTATTTCAGTTATATTACAGTGCCCGAGTCTAAATGATGTAGAAAGACCCCATACTCAACTGTCCATAGGAGCTGGTCAACCATTGGCACTACATAATTTAGGCAGGGGACGGCTTCTTAAAAAAATCTGAATGCTGTCACCGGGACTTGAACCCAAGCAAAGAGGGGCCATGAAATTTCAAGTACTGTACTCTATTCAGTAGATTCTTTTCTACACAGGAAACTATTTTCCGTCTTTATCGGTTGAACATTCTTGGTTTTGCTTCAGCTATTACAAACTTGGGCAAAGATAAAAAGAACCAGTGACTGTTGACAGGTCTCAGATAATTTCAGAGTGAAATACAGTGCCTGGCATTACACAGTATTCATATTATTGGGAATAAAGTGGAATTAACTCATTATGAGAAAAATACTTTTTTGGTAAGATCAATGTCAATTTTTGTTGATCAATTATGAAGTTTTTATCGAAATTTGATCACATGTGCATATCAGCTCATACAAATTAAGTGAATCTTAAAAAGCATCAACATTGTTAGCTAAACATGAACTCTCAAACATTACACATCAATTCTCTCATATAATCATCCGTTGATGATACTTACAAGTTCTGACATATCAGGTTGTATGCTCTCATCCAACAATTCAACTTCTTGGTCATCTAGATTTTCATCATGCATTCTAGTTAGTCGCTGGTGAAGTCTCCTTTCTCTAGACTGTTTAGAGAAAGGACATTATATTCATTATGTACAGGTTTGTCTCCATTTCCTACACTTTTACATAAATAATACATTAATGAGCAGGTATGTAGCCTTTCTCATTTCTTTTAATGGAATTAATGCCATCAACAATTTTTCAGTTATGTAACAGCTTTCCTGGAACTACCAGTACTAGGCTAGGGCTCTGAAGTGACTTGCCAAAGGCCACTCCAACAAGACCAGAGATCTAGGTGGGGCTCGTATCTGGGACCACCACTCTATCCACTGGGCTATGCAGTATCCTGGTAGCCGTTCTCAAGTTTCCTTTCTCAATAATGCATGTAGAAAGAACAACATATTAAAAATGTCCAATATATCAACACTGCATTATCCTTCTGTAAACTGCATACATATAATGTTACATATATTGTAAATAGATAAGAGATAACATCAACTATGTAAAACTCTTTTATTAACTATATTTTTATCATTATTTCATAAACATCTGCTTTGATGGCAAAATCAAATTGAGCATTTGCTTCTTTTTCCACAATTGCTTCTACCCAGCATCACAATCATTTCTACCCAATATTACAGTGTTTCTACCTTTTTTATAATTTGTAATTTTCATCTAATGCTGATTTTAATTTGAACACATCATCGTATTTCATATGGAGGATGGGTTATGAGCAGAAATTCAAAACATTATACTCAAAAGAAAAGTTTTGTCTTTTCATCACAGTGATTTGAAGTGGAAAATAGTTGTCTAGTGGTAGAGCTACTGTACTTGGGACAGAAAGGTCATGGGTTGAAATCCTGCAGGGTTATATCCCTTCACGAACTTTAAATTATCCTCATTTCATATCAGTACTGGTTGTGTATCCAGGAAGCAGAATCAAAGTAATTCATCTAAGTTTTAAGAACTTGCATCAATGATCAATGTAAGGTAAATAAGTTTTGACTGATAGCCATAAAACCAGTTTTACACATTATCGTTGATATTTCACTCAAATAATAGAGGAATTTTTAAATACCATTCTAGACTGTTCACTTGCATTGACTTACCCTCATCTTCATGGCCAGGAAGATAAAAGCCACTATAAGAATGATAGCCAGACTAGCACAAACAACCGCACCCACTGCATAAGGAGACACTGTAAAAGAAAAGTAAGTCAGATAAAAAATCTTCTTCAAAATATAAACCAAATCAATGCTAAAAACATTAGCGTCTTAAGATCCAAAATATATTTCTTATTTTGTGTGAACATTAGACCTTTCTTTATAGAGGGTTTCAGCTTGTGAAAATATTAAACTAAGGTAAAAAAGTTTTCTTGATTTGATAAACAAAAACCATCGAACCAATTTTATAATTTTGTCACAATTCTAAAATACGCAACACTTCTGTTGTTAAATTCAGTTTAACAGTTTTGATTACAAATGAAAAGTCATTTGGTCTTTTGATATTAAAGACTTTACTCAAACACAATTTATGTGTTTATCAAGCATTAATTAGAAATAGTAAGTGATTTGGTGTCAAGTGATAAAGTATGGAAAACAGGTCAATAAAGATAAGTTTTTAAAATGGTTACAGCAATTACAACTCATAACTTACTGCCAGCCCCCTTATACTCCACTGGTTGGATGGTTTCTGTATCTGAAATGACAAACACAATTCAATTGAGTACAAATGTATCTTTATATTAGAATAATATCATGTTTAGTTAGCGATGACATTGTATTTCACCAAAGACCTAAAAATGTTGTTAGATCTTTAATTTCACAGACATTTTTTTTTCATTCCTGATAAATAAGGTTAATGTTTTTAAATACATAAAAGACATCAATGGCTTAATGCAACACCAAGTCTTTCACATTTGGTTATACAAACATTCAAGTAGTTATAGGAATAAAGAATATCATTGTCAGGAGATAAAAAGTGTGGGCTACATTGGTGCAGTTGTAGAGTATCGGACTGGTGTACAGAGGAACTGGGGTTCAATCCCGTTTGGCGAGGTGAAAATTGCCATGACTACTCCACAAATCGACACAAGTACTGGTTAAGTATCCAGAAAGCAGACTATGAGAGTGAATCAAATAAGCTTCAAGCTTCCGTCACAATTAATCTAAAGTATAAAAGTTTTAAAAAACGGAGATAAATAATCAATTTTAAGAGTTGCCATACCTGTAACTGCAATGACATCACAGACCCTCCCTGTGAACTTGTAGCCATCCTTACAGTTACATGTATATCCTGCGGGTTGTTCAACACATGTACCAGATATACAGGGGTTTGGCATGCAAGGGTCAACATCTGAAAACCATAACAACATAATAAAACAGTTTGTAACTCATTGATGGAAGGCGGTTAATGAAACCATAGTGACAAAGGATTAATTGCTTGCAACAAGGAATTTATCTTTTCATCACAAGGGTATCTTCATTTTATAACAAAGGCACTATAGTCAATGATATTAGTCTGCTGTTGCCTTAAAATTGTCAAAGTCACAAATCATATTGAGGGTTCAATGAAATACTATAGTAAGTGCTTCATGTTTATAAAGCACTTACTATAGTCTTGCATTGAACCCCTGATATGAGGGAAATGTTTAAACCTTTAATTAAACACACACTTTGATACTTATTCGGTTTCTTCATAAATTCTGTCTTGATTCTTTAATAATAATCCCTGAAGTATGAGCTCAGGTGAGCTAAAAAAAAAAAATGGATAAAAAGTATTCCATACTGATAAATGACTTTTCGGGCTTTAAGATCATCTCTTTTGAATTTACTTTATAACAAAAATTGGATAACTCATAAATACTTACACAAAATTTTCAAATCTATTGAATAGTTTGCACGTCTGAGGAGGCCTTTTATTGTGTTCATAACAGAACAGCTGTATTTCCCTGCATCTCTATATTGTAAATCCAACAGCCTGCAAACCTCCTTGTCACAAGCTAAATATTGCTTTGTACCCTGGAAAATAGAGATTACAGGATGAAACGGTAATCTTTTTCATCTTTAAATTAAGCAGTCTTGCAAACACTGTATGCCAAGTCGAGGGTTCAATGCAAGACTATAGTAAGTGCTTCATAAACATGAAGCACTGACTATAGTATTGCATTGAACCCTTGAAGTATGGGTCAAATAAGTGACATCATTCACAATTACCTATCACATTTAATATCCTTGCAATCTGTAATTTTTAAAGTACTCACTTGCAGAAAGTAAGCACAAGGGGTTTCTACTTTGTGCAAGGCATTTTTGTATCTTAAATATGCCATTGAAGTATAAATATCTTCTTTACTATAACAAAGATCATACCACATTCATGTATTTGATATATATCTCTATAAAGTTATATTTTTTGGACCAATAGGCCTTATATATCTGCATGGTATGATTAGAGAAGTATGAGATAACCACCTAGCCTAGCACTAGTTGATCCAGGAAAGAAATTACATGACTGAAAAATTGTTGATACTGCATTAAACACGGTACAAACAAAATGAGATAACAGCAACTTACATTGACTGGAGTAAACTCCCATGTATATGCAACTGTAGGATTTCCATGCCCAAAACAGTATAGAGTCAGGTTGGAGCCCAGAGCCGCCCATGGGTTCTGCTGTTCTATATCAGGGAAGGTTTTGATGTGTGTAATGAAAGGCGCAACTGAAAACAGAGATGTTGTACATTATATATGCATTTGTGAAATTTCCAATAATTTTTGTTTTCAATTTTTAATTTAAATCTTATCTGTTTTACATCGATTGTAAAACAGGTTCTTACAACTTAGATTTATCACCCTTGTTTTGGGGAATTTCAATGAAAAAAATATAAAAAAAAAACATAAAACTTTTCAAGAATGTGTAAGCACATATCCTGTTTGGAGTGATACCAACATACGAAAATAAAATCAGTTATTAAATCAACAAAAAGTCAACACAAAATAGTACTCATAAGTGCTGTAAGAAGCCCCACAGCTTTAGTGCTAAAACGAGTTGAAGATGGTTAGAATCATCACCATGGCATTCTCTAAGCCTGACAGGATAGTTTACAACCTTTTTTTAAACTTTACCAGTACCATGTTTTCAGTCAATGCATTTGTTTATTTTATATGGGTTTTAATTACATCGCAATTATTTCAGATGTGATGTCCAGTTTAAAAAAAAAAGGAGAAAGACTCCATACTTGACTGTCTATAAGGATTGGTCAAGTCGAGTAGAACAGTTGGTTTCAATTTGGAAACTAGCTCTCATGAAAATCCAGCTGCCGTTCCTGAGGTTTATACCCATATGGAGAGGGGCCATGTGATTTCAAGTTCTGTACATAAACCACTCACTGATGCTCCTTCCCCACAACCCATACATGAAAGGGTCACTGATGCTCCTTACCCACAACCCATACATGAAAGGGTCTAAGGTTTTCAATTTTACAGATCTAATAACCAAGGCCCCTTTCTCAGCCTGTAAACCATGCAAACCGATACTGCTTTACTTGTTAGCTGTTAGACCACAGAGTAGAAAAAACATAACCTGTTACTCCTAACATTGCCTTTGGGTACGTTTCAATCACTTTAGAGGGGGGCATCACAAAAAATAACTGAAATCTATTTGCCGGGATGTAAGTACCCAATAAAACAAACACACTAATGAAGCACCAGCTTCAAGCTTTATGATCACATTGGGAAGAATTAAAATGGTTTATATACAGACTTACAAAGGACTGATTCCGGAGCAAACCTGATGCGTTCACACTCGTAGGTTTTGGATATGTTTGGAAATACCGCAATACAGTAAAAGTAGTTCCCATCTATCATCTTCTGCAGGGAGAATTGTAGGTTATAGCTAGCCTGAAATATACCAAATATCACTTTATCATTTTGGTGTCATCTAACTAAATAAACAGTAATTATTCTTTTACTCATCCCATTATATGAATCAGGTGAATGATTCAAACTGTAACAAATTGTGTGGATGGTTTAAACTGTAACAACAGCATTTGACAAGTACATGTTTTATTGGGTAGAAACCATAATGTCATGACAAATTAAGAAATCATTGATAATGAGCAATTACTTCTTTTGTCACAGTGTTTTCCTTAATCTTTTCTGCTTTATGAATATATAGATTGTTAATTGTAGTATCTATAAATTTAGACAATAAAAAATTGTCATTTGATAAGACTTAATAATTTTGAACAATAACATCAAATTCAACTTTTTGTCATTTTTGGACTAAGGGTGAGTCAGCACCTTAGTCCATTGAATTTACATACCATTTTTTTAGGAAGGGTACTTTATCGATACACAAACAGCGGTCTGACCCCAATTACTCATAAAACATCCGCCTTCACTGTGCGGACTTATACCTTCTTGTAACTAGGAATGTAGTCTGGGTTTACTCGCTTTGTTTTGCCCTATATTATTGTAACTGTTGCCTCATGGGAAATCGTAAAATGCACAGATGTTCGAAAAATAGACTATCGTTCAGTCTCTGTTCACAGAAATAATAATTATAATAATGGTGGTAAAAGGAGCAGCCGTTTTCCTCGAGATGTTGCCCAAAGAAATTTTCAAATGTATCCTCAATCATCTTGCTTTAATTCTTAATTTGTCTGCAGCTATTGCATTTAACGACATGATGCTTTTTCAAAGAAAACACAAATTGAAAACTTTTTAAGTTAATGGTGCCATAACCTGAAAATCTTTTAAAACAAGTTTAACTTATTCTATATGACTAGCATGTCTGCTATAAAAAAAAACCACTAACAACAAAAAAGATTTCATGTCTGCGGTAGACAACTTTTGAATGTATACTTGGAAAGGGGGAAACTCCTTTTTTTTTCATCCTTTTCTATGAATCAAAGGTTTAACCACTGGTTGCACCTCGATCACTATTTCATTTCACATTGCATTAAGCAAGGCAATAATTCAAGATCAAAAGAATTCTTGAACAGTTATACCTCACTTAAAGAAAATGCATGGATTTCTTCTGATTTGAAAAAATGTCATGTGAACTTTTAAAATCTTGGGGAAAAGAAAAGATCAGTGTGTTCATATAAATTGTTAAAACATGTTAGATACAATAACTCAAAGTTTACCTTATATTCAGTGACATCATTCACAAATGTCACATTTTTCTTATCAATATGTAACTGAGGAAGGTGCCAGTCTAATGTTGGTGGCTGGTTGCCATGGTAATCGATGCTGCATACCAAGGTCACATTGTCACCTTCATAAAACTTATCTTCATGGGGCATAGTGCATTGTGGAACATCATCTGAAAGTACAAAACATAACTTGTTATGATTCTTCAAACATTGTAATTTTGAAAATAACTTCAATTAACAATCTTATAGAAAATAATTGTTATGCAACTGTAGGTATACATATACAGATTGTATTTAAGATGTCAAAAAAAATGCTTTTCATAGTATTATTCTACTATACCTTTTATAATTTAAAAAGGACAGGGTTTTCTTGTCAGTGACCCTCATTTTCATCAAGCTAAAAGCATTAAAGTCAAGAGCAAATACAACATTGCATGAAATCCCAATCAATTACAATTACTTCTTTTGACATGAGAAATCAAAGTTACACCCTTGAGAAAAAAACTCATTCAAAGCCGTATTTGTTTCTCACAAGACTTCTCTCATTGTACTTTTGTTTTTAAATATAGATCATATGTAAATTCTGATTAATCATTTGTTTTAATTAAGGAAACATGATATATATCACAACTTACAATTTCACTATTTTGTATGAGTTACCAATCAAAAATAATGATTTTAAATGATGTTCTACACTTCAATAAACATCGAACAGTAGCCTGGAACAAATTCATTCAAAATGTGTTACCCTTTGATAATATGTGAGGTGTATTTAAAGTTCATGAATTGAATTTTTCAAAGAAATGATGAAGATTCCTTGTAACATTTCAAAGCAATCCATGAAATCAAAATAGGGCTTTTTATGTACAATTTGACTTTCTCCATGTTTCCTCATTCAACCCTATTTATTCAATGGTTTTTGTCTCTTAAAATCATGATTTACACCTAATCCTTTAATATCTTCATAGCAGAACATTGAGTTTCTATGGAAACGGTCTACAATGCATACTGCTTAATTCAAACAATTATTTATTGCATTATAGGTTAGTGGGACCATTAAGCTATGATAAATTGGGCAGACTAGAAAATTGGATTCTCCAAGAATTGCTATCACTACCTAACCACATTACGGTCATTACCTCATGAATACAAACACAATTCAAATAATCATATATCTCAATTTGTTTGGTGTAAAAAATAACATCAAAATACATTAAATTGAAAAATTGACAATCCATCAAGAATAGAAAAACTGTTTTTTTCTTATATGCTGCTGCAGCAGTAAAGTACCATCCTATGAAAACGAGGGTTGTTACGATATTCTACTAAATGAATGTATCTAAAGCTCATAAAAGCAATTACCCCCATTCATAATGAGCTATTAGCAAAAGATATTTATTATATCATCAATTCAAAAACTGGTTTTGTAAGAAGTTAACTTTCCACCTTGATCATCTGACAATGAGATAATTGTTAATGACATACCAACAACAGTGAAATCTAGATATGAAAAGTTCAGAATCACAGACACTATGGGACTTGATTAGTTTTAATAGCTGGAGAGTAAAAACAGCCTCAAAGAATAGCATAGCCTTTCTAATGGATAGAGAAGAAAAAAGGTAGGTAGAGCTGAGGGGCTGATCCTCTCATATATGTAAAGAGCAAGGAGGGTATTAGTCTCAATAATGATCCGTGATCGAAGCTTTTTTCGTCATTTGGACATTTATCATGCTTCGAAGGCGTCAGTCAAAATAGCAATAGCCTTCGAGACCAGTTATCTGGACTAGGAGGGTATTAACTAACAAATGAGCTAGTTTATGACATTTTCCCATATATTCTATAGAAGGCATTATTTAGTCTGTCTGGGAGAGTATATTTAACCATTCACATGAAAGCCTGGTGTATCCAACTCATATTAGTATATACATTCAGGCAAACAATTTCTGGATCTTAGTGTACCATGCTGATTTTGTCTTCCAGGTTCTCTAATTGATGAAGAAAGAAATGTTATATTAAGATAATAATAATAACTTATTTATTTTGCATCAATTGTGAGACAGAAGCTTGAAGCTTAATAGTTTCACTCTTGATGACTGCTTCCTGGAAACTTGACCAGTATTTGCACCAATTTGAGGTCTTTAGTCTTGCAATTTCCACCTCGCCAATAATGGGGATTTAATTTAGAACTCTTAGTACCAAAGGCAAACACTAACACTGCACTATTATTGCCCAATTCTTTACAGAGGCTGACTAACCCTTAGAAAGCCTTTAATATCTACTTTATTTTTATGGAAGAAAGATACTCAGAGTAGCAATCAGGTTAGATCACAGGCCAGTCGCCAATTTACTTGGTGGCTGTCCTTGATCTAACCTGTTTGCATAAGCATGAAGTCAGTTCCAGCACTATAAGGGTTAATACATCTGCTGCAGTTGCACAAAAGCAAATATACACCAGTATGAGGTAAATGGGAAAACAGTGGGAGTTTTCACCTCTAATTAGTGTGCAGCAACACAATCCTGGGCGCAATCAGATTAAAGCAGACAACCCATCAAGGCAATACAGAAAACCTAATTAGTCTATTCTAGTGATAATTTTCGCTGCTGTACTCCAATTAATCACCCTTTTAACACTTCTTCAGCAGGTGCCTTCATAATGTATGTCATAAAGGAAAACAAATGCTCAAAACAAGCGAGTTCTGCTTACCTCAAAGAAATTTCAACCAAGTGAAAAGACTATGTGAGTTCTCATACTAAATAATGGTTGTCTACTTTGGCTATCAAATGGACTATTTTGCAGGCTATGCAAGACTATGTTAAGTACTTCACAAATGTGAACCACTTACTTTAGTCTTGCTATGGAGCCTCGGTTCATGATATACAAATTGAAGGACAGAATAAAACAGAATAATCTTCTAATCATAACTGTATGGCATATCAATCAAAGGGACCATATGTTTATCGTTTTGTAGTACATGTAATTTGTAGATTCTATTCTCTCATAAAGGAGAATTGTGACAGACGCTTCAACATTAAAAGCAAGCTCATGCAACTAAAATCAATATTATGGCTTAGCATAAGCCTATTTATTAGATAGTAAAGATTTGTTCTCGCTCTGTGCATTTATTACTAATGTGTGATCATATGCCAATAAGCACTCGTCGAGTGATGCATAGGTGTGTTAATAGACAATAAACACAACCAGGCATTACTTGATACAAACATGCTTGTCGGCAAACAATTGCTAGCAGGCAGATTGAATAATGTGGGCTGCATGCACCTTGTGCACATTTGAAGATGATTTTCCTGACTCAGAAACAAGTGACTGTCTTAGGTCTGGTTTAGTATTTTTGAATTTCTCGTCTTTATCAGCTTTTCAAAGACAATTGTTCACACATGCCTTGTGTTGTCAACAACCTTTCAATAAAAATGTATGAATCACAAAAAATCTTTAAAGAATATCATTATAATATATGTCAAAACCATCTATCAAAATGAGTGTTCCCATTAGTCAATGTGGGAGTCTAGTTCTTAATTACATGAATATCCAATTGGGTCTTTATACAAAAATACCAAATAATGGATTTGCACCAATGAAACGCCAATTTGCGTCTAATTACAAGAACACCCAAGAATTTCTTTACCTAAGACTTAAGTGTACTGATTTATGTATGAATACAAAAATAGACATTCATGCTTGTAGACCTAAGGACAATTGTATTAATTCTGGAGGGAACAAACTTCACTTGCACATACAATTTTCTCTGATTCAATCAATTGAAAAAACAGTGTCAAAACAATAACAGGAGTGTCATGTGAAGCCCCATGCGTCACAGAAATACAGCAAAGTGTAATAACAACAATTTAGATCTTCTCAAAACATTATTACAAATATTCAATCGGAACTCTTCGGGTATTTCCGTGAGCTGTGAAATACACCTCGGATATAAGTGTAGGGTTACAATTTTTCGGGTAAATCGGCATCCGCCGATGAACACCTTTACTAAGCGTGCATGTTAAGTAGTTCAATGTGTATGGAAGTGTTGGACATCCTTTTTAATCACTTTTGATCAGTAACTCATACCAAATGGCGAACTTGTTGTTGTGACATGTATACTTGTTTCCCTTATCAAATTTAACGACTTTTTGGATTTTACAGTCAAGATCTATTTTTAGAAACGAAAGAAAGTGACGTCATTCTCGCGGGAAACAATATGGCGTCATCCCTATTATTTCAGAGGTGTTTTCTATTGGATAAACCCGATGTGCTCAGATTGACAAATATTGTTAATCATGAGAATTTTCTACTATTGATGACATGATTTTAAACCCTAATTATCAATGATTCAAATTTACAGTGATCAATTATTTTGTCATTTAGTTAATTGGATTTTCATGTTGTCCTTTGCCAAAAATTTTAAAGAAAGCAAAAAAAAAAAATGATGGCTTTTATAGACCAATTTACCTGCTTTTTGTCCTCCAAACTTGAAAGATTCAAAAATATTGAAGTAAAACTGGAATGTTTTCTCTGCTAAGAAGAGAGTGTTTGCTGACAATTATGCGAGATGATATTACAAATTGGTACATCATGGTCTGTTTTCAGGAATTCCATGAGGATCAGTGGATGCTTGAATTAGCATTCATGGTCATCCCTTTCCTATAACATGCTTGGCATTGGGAAATAACATCATAAACTGTTAGCCTGTTCCTTCATATTGAATTTTGATGGGCAACTTCAATTCTGGAGTTATACAATCAAACATGTTCTCAAGGATGAAAATACAAGTTAATTTTGATGTTTAACGCTTAGAATGCGGGGCAATTTTCTAAAAATGGAATTTTATGCCATCTGCTTTCCAGATTTTACAGGTAAGATTACAACATGTTTGCATAAGCATGAAGTAGGTTCAAGTACTGTAAGGGTTAAGATAAAAATCATGGTAAGAAAAGGAGAAAGGAAAGAATTTGTTATAAGGAATTCCACCTTTCACATGAATGGTTTCTAAAACCTTTTGCAAAAGATGTGCTACAACAAGTATATCTGAATGAAAGGAATAATCTAATATAAAACCAATCAATCAATCAGTAAACAGTTATTCACCATTAGCCTGCTAACCCAATAAAGGCATTTTGGTCTAAATAAACAAATTGTTTTCCATTTCTTTCATCTCTGCCATAAAGGCCTTATTTCCCTACCCTACTGGAACAGAATCAATGGAATAATCAACCACAACCAAGATATCAGGATATTAGGGAGGGAGAAAAGGACAAATTAGACTGTCTAACCCTAATGACCGTGTTGTCTGCATTTCTTCTCACAAATATCCTTACCAAATAGCATTTGCCTTCTGATAGGTATGTATAATTTTACAGAAGGCATTGTCACAATAACATTGTGACAAAAAGGAGATTTAGTTCATAATGGACAAGTTCTACTTCAAGTGCACTATGATTGAAATGCATTTGAGTCAATAATTTATATTTCATATTTTTTCATAAAAAAGAATAACCTGTCACTTATATAATTATAGCTTTTTATTATTGGAAAGTTTCATATCAGAGGTGAACTTAAGAAGTGTTCATAATCTCATAATTTACATTTTCAACCACTCTTTTTAAGCTTAAAAGTGTAGGCACTAATTAGAATCATGTTGTTGGAACAACTTTAACAACTACCAATAATATAGGACTTAATTATGACTGTTTTTGACATACTGCATGTGAAAGTGTCTGTTAGTTCTGTTTGAATGATGCAGGATTCCTGTGCCAATATTGTCAGGATTGTACAGTGTTTAACACAGTATGACTCTCCCACTTATCAAATATTTATGGAACTGAGACTGTAAGATAATTTAACCAATTCCTGCATATAAATGAATTCAAATTCACCTTCGATAGAGCTCTCTTAAACCCATTTTAACAAAGGCAGACTAGTTAAACCATATACAAATTAGTTTCTGTCATATATATGGGCCACGTCACGCGAAAAGGGGCACTCGGACATAAATAAAAAACGCTGACTCAGCTCTGTCTTAGCGCTATTATTCCAGCATCTAGTCGCGACAGTTATCATTTGTATTTAGTTAAAGGTAGAACTTGATGTCCTCTAAGATGGCAAACAGTGTAACCCCAGACCAGCTACCACGTCACTGGTCTGGGGCTACACTGTTTGCTATGTCCGAGTGCCCTTTTTCCCGTGACGTGGCCCATATATAAGCAATTATTTCTCCTTTTCATGCACTCTATGAATCATTTCAATAAAGGTCCAATAAGGATGGACAATAAAAGATAATGAGTCAATAAATACATATTATTGTCTTTCCCAGACATGAACTTTTATAAAAAATTCCAGAAGTTCAAACATTAGCAATGATTTATTATTTGTCTTTCATGATGGAAATTTTAAAAGAAAAAAACAAGGGTACTAGAAAAGGGGTTACTCGAATCACCGAAATAACGTAATACCACCAAAACACCGGAATACCCCTGACTGAGATATAGGCTAACGAGAGTTATCAAAAGGATGTAAGAGGTACATCAAACTGAGTGATTCCTTTTTCAAAGATCATTTTTGATGTATTAAAGGAAATTATCGAGTACAAAAAATTAAAGTTTATACAACTTGCCTTTACTAACGTATTACCGTAATACTTATGTTTATGCATATTCGGCATGTAAGTTGAGCCTAGTGCTAATAAATTTATAATTTGCAAGACCACTTTTTTAACATTAGCTGTGAACATGCTGTCATCTGTGAACTCACTTGCACATGTGTTTGGATCGAAAGCTTCAATGAATTTACGTAATGATTTTTTCACAATTACATCAGCTTAAACATGCCATTGTTCCTGTATTACCAAAGGGTGTTTAGGTGTTACTATGATTTAAACGGGTATATATCCGGTGTTTCGGTGGTATAACGGTATTGCGGTGAATTGTGTGACCGCTAGAAAAGGGCTATTTAAAATTATGAACAACACTGTTAATTGATTTGATTAGGTTCTAATGTCCTGATGCCGTTATCAGCAGCAATATACCTCTAGTGGACTTTCAAAAATCATAAGCTCATAGTAAATTTCAAGGGTTCAGTGCAAGACTATAGCAAGTGCTTCATAAACATGAAGCACTATAGCAAGTGCTTCATAAACATGAAGCACTTGCTATAGTCTTGCGCTGAACCCTTGAGTTGTATAGTTGTTTTATAAAAGGAAAATTCAATTGTCAAATTTAAGTTTAACTCATCCATATATTTAAATTATTTCAAATCAATCTCATGAAGAACATATAATATTCTCCATTCTATGATTTTGTGACCTATTTGCCCTGTTACAAATACCATATATCATTCTTAGGTTCAATGCCAATCGGAACTACTAGGGTATTTCCGTGAGCTGTGAAATACACCTCGGATATAAGTGTAGGGTTACAATTTTTCGGGTAAATCAGCATCCGCCAATGAACACCTTTTCTAAGCATGCATGTTAAGTAGTTCAATGTGTATGGAAATGTTGGGCATCCTTTTTAATCACTTTTGATCGGTAACTCATTCCAAATGGCGAACTTGTTGCTGTTACATGTATACTTGTTTCCTCAATCAAATTTAACGACTTTTTGGATTTTACATTCAAGATCTATTTTTGGAAACGAAAGAAAGTGACGTCATTCTCGCGGGAAACAATATGGCGTCATCCCTATTATTTCAGAGGTGTTTTCTATTGGATAAACCCGATGTGTTCAGATTGGTTCAATGCAAGACTAAGCAGCATCACATAATTATCATCACCTTGCATTGAACAATAAATATGGAGAAATGGAATGTGCAATCTTTTATTGATGTGTTTTTTTATCACTTACTTTTTATTTTTGCCATTATCTGGTCCAAGACATACCTGCTGACAAGACCAATATTAAACAAGTGGGGGTTTAACATTACAAGCAATTCCTTCCATGCAGACAGTATGCTGTAAAATCTTCAATTTGATTTATTTACTGGCATTTTGAAGTATTGATTTAACATTTCCCCCGCTTGTGTTAAAATAATGATTCCCCTCATGAACTAGCTGTATTAACGTTGATGCAGTTACACAGCATAGCTGTCTTAAGTTAGCTGATGTTTTATCATATAAAATATTGATATAATGTAGCAATGCAAACTGGTTTAGAGGATTTCCTTGGTTACAGTAATACCAGTTCACAAGCTGTCGATGTCTTATATCAACTTAGGGGCATGGCACTATTTTGATGTAACATTCTAGTAACTTTATGAAAACCAAATGCATTATCAATGTAGAGAAAATGCAAGCATATAAATAGACAACACAACCATTTAGTGGACAACAGTGTTTCCACTAATCAGATACTGGTATGCCTTTAGAGGTCTACTTGCTTGGTTCAAGAAGTCGGAGTTGCCTTTCCCACGTATTTGTCATAGATCAAGACTCGGGGCAAGTCTTCTTGGAAGTGGGTGTCATGTGACAGTTTAAACAACTTATCAACACACAACATGAAAAAAAAGGTGAAATTCTACAATTAAATTATTAAGAGCAAATGGAATCTGTGTAATAGTGACCAAGTTCATCTTTTACTCTTTTCTAATTTGTAATCTGCAACAGCTGTGTTAAAATATTAAAATTGCCCGACTATCAAATCTTAGTAAAGGGTAATATTTTGTCCCTACTACATAGAAATATGTGACTGGTACTAATTGAAAACCAAAGCAGACACAAAGAAGCATGAAAGAATAAATGAAAAAATATGATATTGAATTGAAATGATTGTGACAAAAGGATTTAGTTTGTAATAATGCTGACTATTTCAAGCTTTCAGCAGCAGATGTTTGAAAACAAAGAAAATTTTAAAAACAGTGTAATAGCTTGTATATATATCATCCTTTAAACACATTAATACATGTATTCAAGTTCTCACTTAATTGCCATCTTTAATTGAAAACGTCTCCAGACTTCATTATGAGTGCAAATCATATCTTATTATTTTAAAAGATAAAAAAAATACATTGAAGAAAAGGGAGAAACGTTTGTCAGTATTGTCGGTAATTTGAAATTATCTATTTTCTGAAACCTTTTACGAGGGTGTCAAAATCAATTGGTTTTATTGCCCTGCTTGTCCAAAAGCCTTATTGAATAAGTGATTTTCATATAGAAACTACTGTATAACCAGTATACAGAGAAGTGCAGAAAAAGACTTGGCATAATGGACAAGAAGATCAAAATTGGATTGCCCCACCCCTGATTACAATGGTGGCAGCTGTCACATAAAATCAAAGGATTGTCTGGCAATGGGTTGACATTCATGCTTGTTAGGGTTTTACATCACATCATTCCATTAAAATGCTTGGCAAATATAATCAATGGAGAAAGACTCTGAAGTCAACTGTAACCAAGAGGGACTGGTCAAAGATGGTAGAACCTTCGGCATTCCATAAGTAAGCCGTAAGACTGCCGCTCATGAAAAATCTCATGCAGCACTTTCATGACTTGTGTACTTACATTATGGAGAGAGGCCACGTACACTAAGCCAAATAGCTCCCCCAACATTTGTGATGAATTAAGAATTTACCGTGGATTGAATGATAAAAGATAGAAAATGAAAATAAAAATAAATATGATTTAGATGAATAAAAAAAATATATCATGTTTTGTTTTTTAAAAAAGCATGGTGGAACAAAAAAGCAAAAAGCTGACTAGTGTTTGGTCACAACGGGTCCAACCAAGCAAAGAAATAATTATAAATACATTAATCTTAAAACATCATAATTATCATCTGTGTTATATTTCCAACTGCTGTGCTTATCATTGAGGCTCATATGATATGCAGCAGGCAGACCAGTCCAGAAACTCCAGATAATTTAGTTTAAACTTATTTATTTTACACCGATTGTGAAACAAGTTCTTTCAACGTAGATTAATCACTCTTGATTCTGCCTTGGATACATAACCAGTAATCACGCCGAATGTGGATTAATGAAAGTTCGCAAGGCAGATCCCACTATGCACAGGATTTGAACCCATGACCCTCGTGTCCAGAAGCCTACGCTCTACCACTGTCCTCTACAGAAACAATTGGTCTAATTGTTTGGTTAAGATGCTAAATTCTAAAGCCATGACATTATGAATCATTGAGAGGAATAGATAGAAGGAATATGTTGATTTAGACAGAAAAAAACCTGTTGAAACAAATCTCATGTTTCATCCACTTTAATCCTCTTAGTGCTTTATTATTCCCTCTGTGTTGATTTCTGTCAATGTTTGAAATCCTCTCAAGAACAAGTCCATTTACCCTCATAGTGCTGGAACCAACTCAAAGCTTATTTATGCAAACAGGATAGATCTAGGCCAGCTGCCAAGTAAAATCATCAAAACTTAAAGCAGACATTTCAGATTTTGGAAAGCAGATGACACAACAATCTATTTTTAGAAAATTACCCAACATTCTAAGGGTTAAGAAATCTTGTTTTTTAGCATCTTTGGTAAAAGTATGCACCCTCATCTGAATTAATGTGCATAACAAGCTATTTCATTAGCATGTCCAACAATGAATACAAGCTACGTAGAAAGAAGTCTATCCAACATTGTTATTTGTCTTTTACCAGCAATCACAGAATGTTTGACAATCGGAACTACTCGGGTATTTCCGTGAGCTGTGAAATACACCTCGGATATAAGTGTAGGGTTACAATTTTTCGGGTAAATCGGCATCCGGCAATTAAAACATATTCTATGCGTGCACGTTAAGAAGTTCCATGTGTATGAAAGTGTTGGACATCCTTTTTAATCATTATCATTATCAGTAACTCATACCAAAATGACGAAATTGTTGTTGTGACATGTATAGTTATTTCCTCAATCAAATTTAACGACTTTTTAGATTTCACATATAAAGTCTAATTTTAAAACGAAAGTAAAGTGAAGTCATTCTAGCGGAAAACACTATGGCGTCATCCCTATTATTTCAGAGGTTTTTTCATTAGATAAACCTGATGTGTTCAGATTCAATGTTTGAGTGGGAAAGCAGTCAATGTCTCGGATAGACTTTTATGTAGTACTAAATAGGAAATAACAGGAGAATGGCTAAATGCAGTGCCGACCTGAATATGACTGAATAAATTCTGAGAACTGTCAATTTCAACCATTCAAAATATAGTTGCTTTAGATGGCACTTCCTTTAAAGCACCTGCCTCAAAGAGAATCTCTAAAAGTTCAATATTTGATTCATGTTAATGTCTGGCAAAAATGAAATTGACCAATGTTAACCAATCTGAATCCAGGAGCCTTTATAAAAAAAAATACCGTAGCAAGCAGGTTAATTAGATCACAGGCAAGCCGCCAATTTTCTATGCGGATGTCTTGGATCTATCCTGTTTGCATAAGTATGAAGTCGGGTCAAGCACTATAACGGTTAAGTCATAATGCTATTGAAAAACTCAGTGTTCCATTGAGGAAAGCTTATTACCTTAAAATTCTTAGTATGATCTGATAGTCTTTCTCACTCCCAAACTTCCCCACAACCATTTTCTAAGACAGTCTGGTAGTTTGTCTTTTTCTGAGTCCATTACTAATCAAAAGCTGTTAGTTGCTTCTACATCTATCACTTTGCTCATGAAGATTCAATAAACTATGTCCCTAAAGTCCACAAGAAAACCACAAAAAACATTTTGGTATATTGGTCATACACTCCTACAACCCACACAGAATCAATATGTGCAGGATGTCAATCAATGTAATAAATCTTTATGATGCCTTCAATTGATATAAATTGGAAAACAGATACTCTCAACAACACTTTTAAAACCATTATGTACCTATTCACACTTCTTTACCCTTTATTTGTCATCAGTATACCCTTTAAATTGGGAGCAATTGACAATGCTGGTTTATTAAATGATTATTTAGAAATCATGTTTCCAAAGACTATATATATTCCCCTGTGATTAACATAACATGGTATAGAACTTGTGAAGAATTTTAACCCTTGTAGTGCTGGAACAGACTTATATAATGCTAATGCAAACAGGTTAGATCCAGGCCAGTCGCCAATTAAATTGGCGACTGGCCTGTGATCTAATCTGTTTGCTAATCTGAGTATCTTTCCTCATCAAATTTAAGCAGATGTTTAAGGTTTTGGAAAGTAGACAACACAAAAAGCTATCTTTAGCAAATTACCCAGCATTCTAAGGGTTGAAGGTGTTTAATCGTGACAAGACCAGCCATTAAAGGAGACCAGAAACAATTAACTTCTCACTTTGATATGGACAGAAACTGATACCGTATAAAAATGTCATGTTTTACTGTTTGTAGATTCCCCTTCAAAGAAAATGTTTGAATAATAAATATTCAGTACAGTAACATTAAGTGAAGACAAACACTTTGAAATACAGTCCATGTACATGTTATGAGTTCATCTACAACACATGCAGTTATTCGGCATTAACCCTTCCTCTTAACAATAAACTTGCAACAAAGATTCTAAACATGCTGAAAATGGAAGGTATAACTAATTATGAGAAGATTCTTTAGCTGTCACAAGAATTATTTAAGCAGATTTTTAAGGATACAGGTGTTTACTTTGATGATAATTTATATATATTATAGGTCACAAACTCACTTATTATAAGGATAGGGTGCAATGGCTTCCAGCTGAAGACTACCAAAAATATTTTGACAAAAGAAAATGATTTGAATCTTCATGAGCAAATAATCTTGTTGACACACCAATTTCATTGCCAAATCACCAAATGTACATGTTCTGGGTAGCTTTGACCATTGTTTTAATTCAAAAACGCCAAATTTTCGACTATCCAAAATTGAAAGAGTTTGCAGACGATATTCCAAAATGTGATGAAATTGGAAAATAATCTTCTGAAAGGACAGAAAACATTGCGCGAAAAGGAAAAATTGCTCCTTACATTGTGTGAAAAGGAAAAATTGCTCCTAAGGAGCAATTTCACCTTTTCCCACAATGTTTTTCAGAGTTGTTTGCAACAAAGTGGTCAAATGTTGCTATTGTTTGTTAATGGAGTAAGGGTTGTATGATGTATCCTTCTCATTACTGGGAAAATTCTAGGTAAAAAAGACCTTGATGTCAAAAGATGAAATAATGAAGAACATTCTCCCTGGTTTGTATTAATGGTTTCTTCCAATATCACAAAGTTTATACTTTCCCCATATTGTGTTAATGCCATCTTTTATTGCTTTCAATTTGGACTGGCTTTGAAATCCCATATACTCCAATGGGTAAAATATCGCTAGACAAATGCTCTTCCAATTAACAATTTCCATGTATGGAGATATGTGACTGGTCCAAATATTTTTGAATAAAAAGACATAGGGGGAAAGAAAAGGTCCAATATATCCTTTTGTCAAAGTGCTTTCTAAGGTCATCTGCAACAGAAGAGGTAAGAGCAAGGTTGTCATTAAAATATGGAGGAAGGGGCCAACTTTTCATTTGAGGAAGCCAATGAAGCAAACACCAAACAAAAATAAGGTGTTACTTATAACCAACTATCATATTTTTTGTTATTTGAGCCAACTAAGTCATTTGAAATTGGCCGGCAGCCGGCTCTTAATGACACCCTGACAGAGTGCATGGAGAACAGTTTTATACCCTTTAAGAGCTGGAACCGACTTCAAGTTTATGCAAGCATGTTAGATCCAGGCCAGCCACCAAGTAAATTAACAGCTGGACTGTGATCTAACCTGTTTGCTACTCTAAGTATCTTTCCTCAACAAAATTAAGCAGATATTTAAGGTTTTGGAAAGCAGACAACACAAAAATCTGTTTTTAGAAAATTACCCAGCAATCTAAGGGGTTAAGTATGTATCTTCTAATGAATGGACTGAACTTAAATCCCCAGAGTGTTTATTATTGGTAAAGAGCTGCTACATTATACATGGATATATACTGCTTAACCCATTACCAAACAATAACAACATTTGGTCACTTTGTTGCAGATGACTCTGGAAAACATTGTGGGAAAAGGAGAAATTGCTCAAAACGAGCAATTTCTCTTTTTCCCACAATGTTTTCTAGCCTATCAGAAGATTATTTTCCAATTTCGTTTCATTTTGAGATGTCGTCTGTAAGCTCTTTCAATTTGGGACAGTCGAAAATTTGGTGTTTGGTAAAGGGTTAATGGAGTGTGCATATTCCATAAATCCAGACTCCTACTCAACTGTACAGAATTCATAATAAAAGTGATTATTTTGTAGGTCATCATCATTATCTAACTTATTTAACCCTTTAAGTAAATGGATCTTCCCTTACTAATATTGGTCATATGATTAAAGCTAATTTTCTGAGACATTATTAAAAATTTAAAAGATTGAAAAACAAACATTTACAGTGAGAGAAATAAAATTTGTCAGAATTAAGCCATTTTCATTTTCTCACACTTTCAAAAAGTTTCAAATCTTTAACAATACAAGCTGATAGTACATGTAAATAGGAAAAGAGAAAACCCCAAACCATGAATAAATAATTGGATTACTGTTGCACAAATTGTTTGCACATGGTTGTGAGAAGAAACCTTTCACCAAACCAATTCTGGAATCCTTCCTTAGGCCAATATATAATATCTATAACCTTGGACAACATTTCTTATCAACAATTATTGTATAAAGGAATAGGAAAGATTAGGCACTCTGTTTAAATTGCCTGTTTTCATTATCTGTTCAGAATGAAAATTTATTTAAAAAAAAATTTAATTGAAAATTGTTCATATTTTTTCCACAAACCAATACTTATGACCATTCTAACAAAGAACTTCTGAGTAATAAATTCAATAATTATTCAAAGTTTTTCTAGTAAGATGGAAAATATTGTCTGAAATGCTTTAGCTGGGCAATCAATTTACTTTCCACAATAATCTTAGAAAATTATATAAGAATATTTAAAATAAAGGAAATCTTTAGTTAAAGAACAGAGTAAGAGGTCACCATTAATGAGTGAACAATTAGAATCCTTTCAACCAATGGATTTAAAAAACTCATAAAACTCCTGAAAACGGTGATAAGCTGTGACATATCCCTTTCTGAGTATCGAAAATCAATCCTATTTGGGCTCTTGTGGGACTTAACACCTTTAAACAATGTTTAGAGGGCAAGTCAAATACTGAAAGGCAAATAAAGAAGTGATTACCAACCCTTGTGCACTGGGCTGTAACAAATATCCCGTTTCTTTGTCAACAATATTTGCATGGTGTGAACAAAGATATGAGCCTTTCCTTTTTCAGAACTGTTCATATTAAAGTGACAAAAACTATTATTGACAAAACATTTTCAATTTTTGTCAGCTCCAAAAGTTCTTGTATACAAGGGAAAGGGCTAAATTTGTAGATCTATCATTTTAGTATTTTTACCTATGGAATTAATCATAACTGTCATTAGTTTATTAATAACTAGTGCCCTAGGTTTAAATTCATCTTTGTTTAACCCTTTATTGACTTACATTTTAATCAAACCAAGTTGAAAGAATCTGCAGCCATGAATAGAAAAGATTTTTAATTTCTGACATTATACTTCAAGTAGAATGATATGGAAATCATTGTTAGTAAGACAGGATGAAAGTTATCTCATTCCAAAATTGTTATTTATCATGAATTGATGCTTCCAAACTTTTTAGCTGGATAGTTTGGCCAATTTGATTCCGGTTTAAGATCATTTTCAACAGTATGTCAGTCATATTGTAGTGGTCAGCACACCCAACCATGCTCCTGGTTTTATAACACCAGTGCTGCAAAAAATAACCATTCCAATCCATTGACTGCTTTAACACATTTAAATAATTTATCAGTGTCAAGAGACAAACAGATCATGTTGAATTGAATTCATTAACCATCTGCAGGAATATTGACAAAATAGGTTGTATATAAAGGTTGCTGGTAAAGTTTAAAAGCCATTACGCAGATTAAAAGCAATACAATAGACGTCACAATATAGTAAGTCCTTCACAAATATGAAGCACTTTCTATCATATTGCACTGAACCCTTGATAAGCAACGAAAACACAAACTGATGCTGAAGAAATAAGCTGATAAGATAATGTTCAATTCTTCAACTTGTTAAAATGAATTATGAGAAAACATGTCCATTACAGCATTACCCAAAGTTTGAAACTGTAACTGGTCAAATTTGAGACCATCAGTATTAACATTAAAAAATCATGAAATAAAAACCTACTTGTGTATTTGGGCCAATGTAACCATGAGTTTTCCTTGACCCCTATATATTGCCCCCTAAAGATCATCATTTTCCATTCACAATTCCATATATATAATTAATTAGCATAAATAAAGGGGTCAAGGGAAAGTCTTGATAACATTTATGGACATTTCATTTTCCAAGTTTTATACCAAGTTGTTACAGTGTTAATCAAAAACCATTGTGAGTATTTACTATCCTTCAAATGCTACTTGTTTCTTTATAAACCATTCCAATAATCCTCGGATTGCAACCTTAATTAGTTTTGGAATATTTACTAGATGGTTTTACATCACGTCTACAACACTACAGTTATTTTGCGGCATACAATATAGATGGCGGAAGACCTAAAGTTTATATGCCTATAAGGGCTGGTGCATTCTGAAAGAGTTGTCTACATTCTGTAAGTCAGTCAGGAGACAAACTCTCATATTCAACTTGATACTACACATAAATGTGCATCTCAATGATTATGAAGCACTTACTATAGTCTTGCATTGAACACTCAATTTATTTAAAGGCACCTGCAAGTCAAGACAAAAATCTTCCCATTTGGATATGCTCAGGGTACTTACCTATCACAAACAGCTCTCCGGTTGCATTCTGGGACATTTTATCAGCCAGCGAACATGTGTACTTCCCTGCATCCTTAAAACCAACATGAACAACTGTCAAATGTATCCAAACTTTACGGTGATATTTAACTGCATCTACACCATCACCTGTCACCTCATTGTTCAATGGCCCAGCATTTAGCACTCCTTCTTGCAACACAATATACGAGATATTCTCCCCAACAGGTGTAAAATGCCAAACTAGTCCCACCTCTTCAAAGCTGCGCACAGGTCCCTCTGTAGTGTTTATTGCTATCTTGCATTCTAACGTTACATTCAAACCTGAGAACGACAGTTGGTTGTCCATACCAACAATCAAGGTTTCTCCAATTGTGTGACCTAAAATGACAGGAATTATATTTCATAATAAAAAATCTGTGTCACCATTGATTTACAGCGATCATATTTCAGAACTTTAAACAAATTTTTTTTTGATATGATAAATTGTTATAATTTCAATCATTTTTTAAGAAAATCAAATGTTAAATATAAACCTAAATTAAATATCCTTAAAGCAAGTGTGCTAATGTATGAAAATTAAAAAAAACGTTCCTCACACAATATTTTATCCATAAACCATGCATCACTATAGGTGTGAACCATTTGGAAATAAGTTTAAATAACCAGAGGTTTCCTTTTAAAGAACCTGGGGCCGGGGATTTCCTCTGGCTTCTTTGACCAGAAATCCGGGCTTCTTTACTCAGATTTATGATTAATCTACTGATGAGGGCACCCATACCCGCGCCTTATTTTGCAAATCGCCTGAATAACACTCTTGTTCCCAAACCCAACTACATCAGATCTCAATTGAGTAAAATTCACAGGTCTTGTAGCAATAAGCATATTCAAAGCATGAGAACTAAGAAGCCATATTTCCTGGCTAACTATTTTTCTACTAAACTAAGTTAATGTACACTGCTCATTCTTGAGCATTATAGTACATGTTTTCTCGACGACCTACCAGTACTAGGCTAGGAATCAAACTCAGGCTTTCATTTCTTACATCAAGCCCTGAATTTGGGGATATGTGTTGATTTGATTAAAACGGGAATTCAGTATGAGAGACATACCAAACAAAGATTTAACAACAGACGGTTATAGGACACATTATCACTTCCTCTCATCTGCTTTACATTAATGGTATTATATATATTCATGATTTAGGACAAATAACAAATTTGTTGATATATGAACTATACGAACTATATGATATGCTAAAACCCAAAGGACATATTTCAATTTTGGTGTAAGAAGCTACACAGTTCTGACAATATCACAGGTAATACAGTGTGTCATCTGACAGACAATGGATTTCACAAAGCAATATTGTGTGATTATTTCATGAATAAATTAATGAATCACTCAAAACAGATGCCACATGCCACAAGCATTAGATTGTTTGAAAAGGGACAAAAAAATCAATACAGCAATCAAATACCCAAATGGAAACCATTTGGCCTTTAAATTTTACTGTTTTAAAGAAAACCATGCGCCTAAAAGCGATGAAATCGTGGCCAAAGTATGCAGAAAATTCAAAATAAGTACTTACCTTTATGTGTCACACAAAATAAAACAGCTAAAATGAGGAGTTTCATTGTTATATTCCAAAATAAACTCGATCTCTCTGTGCGTCTGTTTTGTCTGACAGCTTACCTGTCGAGCGTCTGCTCTACACTGATTCGTTTCGAAAAACACCCAGCGAATACATGCATGAACAACTATCCTTGTCGTCCTCATAAAAAATTAATGAGGGCTTTCTATTTCGATATTGGACAGTTTATGGTGTTCAAATTGTAACGTTTTCCTTTTACGTCTCCACAGTTATTGAATTATGTTCCTTTGTAGTTTAACGTTATGATTTTAATTGAAAATTGTGCATGATTAAGTAACCAGTACAAAATACAGTCCAGATTTCTGGTCTCCAAGGGGGGCCCGTTTTACTCAACAGTTTACGCTTAAGATTTGCGTAAGTCTAAAACAACAAGTCCTTTTATTTCAATATTTGGCAAAGCAATATTGCAAAGTAACACATCATTGGAATCGTCTCTCCGAGACGCTTCCAATGACGTGTCACATTGCAATATTGTACTTTCATTGAAGATATTATCCATGTTAATCAATTTTGACTTACGCAAACATCTTCCGTAAGTTGTTTAGTAAAACGGGCCCCAAGGCTATTGCTATAATTGACTGACGCCAATAAATGTCCAAATGTCCAAAAAGCTTGTCCAAATGTTGAAAAAAGCTTGGTTATTGAGACTATTCGCAATATAAAAAAAGAAGGAAATGGCCTGGTCAAAATAATTCGAGCGAAGGTTGCCTTTTTATTTAGTTAAACTAATTTTAAGCGATCAGGAAACATTAAGAAAATTTTGCAACGGGCAAATTGCTCCATCAGAAAAGTAGAGGCAATCTTCACTTTGAATCATTTTGACCTTTTTATTAGCTTAAGGGAGTCCTTTTCCTAACATGGATACAATTGAGTTCAACGAAGAAGGGGTATCCAAATGTCTCTATAACTTTAACCCTCGAAAAGCGTCTGGTCCAGACAACATTCCTGCTAAAATATTGAAAGGCCAGCTAAAGAAGTAGCCCTTATACTGGCCACCATATTCAGTCGTACTCTTGATGAGGGAAATGTACCTGATGACTGGCGTCAAGTCAACATTACAGCAATTTGCAAGAAAGGTGCATGACAGGACCCGGCAAATTACCGACCAGTATCCCTGACCAGTATTTGTTGCAAACTGCTACAGCATGTCATTGTCAGCCGCATGATGGGGCATCTTGACAGACACAACATTCTCAGCTACTTTGGTAATCCCACATTAACAGAACCACCAAGAATTAAGGCAAGTAGTATGTCTTGGTGTCCTTGGACGTAAGCTGCGTGGTAACAGCAAGGAGACAAAGACAATAGCGTTCAACGTGCTGGTGGGCTAAACGAAAGGTCAGGAAGGCCCGAACTTATCAATTGGTTGGTCGTTCCTTGTCATGGGCAACTAGCACCCATCAATATCATACTTTTCCATCAACCATTTTCTTTGCAAAAAATAAAACAAATCTTCATATTTATTTGAAACCTTTTCCCTTGAGTACCCATGACGGTGGCCCATGAATTGGTAAATCAGATGAATGATTTGGTGTAAACTGTTAGATTGACATTCTGTAGAATCCCTAATTTATATATGCTTGGAATGATATATTTTGGGACACACTTATCCAGTCTAGCACTTTGACATTGAGTGATTCTTGTAAGCCTGATTTGATTTGCGACGGGTTTATCCAAATTTTATCCCCTTGTTGTGCTCCATTGTGGGCGGGGACCAAGGATGGTGAATATTCCAAACTTATATGGAATCCCTTTAGAAAAGCCACCAATCGTAACTGCATCTAATGCAAAACAATCTCAAAACCAATCTGCCTCTATGTCAAAAGCTTCAACCCTAAAACTTACTTCTTCACCCAATGATCCATCTTCCGGATCAAAGGCCAAATATTCTCTTTCTCAGAAAGAAAGGAAACGAACTGCGAAACAGAAATCTGACTGTCCAAATTATGGACCTTCAGATGCTTTGACAAGTTATGTCGCTCAACTCCGATCAAAACTTCAAATAACTTAATATCGCAATTTTGATCTTCACAAAAGGCGGTTTCGAAACCTCAGTCGTACAGAGAGACTAGCGCTTAGTTGAACAATATCTGCATATGTTGAAAGGTTGTCCTAGGATTATTCATAAAGGTTATAAGAAAAGAAACCATACCATTATAAAGAGAATGCGCCGGAAATACGCGGAAAAAGAAAAAAATATATAAATATGGAAAAAGGTCTAATACATACAGTCAGACGCAAACAAGCTCGTACAATAGATTTCAAAGTCAGTCATTATTACCGTATTTGTATACCCAGGCGCATAGCTAGCCCTCCATGGATGTGGATTCAGGATTTAGCTAGGGGGTCCTGGGGCCCGTTTTACTAAACAACTTACGGAAAATGTTTGCGTAAGTCATAATTGATTAACATGGATAATATCTTCAATAGAAGTACAATATTGCAATGTGACACGTCATTGGAAGCGTCTCGGAGAGACGATTCCAATGATGTGTTACTTTGTAATATTGCTTTGCCAAGTATTGAAATAAATCTTAAGCGTAAACTGTTTAGTAAAACGGGCCCCTGGGGCATGCTTCCCCGGAAAATAATGAAGAAATCCTGTGCATTCTTTGCGATTTCAGGGTCATTAATGTAGTATTATATTAGACTATGAACTAAAATAGAATACATTAGGGCGTCAAGGGTTTATATATTAATGAAGTGTTTTTTGGTGATTTTAAAAATCCCTGATTTTTTGGTCCGAATGATGTAGATTCCGCCGTGTAAAGACACCGGGACTCGGATGGACACCGCAAAAATGTCATAATTATATCATTAGGGATAAAACGGATGGATACAGTAAAATGGCACCGGAATTCAGGTGGACAAAAAAAATTCTTAATACCATTTCCGTTTTTTCACGATCTGTCTTTCATTCAGAACTTTTTCATTCAGAACTTTTTCAAGACAGACAGGCAAGCAAATAGTATTACGTAATTAAAGCACTTTCAGCAGCAGGCGCTTTTTGAAGTCCATGAACAGTTCGGCAATGAATACAAAATATAAATCCTTATTGTTTAAACTTAACGAATACGTTTTGTGAGTCAAATGCATCACTCCTTTAGATATTCTTTTTTTTTTGCTCAAACAATATGATATACAAAATCGACTGGTTTGAGAAAGAACAGATCAAACCCAGATGCTGATCTAGTCTGTAAAGAACTCAATGAACATTATGGAGACATCACACTCTCCTATACATGGGCCATGTAGTGTAAAATTCATTCCCTCAATACACATTTTAAATAATTCCTTTACAATGCTAGTTAATAAGGTCTGGTAAATACTGAAAGCATCATCAGATGACAATTTCAAAGCAAATGCATTCACATGATGTTTTTGATGTAAAATGGACTAGAAACCCTTTACAAGCAGTTTCATCAGCTACACAAGATATTTATGATTTCAACCCATAGGATAAGACACAACACCTCTTGTAAACAAAAACATAACCCCTCGGAAGTTTGAAAAGATTGATCATATAAAACAAGGACACATATCATCTGGTACATGGTTTTATTGAAAATTTCAATCCCAAATGCATCACTATGATCTAACAAAAAATAAATACCAATTATATTTACATGTATGGTATCTGTATTATCACAGAAAATAATATATTAGCCAATATGTTTGAATCCCAACTTTACAATTCTATAAGTCATACATATGGATTGCCCATGTGAAATCAGTGACAAAAACCTAAATACAGTTCTAATATTTTCACATTTTCAAGATAGCCTGTCATTCCCCTTTAAATTGACTTCTTGCATGCAAATCCTGTACAGAATGACTTCTTGAAAATAGGACCGTTATGTGTCATATTCTATGGTTACTAAATGATGCAAAACAATTAATCTCTTATTATTGATAGATGTATGAAATAAATTTAGCTAGAATGAAGCTATTATGAGAAAATGAGGAGTAATCTGTGATAGGCACATTTTGTCTCTGACAACTTGATTCAAAGATGTGTTTTACAAACATCTTTAAAATGGGAGATAATTGAAAATGATTTATGACAAAAAAGGCATATCAACTATGTCTGCTATTGTCAAAATGATTTCATTTAAATGATTCTACAATACAATTCTATAATTGAACCATATAATATAGGATCTCAAATGGTAAATAAAAAAATCAATTTGTAATGACAAGCTGTTCACTGTTGAGCCAATCCTTTCAGTAATACACACAATATTTGCCATCTTCATTATGAGAGATTGACTGAATACTACAATGAAAATAATCAATATAAATCTTTCAAATCTATTTAAAAATCTTTAGAAGTTGTTTTTTCTTCCCTAATATTTATGTTTTTGTTTCCATGTAATTGTTTTAATCTTAAAAAGGATAAATAGTTAGGCTACACATCTGATATTTGATCTCTATTTGTTGTTGGTATAATAGTCCATATATAACAGATCAATAACTGTTGTAAATACTGGTTCACACAATCAGACTTCAAGCAAACAATCACACAAACAAACACATTAACAATTCAAGCAACATGGTAAAGACTCAATGTAACTTAAACAATGATCATACAGTAACAAATACATTTGCTCCAACTCATTAAGTCTTTACCAAATAGCAACTTTACATCAATACTATAGATGTGCCTTCCAATCAATCTAGAAAAAGACATTACAAATAAAAACAATATGGCTCTTCTTTTTCCCTTTTCATCAAATGAATGAATATATGGACACTCTTTATCAAAATGCAATGTTTTCGTAGATAGAAAACTTATTATGTTAAAGACAATGTATCTCAAACAAAACCAATTCTCAAACAAGTTCAGAAAAACTTCTCAAAATGAATGAAATAAAAACAATTATTCAGATCTTTGTGCATAAAAATGCTAGCCCCTGGCCCACCTTTATAAACACATTTTCAGAAAACCTTAATTGAAAGCACCAACAAATGACAATCATGAATGATGACAATCTTGCACAAAGCTAAAACATGTGAATAAAAAAAAAACATTTTTTCATCCTCAAGATTTGTCTTTATATCTTCTATAGATGCTAGAAAAAGCAAATTAATGGAGTTATGAGTTAGTGGTAACTATCATGTATGTGACATACTACATGTTTGTGAGTTGCTTTTGTTTATTAAGCTTGTTTGAAACCATTGTCAAAAAGAATTTGTTACTAGCAATACCCTGTTTTGTACCAATGTATTCATAAATCCATTATGTCTAGAGAGTAGAACACACTTGAGAATATTTTAACTAAAAGGAGATATTTCTCATGATAGGTAACATTTGAAGCTTAAGTCAAATAAATCACTAGTCAAGTTTAAATTAGAACTGTTTATTTGAATGTCTCAAAAATCAAATAGTTCTTCCAACTTGTGGTCAACAAAGAAAGGGCTTAACCCTAAAAAGGGCAGAGTTCTGGTTCTGTCATTCCATTATAGATAAAAGGTCAAATCTTGATAAACAACTTATACTGGTTCCATGTCAAGATCAAAAGGCTCTGCCTCCTCGCTTGGCTTGTAGAAAGAGGCGTGTAACATGATGACGAAGAAAGATGCACCTGTAAGAGAAAACAGAAACATTTATTTCATAACACCATCAAGAGTAAGTTATCTTTACTTTGTACCAAATGTTTATTTTCACCTGTCCCAATTAATAGTTTTTGCCAAAACCAGTCAAGATAGATTGAGAAAACAGAAAACTGTTAGAAATAGTAAATGGAAATTGATAACCTGCTTTTAATCTTAAAATCTTATCTCCCACAATAACTCAATTCATTTGTAGCAGCTCTTTCTAAAGAGATATTGAGATATAACCTAGAAAAAGTTCAAAAGGTTTTATATTGAACTCAAATAATAAATATGCCAAAAGTAGCAACAAAAAATGAAGTTCTTTGATATTCTTTTCCTCTGTTTAAGTTTCAGTGTCATTCCAAAAGAGACCCACGTCTAGCATTTCGGGATGACAACAGCTTGTGTGTACACTGAGAAATAATACATGTTTTACAATCAAACTGTTTAAAAAATCTTACAAATCAATTTTGCATTTGATTCTTAGGGCTTTGTTTTATCATTTAAATTTTGCTTCCCTGATAAAAAACAAGTTCTTGTACCATAGTAAGGTTAATAAACAGATTAAATGCACACTTTGCTACTTGCATAATGCAAAAAGTTCCCCTCATATCCTTAGGCCAGCCTTTAATCTGGGATCACTGCTTGCCACCAATTTATTTGTTTATATGGGCTTTAATACCATGTCAGCATTATTTCAGCTATTTTTATTGATTTCATGGGTTTCACCAGAAGTAGGCAGAGCTCTTCAGTGTCTTGCCAAATGACAAGCACACGAAAAATCCTAGTGCCGCTGATGAGCATTGAATCCGGGACTCCTGTGTCACATGTACTACACCTTGTCCACACAGGAACCTTCCCCTAACACAAATACAACTCAAAAGCCTCAAGTGCTAAGTGAATTCTTTAATGAAATTTACTTCATGTATTATCATTATACTGACAAAAGCAGGAAAACAATTTGCATTTACAGACAATTAGATTTTGCCTCCCTTGCTGTCAGGGTGTACATTAAGAATGGATTGCCCATGCAAACCATCGGTTAAATTCTCTTGTTAATCGGTTAATTTATGCCAAGTCATAAAATCTAAAAAAAAGAGAGTTGTCTAGCTGTCTATTGTCTAGCTGGATTGGTTAGATTTCAACCAGTATCTGTTACTTCAAATCTAAATGGAAAACCCTACATACCAATGACCCAAAACACTGCGGACCCGGCACCAGCTATCCAGAACACAGGGAAGGAACACAAACCAACCACTCCGTACTGCTGGGCCAAGCTTAACTCTCGACCTACAAGGATTTAAATAAAGACATTATGGTAATGAACATCACAACTTTCTGACAACATTCATTTCAAATCTACTTTCCTTCCTGTATTCTTGTTTTTAACCATTTGCATCACACCATAGAAACCTTAGAATGCTGGGTAATTTTCTAAAAATAGATTTTTGTGTCATCTGTTTTCCAAAACCTTAAATATCTGCTTAATTTTGTTGAGAAAAGATACTCAGAGTAGCAAACAGGTTAGATAAAAGTCCAGCTGCCTGGATCTAATCTATTTGCATAAGGATGAAGTTGATTCCAGCACCAAAAGGGTTCAAGAAAACACTGTTGTTAGAAACACTTTCCATGACAAGCAATTTCTCCTTATGTTGGATTGTTACTTATATGTGCAACAAAGGAACTATTTGAGCCAATTCTTTCCAATACCTCATTTACACACGCACTGTGTGTGTGATCAATCAAGAGTTTGGAGAGAAAAGTGTCTCTCTTAAAATAAGGCATTTTTGTATGTTGATAATTTTCTTTTTAATCACTTTATAGCATTTACTATGCTCCAGCAAAGGGCTTTGGATGCCAAATAACTTTTAAGAAATTCCTCATTGAATATAACCCATTTGAGTTAATTCACTTTGACAAGAAAAAAACACAATTCTGAACAAATATTTTTACATATAAATTGGCAAGTATTTACTTATATTTGCTTAAAGGGTAATCTATCAATCTTGTCTAGGAAATGGTGTCTTGCCATAGGCGACTCCACAGATAGATAAATAACTTGTATCTGTATTAAAACTTGGTCTTCAGGTCCTAAATTCACAGAACCATGGCATAACTCTCCCTGTACAGCACTCATTTTTGAACATTATAGTACATGTTCCCTGGATGACCTACCAGTGCAAGAATAGAAAATGTCTTGCCCGATGACTCTTGGGTGAAATAAATGATCATCTTCGGGGATCGAACCCAGTTTGTCCAGTCTAGTGCTAGACGCTGACCATTACAGCACCGCAGAACCTTACTGAACTTACTTAACTGAACTCTTAGGGAAGAAGAGACATTTAGAGGAATGCCTTTATTTACCTTTTTATTTCCACATCACAACTATTCAAAATAAGGAGGAATATAAACCATGCACTCACCCATTATGCTGACTTTCTTGTCCTGGTTTTTCACAGATATAATATAACAGGCTCCAAAACAAGCAGCTATGGCCACCAGTAATAAAGGTGAGGTTAGACTGGAAATAGCAAAAAAATAAGATCTCTACCCTTTAGCCTTAACCCTAAGAGTGCTAGGTAATTTTCTAAATAAAGATTTTTGTCTTGTGTGCTTTTCAAAACCTTAAATATCTGCTTCATTTTGTTCAGGAAAGATACTAAGAGAAGCAAACAGGTTAGATCACAGGCCAGCCGCCAATTTACTTGGCAGCTGACCTGGATCCAATGTGTTTGCATAAGCATGAAGTCGGCCTCAGCATTATAAGGGTTAAAAACATCATCACAAAGCGCTCTTTTTTAGAAAACGTCTAAGATGTTGCCTGCTGTTAGGGCATTCCAATGTATATCTTACAGAAAAAAAATTAATCCCTGAAAATCTTATTTCTTTAATACTATCTTTTCATGTGTTCTCAATTGGGTCAACATTATGTCAATTTTGTTGCACTGATGCCTACTCAGTCATAATCATTTTAATGATGGAAGAAGATACCAAACTTTATAGCCTATAAGAGCTGGTCAAGTCTAGTATCTAGCAGTATTTGCATCCCCTAAATTGACTGGGAAAATCCAAATGTTTTTACTAAGATTTGAACTCATGCCAAAGGGGGGCTCTAAAATGAAATTGCTTTGAAAAGGAAAATTTGTTGTCAAAAGCAATTTTCTTGGATACCTAATGCCTATTCCACATTTAGTTTTTAATTTTGACTATGAAGTAGGAAACATGAACTAGAAAAGCTTTCATGAATTCTTATTGTTATAGATTTAAGTATACTTACATACAAAAGAGAAGCAATCCCAAGAACACAAACATGTAGTTGCTCTGGAAATGCTCCACATTCTTTACAATTCTTTTGGGTATTGGGGCAATGGACTTGGGTGTTTCAAATTTAGATGTGCTGATGAATTCCCCCCATGGTTTGATGCTCTCTCTCGTCTTTGAGAACCATTCTCTGGCACTCACATTGGAAAGGTTTAAAGCCATTACCCTGTCAAAGAAATCAATTAATCTTAAGTTATTTTTGGTCAAAATGTTCATCAGTGAATAAAGATACAAAGCACTTGACACAAAGAAAAATACCTATTCTTGGAGTAATCTGTACCATAGGGACTTTTGTAGATATAAGATAAGAGTCATTAACTGAGGGCTTGCGCTGTCGATCGCCAATGGAGCCATTTGCGACAAAAAAATGAAAGTGGCTCCAATAAATCAATATTGGCTCAAGCCATGGCTCAGACATTTTCGCCAAAAACTGTCATAAAAAGCCCCTTCAACTGATATAAATCCCATTGCTTAGAATGGGTCAGCTGGGGTAATTAGACCCATAAAAAAATCGATAACCAATCAGGCACAAATCTGTCACCTGGTTGAGAAAAAGGCCGAAATTTATATGCCCTCTGGGCAAGATTACCGCAATCATAAAACAGCTTCCTCCTGCTTGTCACATAAAGAGAGCAACAGCAACTTTACCCATCAAATGTGTGAACAAATCAGGTCAGTTTGGGAATGACAAACCATGCAAAGCACAGGTGCTTTAAACAATCTTCGATAATATATATATGCTCTATATGCTATATAAGAGCATATATTGTATATAGAGCATAATATTGGGATATTATCGAAGATTGTTTCAAGCACCTGTGATGCAAAGCAGCATATTTTCTGAATGAAATTAGCGACATTAATAATTCTATTTTTAGCACCATTTTGGGGAAATTTGGAAATCGAAGTACTGATAGCACTGCATTGGAATACTGGATTAGAAATCGTTTTCTGTTGCAGTTTAGGAAAGGCATATTGGTGTAAATTTAAAATGTTAAATTGTCTTCATATTCCACTAAGTGAATAACTAATAATTATGCTTATTTGATAATTCCAGTGAATTATAAAGGATACATATGGTAGCTCCCGAGTTACAATTGAAGACTGACAAGGGGATCTATTTTTATTTGAGGATTTTAGAGATGGAAATTCTGTGTCTTTGTGCTACAATTAGTCATTGCCTTATAAATAGGTTGTGACAAATTTTGAAAACTCAGCGGACTCTTCCATGAAAAATCTTTTCCTAAAATTAAAATTCTTCATCAGTTCATAATTATGTGCTTTGTATTATATTAAATACCTTACAAAATCATGTTCACGAGGTCTTTGATAATAATCATACAATGTCCACTCCTGGTGTGATAGTAATGGTTATGGAAAAAATGGCTGCATATCTAAAGAACGATGGCTCAAATGTCTCTTAAATGGCTCAAGGTTTTTTTGATTGGCTCAAGCTGTGGCTCAAGCATTTTACAATCCAGCGCCTGCCCTGTAACTGACACAGGTCCCTTATGGGTCCTCTTCGTCAGTGCTGTACCAACACTTTTCAGTTCAAGAACGGCTTGGATAGGATATGGTAGCAAACCAAGCAAAAATCTGTCAGGGACGCAATAAAAAATGAATCAGAAAAAAACTCTACTGCCCACTGATAACTTACAATGTCTATTTATATACCTGCATTTTTCTCTATATAACAATGCTTTAGGTTAGGCTCAAATTTGCATAAATGTTCCAAAAACATATCAAATAGCTTCTCCAAAAATAGGAATTGGACTATTTATAATGAACAGTGAATTGACCATGAGAGGCTGTTGCTAGATTTGGGCTATTTTTTTCAGTGCAGAAAATTGAAACTAAACTCAAGTTTTTGACACATTTTAGATTAGAAGTAATGTTTCTTCCGAGTCGGTGGCCAACCAAAATCAGCCACAAGACATTACGAAATTGTATCCTATTTTAGATTAGCATTAGTGTTTGCTACAATAGAGGTAAACAATTCAAATGATTAAAGACAATAAAGACAGGCTTAAGAACTTCTGTAGACCTGTCTGCAGTCAAATCCATAATATGTTGCCATTAATTCCATGGAAACCCAATGTATACATCATAAAAGAGATAAAAAAACATCATTGCTCTCTTCACATAACTAATTCTAGACAACATTTTGCTTCGCGTTTTTTAATGAGTCCATCTGAATTTGATGTGTAGCTAAATGTTGAACAGATAACTTTATCTCTCATAACTGGTCACATAAATTTGTTTGATACGATAATTATTAAGTACGAATGAGGTGTCAAAATAAACACCAGCAAATATTTCTTTAGAAATTACGTTAAATAGCCTTAAAGATGGAAAAATGATTACAAAGACGTACCTCTGTTTAACTGTGTATTTTTCAGCTGGAGTGTGAGTATCAATTTGGCCTTCTAAATCAACTAGAGTAGACTTTTCCATATCAACAAACTCAGCGACGTGGAGTTGCGCTTTACGTCATCAATTTGCGTGGTGTACGAGAACGCGATTCGCGATTCTCAGTGGTTTGGCGGGGTGGGTGGATCAAAGTACTCGTAGCATGAAATATTGTTAATTTGAAAGGAAATGGAATAATGGCTTTTTAGCCAATTCGTCATTCATGTATACATCCGTTATTTCATGCAATCATTGTGTCCATATTTCCTACTAAAGAAGACGTCTTTTTACATCTGCCCTTCTTAATCTCTTTATCTTGTTACATTTCTCTTTTCTCACTTTGCTTTAGAAATCCATTTGTAAATGAATACTTCCATTACTGTATTTGGTAAGTAATTAACAAAAGGTAATAGTGCGGTATTAGAACATTATTTATTTCATTATCAAAGGAACTTGTAGTGTCACGTCTGCAATTCATGATTGCAGCCATACGTACATGTCATAAACTCGGGGAAACCAAGGGCGTAGCTTCATTAAAATCAATGTGTAGGCACCCTTATTCTAGGGGGCTTCCGGGGGCATGCCCCCAGGAATTCTTTTAAAATCTACATCGCTTGAGAAGCATTCTTGTGCGTTCTGGTGCGTAATTGAATCATAAAAAAATGTACTCTTTTGCGAGATTTGTAGAGCTAAATACGTATATTTTGTTATTATGTCCTAATAGAAAAACAATCCGCCGAAATGTAGACCTAAAATGAGCCAAAGTGTAATTTTAAAATATTCATTTTAATAAAAATAAAATTCAGTCGACAAGTAATGTCGACACACACGACTTAAAGAGGGGGCATATATATGTGCCTTTGTCCGGCTGTCCGTACGTCCGAACTTTGGTCCCGAAAAATGTCGCGCGTAACCGTATACCGAATGTTTAAATCGTTACTGTGATAAAAAACACATATGTACTCGTGCCCACAACCCACACTATGGGTAACAGGCACGAGTACGTATGTTTACCACAGTAATGATACTATTTTTAATTCAGAAAAACTCAAGATTTCTGCATTTCCTCGACGCAAATGTGTTAATCACACCGTCGATCGATACGTCCATGTCTTTTTGTACAGGAGCATGGCCAGGGATGAAAGTCTTTCTGTGTTCATGGTCGATCTTAAGTAGTTTTTTATTCGCTTCATGGCACTGAATGACCGTTCACACGTTGCGGGTGTCGGCGGCATTGTTAGCAATACTGAGAGGATGCTGTAGATACAGGGGTATAGATCCTTGCTCGTTTGTTTTAGGGTATCCTGGAGTCGTAGAGGCTTGTTTTCTGCAATGTTCCATCGAACTCTCCACCTTGTAACTTCATTGCTAAAAACTTGGAATGAGTTCTCGAGGTCTGGAGCATATGCCGCATATATTGACGGTAGCATGTCATCTAGCAGGTCTGGCAACCGGTTCGGCAGCAGGTATTGTGCTACGAAACGTTCTTCGTTGCTGACAATGCGCGTTTCCATTTCTTGTATAAGGTGATCAATAAATGTATTGAATAATGTTATTTTCCAATACTCGGAGACGGTATCTACAGCCGGGTTAACACATGAATTTGCATCCCAGCTCTACGCGGCCGTGAAGCGGGTATCTCAAACTCAGCAGCGATGTTGGTAGCCTTTTCGTAGAGAGCGTTCCACACTTCAGGGTTATTTCTTTCATCGTTCATTAGCTGAATGACGACCCTGGCTTCACCAACTGCATGCAGCAGATCGTTGTCTTTTTTCTGTAGCAGGTTTGTCAGATTAACTGTAGAGTTAAGCATATGCTTCGCTACTACCAACGTAACAATAAAGTCAAACCGAAGTACACTATGGAGATACTGCCCTGCTTTTCCATCGTGATCCTGTTCCAGGGTCTCCAGCGCATGAACGACAACGGGAAATGCGTTTTCGAATGTGGCCAGGGCATCTGCACGGCTTGACCATCTGGTCTCACATAGCGTTCGCAGTTTCTGTCTTTGATCCATTTGCCCTTTTAATGACAGCATCTCGGGATAACTCATCAGTGAAAGTTGCTAGCCGTTTTGCAGAGTAGCCGAACATGAAACCTATGTCCTGGACTGTAGCCATCATTGTTCGAACGCATGGAATATTGGAACTGTGCACTAACGCGAGGTTCAAGCAGTGTGATTTACAGTGCACATAATTGGCATGAGGAGATCTTTCACGAATAAGTGCTTGTACGCCTCGATATTTTCCTGACATGTTTGACGCTCCATCATAACACTGTGCACGCAGTTTTAACAAATCAAGGTTTGCTTCTTGTAGAAAAGATAATATTATGGTACAAAGTTCCTTTCCTTTGATAGAAGAACACTCAACGAACCCCAAAAACTCCTCTCGAACGGCACCCGTACCATCAACGAACCGAACACATAGCGATAACTGCTCCTTTGTTGCCTTGTCGGTGGCCTCATCTGTCATAAGGGCAAAAAATGGACAGCTTCTCTCGACCCTCCCCCCCCCCCTTTCGATTTTTATTGCGTTTTTGGCATTTTTATTTTTTCAATTTCTGAAAAAAAATGTGTAGGCACGTGCCTTAGTGCCTAATAGGAAGCTACGCCCCTGGAAACGGACTTAGAAGATAAAATCTTGCACTTGTCACCTTAGTGCAACGCTTGGTAAACCAGTGCAACCGTAACAGTGACGTTTTGGGTGTGATATGTGTAATGGTTATATCATGAATTGTTTTGTTAAGCTACATAGTGCAATTGTGCCTAATATTGCGCAATAAAATAACACAAAAATGTTAGAATCTTAAGACATTGTTTTTTATTAACCCATTAACACAAATAGCATAACATTCAATTGCTTGCTAAAAAAAAGGCTATTTTGAAAATATCACAGGAAACAAACAAAAACCGTCAGGTTGGGGTTTCTTTCATTTAGAGGGCTAACTTGTAATCATATTGTTTTTTTGTCAATTGAAATCATGTCCAAATTGAAATCATGTCCAAATTGAAATCTGTTTACTATGTTTGTTTTACACCGATGGTGAAGGAAGCTTTAAGCTTGTTCAAAGCCACTCTCGATTACTGCTTCCTGGCTACTACACCAGTACTCGCGCCGATTTATGGTTTAGTCCCGATAATTTTCACCTCGCCTAAATTCGAAGCCGGGACCCTCGGTACAACAGGCAGACACTCTACCTCGGCACCATTAAACATTCAAATCTGTTTGATCTGTCACTATGACAAAGGAATAAATATAGAGTTTCGACTAAATCCTACAGGCTTTTGGAGGAACACGGACACTCACAGCTCCTACAAGGCATGACAATATGTAGAAAATCGACTTGTCTCTTACATTCTAATTTGCGAAGAACAAGAGTAACAGTTTTCTTATCATAAGAAGCATCGCCACAGACCATAAAGAATACCACTAATTAGATTTGTAAGGATCTGAACAGAACAGAACAGAAAAATTATAAAAACCAAAATAAATCTTTCTTAAACACACCATCAAATGCATAACTCTCATAAATGACGATGTAACGTGTCTTTCTGCCCAAGCCGTTCCGATCCTGGGAATTGTTTGTATCATTAAAAAGATCTACCGATGTAGCTCTTTCATAGAAGTCCTACAAATGGCGACATTGTCTTTAATAGATATTCGAGTATTTTCGCGCCATTCTATAAATCCACATGACGCTCGCGATGTTCCATTTCCATTGTATCGTCTGTCAACATGTCCTTTACATCGTCCCACGTGCCGTTATGTGGGCGTGGTTCCAAAGATGTCACGTGACAAAACACTTGATAGGCATCCACACTGGAAAATGGTTTAGAAAGATAGCCCGTTTTGAAACCTGAAAGCAAGCAAATACGTTATGACGAACTATAGGTAGAGTTACAATAACGCTTTATCAAAAGGCTAGAGTGAAAGGGAACTAATTTGTAACATTAAGATGTATATCTAGTCTAGTGAACACAGAGAAAGTTCATACTATTCCAAAATGAAACATTTCAATATTTTCTATAAAGGAAACCACCCAGTGGTGTGTGTGGCATGTTGTGTTAAGATATTCGAATAGCATGAACACTCTTGAATACAGTCATCCTTTTTACCCATACGAACATTCAAGCTTCAAATTAAAGGCTCCAAATAGCAAGGATAATTAGAGTATAAAGAATCTCCGGGGTTTTAAAAGGTTTGCTTTAACAAAAGTGGCAAAACACCTCATGTATCACACAATAAATTGGTTGCTGAACCCCCGGTAGTTGAAATTCCAGAATTCCATAATATTATTCATTTGCAATTTGAAAAAGATAACTTTTTTGGAATGAACAAAATGTCAATATGATATGTATCAATTTATCCTTTTCATATAAAGTATCATACCTAGTCTGTGTCAAACACGTTTTTTCTGATGTTGAGAACGGTTAAGCATCGAAACATATGTCAAGTTACAAAACAGGCGTAGGAAAGGGCCAGTCGCTAAAGTTCTTATAACTTGTGGCCCAATCAATTTGCAGTTCTCTTTTGCCTTTTCACATATTCTTTAAATACACGTATATCTGTTGTTGTAAATATATCGTGTACCTCGTGTAGTATGAATGCAATAAAATATCAAATTGATGACCAAACTAAACTAAAAATTAAGCTAACATAACGAAGTCCGCCTTACTTGGTCCTTTCGCTATAAAAATAGAGCGCATGTCCTCGTTAAGGTTGTCATAACCATGGTTACTGACAAACTTCTGTTTGTAATATCCGGAATATTTGTCATCTGATCGGGGCTGAAATGAAATAGAACGTATTTACATAATACATAATACATTATACAGTGATGATCGTTGGTCTCTCTTGTTATAAGGGGAGCATTTGCATTCCCAAAGTTTAACTCATCGGGTTGATCCAATGTATTTCTCGCATCACGGAAATACCCGAGAAGTTACGATTGTCGCATACCCTTATAGTTTTAAATTGACATTAACCATGTCTTATCCAAGCTGTCAATGCTGAATTCGTGGATGTTATCGAGGGTCCAGTGCGAGACCATACTAAATGCTTCATAAACATTAAGCACGTACTATGGTCTTGTACTGAACCCTCGATAATGGTTTAGTGAAGTGCCGTAAAGATGTCTGCATTTGTATTACTTAAGCTGCGTCACGCCCTTTGGGTATTTCATTAACGCACGCTCCAAGAATTAACCAAATTGATAACCATTTCATTGCCTTTCACGATTACAAGACACCAGTAAAGGATATTGCGATGTTTAAGATATGTCAGTTTTGAAAAGAAAATAAAGGTTGGAGGAAGTAGGCTATAAACCATTCCCTTTTTCGTGTTGCCTCTCTCACCTTACAATAGAAATAAATCAACGATAACTGTGTTCGTTGTGTATTCGATATATGATGATAATTATATGATACTTATGATCCGTTCTCATTGCTCTAGGAAACATGTTGGATGGGTCTTACTTATTTTTTAAGTCGAAACACCGTTTTCCAATAGAATTTCCGTTTATAAATATCACAGGGAAGGTCATTTACCATTGTCCATCGGATCTACCTAACACTATCGTTCTAAATGGAGAGATTTTACCAGTTGTAATACACATCCCCATAACAATTATTGTCATAGAGAGAAGTTGTTATGATCTTCTTTTTTCTGTATCATAAGGCCAGATAAGGCCTCAAACCTGTTACCTTTAGCATATCACACTGACACAGACACTGCAGTGACCTCGATGCTCTTATAGCTCTAGAGGGGTGGCGAAGCATGACTTTGACTTGTCTGTAATTGTCAATTGTTTTTCTACATATATACATATGTCAGGATTATAAAGTAAGTTTCGATAAAACATCACTAGTCCATTAAGGCTATTGGACAATCTAAGTGATACATACAAATGATTTTCCACATTGGCTGTGACTTACATGTTCTAAGTACCAACCATTTTCGGCCATGACAATCAAGGGAGGAACCAGATTATGATTCTTTAGGAACCAGCGGTCAAATACATCTTCCTTGTAGTACACGCTGAGATGGGGACTGACGTCGGTGAGGCTGTCGTACAGCTGTGAAAGTTAAAAGTATAATTTCGTCATAATGAACAATTATTAGGCACACTTAGTGTCCACAACATGATTCGAGGCTAATAGAGCCTTCTCTACATGAAGCGGGCAGCAAACAACGTCGTATACTGTCGTGGAATGCATGGTACTCAAATCTAGTTCTTGAACGCAGCGATAAACCCCGCATGCATATCATACAAAGTCCAATACACATACCTACACGAAATTTGATTGATTAAAGCTTATTAAGCTGGCTTACGTTTCGTCAATAATAGAACACCAGTCTAGGAACTCATATTCCTGGCAAATAAGTAAAACAGTTCATTACTAAACACGCATAACAATGGATAAGTTTGACAGCGTTAATTGATTTTTATAAAGTATGCAATATTGATGGCTCTTGTTCCAAGATGTTTTGGAATTGAATTTGTTTCAACAGAGACATAGATCTATGTCTCTGGTTTCAACTGCAAATATATAATGGCTCATATAGAACCAAATAAGAGAAATCGTTATGGTTTAATTAAGGTAGTTTGTTTTATTTTTCCATTTTCTCAACCCAGACCAAACACCTTAAAGAAAGACACCAAAATCTCACCTTATCCACTTTCCCCTCTTTAGGCCAGATGTAGACCAAAGTTCCCGCCTCTGTAATCTCTTTCACATCGTCCATATTGATAGCAGCGCTGATGTCCAACGTATTGGGTTTTAAATCTGTCATACCATGATCGGACACCACCACCACATTGAGGCTATCTGTAAGGTTTAATCTGTCGATATCGTCCAGTAAGTCGCCTAGTAATTCATCAATCTCTTCGACTGCTTCCTTCAGTTTGCCTGAACCCGTACCGTGAAAATGACCCGTACGATCGACGTTCTCGTAATATAAATCTGAAAAAGAAAACCCGCTTTTACCAATGCGCATGCGCGGATTTGTTGATAACGACGACATGTCCAGTGACATCTAAACCCTCACAGTGTTAATCGCTCATGTCGTTATGTGTTACACAAATGTGTTGGAAGACACACATCGAACAGGCTATCTCTGTCGAACCGTTATGTGTTACACAAATGTAATGAAGGACAAATATCTTATAGTTTGTGTTGTGCTGTTATGTGTTACACAAATGTGTTGGAAGACACACATCGAACAGGCTATCTCTGTCGAACCGTTATGTGTTACACAAATGTAATGAAGGACAAATATCTTATAGTTTGTGTTGTGCTGTTATGTGTTACACAAATGTTTTGGAAGACACACATCGAACAGGCTATCTCTGTCGAACCGTTATGTGTTACACAAATGTAATGAAGGACAAATATCTTATAGTTTGTGTTGTGCTGTTATGTGTTACACAGGTGTCATGAAGGGCAAACATCTTACATACTATCTCGGTTGTGCTGATATATGTTACGCAGATATAATAAAGGCCGATCATCTAGCATGTCGTACCGTTATATGTTACATAAATGTAATGAAAGGCAAATATCTTATAGTTTGTGTTGTGCTGTTATGTGTTACACAGGTGTCATGAAGGGCAAACATCTTGCATACTATCTCGGTCGTGCTGATATGTGTTACGCAGATATGATAAAGGCCGATCATCTAGCATACTTTGTCTGTCGTGCCGTTATATGTTACATAAATGTAATAAAAGGCAAATATCTTACAGACTATATCAGCGGTGCCGTTACGGAGACGCCCAAGTCCGTCCTTCATGGCCCATTTCGTCTCTGGTCGTGTTGGTGAGCTTGTGTACGGAATCCAGTAGGACGGAAATGAGACATTCCGTGTGGTGGTCGGCACGTAGTACAAGGCAGCATGAACCCCCTGTTGATGTGATGAATATTTGTCTGTGAGTTTAACGCTGTTTTTAACAAGTTATCATTTATGTTACGACATTCTCAGTTACATCGTTTTCGTTACATGTACTCAAACTGACTGTTCCACCGGGGTCTATAGTTAACATAATACTGACCAATCGTATCTACTCGGCAATCCCCGTAACAAGTCAGTTATTTTAAGAAATGACCGAGGTGTTCCGAATGAATACTGACCCCAGGATGACTTTAGATCCCTGTGTTCTGTTTAAGTTCTGATACTATGATACACCATTAGACTTGACTACCCAGAGTGTCGTTAACTCTGAGCGTGCTGGGTAAATTTAAAAAAAGGATTTTTGTGTCGTCTGCTTTCCAGAACCTCAAATATCTGCTTGATTTTGTTGAGGAGAGATACGCAGAGTAGCAAACGGGTTAGATCACAGGCCTTTTGTAAGCCTGTCCAGATCTAACCTGTTTGCACAAGCATGAATACGGTTCCAGCACTGTAAGGGTTAAGTACTACCTTTGATATCGTGTTTTGGGGATGACCTTTGGAAGTACATGTTTAGAAAATGTATTCTATGTTACATTTTAATACCATATCGGTAAGGTGAAGTGCCATATAACATAAAAACTCCTGGTCATTCTACATAAAGCAATTGCAAGGAATCTGCTGCACTCAAGGGGCCCGTTTTACTAAACGACTTACGGAAAATACTTGCGTAAGTCATAATTGATAAACATGGATAGTATCTTCAATGAAAGTACAATGTTGCAATGTGGCCCTTCATTGGAAGCGTCTCGGAGAGACGATTCCAATGATGTGTCACTTTGCAATATTGCTTCGTCCAATATTGAAATAAGAGGAATTGTTGTTTTAGACTTACGCAAATCTTAAGCGTAAACTGTTTAGTAAAACGGGCCCCAGGCCTTTTACAGCATACTTTCCTCACATATTAACTAGATTTGAAACTAATAGGAAGTTTAACAACTTCATATTGGAAAGGCTTATCAAATTAAAGAAAAGACACATTGAATATATGGTTTTTTTTGGTCATTGTGAATTCAACATTTAAGAATTGCAGTACACAGACCTAATAGATATTGGTCACATATCATATTAGAACAAGGAATAGCATCATGCTCTTTGCATTTTGACGTGTGAGAGCTCATGGGTCTCTTCAAACAAAAGTTCGTACTTTTCGGCAGTGTTTACAAGACTTTAATTACCATCAATTAGCATAAGAAAGAATATTTTTCGTAGATTCAAAAAGAAAACGAGAAAAAGTTACAGTTTGTGTTTATTTTTACGCTATTTGTTTTACGAACTTTTGTAAGACAGACCATAAGATTAAGGTCATAAAATTAAGCATAAATCCCCGTCATCGCAAAAATTACCCTGCCTGTGTCACTAACCTGCTTTTCCGCGGTGACATAAAACGCCTCCGATCCTTCTAGCCACTTGTCAGAGGTGTCTGGCCCGAACTTGAAATCGAATCTATCTCCGGTACGGTCATCGTACATGTAGTTTCCGACAAAACCGTGAGATTCCACATGTAACCCTGCATGAATAGAACGTATGATGTATTCTCTTTCTCTTTTTTGAATGATATTTATCGACATTCTCATTCCTAACAAATTTTGCGACGAGAGTTAACATATTTATGATTCAATGATAATCAAACACAATTGTACCATTCTACGTGAAGCCTGAATCCTTTCGAATTGAAGGGGTTTGAAAAGGGAAAGTGACACCAGTATAGAATTGTAGTGTATACCTCATAAACGGTAAACATTGATGAAAAAGGAGGAATTTATCATCTAAACCAAGTGTTCAAGTAGGACTACCGCCGATCATGTACTAGTTATTTGGGGTGTTCCCTTACACAGAAACACGAAACCGCGATAAGTAATCTGGATTTACCTTGATGCGGGGTCTAAGGTCCGTGATTAAAAACCTCTATTAACTTGACTATTCATTGAAAGTGAAATAGATAAAGCGGTTTTCGTACATATAATACATTGCAAGATTCGCGATATTGATCGCTCCTTATCTCCTTGTGCTCGCTATGGTTTTGTCGTCATATAAAAAGCATGGAAATTTGAGCAGTAACACTAAGGCTGACACTTTCACTAATTTAGAGCCCAGAACTGCAAGTGTAACACCTTTCCTCCATTAACCCTTAGAAAGCTGGGTCATCTTTTTTAAAAACAGGTTTTTGTGTCGTATGCTTTCCAAAACCTTTAATATCTGCTTAATTTTGATGAGGAAAGACACTTTGAGTAGCAAGCAGTTTAGATCACAGGCCAGCCGCCAATTTACATGGTGGCTGGCCTGGATCTAAACCTGTTTGCAAAAGCATGAAGTCGGTTGCAGCAATTGTAACCGACGAATGGAATTAACACAACTAGAAATTTCACGACATCAAGAGAAGGAATAATCCACTATCAAAACGATTTTGATGTTTGTGTAATACAATTCTCACGAATATGTCCATCTATTTAGTCATTTGGTTTGATTTTGCGCTGCAAAACAGGGAATACTTGTGAACTTTTAGGTCATGTTCTTTCTTGAATTGGTAAGAATGAATGTTTAAACGATAAATTATATACTCCCCTTTCCAATAATCTTGGAAGTTGCCCGCTGTAATCCCGCTTAACCCTTTCCGAAACAATAACGATATTTGACTACTTTGTTGCAGATGACTAAAGACAAGGAGGGAAAAGGAGAAATTGCTCGTTACAAGCAATTTATCCTTTTCCCACAATGTTTTCTGCCCTATCAGAAGATTGTTTTTCAATTTCATCACATTTTGACTACTACTGTGGCAGACGACTAAAGAAAAGGAGGGAAAAGGAGAAATTGCTCGTTACGAGCAATTTATCATTTCCCACAATGTTTTCTGCCCTATCAGAAGATTGTTTTTCAATTTCATCACATTTTGAATTGTCGTCTGCAAACTCTTTCCATTTGGGACAGTCCAAAATTTGTTGTTTGGGAAAGGGTTAATGACGGCTTGATGTACAGATTTGCATCACTGTTTAAAGTTCATGCGTGCGCATACGTAAAATATACATTGTATATGCCTACTAGTAACCCTTTACCAAATGTTCTTTATCTTAACGAACAGATTTGGTTTGGTAAACAGGAAAACAATAGCAAAATAATGCTAAACTTCACGAATGTGTCATGGGATAAAACAAAGTATTATCTTTGAATCAGGTTCTTTAAACGTCGACGATGATAAAGCAAGACAGTCGTCCGCTGGTACATGAACGAACATTCCTGGGTTACTATATCAAGGGGTTTATAACCTAATAATAAAATGGCGTGAACATTCTAAACTTGAATACTTTATGTATAGAAGTCAGTTGGCAAACGAAAAGAATCGTTATCTAATCACACCGACCGTGGCTGTTCATTGAAAAGGATCCTCTATAAATATCTTCTTCTTTAATGCAAATGAGATTTTTACTTCATTGCATCAACAGAACAGGTATAAATACATTTAATAACTCTTACGTAAGTGCCTATTTCAATGTTACAAATAAACTTGATAAATTCAACACCGCTGGGCATCTCAATCTGGTGAATGTACTTTATTTTGTTTAGGTCGGATCAACATATTTCGGATCAACATATTGAATATTATCAACACTATGAACACTTTTCATATACAGTCTTGTGGTTTCTCAATAAAAGAAAGAACCCCCAAAAAAAACCCAGATGTCCTGTGCGGTCTAATGGTTTAGGTAAACAACTTAAACAGCTTCTCGTGGTTCGCAGAGGTTTGATTCACACCACAGCATAGAATGGGTGCATCCAGGGAAACCATGTTCTAAGTGGAAAACTGCTTTCGACCATATAAGAGCAAAATCAAGTCAGTAAAACGAAACAATGAAATTGTATCACAACATTCACTGTTTATCAAAATAGGTCGCTTCACCTTTCTGTTGGGGTTACCAATCTTCATGACATGCACTCACAGGGATTTTGAAAAGATTAAATGTAACTTTTTGAACGAACAAAAACGGTGTGTACATAATAATCATAATATCAATACATATATATTTGGATCACAGAAGTTATAACCGCTGTAAGAGCTGAAGCGTTAAGAGGGTGTACGATAAATTACATACCCGTTTCGATCGTGCGATAATTCGGATACGAGTTGGTCGGAAAGTCGGGTATCATGTATTCGGCCTTCACCCCGCCTTGTATAAAGCGGGAAAACCCCGGGAGTTCCACACCGGGCAAGTCGAAATAATCCCACCTAAATCCATCCACCAACACCAGGAACAGTTTACTACACTGCGCCACCGTTATACAATTGAACACGAGAAAGCACTGTACGATGTATGACTCCATGCCTTATCTGTACTAACTATGATACGGACTGATTCTTTTAACAGTCGTACGACGGTGTTATAACGGCCTCGGTACCATTTTACTAAACACTTTACGCTTAAAATCTGTGTTAGTAAAATATGATATAGGCCTACATGGATAGAATCATGAATAAAAATAAAATATTGTAATGTAACACGTCATTGGAAGCGTCTTGTAGAGACGATTCCAATGATGTGTTACTTTGCAATATTGATTAGCCCAATAATGTTTTGAACTTACGCACATGTTAAGCATAAACTGTTTAGTAAAATGGTACCCTGGATATTAGCCTGGGCCCCGGTTTGTGTACAAACCTGTACCACTAGTCCGAGTGCGGTATACGCATGGGCCGGGACCCAATGACACATGGATATCAGGGATGTTATCCCTGATAAACGACACATTTTCGACCGTCTCAAATTGAAAGAGTTTGCAGACGACATTTCAAAATTTCAAAATAAAATTGAAAAAAAATCCTCTTATAGGGCAGAGACTATTGTGGGAAAAGGAGGAATTGCTCGTTAAGATGCATGAACATTGAATCCGCGCCATGTTTCTTTATCAGATCTCGAGCATATGAAAAAGAAATATTCTATCAATGCGATTAAAAAACCTCTCAACAAAACGAAGAAAAGTATTTATTTCGTGACCATTTTCTTTTAACCCTTTACGGTATATAGCGCCGTTCGCCGCCTTATCGATTACCGCATAAAACGCTTTTCGCCGGTATACCTATTACCGTATAAAACCTATTTTGACGGGCTATCGATTACTGCATAGAACGCTTTTTGACAGCTGAAAAATTGATTCAACTTCAACCCTTAATTACACAAATAAACACACACGTCATTTTCTCCAAAGTTTATTTTCCTATTAAACAAATATGTTTTCTTTCATATACGATGATAAAATCATGGGGTCAAAGTTTAAACTTTTGCTCTAGAGCGAATCTTTTGATAGTGGTCACGCGGCACACTTCTAAAAGAGAAGCTATGGGATTGAGATGAAGGGAAATGAAATACCCACCCCCAATAAAACTGAAAGCGGCCTTCGATATCCTGTCATAAAGATCAAAACAATGCCGATTTGTAAAGACTTGATAAGGATTTCCTGCAATTCTTTACAAACTAACACTTTTCTAAAAATATTATCCAATTAAAAAGAACATAGGGCACGCGACCCGTAGACTATTTAATGAGAAGTCTTCCGGTCATAAAAGATCAAAACACTGCCGATTTGTAAAGACTGGATAAGGATTTCATGCACTTCTTTAGTAACTTAACACATTTCTAAAAATACTATCCAATTAAAACCAGAGCATACGGCACGCGACCTGTAAAGGATGTTTATGACACGGAGCTATTGTTCAAAGTTTAAAGGCGATTGAAAATCGAGCCGTCAAATAATTGACGTTATAAAGACGGCCTTTTTAAAATATTTAGCCAATTTGGTGTTTACGATCGCAAGTCGGACATCAATGTAGATTCAGAGCAGTAATTTGATCGTTTTTTATTAAGCCTGAAGATGATGAAATGTTGATAAATATTACCAATTCACGGACAAGCAAATTAGATCATTCCTCCGACTTTGACTACAACTACGAGCTTTTGGTAAATTCATCACCCATGGACACGTATTTTACGGAAATATAAGCATGTTTCGTTGCCAAAATGAGTTGATTTTTACTGTTTTACATTTATAAGAAGGACTAGGTTTAACTCCTTTACAAAGCAATATCGCGCTGAAAAACATTCTTTTATATATTTTGGAAACGGTTTGAATGGGAATTGAAGTAAAACGATTCAGCTTTGTTGAGAAATATGCAAAGACAAAGTATGTATCTCGAGTCATGAACGGTATTTTTCGGCAACAAAATTCCCTGCAATTGATGACAAACGGAAAACAAATTACGGATCTCTCAGGGAGAACACATAAGTCATATTATTAATTTTGATTTTGTACAATTCACACCGTAATATACATTTTCATTGTTTGTTTAATTTTCTACAACTTAATCCTGATATGAATGTATCACTAAATAAAGAAAAAAAACATCAACTTAAAGGAAATTTTGTTCTCGTCGTCTTTTATTCTTTGAAAAAATCTATTAGATGAATGTAAAATGCATTAATTTAGGTTTGATTAACAGTACCCCAATCAATAACAATTATCGGAGATAATCCTGTGCAAATAGGTACCCAGGGTGACTAGTTATGTATGCGTTAATGGTCTTCGATAATCGGATGGTTTATACCTATAGTGTCACTGATAAGCCTTATCTCTATACCTTAAAGGGTTAAATTACCGTAAAGGTACATGGATGTCACATTAGCATCGCCTCATGTAAAATGCTTTTATTTGTCTATTTTCTTGTTTTGTTTCTCTTACATGTTGAATTGTCTCAAAGATAGCAAGAAAGGTCGGCAATGTTGGTAAGCAGTGTACGAATCCTATACGTCCATGTAACAAAACAGGGACACGCTTCAGACGAAGATGCTGATGTTTGAGATAAATATTGAGAGGTGTATGTGTATGTGTATGTGTGTTTGTGAGCGTGGGGGTATAGAAATATCTATAGATATATTTCTATATTACGTTTGAGACAAATTTTGAGAGATGCTATATATGTGTGGGGGGATATGGAAATATCTATAGATATATATCTATATTACGTTTGAGACAAATATTCAGAGATGGTGTGTGTGTATGGGGTGGTATGCATGTTAATAGCTATAGATATACCTATAGACTGTTTGAGACAATTACTGGGAGATGGAAAGGGGAGATGCAAAGCCAGCCTCCTCCCTGTATTATCATTTGGATTCAGTTTGAAATGGTTTTCATACCTTTTCAACATAAGATTTCATATTTTGTTCATTTGCTGTTGCCTTTAGTTGGCATAGTCAAATTCAAGGAAATTAAATATTCATTATGAGGTAATGCTTTTAAGTCAAAGAGGATACTTTCCTTGAACACATATGAAAAAGAGCATTTCATTGTTTACTCCCCCAATCTTTTGTTGTTTTGAGAATATTGTACTGATTCATACCATTAGGCAGAGCACAATAGCCTAGTTGTTTGAGTACTTATATCACTTGTCCCTTCTCCATGTCCCTTCTCTATGTGGGTTCAAATCCTTGAATCAAAATTATAATTTTCTTGAGAGACTGTCTTCGGGTTGATATATGGAATACCTATGGTTCTTCCCTGATAAATCAAACTAACAATAACCTTATTTGATCAAACTTGAAATACAGAGGTCCAATTCTAAATCCATATTTATCTCTCACCACATCAATTATCTTCATGTGAGAAAGAAGTCAGCGGATTGGTATTGAAATTGTGCAGGACTGTTAACGATTTAAAAGATTCATAGATAGGTGTGTCAACTGTAGCTGTTAAACTGAAATACTGTTGAAAATGAAAAAAAAAACCTCAATCAAATCAAACCTTTAAAATGATTCATATTATAAGCAAACTGTACTTGTGGGGCTTATATATTGACATATAGAAAACAGGGAAACATATGCCATGTTCTCTCATGAAGTAAATTTGCGACAGTCTGTGATCTAACCTGTTTGCTACTCTGAGAATCTTTTCTCGTCAAAATTAAGCAGATATTTAATGTTTGGGAAAGTAGAAGACACAGAAATCTGTTTAAAATTAACCAGCATTCTAAGGCTTAAAATCATTACTAAATCAAAGGATATGACATGTTGTCTGAGGACTATTACCATAATTTATTGTGGTAAAAGGGAGGAATTGCTCTTTAAAAACTTCTCACTACAATCAAGTTTTAACATTGTAATTGAATTGTCCAAACAGCGCTTTTAACCATAATGATATTCTTAGCTTTGATGAAGCCATTTGGACGGTGATTTGGGTAACAGTGGTAGAGTGTTGCTCTCTTGTATCAGGGTCCCAGGTTCGATCCTTGTTAGCGACAAGGTGACAATTGCCGGGAGTAGCCCACATATTTGCGCGAGAACTGTTGTAGTATCAAGACACCGAGGGTGAGTTTATAACATCAATTTGAATAAATAAGATTAAATTAAGCCCATTCAAAGAGTTTCAGATTTACAATGGCTTTTTATTTTGGACAATTTTGTTTTTGAATGAGATTTTATTTTAGAATTTGATATATGTGTTAAAATAAGGTTAACTGTTAATGATAGAAACTGAGGTAGGACTATTGGTCAGCTTAATCCTTAGAACCCTGGGTAATTTTCTACAAATATTCTTTTGTGTTGTCTGCTTTCCAAAATCTTTGTTAAATTTTGACGAGGATAGATCACAGGCCAGCCCCCAGTTTACTTGGCAGCTGACAGTTGGCCTGTAATCTGACCTGTTTGCATAAGCATTCCAGCATTATAAGGATTTAGGAAGTCAGTTATGACTTCCTTAAGTCAGTGTGGTTGAAACCTTGTGAAGGTTATTTCCAATATCATTCCAAAGCAAACAAGTATTTACCTTAAAACTTTGATTCAACAATGAACTAAACAATCTAGAAATATGATTCAATTTTGTGACCAGGATTCGAACCCAGAACTCATCTTAAAGCAGAAAGTGTTTTATCTTTTAAATTATCACAGTTGATCAATGAATACTGCTTGCTTGAAATCAAATCAGATGTCTGGATGAAAGTGCATTAAACCCTTAGAATACCAGGTAATTTTCCAAAAATATATTGTTGTGTCATCTGCTTTCCAAAACCTTGAATATTCACTAAATTTTGCTGAGGAAAGATACTCAGAGTAGCAAGCAGGTAAGATCACAGGCCAGCCAACTTTTTTCTTAGTGGCTGGGTTGTATCTGATCCGTTTGCATAAGCATGAAGTCGGTTCCAGCACAATAAGGGTTAGAAAATTGGTTCAACACTGAACTAGAAACAATCTAGAAATACATCAAACTTTTTCAAGCATGCAGGGATTTCATTCTGTGACAAGGATTTAAACCCAGAACTCTTCCTTTTAGAAGGAAGTGTTTTATCTTTTAAACTATCACAGTTGACTAATGAATATCGCTTGCTTGAAATCAAATCAGATGTCTGGATGAAAGTGCATTGAAAACCTTTTTCACATTCAAGTCAGTATCCAATGTTGCCCGAGTCTCTTTGACTCTTCCGTAACATCTGTGGCTAAGAATTATAAGAATAATGGTATTACTAGAAAGTAGCTTAAACCCTTAGATTGCTCGGTTATTTTCTAAAAAATTGATGTTTGTGTCGTCTGCTTTCCTAAATCTTAAATATCCGCGAAATTCTGATCAGGAAAAATACTCAGAGTAGCAAACAGGTTAGATTACAGACCAGCTACTTATTTACTTGGCAGCTTCCCTGGATCAAACCTGTTTGCATAAGCATGACGTTGGTTCTAGCACTATAAGGATTAATAATGGGACTGTCAGCCAGCCTCAAGGATAGTCAGTAATGACGTCATCGAATCTGTTTCCAGTGTCGCCAGGGTCATTGTAGACCCATACGTGGAGGCCAGTCCCGTGACACCAAAAATAAGGTTTATAAGTCCATAGTGCAGCAGAATCACCACAGCCACACAATATATGTGCGAGAGAAAGAGTAAAAGAGTCTGAAATATTTCTCTACCCAATCACCCTAACGCGTGCATGTTTGAGACTCTCGCACTACAGGTGAAAGGGTAAGTGGTGAAACGGGCACATTAAACCTTTGTAATGGGTTTGCAAGTTTTAAGTTTGTAGATTCAAATAATTCCGGCGCCACGTTATTCAGCGTGTAGGTTCGAATCATTCCAGCGCCACATTAACCAGCATGTAGGTTCGAATCATTCCAGCGCCGCATTAGTCAGGCTGTAGGTTCAAATCATTCCGGCACCGCATTATTTAGACTTTTTATATAAATCAAAGAACCAAATACAAATAATAAACAAATGTCATTATCTGGGACTTTCCTCTTTAATCAAATATCCCCCTGAGGCAGAGTTCAGTCAGGTCCAGATGTTAGTGTGTAGGTCAGTCTGAGTCTGTTGTCAACTGGTGATGCTGCATGATGGTATGAAACCTAGGGGCAAGGTCAGAGCACTTTCTGGCTAGGGGTTAAGCATAGGGATATTAGGAAATAAAAATTAAAAAAATAAGAATTGCCATCAATAGTTTAATAAGATGGAAAATATCAACGCATTAAGTTGTATGTATTTCTAGTGTCCATAGATATAGTTGCCAATGACAATGGATTGATACCACCAGATGCAGTATCATGATTATCTAAACCACTATTTGAAGAAAGAAACCCTATTCCTGGTCACCATATACTAATTAGATAAATGGGAAAAAAGATTTTCTGAATAAACTTTTAATTTCAAAGCAGTTTATGAAGGGATCTTTTCTAAATCATCACACGCTTGTTTAGATTAAGATTGAATTTCATAATCAGCAACGAATATACATTTAGTCAACATTTACATCTATACTCCAAACCCTGTTCCAGGAACAAAAGTATTTCTTTTTTTGAGTTATAAACTTAATGTCAGTATTTTGCATGTAAGCATATCAATTTTAAGAAATACAAGTGAATAAACCCCAAAAAATAAATATCTAAGCATGATATGGTTTTTGTTACAATTTCACATATACACTGAATGTATGATAACTTAGAGCTACATGTATGTATATACAGACAGCATCTTGAAAGTTGAAATTTCCATTTGTTCTGCAAATGTTCTGCCTCGGGTCTTTCTGAAAAACTAAATGATTAATGATGGAAACCCCAACTTTCAGTACACTGAATGTAAGCAAATTAAATGTTGTAACTAATGAGAGTTAAATAACTTCAAATGTGTCCAATGTAGTCATCATTGTTGATACCAACCGAATAATTACATACCAATTTCAAATTTTATGTAGTTTTTGTGTGATGAAACAAGATCCTTCTGTTAAGATAATAAGTGTACTATAAACATATCTAAAAAATGTCCAATTGCAAATAAAAAGCCCTGTTCCTGGTCACAACAAAAAAACTGAATTTGGAATTACATTGTTTATTGAAGATATGATATGACTGCATATCATCAGTTTATAAAAGTCACCCACAAACATGAACACACAAGACATACTTTCTTCTTATCAAAATATTTTGAAATGATCAAAATAAGAAATAAATATCATGAGAAAATAACACAATTTAGATGTCCCTAATGCTCTACCCCTGCCTATTACTCTAACCTAACCCTTATATTGCTGGAACTGACCTCATGCTTATGTAAACAGGTTAGATCCATGCCAGCCGCCAACTAAGGCTGGTCTGTTGTCTAACATGTTTGCTACTAAGAGTATCTATCCTCATCAAAATTAAGCAGAAATTAAAGGTTTTGGAAAGCAGACGTCACAAAAATCTGTTCTCAGAAAGGTATCCAGCATTCTAAGGGCTAACATGAGCACATCACACGGAAAGGAAGTGACTCTAAACCAAATATAATCTTTAATATCCTTACTTCTAAGTTGCTGAAATCCAGTGTTTTCAATAAATAATGAGAAGTTAGTGAAAAAAGAAAACGGTCCAGTCATGTTGTCTCTGTTAATGCCTTTTCAATTATTAGTCATCAACAATATATATATGTTGAACTTAGTAGGACATTTCGTAATGTAATTGTATGTATTCCCAATTAATTTGTAGTCTACTAATAGTATTAAATAATGAGAAGTTAGAAGGGGTAAAAACAGTCCAGTCATAATGTCTCTGTCAAAGCCCCTTTCAATTATTAGTCACCAACGCTATGTTACACATGGTAGGACATTCATTAAAGTAATATTGCGTTCCAAAATAATTAGCAATCTACTAATAGTATTAGGTAGCTGTCTGTTTAATCAAAGTCATCTGCCTCAGGGGGCCGAAACTCAGTTGAAAATGCTCTATCTTATATTGATCATGAAAGAATTTCTATCAGTTAGTATCAATCACATTTGATTTTGAAACCTGGTTATATTACCATTTCTTACACAGAAGTTAGTCTTATTGATGGAGGTTATTTAAAACCAACTGTTATTTATTTCATATTTTCTCATAACACATGAAAAAATGCACAATTAAAGGTTATATACAAGGATAAATTGATACATTAGACATTTGCCCACAGATAACCAGTGTAGCCACAATTTGAGCCTGGTAGCGGTTCAAGCCTGCTGCTGGAAAACAGACGACACCAACATCTATTCTAAGAAATTTACCCGGCATTCTATTAGTTAAACCTATATCAAACACATATAGTAATTCATCTTATTTTCAAATGATATAGAATACACAAGGTTTGAAAGATGCCTTGAATAAGATACATGTTCTTGCAGCAGATATATTAGAAACTTTCATTGTGTCACACCGCTTCTCAAATATCTCTATCTTTAACTCTTACTTGTTAATACTTGGAACACTTTTTTATAATGCAATTAGGATAATAGCTGTCTGAAACATAAGCGATCTTTGGTTGATTAGGTGTAATTTATTTTAATCTCAAACATATATCATGTTTTTTTCAAGATAATATAAAAAAGTTGAAAGGTATATATAGAAAGTATAAGTACCTCAAATTTGGTAATTTGCACTGTTGGCTCCTTCATTCAAAGCTTCATCTAAAAAATAGAAACAAGAAGTATGTATAAAACATGTAGATTATTAAGTGTGTTTAAGATTTGGTTTGTTTAAGATTTTGTTTGATAGCACAACTTATACCTATCTGAGGACTAGGGATGTGTTGTACCAAAGACACAGTCAGGAAAAAGGGGAGAGAACCGAAGAGAAAGGGAGAAATATAGACAAACAAAGTTTAAGTTTCGGATCAAACTCTTAAATCCTCATAAATTGTCAAATTGTTTACCAAGAATTCATACAGATTCTAATCATAGAAAACAACAGAGAGTCACATAGGAAGACATACACACCGTTATCCAGTCATAATCGGACATACAGACATACAGGCTGATAGACAGATAGACATACAGGCAGAGAGAGAGAGAGAGAGAGAGAGAGAGAGAGAGAGAGAGAGAGAGAGAGAGAGAGAGAGAGAGAGAGAGAGAGAGAGAGAGAGAGAGAGAGAGAGCGAGAGAGAGAGAGAGAGAGAGAGAGAGAGAGAGAGAGAGGAGAGAGGAGGAGAGAGAGAGAGAGAGAGAGAGAGAGAGAGAGAGAGAGAGAGAGGGAGGGAGGAGGAGGAGAGGGAGGGAGGTAGGGAGGAGAGGGAGAGAGGAGGAGGGAGGGAGGAGGAGGGAGGAGGAGAGAGGGAGGAGAGAGGAGAGGAGAGAGAGAGAGGAGAGAGAGAGAGAGAGAGAGAGAGAGAGAGAGAGAGGGAGAGAGAGAGAGAGAGAGAGAGAGAGAGAGAGAGAGAGAGAGAGAGAGAGAGAGAGAGAGAGAGGGAGAGAGGGGGAGAGGGGGGAGGGAGGGAGGGTGGAGGGAGGAGGAGGGAGGGAGGGAGGGAGGGAGGGAGGGAGGGAGGAGGGAGGGAGGAGGAGGAGGAGGGAGGGAGGGAGGAGGGAGGAGAGGGAGGGAGGGAGAGAGGGAGAGAGAGAGAGAGAGAGAGAGAGAGAGAGAGAGAGAGAGAGAGAGAGAGAGAGAGAGAGAGAGAGAGAGAGAGAGAGGGGAGAGAGAGAGAGGGAGAGAGGGAGAGAGGGAGAGAGGGAGAGAGGGGGGAGGGAGGGAGGGAGAGAGACAAACATCAAATAGATTTTCAATATCTCACCTTTGTCAATATGCTCATGGAGGACAGCAGCGTTACAAGCCTGGGTTGCAATGGAAGGTGATTGGTGCTTGTAAGAAAATACCAGGATGTCAGGTTAACCAACCGCTTTGATAGAGGTGATTTTACTGTCTGAAACACAGGGTTAATCTAATTATCAATATACAGTCTCAATAAGATTATTGTTTTAAGATAAATATGGAAAAGTAAATGAAAGACGGTTTTAACCAAAATAATTATAATGATTGAGAGATTGGATACCATTCTTTATTGGATACAATTCTTCATTGGATATTATTCTTATTTTTGTGTACTCTTTAGAAATGATTTGGGTGACAAATTCAAGCTGATAGATTAACTTCAACATAATGTCAAATATTTGCTTCCACAACGTTTTTCTGTTTCAAAAAATCATGAATCGAATGACTAATGAAAATACTTTGGATTAAAAGAAATCAACATTATCTAACCTTCTATTCTCTAACTCTTAAAGTGCTGTCAGCACCGACTTCATGCTTATGCAAACAGGTTACATCCAGGCCAGCCGCCAAGTACATTGGTGTCTGGCCCTTAGTCTTACCCGTTTACTACCCGGAGTATCTTTCCTCAACAGAATCAAGCAAATATCTAAGGTTTTTGAAAGCAAACGACACAACAATCAATTTTAAGAAAATTGCCCAGCAATCTTAGGATTATACGACAAGAAAAACTTGTTAATCATCGTCATGTATTGCTGGTATCATGGCATATGGCATATGTTGATCAACACAGAGTAAATATCGTATACTAGCCTAAATCATTTATTATACCTTGGTTAGCGACCAAATAATGCAAGCTGGAGTTGCAGTAATAATAACCTTAGACATAAAATACATAATATCGATGAGTCTGTATACTACCGAATCGCTCTGAGTAAGGCGAAAAGTTTAGTTCAAACAAGAATCTCGTTGATCGTCGGTAATGGCTTGAAAATGAAACATAATTCAAATGTCAATGTTTTTATATATTTTCAAATGGAACTACTTATGAACTAGTTGTATTTACTAACATTTACCAGAGACAAAGATAACATGTTATCTATGTCTCTGCATTTACTTACATGTACATATCCGAAAGTCGTCCCCATTAAACGTTTCGATCAATCACTGTGAACACAAACCGGAACTACTCTGGTATTTCCGTGAGATGAGTAAAAGTGTTTTCATTGGATAAAACCGGTGAGTTCAGATTGCGTGAACATAATTATACCCAATCGGAACTACTCGGGTATTTCCTAGCCTGGATGCCTGGCCCATGCATACCCGGTATACGAACGGGCCAGGACCCCAGGCTAGGGTATTTCCGTGAGATAAGTAAAAGTGTTTTCATTGGATAAACCCGATGTGTTCAGATATACCCATCATCACTACTCGGGTATTTCCGTGACATGGTTTTCCATTCCATCGGACAAACCCGATGAGTTCAGATCGAACGATCAAAGCTGAAAATGTATAGAAGGGAATATCTACGTTAAGACCATTGGGACAAGCTTTACACGTGAACCTATCGCACGGTCGTGACCAGCATGCTTTGTGCGATGTGTATAAATTGTCGCTTGTAGTAATCCTTATAGTGCTGGAACCGACTTCATGCTTATGCAAACAGATAAGTTTCAGGCCTACCGCCAAGTAAATTGGCTGATGCCATGTGATTCAACCTGTTCGCTTCTCTGAGTATCTTTCCTAAACAAATTCAAGCAGCTATCTAGGGTTTGGAAAAGCAGACGGCACAAAAATCAATCTTTAGGAAATTACCCAGCATTGAAAGGGCAAAGAGATAAAACGTTTAAGACAAAACAAACATAAATAATCGATGCTTCTAAGGATGTCAGCAATTTCAAAATTCGATCTGTCTGGATATGGAGAGTCGACATATAATTAATGAACAAAATCAAATATTGAAAAAAAAACCCAACCAAGATAATTTACATATATTTGTGTCTTCAGCTTTCCAAAACCTTATATCTGCTTTATTTTTAAGAAGAAAGATAGACAAAGTAGCAAATACGTAAGATCACAGGCCAGCTGCAACGTAAGCATTGAATTCAATTTAAATGGCCGCTGTCCTGAATATAACCTGTTTGCATAAGTATGCTGTCGGTCCCAGCACTATAAGGGTTAATTTCACAGCGATAGTTCACACACCAATGTTCCCCTGATCCCAACAAGTACCTTACATTTGTATAACAGCGATAGTTCACACACCAATATTCCCCAGATCTCAACAAATATCATACGTTTGTATAACAGGGATAGTTCACACACCAATATTCCCCGGATCCCAAAAAGTGCCTTACGTTTGTATCACAGCGATAGTTCACACACCCATACTCCCGGGATCCCAACAAGTGCCTTACGTTTCTATCACAGCGATAGTTCACACACCCATACTCCCCGGATCCCAAAAAGTGCCTTACGTTTGTATCACAGCGATAGTTCACACACCCATACTCCCCGGATCCCAAAAAGTGCCTTACGTTTGTATCACAGCGATAGTTCACACACCCATACTCCCCGGATCCCAACAAGTGCCTTACGTTTGTATCACAGCGATAGTTCACACGCCCATACTCCCCGGATCCCAACAAGTGCCTTACGTTTGTATCACAGCGATAGTTCACACACCCATACTCCCCGGATCCCAACAAGTGCCTTACGTTTGTATCACAGCGATAGTTCACACACCAATATTCCCCGGATCCCAACAAGTGCCTTACGTTTGTATCACAGCGATAGTTTACACGCCCATACTCCCCGGATCCCAAAAAGTGCCTTACGTTTGTATCACAGCGATAGTTCACACACCCATACTCCCCGGATCCCAAAAAGTGCCTTACGTTTGTATCACAGCGATAGTTCACACACCCATACTCCCGGCTCCCAACAAGGAATTTACGTTTGTATCACATCGATAGTTCACACACCCATACTCCCCGGATCCCAACAAGTGCCTTACGTTTGTATCACAGCGATAGTTCACACACCAATATTCCCCGGATCCCAACAAGTGCCTTACGTTTGTATCACAGCGATAGTTCACACACCCATACTCCCCGGATCCCAAAAAGTGCCTTACGTTTCTATCACAGCGATAGTTCACACACCCATACTCCCCGGATCCCAAAAAGTGCCTTACGTTTGTATCACAGCGATAGTTCACACACCCATACTCCCCGGATCCCAAAAAGTGCCTTACGTTTGTATCACAGCGATAGTTTACACACCCATCCTCCCGGCTCCCAACAAGTGCCTTACGTTTGTATCACAGCGATAGTTCACACACCCATACTCCCGGCTCCCAACATGTATCTTACGTTTGTATCACAGCGATAGTTCACACACCCATACTCCCCGGATCCCAAAAAGTGCCTTACGTTTGTATCACAGCGATAGTTCACACACCCATACTCCCGGCTCCCAACATGTATCTTACGTTTGTATAACAGCGATAGTTCACACAGCCTTACACTGGAGAAAACAAGAGTTTTTTGTAATTTGTTACTTTGGGTCTTTCAGTTTACAAAAGGAGTTTCAGTTTGATTCATAGATATTTTTGTACCAGGAACAGGGCTATGTATTCCCATTGCTGATTACCAGGTTCAATATAAAGCAACACAACTCTTGCTATGATTAACAAATGATGCCTTCTTTGGTACTGAAAATGATCAGGATTCAAAACATGTATGATTTTTGTAACATAGTTAAATGTTGCTAACACACATACACAGCTATACTGAAAGCTAGATTTCCAATGACCACATGAGTTCTTAGTGACCAGGAACAGGGTTTCTTTCTTACAATGTAATCTTTTTCAATCATTTTAGTAAATCTGTTGTATGAATTTTAATTGGCAGCCATATGATATGGACACTTTATCTAAGTCTTATCTGAAAACATAATAACAATTTACATCTTATCAAAACATTTGTTAAACATTTTTCTGGTTTGGATTGCTTTGTTTTTAGATACTGAATATCCCTCCGTGCTTTAACCTCTGCCTGGAACTTCACGCTGGTCAATGTGGTGCTGGAATGATTCGAACCTACAAAACTTTAAAACCTGCCAACCCATAACAAAGGTTTAATGTGCCAGTTTCACCACTTATCCTTTCACCTGTAGTGCGAGAGTCTCAAACATGCACGCGTTAGGGTGATTGGATAGAGAAATATTTCAGACTCTTTTATTCTTTCTCTTGCACATATATTGTGTGGCTGTGGTGATTCTTGTGGCACTATGGACTGATAAACCTTATTTTTGGTGTCACGGGACTGGCCTCCACGTATGGGTCTACAATGACCCTGGCGACACTGGAAACAGACTCGATGACGTCATTACTGACTATCCTTGAGGCTGGCTGACAGTCCCATTATTAACCTTTAAAGTGTTGGAGTGGAGATGCTTTTGCAAACAGGTTGGATCCAGGCCAGCCGCCATGTATATTGGCGGCTGGCCTGTGATCTGACATGTTTGCTACTCTGAGTGTCTTTCCTTATCAAAATTACGCAGATATTTTAGGTTTTGGAAAGCAGATAACACAAACATCTATTTTTAGATTTTTTTTAAAATTCCAGCATTCTATGGGTTAAATCTACTTTCTAGAATAACCATTACTCTTATGCGTCTTACCCACAAATGTTACCAAAGAGTCAACAAGATTCAGGCAACACTGGATACCATTATAGTGATGGAACAACTTCATGCAAACAGGTTTGATCTGGGGAAGCTGCCAAGTAAATTGGTGACTGACCTGTGATCTAACCTGTTTGCTACTCTGAGTATCTTTCCTCATCAAAATTACGCAGATATTTTAGGTTTTGGAAAGCAGACGACGCAACAATTTGTCTTTAGAAAATTTCCCAGCATTCTAAGGGTTTAACTAAGTTACTTTCTAGAATTACCATTACTTTTATAAGTCTTACGCACAACTGTTACCGAAGAGTCAAGAAGACTAGGGTACCACTGGATACTGACTTGAATGTAAAAAGGTTTTCAATGCATTTTCATTCAGATATCTGATTTGATTTTAAGCAAGCGGTATTCATTAGTCAACTGTGATAGTTTAAAAGATAAAACGCTTCCTACCAAAAGGAAGAGTTCTGGGTTAAAATCCTGGTCACAGAATGAAATTTTTGCATGCTTGAAAAAATTTGTAATATTTCCAGATTGTGTAGACTATTGTTGAATCATTTTAAGTTTTAACCCTTATAGTGCTGGAGCCGACTTCATGCTAATGCAAACAGGTCATATACAGACCAGCTGCTAAGTGGCTGGCCTGTTATCTAACCTGTTTGCTACTCTGAGTATCTTTCCACAGCAAAATTTAGCAGATATATAAGGGTTTGGAAAGCAGACAAAACAACAATCTGATTTTGTTAAAGGGTTGAATGCACTTTCATCCAGATATCTGATTTGATTTCAAGCAAGCAGTGTTCATAAATCAACTTTGATAATTCAAAAGATAGACACTTTCTACTTTAAGGAAGAGTTCTGGGTTCAAATCCTGGTCACAGACTTAAATCATTGCATGCCCGAAAACAGTTCATTATATTTCTAGATTTTGAATGATATTGGTAGTAACCTTCACAGAGTTTCAACAGGGCTTGGACCACACTGACTTAAGGATGTCATAATTGACTTTCTAAATTCTTATAGTGCTGGAGCCCACTTCATGCTTATGCAAACAGGTCAGATTTACAGGTCAGCTGTCAAGTAAACTGGTGGCTGGCCTGTGATCTATCCTTTTTGCTACTCTGAGTATCTTGCCCCATCAAAAATTAACAGATATTTATATAAGGTTTAAGAAAGCAGACAACGCATAAATCTATTTTTACAAAATAACAAGGGATTCTAAGAATTTAGCTGACTAATAGTCCAACCTCAGCTTCTATCATTAACAGCCAACCCCATTTTAACACATATACCAAATTCTAAAACAAAAGCTCATTCTAAAACAAAATTTTCCCAAATTCTAAGCCATTGCAAATCTAAAACTCTTTCAAGCGGCTTAGTTTGAAAATATTTATTCAAATTGATTGTATGGAAGCTTGCAGCTTATTAAATTCACTCTCCATGTTTGGATACTACAACAGTTCTCGTGCAAATACGTGGACTATTCCCGGCAATTTCTCACCTTGCCGCTAACAAGGATCAAACCCTGGGACCCTGGTACAAGAGAGTGATGCTCTACCACTGCACCAAAATCATCGTTCAAATGGCTTCAACAAAGCGAATAATGTAATGATGTAAAAAGGCGCAGTTTAGACAAATAGATTACAATGTTGAAATTTAGTAGAATGAAGATTTTTAAAAGAGCAAATTTTCCCTTTTACCACAATCAATTATCGAAAAAGTCTTCAGACAACATGTCATATCCTTTGATTTGGTAGTTTTAACCCTTAAAACTCTTGTTAATTTTAAAAAGATTTTTGTGTCTTCTGCTTTCCCAAACCTTAAATATCTGTTTAATTTTGATGAGAAAATATACTCAGAGTAGCAAACAGGTTAGATCACAGGTCATCCGCCAATTTACTTCATGAGAGAACTTGGCATATGTTTCATTGTTTTCTAAATGTTAAAAAATAAGATTTTTACTTTTCATCATTCATAACTGTTCCCCACATGTAAAATTCGCTTAGAATATGAATCATTTTGAAGGATTGACTTTATTAAAGTGTTTTAACATTTTCAACAGTATTTCAGTTAAACAGCTACAGTTGACACACCTATCTATGAACCTTTTAAATCATTAACAGTCCCAAACAATATCCATACCAATCTGCTGACTTCTTTCTCACATGAAGATAATTGATGTGGTGAGAGACAAATGTGGATTTAGCTTGGGACCTCTGTATTCTAAGCTTGATCATTACGGTTATTGTTAGCTTGATTTATTAGGAACAGAATAGAACAGAACAGATTTTTATTTTACGACATGTACATCATCATACATACAGAGCATAAAAAACTAATTCATATATATTAGGTAAGAACCATAGGCATTCCATACACCAACCAGTAGAGAGTCTCTCATGATCATATTTTTTATACAAGCATTTGAGACCACATGAAGAAGGGACAAGTGATTTAAGTAGTCCAACCACAAGGCAATGAAAGCCCCCATTTAGCCAGATATTGTGCTATGCCTAATGATATGAATCTGCACATTATTCTCAAACCAACAAAAGGTTGGGGGAGTAAACAACGAAAATGCTTCTCTTCATACATCTTCCAGAAACAAGATCCTCTTTGATTTAAAATAACTAACTCAAAATGAATATTTGATTTCCTTGAACTTGAATATACCAACTTCAGGCAACAGCAAATGATCAGAATATGAAATTTTATGTTGAAATGGTATGAAAACCATCATTTCATATTGACCCTAAGAGACAATACAGGGAGGAGGTTGGCTTTGCTTCTCACCCTTTCCATCTCCCAGAAATTGTCTAAAACATTCAAAAGATATATCTATAGATATATTGTATATCCACACAACCACCTCTCATTATTTGTCTCAAAGATTATATAGTTCTACTTTACACAATTATTTCCCTTTTATCTGAACATTCTATGACCGATTCATTGCCATATATACTGGACTGTTAACCAAAATGCTCTAATTTACACATGACATAATGAAGAAAATTTAAACAGGTGTTTAATTACAGGGTACATATTGATTAACTTCATATGAGTCTACATATAATTGGTATTTTTTACCCAGAATCAAATTCATCCAGACCAGAATGGAGTAACCAGTACCAGCCTTACATATTTTCTCATTTATATAGATCTATGTTACTGCACTTATTATAAACATCTTTTTTTTCTTTTTTAAAAAAAGCAGTGATACAGCTAAATTGGATTATCCAAGCTGTTATTAGGAATATCTATGTCTGGATCATCCATGCTCTTATGACAGATAGAGGCTTAAAACTAAAACAGTTTACAAGTCATTGAAAAAGCTTTTGCTGTTTGTGACAGATACTTTTTATCAAACCAAAAACTGCTGATGTATTGGTTAGAGGCATTTGATAAAAAAGGTTGAAATATTGTGACAAAATACTTCCCCATTCTATAACACATAATATAATTATATCAAGAAGTTTTCAACATGTTCAATGTCTTCATCCAATGCATCATTCCCAACGTACAACTAAGGAATGCTTTGAAACCAAATCAAAAAGTGCTTGTTAAAATCAAATATTCGTCTCTTATCATTGATTTTCAAAAACTACTTTTCAAATACTTTCAATTTTAGCATTTTTCATGAGTTTATAAAGAAAAAATATATATATTTTTTTCAAATTCAGTTACAACAGAGACATGTTATCTATGTCTCTGATTACAACAAAAAGGACACACAAACACTACCTCACAAATGTTCAAAGGCAAATTATGAGCCATTTCCCTTTTTGACATATTGACCTTTGATGGGCAGGGAAAGTACTTTGGATAAATAATAAAAAAACATATAATTTATTGAACCAAACACCTAATAAACATGTTTAATTAGGTCTTTGGTTGAACATGATTCAATATAGATCTATAAACTAATTTGACTCTATATTAGTTCTAGTACTTCAACAAACTCTCTAAATGACAATTTTACGGATAAATATTCATAATGCTTATGACAATCCTATGTATTCATGTATTCCAGTACTCTGTGAATATGTGCATGTACAAAAGTTCGGCGCTTTCGACCTTTGATTGCGTAACCAACACCCCGCGTGTACATACAGTTCTACGTCAGTTAACTATTCACAGACACATTTCTTAAAATCTAATGGAACATGTGGAGAGATCGTCTCTGTCATTTTACAGTTTAAACAGTTTCACAGAGGATGGATGCTTCAACCAGGTTTGTGAGATAAAGTATTTCAATTATGTTTTTGTTGTTGTCTGTAATTTTATACACGAACGCGGTTGCGACTTGAGAGAGGAAGTTGTGTTTTGCAAGAGCCATGGCTGACACGAATCCTATATATATGTCGCCGGAATCTGGTTGTTGTATCATTAGTTCTTTGGAATAACTTAAACAGAGAAAGACAATACTGCTTTCGTTTTCCAATCTCAAACTACAACAAAATATTTCTTACCAGAAGTTGTCGTCTGCAATCTCTCTATAACGTCTGTAAAAACCTCACATAATTAACATTGTCGATTCAAACATCAAATGAAGTCATAAGAAAATACACCATTTGTACAAAAGAATTACTGTTAAAAGCAAGAAGTATTTTGTAAAGAAAGAAATCTTAAGTATGAAAGCCATATATCCATCTGAGGGATTTGAAAGTCATTACCTACCTGTCTTCACATACAGTATGATACTTCAATAAAGATATATATACAACAAAATGTAGAAGAATGTTTGGGATGGTTTGGAAGGGAGTTTGCATCTTTTTAAGCGCTGCTTCATGTTGTAAGTGTTTACTTTAAAAATACTCGCTTTCATTATGATGTAATATAGGATGGATTACTGATAATTCATAAGCAAGGAATACTTATGTTTTTGTGATTGGAGAGCCTAATCTTCATAAACGTAACAGTTTTCTTGTTATTGAACATAATCCATTCTTTTTACTGAGTTTGAAAACAGTGAGCAGTGACTCTTTTTTATTCTATTCGTTTCATAAAGTAAAGACTTAGAATAAGAGAGATACAAAGACACAAATTAATCACCTTATTTTTACAAACTCAAAGAAACAGTCTTTGGTTTAGAGACAATGATTGATAAAATCAAAGTCTAACATATATAACTCCCTGGGCAAAAATCCTTTAATCTCTTTGAAGAAATTCAAGTACGTTTTGCATATACCAGTATATCTTCTCAATTTAGTCTGTAGAGACACACAAGAAAGTTTTGAATGAGGATAGATTCTAAGATTGAGTTTGATATTTACATACAGCATCTCAACGCTAGGTTATACATGTTCATTACTGTTGATGCACATTTGAATGTTCTCCTTTGACAGTTTGTCAAATGACCATAGCTGTAAAAGAAGGTGTTTGTTGTGGAATAGTCTGGTCTAGGCAGGGCAGTTAGTTCAACTCCTCGTCGCCGCCATATTGTAGGACTACTTTCAAAATGGTTCCCCATTACCTCTGAGGTTATTTTGAAGAAATGACCAAGGTGTTCCGATTTCGTATAAGGTTTCATTCGTTGTTTGTTACCAAGACATAGACTTCGGATTTAAAAGCGTTAACATTGATATCAACGCTCCTACAAGCATTATCAGTCATTTTCGAGAAACAGAATTGTAGTTATCTCGGATGATCCAATCTGTAACTGTGTGATTTCCACGTATAAATGTGAATGGATATTCCCTTTGACGCGTTTTGATACCGAACGCGTCAAGGCGTAGAATGGAATATCTGCGTCTGGACCATTTGGACTAACTTGTAGTCAGTATTTTCCTGTGTACTGGTTTTACCTTTTGTGTAATTCAATAGACTGTTCTATCGTCATTTAGATTGTATAAAGTCGTCCTAGTAGTGTTATGCCTCTCTCCTGGTCTTGCAGGATAGCTAGTATAGACAGGCAGACGCCTTCACTTGATACTGTTGAATCTCATTATCTTTTCCTTAATCCTTAACCCTTTCGAAAACAACGTTTTTTCGACTGTCCCAAATTGAAAGAGTTTGAAGACGACATTTCAAAATGTGATGAAATTGAACAATATTCCTCAGAAATAGCAGAAAACCTTGTGGGAAAAGGAGAACTTGCTCGTAAGAGCAAGTTCTCCTTTTCCCACAATGTTTTCTAAAGTCGTCAAATGTCATCATTGTCTGGGAAAGGGTTAAAGTATAAATCTTCCCGTACATCATTAGAACAAGGGTGCATTTGTTACAAAATGGATTAAAGGAACGAGAGGACTCTTCGTTGAGTCTTGTTTTCTGTAACAGATTGTTTAAAATATAGTGTTGATGCATACGGACTTCGCAGAGCAACGCTTCATTTTTTTTTTATAAAAGAAGGTGCACTACATCAAGAACGATATACTGATTTAAATTATATAACATGCTTTTCATGAAAAAAAAACATCTCACTAACTGTCTCAAGAATGGCAAGAATATGGCTGAACGTGCTTCAAAACATCGGCAATTTTCAATTGAGAACTTACAAGCAAAAGGAGTTATAAACAGTAAACATTTTGAATGTAATTATTTTTACTTCATAATACATGCAGTAGGTATTATATGTTCAGATACCCGTAACGTGTACTTCGTTTAGATTTTTTGACTGGTTACAGAAGAAGATGGGTAAATAGAATAACAAGTGGTTGTACTGCTGATGGAATGGAACTATATCACGTGTAAAAGATAAAAACCAACAACAATTGATACTCAAATTTATTTTTTCTGAAAAATCAAACGACAGATATCTTTAATACTGCATATTCACTTTAAACATCGTAGACAATCACAGAACAATGACATTTCTTCTACGATAACTAAGAAGCTGTCAAATATTTGTCATCCTGTAATCATATATAAATATACTTTTCTACTACCTTTTTTTTTTATTTTAAAAAGAGAAAGAATCATTGTTTATTGGTGTCATACTAAAGCGAACGAATCAAGATAACGCAGATCTTGTCCGTTAATTAGCAATGTTGACAATTAACAAAAATGATCTTTTACAGGTGCATTTCATCCCAATTTGAAAAGTGAGATGTCTTTGAATTTGATAATCATTGACAAGGCACATACCATTTAATCTTTTGATTGAAATATCTGAGCGAAATAGCATGACTTTAAAGATAAAAGATAATGAAAGTAGTTTGAGAATTTGGCGTATATAATGAGAAATAAACGACAAAGATCTATATTCTAAGAGTGGTGTCAAACTCCTATTAACACTATCAAGCTTGCATGCGGTAAGTTCGAGACTTGATGAGCGCGAACACATGCTAACATTGCTACCACTCAAAGAGTTGAGTTTCATTAACAGTGAATTCCAAAGATGTTCTCTGTTAACGTTTTAACTTTACAATAAAAATATGTTCGATTTTCCATTGGCAAGAACATTGATATCGTAAACACACATCCGATTGTATCGATAATTGCTAGCGGGAAATGCTCGCAACACATTTCATAAGAGCGAGGGATCGAGGGCTCTCCTTCGCTACCTTTAAAATGTTTGCTTCGCTATGGTGCAAAACGTTGTTTGCATAACAAAAATAGGGTTTTTATGTTTGTGAAACTCAAGTTAATACATAGTTTGAATTTGACGTTTTTGATTATTTTTATCAACATAGTATGATGTATGGAACATTTACCCTCAGTATGCCTGGTTGTGTATATAACCATTGCGTATTGAGCGTACATTGTTCTAAAAATAATGTTTACTTTATAACTAATGGTTGTTTTACTTAATTGTACTATTGAATTATCATTATTTTTCAAATCACTGTAAAAGTGGAACTAGATAAATTGATAAAGGAAAATGTAACAAATGTCTCCCAAGGCTGAAGGATAAAAGGATACATTTTGCAAAGTGTTTCAAACGTCGAAGACCGGACTCAACTTTGTCCGAGCTAAGCAAGCAGTTTGAACAACAACAAAAAATGAATGTGATTCATGATTCGCCTCCATATACATAGCCGATACATATATAATATACTATACAAAGCATTGCTCAGCAAATGAGTCTAAGAAAATTGAAAAGTAGAAAGTTTGTGCAAGAACCATACAATGAAATGAACGATAAACTAAACAAATGAAGACAAAGAGAAAAACAAATATTTAGGATTAAAATTCTTATTACAGTTTTGCATATATATATACTTTTAAAGTACATTGTATTTTGTTTTACCAATCGTTTTACTAAATGTTAATACGAATGTTGTATAACTTATGCTCTTAGTTGAAATGAATACACCAGGAAAACTGAAATCTTCTGAAAAATTGATAGGTTCTGTTTCTGTATTGGACTTTCTCAGATATTTGTGTTCTATGAGTTATAAATGTTGAGCATTTGTTATTGACCATCATTGTCACTTCACCAAAGACCATTCCCAATTTTGTTACTTGTACGTTGCTGAAACCCCATGATCATTTTATGTAATGAGAAGTGAACGTACGTCTTTGTCAGCGCTCTAATGGGAAAGACGGTCTATAAAACCCCCACAGAAATCTGGTCTTATGTGTCTTTAGAAATCCACGTATCCATTTTATCGGTAGAATACAATTTATTATAAAATATTAAATACCCAATATATGAGAAAGTCCTTTTAACACATGTTTATTATATGAACAACATAAATTTATCAGTGATAAAAGAACATGATTACAATGTGTATCCATCAACTTGTTTTGTTTGTTGAAATAATTTAATAGATAGTGAATGTTATTACAAGTAATATGTAACACAAGATGAATAACACTAACTAAATCCTTTAATCTAGCTTTCAGATCACCTGCTAGAAATATACTCGCACTTGAATATACAGAATTAAGGGTGTTCAACTGCTTCAGTAGTTCAATATTATTTGACCCAAACGCAAAAGCCTTCACATATACATTAAACTCTGCCAATATCAATCAGTTCTTTTTGATTAATTGGATACAACTCCGGAACGTTTTCAGGAGTCTATCTTCTTTTGTTGTATACTGTAAACGTTCCTATCGTCTGGTAGAGCCCTAAAGTCATCTATCTTTACACCCTGGTCCCACAAAAACATTTTTATTAAAGGCTAAACAACAGTTTTGAAAATTGACATCATTTATGGATTAAGATAACCCCTTTATATTCTAAGAAGAAATATTTAAATGCGGCACATCACTTGTCCGATTAGAACCAAACGAGCTTCGGTCTACAACCTATGTAATTACTTGAATTTCAACAGCTTTACTTGGATCGTCAACAAACATATCGTCATCTATTGATATTTTGTCGATTTTCTTTTACCGAATTCGATCGCCTGCTTCATAAATGTGGAAGGTAAACCACGCTGTTAACGAATGCATTTGGAGAGTACACGAATCGTGATTGGATTGTCGCAATTGATTTTAGATTCTAGGTCGATGCTTTACCATCCATTTGTACGCCCGCAGCCTATGGCATTTGTCTTTCAACTTGGCAATAACTGACTGCGTCTTGAAGCTTGCTGGTAGTCTATGTGATCGCTCATTGTGGATGTTCTCCCATTCTATTGTTTTGGATGTAATTTCGCATCTTCTATTCGGTGTCGTCCAAGTTTTACCATTTCGTTTAAAAAGATGATGAATTTTAGATTATGGCGAAGTGACTGGTTTTCAAGATTATCACATTGATTCATTAGCCCGTAATGTTGTGTATTTGTGTGAATCATTTTATCTAATGAAGAAATTCAATTTCTTTTCATAGTCCAGAAGAATTTTAGAGTTTAACGCCCGCTTATCCCCATAACAAAGAGCACCCAGTATAGATGTGGAATGCATCCTGCCGCCTTTTTAAATTGGTATTGTTACCGATATGGAATAGCCCAGCAACGCGTATCATTTACTCTTAGGATGAATAGGTCTCTCTGTCAGCACTTATAAGGTTATTTTGGCTGTTGTGTTGCAGTCCCCCTTTGCTTCAGTATGATGTGGTTCTGGCAAGAACAAACTATCTTATCATCACAACTTCTGTGTTCTACCTTCCGGCCACATTTCTCACATTTTACATTTTTCAATGGTTTAACATTAAAAGCTTCATACCCATGTGACATGCTAAAACCAAGCTGAAATTCTACTCTAGCGTTTTTGTATCTGCTCCCTTTCATTTCCGAATGACCGGGAACAAAGAACACCTTGATTGGGACATTTATGTCTGGTCCAAGATCTAGGTCAATGTAACCCGACGCCAGACTTCCATTTGGTGGACAAATGGTGCCTTTCATTTTCTCATACTGCACATCATCGTCCGGATATTCGAGCAATCCAAATCGTAATCGCTTTCCAGGTACCAGACGTCGAATAGTGCTATCAGCACGTCCAAGCCATTCTCTTGGGTATTTAGGTTTTGTCACGAACCTTGCGAGTTCGGTCACCTCGGCTTTCAGCCTTTGTGATTGCAGTAGCACCTCCATATTCGTTTGAAGATGTTTTCCATCCCCAAATCCAACAAGACTTTTCAAGATGAAAAGATAAAACCTCGCATATGGTGTCCTGTGTTTGTCGTACCATTGTTGAACAAACTGGAGCACTTCATATAGCGGGCGCTCCTTACGATAAAGTCGATGACGTATTGCAAAAAGCCATTCTCTGTAATCAAGATCATGTTGTCGTCTTGTAAGAATATGTTGATTTGTGTCGGCAAAATTATTTTCATATTGCTGAACGATATACTCTATGTCTTCGGCTTTAGAGACTGATTCTAAGAAACCAGCATTTTCCCCGTTGTAGTTCATTTTCACTGCGGCAATGCAAAGCCTCCTAGTGTGCATATTTTCGGGCCTATCGGCAAATTGCTTTTTGATCATTGCACTGCCTCGTGTCCACTTGAAAAGAACTGAATACCACTTGTTGTAAGTTACAATACTCTCTTCCATACGTTCTTGATCTACCATACTAAGGCAGTCAAAGAACAATTCATCGAGTTTCTCAGATGACTCTTCTAGAAATTCTTGAAATGCGTCTTTATTTCTTTCCATGTATTCATATATACTTTTGAAGCCTCCGTGCTGCTGGATAAAATTGCAGAGCATCAATCGAATTTGTATCTCACCAATATAGCTACAGCTCTGTTCATAGCCAGTTGGCGTAATCTCTCTGCATTTTTCGAAAAACTCGCATGCTTTCTTTGTGTGCTTGAGTAATTGTGATGCTATGTTTTTAAATTCGCCTTCTTGGAGTGATTTCTTTGGTTTGTCTACAAAATATTTTGGTGTGTAATCTGACACCCATGCTGACAGCATGCTCCCATACATATGATAGATATGCACATATGTAAGCTTCATAGTATGTGGAATTTCATTCTTATCTGGTGTCTGTTCATGACAAATATCCAGAGCACGTACAAAGCACGCCTCTGCCTCACTGTGCTGTTCAGGTAAGCAAATATTGTAAAGACGTCCTAAATGCGCAAGGAACTGAGGCTCATCTGGAAACGACATAGTCAGCTGCTTTAAGACATCAAATCTTTTAGTGTACGGTGCTTTGTTAGTCACATCTTCAAGAATCGCTGACAATTTCGGCTTCCTTGTTTTGGATTTGGTCAATTCGTTTTCACCAAATGGCTTGTTGTCTCTTGAGATAATTGTTCTTGTAACAACTCTTTTGATGAATTGGGATTTCCCGTCCCCACCCCCAGCATATTGTATGAATTTCATTGCGAACGGGGCGAGATTCTCCTTTGCTGCATTGGATATAAAGGGTCCTGGGACTCGAGATAACCTTTGTCCCCTTTTGATCAGAATCTGATCAAGAATCTCTTTTGCCACCAATGAATGACATATTCGCACACTTTGGTGTTTTCCATACATACCGTCTTCTACGACAAGATCACGCATTTGTTCAGGCAAATCATTGAATCGCAGAACCTTATGATCTCTTTCTGGATTTATCATCCTTGAAAAAAAATGACAAGGGACTGTTGCTTGGCCGTAGTAGTAAACAAGTGAAAGCATACCTAGCACTGTTTGAAACGGTTCAAGACCGCTCTCATTCGTATCCTGTAGTTGAAGGAATCCACCAACGTAGGACTCTAGCCCTTTGTAGTTATGGCTGTGTATTTCAATGCCAAATTCAAAAAACGAACGTTGCCTGCCATGCCTTATGCCAGACAACATTTCCTCAACTGATTTCCTTTTTGTTTGATCTTCGATATATTTATATTTTAGTTCTAGTAAGAATGATTCTTTCTTTGAAATGTCCCCTGCCAACCAAAATTGTTTAGTATCTTTTTTGGAAAGTGCTTGTTCGTTAGAACAACGTTTGACGTACAATATTATCAAACAGCATTTGCCCTCTGCTAATTTCTTGAGTGCTTCGACTCTTTGTTCTTCTTCCCCGTCCATTAAAAGAATAACAGGAAGGTTTGTTTTGTCGCCAAGCAGCCGGATACTTTCAATGATGTTATCCGCCGAAGATCCCGTATTAATTTTGACCTGCGCACATGGTGCCTTTTCTTTAAGATTCCATAGAATTCTTTGTGCAAGAGTTGTACCCCCGGATCCGGGCTTATGACATATAGTTATTGTCCCTGTTTTGAACGTCTTGATGTGGCTTTCAATGATATAATCTTTTATTTTTGGAAACTCATCACGTTCGATATCTACGTGACTTGGACCCATCGTATACCACCAATCCCAAGATAACGTGCCCCCTTTGTAAAAGCTGTCTTCTTCTTTTTTTAATTGGTTACCTTCTAGTTCTACTCCTGTTCTATTGTCCATATACAGTACTTCGAGATCGTTTGCTATATCAAGTGCCTCTTTCGTCGTTATATCTGCTGTGTTTGAACCGTTGTTGTTGTTTGGTAGTCTACAGAAACATTGACTTCTTTCTCTATTTGGGAATAAATCTTCAATAACATTACATACATCGCCTAAGCTTAGTTGAACACAATCAGCCTGATCATCCATTTCCAATTGTGTCTCCAAAACATCCCTAGATTCCTTGGAAGTGTTGTTGCTGTCAAGGACTATAACAACCGAGGCAGATAAATCATCTGAAAGTTTTGTTAGCAAATGATTGATTTGGTGGACATTTTGCTTTTGCTGTGGCCATATAACAACTATTGTATATTGAGTGCAGCCGTCTCCGAAATTTTTGAGGTTTGAAATATTAGCCTCCAAACTTTCACGAACTTTCTTCTTCCATTCTTTAGGTTTGCCATCAATGACAGAATCTTGAACTTGGTCATTCCCATTCATAAGAATCCAAGATGTATTTTGGTCTGTTACATTGTATCGTTCCTGCCATGTGCAAAGGCTAAACGATCTTTGATTTTCTATGCTTTCCTCAAGGTGGGACAAGAGTCCAGAGCGCCTGCTGCATTTATCAAAATCAAAAACAACAGTCCAAGGCGCTCTTCCTACTGCATCAATGTTTTTGATATGCTCTGTCTTGTCAGTAATCAGAAGATAATGACCATCTCGAAATTTATTAACGACTCGACGAAAATTGTCAAATTGTTTTCGCGTTATCTGGGGCTGTGGTTCAACTACATTCCTTTTTGGTTCGACTGTACTGACATTTTGGGTTATTGCAACGTGCTTTGCTGTAACATTTTGAATTACCTGGGCACCTGAATTGCTTGTCTCTGTTGATATACTTTGAGTTCCATTGACTGATTCTGAAAATGAAACGTGAGCTGTGAATGGTCCGGCAATGGTTATTGCACCAATGAATTAATTTAGTTAAAGAATTAGTCGGAATCTATTCAATTTTCAGGAGAGGAACTGTGAGAACATTCCTCTGTACAAACCATTATGACAATATCATGAAATGAATCATTTATATATTTAGCTTGGTTGTCTTCATTTAATTTTGGCAAACTATTATCAAGTTGTTTTGAGCTTACATCCAAACAGTAAAAAATCAGCCAAGAAGAAAGAAATATATTTATGACTCAATAATTCAATTGCATTTGATATGCGTAAACATATCTAAAGCTCACTAGCTATCTACAAAATTTACTGTAGTATAAAAAAAGCCTCGACTGAATATCCATACAGCTCAATTTTGGCTACAAACCGAACAAGATAGGGAACAATAAAAATGAGCAGACTTCATTATCTGGCTATGCACTTAACTATCAAATAATTTTGGAATGATTATGTCAACATAAATATGTCAACAAAAAATATGTATGTTAAAATATACGTTTGCGGCATCCTGAAAAATTGCTATTAACACTCTTTATAATGTAATAGACAAATTCAGAATTACACGGGCCGGGTTAGTATAGAATATACCTTTCGTAGCTAGCGTTCCTTTCATTAGACCACTTTTCATAGTTTCGTGATGAATAGAACATTCTTATTCTATATCCTATTTCAAACCATTTCAATAAAAAACCTGTTAATTGGTGACCTCCTTTACAGGTCACCGTCTGAATTGTTTTCAGACGCCGTAGTAAAATTAATAAACGCCTACAGACTGTGTAATGAATGAAGATTATAAACGAGAAGGTAGAATATGCATTCATCTTATCTAATCTAAAAGATTAAACCCTGTGTAATCAACTTTTTTACAATCGGCTTTCTGATGCATAGTAAGATGACTTGGCCAAAGTTGTCAGATTGCAACACTGTCTCATAAAGACCAACTAAACCAATTAACGTGAGACCTGTTTGTTGTAGATGTTCCCGCATCAATGTAAGGGGATTAGAACAATCACAAGTTTTAAGATAAAAATCAGTTAATTCGATAAACGTTAGAACACAAGTGCTGGTATATGACGATATATATATATAGATATATATATATATATATATTCTGTTCATTCGTGAATTACTTAAAGCCTCTTACCTTTACAATGTGTCCCAGTCTTACTCGCAATTGATATTTGGCCTACGTTGCATTCTCCATCAAAGACATTCATGGAATAATCACCGCCAACGTTTTTTGTGCCATAAATTTGTTCACCTGAAGGAAAGTTATGTTGAAAATAATATCAACTGCATGCTTCTATAGACATAGATACATGTATATGAGAAATAGTTCAGGACTACCGGTCTGGTATAATTCTCAATAGGGCAATATGAGAAATAGTTCAGGACTACCGGTCTGGTATAATTTTCAATAGGGCAAAACAGTTTCTTCTATTGGTGCATCTTACCAGTCAGACATCATTGGTGCCATTTTATCGCACAAACGATTGTCATAGACATGTACGATAGAATCAGAAAAGAACAATAAACATTTTCTGGCTGTTTTATAGTTCCACTATGATGTCACAAGAGAAAAAGTTTCTTATGGTGGCGGCCATTTTAGTATGACTCTTGATATTTTATACTGTTTGAGTAATATCTATAAAGTTAGGATATAGCTCCTATCTTGTAAGATCTTTTAGAAATTACAAAGTCTTGTTAAAAAATCGTCCCCTTCAGGAAAAATCATTTAACAATTAAAACCAACTTTACAATTGAAAACATTTTTCCAAAAACAGTGTATCTATTCTAAACAAAACTGATAAATCTTATTTCAATGCATTGTTACGTCTTTACGTAACATAAAAAAAGTAAAAGACTGATTTTTGGTCACAAATCTTTATTGTCATTACTCCACGTTTTCCTGGATAAGGCCAAAACTTATCTCCTTATTGAAGAGTATTCATTTATCAAAGTTCCGTTGTATAAGGGAGTTAACTCAGTATTGACTCTGTTAGAAGTATGAAGCATTGCTCTCCCTTTAACTATAAAAGACTTCAATATACCACACATGTTTTCTGATTTCTGTTGCAGAACTCGGTTTTACTATTTGTTTTGAGCAGATCAAATCATATTTGAATTATTCATCAAATATTTTTTAAAAATTTTTAACAAGATATTCACAAAATATTGTTCATAATTGGTCCATCATATTTGGACAGCTTTTAGATGTCAGACTCTTTTTAAGGAGAGTTACAATTTCGATTCTGGTAGAACATTTGTTCACTAGTTCTCCTTTTTGTAGCAGGAACTATAAAATACTGCTGAAAATTTAGTTTTGAGTTGCTCTTCGATTATACCGAAATGAGAGAGAGAGAGAGGGTGAGTGTTTGTTTGTAAAATGATCATATCTTCAACATTGAAAAGCTTTGTGATGTAAAATTGCATTTCAGATAGTCAAACATCTTCAGCGAATCTGATATTCGCTTTAGTGTTCATGTTAATATTACAAGTGTTGGTTTCGTAAACGAAGTACGTCCACCCTTCAATTTGCATATGGAAGCAGTTGTAGTTATAACATTGAACATAAACTGCACCTTCATTTGTTATTTGCATCGTATTACCATGTCCCATTTGCATTTGCACATCTTCTGCATAGATATTGGCTACCGACTGCATATATGTATTTCCTAAAAAGAGGGAAAATATATCTGCTATCATTAAAGAACATAATAAGTTTTTCCATTTATTTTAAGATCCATTATGAATAATTACAATGAATGGATGCAACACGGAAATTGATACAAGTTTCAGTTTAAGATTTACCAGCAAATCTGATCCATCGATGTTGGCAATGAAAACCAGGTGTTGCACCGTTTTAACTTTAATAAATTTCTAGCCTCTTCCTTAATCTGAGACTGAATGTAAGCTTTAAACATTATTGATATCAGAAAAAAAAAACCGTGAGTGTGCATTTTAAGATCTATTGAATATATGATGACAATTGGACCCTACTTTCTGTAATGATGGCACTTTGCACCAATACTTTTCTTTTTCTAAAACGTAATATTTAACAAGGATGCCAAAACGACCTAACAAGTGAATCAAAATTTGAAGAATGCTCTATTGACCTAGTATAATTTACCTGTTGACTCAATTCGATCTTGTTTGCCACCACGGTCTCTTGGACCAGATCTTGTATCAATATGGTCTTTAGCAATGACATGACCCACTGTCCCTTTCAACGTTGCTTCTGTATTGACATCTTCACGTTGAAGGTTTGCAGCTAAAAATATAACATCAATGTATGAACAGATAATAAAACTTTTAGATAACAACATAAGTTTTTTCTTTATCATAATGTAGATAAATGTAATGTCCTTAAAAAAAGTTTAAAAATAATTGATTATCCTATGTTTCATGAGAAGATGTGAATAATATACACTGAACCGAATTTCAAAACGTCCACTTGATATTTTATTAATATCTTTGATTTCAAAACAAAAACACTTGTAACATTTGTACATACTTAACATTTGTACAAACTTATGACATTATGTCATGAGGCTAATCATCGTATGAGCATGGTCTAGGTTTTAAATGATAAAATCTTCTTAACATACCAATGCAGAAAGAAAATCACAATAATGGGCTTTTTCAAAACTATGTTTTCCTCTTTAATTATTTATAACGTACTTGAATCATTTAGACATTCAACTGTGTGTAGTCCAAGTAAGAAACAAAATCCGACCAAGAGGATAAAGAGAGAAAGCTATACCAGAATATCAAACATAGATGAGCATGCATTCAAGTGGTTTAATGTACATTTTGGTATATGAAATGACTACTGTTGAGAGAAAATACCAAATTTGGTTTCAGGAGAACATTTTTAACAGAAGCTAAAGGCGTGATTGGGTTGATTATGTGTAAAAAGAATTGTACGGTAGATGTGTTAAGAAAGCTCCATTGACTTAGAGGAATTTACCTGTGGACTTAGTTTGAGAGCTCAGAAGAGGGGGAAATTCGTCATCACTGTGACCAGTTCTGTCGTGTTTGCCGCCACGTTGTTTCCGACCAGATCTTGTATCAACATGCTCTTTAGCAATTGCTTGACCCTCTGCCCCTTTATTTAGAAAGATTTTGTTTATTCTTTTTTTTTGCAATAAGCCTGTTTCCATCACTTTCTTAATATGATATTTGTGAATTGATGAGCCAGGAATTGAAACATGAAAGCTTTGGATGATAAAACAAAACAAATGTCAAGCAAAGGTTGAGATAGGTATTGAAAAGGATATCTTTAGATGATAAAAATATAACATAAAAAGTTATAGACTTATTATAAATTATGTGTATAAACACTTAAGATCGCTGACCATGCTTAAATAACGTTCGTTTATGGGCATGGTTTATGACAAGTATTCCCAAGGAATACAATAACAGTTGGCTTTGACAATGTGTAATCTTGTTATTCATGTCAAGAAGCGTAATCATCGTATGATCATTGTTTTAGGTTTTGAATAATAAAACCTTCTTAACATACGAATTCAGAAAGATGGTAAGGTGTGATTGGGTTGGTCATGGTTAGAAAATAACTTGAAAGATGAATTAGCATTTGACGAGTGTATTACATAAGTAATAAACATTGGACGCTACTTTCCATTGACAACTGGCATCAATACCTTTTTCTAAAACGCAATATTTAATTATGATGTCCACATTCCCATGGTAAGTGTTTATTAAAAAATGAAGATTGCTCTATTGAACTAGTATCATTTACCTGTTGACTTAGCTTGAGAGCGCAGAAGGGGAGGAAATTCATCATCACTCCGAGCTGTTCCATCTTGTGTGCCGCCTAAGTCTCTCCAACCAGATCTTGTATCAACATGCTCTTTAGATATCGCTTGACCCACTGCCCCTTCCGACGTGGCTTCTGTATTGACAACACTACCTTCACGTTGAAGGTTTGCAGCTAAAAATATTAAAATTAACGTATGAACAGAGTATAAAATATAATAATAACAACATCGATGATTTAATGATAACAAGTTTACATTTGCTTTATTATACAGAAACCTATCATAGTGTACAGAAATATTATATGAATAAAAAACAAACATTGAACAGATTTTTTTATCTCATGCTTCAAAGGAAATAGTGAGATCACATCATAATTACATCGTTCAATTGTGTAAAAGTGTGAAGCGTGTTACGGCATAATAAGCACATCAAACCAGAATGACATAAATCAATTTAAATGTCATAATTGCATTGCCATGGGTGAAAGTTAAAGAATTTCGAAAACCTGAAATATGTAGTTCATTATCCTGAAAAGGCATGTTTGTTATAGTATTATATAGGGCCAAAAAGTCTCTAAAACCTGAAATCAGGAATAATCCTGAACACTTTCACCCATGCATTGCGTTTTAAAAATCACTTCGATTTTATCGTGTCTTCTATTTTGTCCCAGGAATAGTTCTCGTTAATCCAAAGGGGTCCACAGATGGCACCTTCCCGATTGGAAATTTCTTTTAAATGATGCAGTTATCCCAAACATTCAAAGCCACATTTGCTTAATGGTTTCTCAATTCAACGGTTTCATCGATACAATTTCCCAAAATCATCAGGCCTGCGCCTCTTCCAAATTAAACCCATTATCAAACAATAACAGCATTTAACCACTTTGCTGCAGACTTTCTGGAAACATTTTGGGGAAAGGAGAAATTGCTCGTAATAAGCAATTATCCTTTTCCCACAATGTTTTCTGTCCTATCAGGAGATTATTTTCCAATTTCATTACATTTTGAAGTGTCGTCTGCAAACTTTTTTCAATTTGGACGAGTCGAAAATTTGGTGTTTGGTTAAGAGTCAAGGAAAAACGCCCTGTGTCCCATTTTTGAAAAGGAAAATAAATACACCCTTTGGATGACTGAGAGAATATGGTGAAGGGCAATATTAAACTGAAGTAAGTTTCAAACGTGGGAAATAAATTGCATTGTTAAATATATTTTAACACTATATTGATAATTAATATATTGAACAGAAACCGTTGTGACTAAAGAAGAACTAGTTTGTAACAAGCAAATTTGTCCTTTAGTCACGATGTTTTCTGAAGTCTTTTGCTGCAGGCGAATAAAAATGTGCTATTATGGACAAAGATGTAAAAGGCTAATGACAGGAGACTAATGCCAAAACAAACTACATGTGTATATCATTTGTAAAACTTTTGGTCGCATTCAAACAGTTATCACCAAGAAATCCATCAGCAGAACTTAAACGTGAAAACCAACAAAAAATAGCATAGCTTAACCAGTTTTATAATTCAGAGTGTCTCATTCTTCAACTCTGACCTGGTCACGTGATACACACATTTTTGAACCGACCAATCAGAATTCGTTATTTTAAATATGTAAACGAACAGAATGTTCATCAACATGTTTTAATCGTAGACAACTGTATTTCAAGCACATCATAATGGTAAACCTTTGTTAAAGGACTTTAAAAAATAGGATCACAGCACTCTTAAAATAATTGCCATGACTTTTTATAAATATTAAACGAACTCCATATATTTTTTTTGATTAATTTCTATGTATTCATATCCTTTCATGTGCATTTTAAATTCAAATCTTCGGCAATGAGAATACATGAATTCGTGATCACCCCAAATCTCATCTTTTCATGTTCTATCCTTTTATTCTAAAATTGCAATGCGTTTTGAAAGATCGTTTAAATTATTTCAAGGTATATCATTCTTGGAAGAGGAACATGGTAAAACCAATGTGTTAACAGTGCTTGATCACAGATGGGAGGAGATTTGGAAGTTATAGTAAAGATCCTGTAAATCCTTACAACAGTTGTGCTGCTATATGATATGCACCGAAGAATAATCACTGGAAGCAAACCCAAATCATGATTATACAGTAAGTTATTTTAATCAAACCTACCGCATATATAATGGTTCTCGTGGGACTTGTTCCGAAATGAACGGATCGTGAACCACGAGCTAGTTAAATGGTTACCGACTAATACCCGCTACTCGCCTGGCATAGTGATAGCAGTTGGGAGGTACTTGGTATAATCAGGGAAAAGTGTCTCCTAAGCCAAAACTGACTGACACTGTGATAAAACAACATTTACCTATTATATAAACTATACATACTTGGATTTATTGACTCTTCCTGAATTAACAATTATTTCAATAGCTCCTTTAGTTGTATACCAAACCACCGTACAAAATCGCCCTGTTTCAATCACATTTTATTTTGACTATCAGATTTTATATTCTGTTCACAAACACCTCTAAGGCTATCGAGTGTAGAATTAAGGCTAAGGACTTTCTAAAAATGAGATGTTTCGTAAAAACAGGTGAAAACATTTGCCTATAATGATAAGACCCGTCTTATCAGCAATGAATTAGTCGTCTGATAGATTTATAAATTAGAGCATTTAACCTTTATTGTTGTTGGCTATAATTAATGACCGACAGTGTGATGAATTGTGAGGCTGACCTGTGATGAAATCACAGACCAGTTTCACATCCAACATATTGACACAGTAGCTATTTAATTCTCAGTTGGCGAACCTGAGCTGTACTCCTACGTCATCTGTTTTGGTGGAATTTCCACTTTTGTAATTGGGTCATCTCTCAGGACTCTTTATATAGGATTTACTTTGTAAACATTATGTGTTATGCACTAGCAATCACCTTACATGAAATTTGGAACAGGGGGTCATTAATTTATCGCATGTTTTGTCTTTTAAGTGCTTATTACGCCACAATCAGCGAAGTCACTGGGCACATGTTAATAAACTTACACGGTGGCAGCCATTTTGTATTCCATATGCGCTATGCATTGTGGGACGATTATCGCTGACTCATCGGCTAATAATAACAAAGTTTGACATAAGGAAACCTCTTCTTTTCATGGTAAAGTGATTGTATATAGAATTTAAGTCTTTATTACGGAGGAAGCGAATTGGGACTGGAATTGCACATTCATATTGATATTTAGTCTTCTGGACGTTTATTTTATACGTCATCGGTCCGGTGGACAGAATCTTGGTCACAATGACCGTTTTGGCCACAGTGACCGTTTGGCCACAAGTGTGACCGGTTGTGACCCATTCTGGTCACAGGCGTTCCTGACGGCTATATAAGGGCCGTATTTTGGCCACAGGGCCAGTCTTCCTTTGTTCCAGCAATCGAGAGGTTCAATTCTCGTCCGTCGTTCATTCATCCGAATCATTACAACTTAGAAGAACCTGTGCAGTATTTAATACTCCATGGTACGCAGCTCTTCTTTTGAAGTACGATACGGGAAGACTCACTTTATTAGAAGTTCTGGATATTTTTGCTGTCAGAGGAAGCGTATATTCAGGGCCTCTAGTAATTTATTTAGTCGTCATCAGTCCTGCCCATTTTTTACAGTAAAGGGAGATAATCCAAGGACAAGTAGATTAAGAAGATTGCACATTGCTTTCCCTTGTTATTAAAAGTTGTTGGGAAGTCATTCTCAGCGAGTTAAGTTTAAAACAAACGAGTTGATTTATTTTCGCCATCCAACAGAATAAGAAGCCGGACCGTAACATAATTAGTGGTGTCAGAAGTGGGATCTGTTTTTCCATTGCAGATCCAGTGATTCGAAATCACGCCTAAAATTTAATAATTTAACCTGACAGAATTTTGCGCTTGCATTTCTTCTTAGTGAGCAAGTGAGTGAGAGAGAGAGAGGAAGTCCTGACGTCTTTTAAATCTGTACATACCTAGGCAGTTACATTAAAGCGGCCTATTATTAGATTTCAAGCTCTAATAATTCCCAACCTTCAAGATGAGTGAACCTACTCAAGTTGATAGTGAAATAAGCTTTAGAGCAGGAGCCCTTCCTGATACTTATATGTCACAAGAGGAAAATGGTGATTTGAATAGTGAACCTACTATACAGCAAACAATTGGTGACATGGCTTTTGCTCTGAAGGAAGTCATGAAAGAGCTACAGGGTCTTAAAGGAAACCGTTCAATAGGCGGTGCAGATGGTCAGACAGCAATCCATAAAACGGGGATTCCTAGCGGCAATTCTTGCAATCAGCGGGTTAACCAAAGGGATCGTTCAATTGATAACGTACCTTACTCCCATGGGTACTGTGTAGACTCGGATCAGCCTGTTTACCTGGAGGGCAATACTAATAGGAACAATAGGGGACGATGTTCAAACCCCAACAGCCAGGGCCGCGAGTTCCATGCGCAAAGGCAGCGACAATTTCACGTTAAACTCCCAGTGTTTGATGGAAAAGAGGAATGGGCCACATGGTTTACCAGGTTCGAAGTGATCGCAGATAGATATGGATGGACGGATGATGACAGGCTTGATCAATTGCTGCCTAAGTTGGAGGGTCAAGCTGCTGATTTTGTTTTCTCCTAGCTTTCGCCGTCAGTATTGAACAACTATGAGGAGCTTATCCATGAAATGAACAGTAGGTTCAGAATTGTAGAAACAGCAAGATCTTTTGCTGCTAAGTTCAGTCGACGGACTCAGAAACCTAACGAGAAGATCGAAGATTTTGCCTCAGATCTCAAGCGGTTGTACGACAAGGCTCACGGTTATCGGGACCGGCGAGCTCGGGATGAAGACCTGGTACGTCGCTTCCTAGACGGACTGCATGATGAAGAAATAAGGTTCGAGCTTGAGTTCAACAAGGAACCAAGAAACATAGATGAAGCGGTTTATTTTGCCGTTAATTTTATTCAAATAAGAGGTGCTTGCCGGAACGAAAGACGGTACCGCGTCAATACAAAAAGAGCTTACGAGGATGAGGACACATTTCAGGAGGATTCTTCGGTTGGCCCCTCCGAACAGATTAAAGCTGTAAAGGGAAAATCATATGACGCAAACAATAATAAGAACGAAATAAAACCTAGCTACTCTGACTCAAACTCAGAATCCAGTCAGAGGGAAATCTTAACTAAAATTTTAAACAGACTAGAAAAACTTGAAAATTCCCAGCAAAAGAGTTTTCAAAATAGAACTTCAAACAAGGAATGCTTTAGGTGTCATCAAGTGGGCCATTTCATTAGGGACTGCCCATTTGCTGAAAATAGGACAAAACCAGGTGAAAATGTTAGACGAGATGTTAAGGGCAGTGCAGAAAAGCCGTCTTTAAACTGCCAGGGACCAGCTCTTGTGGCCAAAGGGAGGTCCCAGTAAGCGAGAGATATGTTTCAATAGGCCAACAGGAGTGTAGAAGCAACGGTGTGGTGAAGGCCCAAGAGGTGAAGGGTAAAGGTGGGGTACGCGTCACTAATGATGGACTCTATGTAACGGGCGAAGTGGGTGGGGTACCGGTGATCTTTACAGCCGACACAGGGGCATCGAGAACTATAGTTTCGTGTGATGTGTTCAATCGAATGGAGGTGGGCATGAGGCCCGAGTTAAGTGGGTCGACCGGCTTAAGAGGAGCTGGGGGTGCTCCAATTAAGGGAATGGGAAAGGGAACCTTTAACTTGAGGTTAGGACCACTAGAGATTGAGAGAGAAGCTATAGTTGCTGACATTGAGAACGAAGTGTTGCTTGGCTACGACATCCTGGGCGAAGAGAAGGAAGGTCCAGCGGATATCCTTCTGAGTAAAGGGTTGATAGTACTGGGGGGAAAAGAGATCCCTTGTTTAAAGAGAGAAGTTAAGTCGAAATCACGACGTGTGGTAGTGGCAGATAGTGTATCCGTACCTGGTCAGGCCGAAGCGATTATTGATGTCTATGTCGATAGGTACATTGGGGATGATAAGCAGACCTCATACTTTTTAGTAGAGCCCAATGACTCATTTCAAGAGAGGTATCCTTTGCGACTTGCCTCAACACTAGTTGACATCAATAATGCCCCAACTTGCAAGGTCAGGGTTATGAACCCATTACCCACGGACGTGATGTTGTGGCAAGATGCTGAGATAGGGAAGGCAGAACGAATTGACAGAATAGTTAGTGTGGTATCTGAAGTCGAGAATGCTAATGATGGTTTAGGTGATGCCCCCGCCAGGCGTATAAAGCTACAGCAAAGCGGTGACAGCACGGTTGTCCGAAATCTAAATTTAGCGGGTGAGAAGGACGTTCCTGAGCATCTGTTAAATTTGTACAAAAAATCCACTGAAGGGAAATCCGCCTATGAAAAGCAAGTCATAGCAGGTCTTCTCAAGAAACATGAAAATACTTTCTCGAAATCCGATTGGGATTTAGGTCTGACTAAGGTGTCAGAGCATCCAATTAATACAGGTAATGCCCCACCTGTTAAGCAAAGGCCCAGAAAAGTGCCATTAGCGTATGCCGACGAAGAGAAAAAAGCTATAGAAGATCTTTTACGTAAAGGAGTTATCCGGAAGAGTACTTCCCCTTGGGCATCGCCTATTGTTCTAGTGAGGAAGAAATCTGGTGCCATCCGGCCGTGTGTAGACTACCGACGAGTAAATGCATTAGTAACACCTGATGGATTTGCACTACCCAGAGTACAAGACTGTTTGGACGCAGTAGCTGGATCTGCCCTATTCAGTAGTTTCGACTTGACCAGCGGGTATTTTCAGATACCTCTGAAGGAGGAAGATATTCCCAAAAGCGCGTTTTGCTGTAAATTTGGGCATTACGAAATGACTCGCATGCCATTCGGGTTAAATAACGCAGCAAGCACATTCCAGCGCACGATGGAACTCATTCTTCAAGGGTTACAATGGACCACCTGTCTGGTGTACATAGATGACATAATAGTATTTGGTATTGATTTTTCTCAGCATATCAAACGGGTTGGTGAAGTCCTTGACCGAATTTCATCGGCAGGGTTAAAGTTGAAACCGGAAAAATGTACTATGATGCAAACCGAGGTCGTGTTCCTTGGTCATGTTGTCTCTAGTCAGGGGGTGAAACCTGATCCGACGAATATTGCAAAAATTGTTGGTTGGCCAAGGCCGTCAAACCCCAAGGAAGCGAAGCAATTTGTTGCAACAGGTTCTTACTATCGACGTTTTGTAAGAAATTTTGCAAAAATCGCGAGGCCATTGATTGATCTAACAAAAAAAGATGCCAAGTTTGTTTGGGATGAATCTTGTGAAGACGCCTTTTTGACGCTTAAACAAACACTTATTGGTCCCGACATAATGGGACATCCCATTAATGAAGGCGGCAGTTTTTACCTTGATGCGGATGCGTGCGGATCTGGGATTGGGGCGGTGTTAAGCCAAGATCAATCTGGGCGGGAAAAAGTAATAGCTTATGCCAGCCGTTCCCTCAGCAAGTGTGAAAGGAATTACTGTATAACAGAACAGGAGTTATTGGCTATTGTATATTTCATACAATATTTTAGACAGTATTTATTGGGGCGGAAGTTTATCGTTCGAAGCGACCATCAAGCTCTCATTTGGCTCTTTAGTCTTAAAGAGCCTAGCGGTAAAATAGCGCGGTGGATAGAAATTTTGGCACCCTACGACTTTTCCATAGAGTACCGACCAGGATCTAAACAAGGTCATTGTGACGCACTTTCTAGGTGTCCTACGCCAAAAGAATGTACTTGCTCTGATGTTGACATGAGCGAACCCTTGAAGTGCGGGCCTTGTGCAAAGTGTAAGCGCCGAGCCGAAACAATGCAATCGAGTATTGCACCTAATCTTGGCGCTCCGAAGTCAACAAATAGTAGTTCGCAACCGGTGCGTGCTACACAAAATGAAGCTATAGAGGAACCAGCACCTGGGACCTCTTGTGATGTGTTTTCCCAAAGAAGATCCTGTAGACACTGGTTTTGGACAGAAAGTCCGGCAGATATAGCAGCAAAGCAATCACTTGACCCAGACATTGCTCCAATTCTGTCGGCAAAAACCCAAGGTCAGAAACCTAGTAGCGAAGAAATGGCTTCGAAAAGCCCATGTACAAGACACTATTGGATCATTTGGGACGATCTTTACACATGCAAAAGTGTTCTGTGTAGAACCTTCGAGAAATTAAATGGTACAGGAAGTTTTACCCAGCTTGTCGTGCCAAAGATCCTGCAAAGGGAGGTGATCGCTCAAATGCATGACCCCCTTTTGTCAGCACATTAAGGTGAAAAAACAAAAAATGAACAAAGAAAATTAGTCATCATCAACATCTTTTTGAACATTTGTATCCTGACAATTCAACGAACATTAGAAACTTTCTCCAAAAAACCCTGTAACTTTTGAACTTCATTGGATTGCTTGCTTTAATGCAGGTCCGTCCTGTACATTCCATGGGCCAGTACAGCACGGATAAGTCGCTTGCTATGATGGCTGTAGCAAGTCCACATTCTGCTAAACCACCTAATACAGCACGATGTGGATAGGAAGATGGATTCGACTTAACAGCCTCCAGTTCGGATAGCCTACAGTGAACAATCGGATTTGTCTTAACTCTTAATATTCAAAACATTAGTGTTCAACTTCAGTCTTAATAATTAATTGTTCTCATTAATCAATAGTCAAGTATGTTAATTTAAAGTGTATTAACTGCTGCTCCTCGGGTGATAATAAAATAACTATCTACGGCTCAACTTAGTGACAATGGACTTTCCAATGCTGGAAATGAAAGTGTTTTAAAACTTGTTAAAGTTATTTGTTTTATTTAGTGCTACAATGTAGTTATAGCACAACTGCTGAACTTTCCGTCCTATAATTGTGATAATTAACGTGTGTGTTGACTTTAAAGAGTTGTTTAAATATTTATTATTAATAGTGATTGGCTACAGGAGTAGTGCCAATTTAAAAGGGGGGTAATGATAAGACCCGTCTTATCAGCAATGAATTAGTCGTCTGATAGATTTATAAATTAGAGCATTTAACCTTTATTGTTGTTGGCTATAATTAATGACCGACAGTGTGATGAATTGTGAGGCTGACCTGTGATGAAATCACAGACCAGTTTCACATCCAACATATTGACACAGTAGCTATTTAATTCTCAGTTGGCGAACCTGCGCTGTACTCCTACGTCATCTGTTTTGGTGGAATTTCCACTTTTGTAATTGGGTCATCTCTCAGGACTCTTTATATAGGATTTACTTTGTAAACATTATGTGTTATGCACTAGCAATCACCTTACATGAAATTTGGAACAGGGGGTCATTAATTTATCGCATGTTTTGTCTTTTAAGTGCTTATTACGCCACAATCAGCGAAGTCACTGGGCACATGTAAATAAACTTACACGGTGGCAGCCATTTTGTATTCCATATGCGCTATGCATTGTGGGACGATTATCGCTGACTCATCGGCTAATAATAACAAAGTTTGACATAAGGAAACCTCTTCTTTTCATGGTAAAGTGATTGTATATAGAATTTAAGTCTTTTATTACGGAGGAAGCGAATTGGGACTGGAATTGCACATTCATATTGATATATAGTCTTCTGGACGTTTATTTTATACGTCATCGGTCCGGTGGACAGAATCTTGGTCACAATGACCGTTTTGGCCACAGTGACCGTTTGGCCACAAGTGTGACCGGTTGTGACCCATTCTGGTCACAGGCGTTCCTGACGGCTATATAAGGGCCGTATTTTGGCCACAGGGCCAGTCTTCCTTTGTTCCAGCAATCGAGAGGTTCAATTCTCGTCCGTCGTTCATTCATCCGAATCATTACAACTTAGAAGAACCTGTGCAGTATTTAATACTCCATGGTCAATCTCTACCAGAGTAAATTGGTTCCCGCTACGCTCCCACATTTATCTCTGTGACGGGCTCAGAAAATAGTCCCCCCTTTCCCGGCGTGGTCACGTGGCCGAAACTGACGTGTAGGGGTGTAGTAGTATACAGCATCTAGCGGCTTGCAAAAGGCGAGCTCCAAACTAACGCTCAGATCAATTAAGAAGTTAGACGAAAGTCTCTTTAGTCGTATCACAATATAAATATAGATAAGATAGGACAGTAAAAATAGAATAAAGACATTTATTTACACACAAAGCAGCTTACATTTGAAGCTAACAGCTTATTGAGTAGAATTGAGGCGACGCTCCATCGATCAAAACAAAGTGAATGACAGCTAGAAAATACATTCTCCAAGACAAATCAAACCTCCACGTTCTTTAACAAATGAGTCGTCACTCAGAATGAAACGTTCTCAAGAAAAGCCAATGTATCAGGATTATTGGCGACCTTCTAAACAACAAATAGCACCACCCTCTTCATGTCGAGTTAAAATCTTCCTTCAGTCAATTCAGACCTTGACAATACTATTAAGTGCCATAGATCATACTGTTAAGCCTCAATAGACTTAATTGAAAGAATTATCTCACATGTTGTGATTTTAACAATTTAAAATAAGAAGTTTTCTTTCAATAAAATGAAAATATATAAATTTCTAAATTAACAGAAGACTAGATTATTGACAGCTTTCCAATACCATTCTTAACTGTTTAGAAAGGTTTATAAAGAACATCTACAGTGTACATGTATATTGTTGATACTGCAAACCGTTTAACCCTTTCCCAAACAACACATTTTTGACTGTTTCAAATTTGAAGAGATTGCAGACGACATTTCAAAATGTAATGAAATTGAAAAATATTCTTCAGAAAGAGCAGAAAACCTTATGGGAAAAGGAAAAATTGCTTGTTACAATCAATTTCTTCTTTTCCCACAATGTTTTCTAAAGTCGTCTGCAACAAAGTGGTCAAATGTTGTTATTGTTTGGGAAAGGATTAACCCTTTACCAAACACTAAATTTTCGACTGTCCCAAATTGAAAGAGTTTGCAGGCAACATTTCAAAACGTGATGATAGTGAAAATAATCTTCTGATAAGGCAGAAAACATTGCTTGAAAAGTAGAAATTGCTCAATAAGAGCAATTTCCCCTTTTCCCACAATGTTTCCAGAGTAGTCTGCAACAAAATGTTTAAATGTCATTTAAGTTTAGATTGTTGTTTAGAGAAACACCCATTTAAATGGTTTGTGATATCTGCAAAATAATCGATTTTTATCTTTTCTAAATAATTATGATTGGGGTTAGAAAGCTGTCAATAATCTAGCCTTATATTACTTTAGAAAATATGTTCTCATTTCAATTGAAGAAGACAATTATTTCTTAAAAGTTAAAGATCTCAATCTGTGAGATTGTCCTTTTCATATCAAATTAATAATGTTTATCTCACCCAAAACACAACTCTCTAAGTTAGTTGCTTTAAAACCATTTTCTAACATCTGCTTTTGCTTTCAAATTAATCAAGTCACAAATTTTACATGGAGGAATGGGTGAAGCAGATGTCCCGATAAAAGGCATATTCAGCAATTATTGATTCTTTAAATCCTATGTTGTGGGTACTCATTTGAGACATTAGAATGAACAAATGAATTATTAACCAAATCTAATCATCAAACAGATCCAAGCGTTATTTTATTCAGATCAAACTCAGCTTTTCATTACCTAGTTTTACTGATAAGAAAGTTCCTATCTTATCTCTTCACCTACACCATATTGTTCAATCATACTTTGATAATGCGGCATAATGGACACTGTTTCTATTTATTTGGTGATCCTCAGGTGAATCTGTATTTGGTTGAGTAATTTTGCTTTAGTTACTTTTCCATTTTATACAGCAAATAATATTTATGGTTGAAAGACTGTCAACTTTTATGAACACTGTTCTGACATCATCTTTCTTGAAATATAATGAATGCAAACCATTATGTATCAACTAGACAAGGATTTTAACAAACAACAGTTCAGCTTATTTGTTAATTCAATATTTCATCATCAAATCATTAAACAGTAATATTTTCATGATGAAAACTTGTCTTTTAAAGATTTTGGTTGTTGTATGCTGTAATGATAATAAGACAATCATGTATATTTTTGTCTTAAAAGATTATTCATAGAGAACATTTGTATTATAAAAGAAACACTAACAATCTGTCATTTAAGTTCCTATCAACAAGCAACTGTTTGAAAACTAAGTAGCAATTATAACCATATCTGGGGATGCTCCCTGCATTCATGGAATCATCATTTAGTCACTTATTGTGAATTTGTTATAAGTATCTATGAAAGAAACTTAAGAAATAAACTGTTGTCATAATTGTTTTGACATTGCTTAGCAGTTATAAAAACTTTGATGAATTTTGATGCAAAGCATGAGTATTGTTCATTCAACTATAGCTGATATCTGTATGTAAAATTCAAATCATATGAAGAAGTAGAGTGAAAATCTTAAATGAAAACTTAATTGTTAATCGTTAATTGTTACTCTTCATTTACCGGTAACAAATATCTACAGAATATGTACCTTAGACCATCCTATACACTAAAAGAATCATATTACTGGCCACCTTAAACCCTATCAATTACCAATTCTTTCTATCATTTTTTTCATAAGAGAGGTTAATAATAACTAATTAAACTTGCTCATTATACAGTTCAGCCAAATATTCTGAAATTACATACAATTCATGATTTATTAAGTTAAAACAATGCTTCAAAAATGTGACCCATTTTCATGATTTTGAAAGCATTTCGATTAAAGAAAAATCTGGTTATCATTAACAACTTACTCTTTCATCAAAAAGATTTATGCTAAAGGCCCACTTTCTAATTGAGTCCCTCTTCTTATTACAAATTTATATAATATAGTAATCAATTAAATTCTTTTTCTGCATTGAATGAATCAAATATGGAATGTTTTATCAGTCTCTTGTATCTTAGCATTGTGAGAAAACATAAGGACATCTGAATTGATAAACTAAATGCTACGTTATGTTCAAATTACAATTAACAGAAGCATCGACCAATTCTGTCAGATATGAATAGTGAAAATTATCCAAATAGTAAGCAACTAAAGATAACATTTGTTATGTTGAAAAGGGTAGAAATCAGTTTGAAAAAGGGATATGATATAATTTGACAATATGTCAGTCATTTTTTAGTTTTATTACAATGCTTTTCTCACTATTGTTGGAGGTTTTACCACTTTACTAATATGCCCCAAAGTGCACTAAATCAAGCATAAATTTGCCTTGATCCATCGACCCGTTTTAAAATAACCGCATCCTCACTCCCCCCAGCCCTACCCCCCACGTAGATTAACAGCTGTGGCAGTTTTATAGAGGGGAGAACCAAGGGTGTACAGCTTTCTTATTTCTTCAGAATTATTAATGGTTTGCCTATTCTTTTACACAAAGTATGAGCATACATACATCATAAAGTTACTGGTAAACCATGTATTATTTACAATAAAACACAAGCATAGTTAGAAAAAGGTACTTGCAGTTTATTCCACAGAGTTCTTTCCTCTCATCTTTGTCTCTATGCTCATGCCTTTCCTGTGGCCCCACAAACCATGAACACATCATCCAAATATCCAGTTTGTTTCAAACACTGACAGCCTTCAACTTCTTCTTCCAATTACTGAGCTGGGTTCTCTAAGGAACTTGTGTCTTCTCTGCAACTCGTTTTTAACCCATTCTGCTCTCATTTCATAGCATGTGAAGCTTATTTGGGGGTTATTTGGAAGTACTTTTTTTAAAGCACCAACTCATCGTTATCTTACATTCGTGGAAGTTTTCAGAACATCGATTTGAAGAGATCTGCGCCCATTCAGATGATTATAATGTGCCATTTAAGAAGCTTTTGCCTTATTCCAAAGACAATGATAACACATACTTTGATGTTAATCTTTGCAAGTGGCAGAGGTAGTATCCGGGGGACGATAACTCTGCATGGGAGATTGCTCCATGGTACGCAGCTCTTCTTTTGAAGTACGATACGGGAAGACTCACTTTATTAGAAGTTCTGGATATTTTTGCTGTCAGAGGAAGCGTATATTCAGGGCCTCTAGTAATTTATTTAGTCGTCATCAGTCCTGCCCATTTTTTACAGTAAAGGGAGATAATCCAAGGACAAGTAGATTAAGAAGATTGCACATTGCTTTCCCTTGTTATTAAAAGTTGTTGGGAAGTCATTCTCAGCGAGTTAAGTTTAAAACAAACGAGTTGATTTATTTTCGCCATCCAACAGAATAAGAAGCCGGACCGTAACAATATATAGAAAATGGTTGATGTCATGAATCTGAAATGTCATCAGGCAATGTGTTGGAATATTATCCGGTGAGCCAAATGTATTGTATCATGTCACCAGGACAATTTACGGGCCGATAACAGGGTGCCGTATAACGTTTTTGATATCCGTCGCTAGATCATGTGATCGCTGCGCGCACCTGTCAGTATTGAATTCCCGCCTTTTTTCCCTTTTTTTCGTTTTTCATTTCATCTTCGTTCGTTAACAAAACTCATATAGGTAACATGATCAACATGATAGATGGTTAGTGTCTTTGAAAAGGAAATATAAGTTAATTAGTTATAGTTGTAATTATTTGCGGACACAGGTCCCATGTGGGTCCTCTTCGTCAGTACCGTACCAACATTTTCCAGGTATGTAACGGCTTTCTTGGATGCACCAGTACTAGGCTAGGGCCCTGAAGTGACTTGTCAAATATCACTCCAATGAAACCAGGGGTCTCAGTAGGGCTCGAACCCGGATCCGCGAGTTCTAAGTCCACCCCCTTAACCTTTAGAGCTCTGCTTCAGAATATAATCTTATTTATCCCGTTACATGGTGCAAAACGTGACGTGAAAAGGGGTGCCGTGAAAACTAAGTGATTCACGGTAACTTAACACGTGACCTCCCTCATTCGCATATATGGTCAAGCAACGCATGAGCCAGTCAATTGGAGTTAAAATCTATGAAGTAAACCGTTACTATTTGGTCCATCTAATGTTTCCAGTTACAAATCATCATTGGATGATTACTAAATTTGAAGAAATCGTATGTTTTACTCGGAACTATAGAATGCCTTGGGACGTCATATCACATGACGTCAGACATCACATCACGATTTTTCTCGTGACTACTATCTCATGTTTATGCTCGCATACTCATTTGCGTTATGTAAAAACTGTTTTCTCTGTTGGTTCGTTGAAATTGGTTGTTTGAAAGATATGTAACGGGATAAACAAAATAATAGGTTTGTGCCGTTAATGGGTTTAGTTTTTCGGGCTCGGCTTCGGCTCACCCAATAAATGTCTACGCCTTGCCCGAAAAACCTAACCACTTAACGTCACTAACCTTATTCTCTATTCACCTTCTGCTCACCGGACAATACCCATTCGCCCGATAACATTTCCGAATCACGTTAACAACCATATATTCTCTATTTTTTTCTTCCATTCAAGATAATCACGAACATACAGGTTTAAAGGCACATCAAAGGAGAGGAGTACAAATAAATTACTGAAAAAATATATTGAGTTCTTTTATTATGTTCATTAAAGTCATAAAATTAGTTTAGGAATGCATGGAAACCGTATTTAATGGACTCATTTAAAATAAGTTATTTTGTGCTTGAAATATAGCAGTCTCAAATTCAATCATGTTTATCAACAACCTGTTTGTTTACTTATTTGAAATAACGAATTCTGATTGGTCGGTTCAAACATTTGTGTATCAACTGTCAAGGTCAGTGGTGAAGAATCACACAATTAAACTGGTTAATCTGGGTTAATTCTTGTTGGCTTTGACTTTAAGTTGTGCTGAGGTTTTTTTTTGTGATAACTATTTGAATCTGACCAAAGTTTACCAATTAATATAGTTTTATATAGCATTTATCTCATTTTATGTGTCTTTAACGATATTTGGTAATACCGCGATTTAAGAAACATTTTTTATATTTACGTCGGTTTGTTTTCTTCTTCTTTGTCTTCTTTGTCTTTTGCCTCTCCATTGCAAGGAACGTTTTACTTGCAATCGATCTGAAAAAGAAGAATATCAAATAACATACTAGTTGCACAACCCTTTAATTATATTTCAGTCATCCATATGCATGTATATAATATATTATATTGAATTCTATATCGGGCATTTTGAATTATTTGCATGTTACCGTCGTATTTAACGATTAGAATGCTGGGTAAATTTCTGAAAATAGATTTTTGTGTCGTCTGCTTTCAAAAATCTTAACATTTAAACTGATACAAGTATATATACAGACAAAAGTCAATTCGAGACGCTGAGAAAAAGCAATGATTTTCTTTCAAGAAGATTTTACCACGACATGTATACAATATAAAAAGCGCAATGAATGAATTTCATTGGCTAATTCTAAAGTGACCTTTCATAACAATTATTACTGCTAGCGGCGGGGTACAAAAGGAACAGCCAATAACTCAACGCATACAATGATTAGCCCTTTAACCCGCCCATGAATGGTAGCGTATTCGTTTGAAGATGAAAAGATTTATATTAGAATAAATATCATTTGAAAAGAGTCTTCAATAGTCTGTAAAGAATAAGTGTACAGGTAATGGCCGATTTATACAACCCTTCTATAGTTTTGCCTTATAGTGGAACTTTCAATCCTTTATGCAAAGTGAACAAATCCGTTGAACACATAAGCCTCCAGCATTTTTCTAAATATAGATATTGAAAACGGTAATTAATGTTGTGATGGGGATTGTTTCAATTATCGTTTTAACACGTTTTATTCAAACACCATATTAGATAGTCCCTTTAACCCTTAAAGTTATGGACCCGCCTTCATGCTTATGCAAACAGATTTGATCAAAGTAAATTGTCGGCCGTCCTTGGATCTAACCTGTTTGCTACTCTGAGTATCTTTCCCCATCAAAGTTAAGCAGATTCTTAAGGTTTTGAAAAGCAAACGACACAAAACTATATTCTTAGAATGTCTTCCACTATTCTACGGGTTAAGGTAAACAACTCAATCATCCTGCAGTATTATAGAATTAAGAGTTGTCTCTCTTAGGGCTAATAATACAACATTACATTTTGCCAATCTTTTCATAGAAAATAAGACAAAAGTAGGCATTGCAGAAAACCACATTAATATATAGATCTTTTGCAAGTAAATTCTTATCTAACATTTATAAGGTTACCGTCTTGAAATTGTGTTTGCACATACATTAATAATTAAGGTTTATATTCTTTGAAAGGTTAAAGTATTATTCGCCCATCGCCCATTTTCCGAAAATCATAATTAACATGTAGAGTCATGTTTCGCATTAAAGATCAAAGCGCTGAAAGCACTGAAGGACTAAGGTGCATTTAAAGCAAGATGATGGAGGATATATTTGCAATGTTTCACGAAATTGTATCTTATAAAGAGTAAAACAAAGAAAGAAAGTGAGATTGGTTTCATATTTAAGTTTAGAACATCTATTGGTGGATAGCAGTGTGTCTCTTTTTGGTTAGGTACTCTTTATTCAAAGTACAAACAGCATTAAAAGCAAACTTCACTTCTACCACTATTGTTCTTTATACACTGTAGACCCTTTCTCTTTTTCCTGCGTTAGAAAAATAAAGTTACGACGACATTCGAAGCAACTTTGCCAGAAAGAAAGTTTGATCTTAAAGAGACTTTCTCAAAGAATAAGGTTTTAACTTTTTAAGATAAATTGGTTTTTACCGTAAAAATAATTGCATGTATTTCTAAAGTTTCATAGTACTAGATTATTTGGAACATTCTAAATAACATCAAAATCGCCGATATTGCAGACCGTTTTAATGGGTTTATTATGTAAACAACATGCTAAACGTAGAGTAAATGGTGGTATTTATAGATACTATCGTCGCACGGGTCTTTGGAAACATTTAAGCGCATTTCCATGGAAGCATTGTTTCTGTCAAGCGAATTTGGACCGAACAAGGAGGAAAACAAACAAAGAAAAACCTTATTTTTCATTATTGCTCAATTCGATAAGGATTTATTAAAAAATACTCGCACTTTCTACATTGGTGCAACGTGTTTCCACCCATTACGCCGTGTTATTTATTTAATATCATTGACCTCATCTTAATTTTAAATTTTCCCATTGAAATAAACATTACATCAACGGAGTTGGGAAATATGAATTCTAATTCAGGAAAGATTCTTATAATATGAAACTTGACTTTAAAATGGCATTAAATTGTGTTCCGTTTAACATTTAATTTCATTGTTCTGACTTTTCTAATGTTTCGCCTTCAGGAGATTTACGTCACGGGTGCAGTACCTTTAAAAGTGCACGAGAAAGAATTTCACCGTTTATTTGTTAACTCGCATTCCCAAAGAAGAACATACATATGCGAATGCTCACTTCATATTAATTAATGAAATCACGGGTTTTTAGCAGCTAATATATAAAGAAATTGAAAGCGATCTTTGGTTTAGTGACAAGGATTATGAATATCAAATTCTTAATGTTTATTCCTCTCAAAGCACACATCTCTGAGAGTATCTTTAAGATGAAATTGATACCAAATGTCAATGTAACTGCTTATGTCCATGGTTCTACCGAAAACCGGGAGAAAACGTTTTTCCTTGTTATTTTTGTTGTCTATATTTGCTTTCATTTAGACCAGTCACACTTCGTTGACTGGTTGTAAACATTAGGCCGCGGAGGTAGTGACCCCTAGTGCGGGGTATACCTACGGGCCCCGGAGCCCAGGCTAGGTAGGGTATTTGTATTTTGATTGTTTCCTTTTTTCTTTTAAAAAGGCAATGTTAACGGCTCTTATTCCTAACTCTTACATGCATTGATTAAATAATCATACAAAAGGACATTGAGAGATAGTATTTTTCAGCCTCGCATTGTGGTGCCTTGATTTCGGGGGAAGTCCGAATGATCCAGACGTAGATATTTCATTCTACAGTTACAGCTTGGATCATCCGAGTTAGGGAGGGGGTGTAGTCCATCTCAATCAATCGCAATATTAACTTCAAACGATTCATTTGGGGCACCAGTTGAACGGCACGTGCATCTATCGATGTACCACCGCCGGACGGACAGTTAGCCATTAGTCGAGTCAATATACACTTTGACCCCCAAAAAATTGCTACAAAAGGTATTTTAACTGATTCTGATAGGGTAGAATGCCCTTTATAACATATCAAAAGTTTACCAAAATCCGACTTCCGGAAAGATGTTTTTTTTTCAAGATGGGCGCCAAAATGGCCACCAAAACCTATTGACTGTCATAACTTTGTAACTATCCACTCAAAATTGATAAATCTGGTGTCTTTACATAGGCTTTTGGGGTCAGAGAACACTTTAAGATCACCAGAAATAGTATTAGGTAAGTATTTTACACAGAAATCTAACATGACATACAAAAATAGACACATCCTCAATAGGAAGGACGTCAAATACATAACGTTTGACTTAGAGGTGATAAATTTTGGGGTGGGCAAAGCAGTGATCTTGTCAATGAGCAAACATTGATGAGGTCTTTTAAGAGTGTTGACAGTCTAACTCGCGGCAGTGGAATGACCGAGGAAATGCAAAGCCTTTGAACCTGATCTGCACCTGAAACATCTGAGTACAATAGTGCAATGCAGGGTTTCACAGACCTGGCCTATACTGGAGGTCCACAGCACAACGAGTCGACTGAGGCACGCATCAAAAGAGATGCTTCTGATCTGGGGATAATGCACCAGGATTGAAACCTGCTCACCCTACACGGCTGATTCTTCTCTGAGAAACATTTTCAATGGCATAGTCAGATGTGAATGTTCATGCATTTCTGGACATTGGGAACAAGATCATATAAGATATCAAAGGAAAGTCGGCCTTTATTTACAAATTTAAGAGAAAACTTAAGAGAAGTTTTAGAGCCAAAACCTTTGGAAAAAGCTCCGCTCTAAGGATTGGTGAAGCCCGTGCTATTGATCCTGCCCTTCTGTTCCATCGTTTCCTTTTAGTGTCAAAATCTGGAGATCTTTCTCCTGAAGACGTATTGTCTTATGAACTTAGCCCCGTCTTCCCGCCCTCTTTGAAGCTAAGAACATACATTGCAAAGCAGACAAGCCACAGATCATTTAGGCAATTAGAGGCCATGCTGAAAACGCATCAAATGAGGATGTGATGAACTGAGTCCTTGAAACAGAGTGTTATGTGCTTGGTGGTGCATAGCTAACCTCGGAAAAAAGGCGCCCAATATAAAGCAGTTGCTGAGTCTTGTGCAGATTTTACTGCGAGATATAACATACAAGCACTAGTGGTGTATGTGGTTAAGAAGATGGCCCTTCTTTCAAAGGCAAGACACATTAAAAATGAGGAAAATTGTTAACCATGTTGTGAGTGTCTTCAAAGGAACAGAATGCTCATGCAAAAAGGAGGACTTATTTCGTGACAAAAACAAGGCAGGCGTGATTGCTCTGATCAGCATAGCTCTGACCTTTAGCCAGTGTAATTTCTTTGTTTCACCAGGGGATGCAGCTAAAGATATTGTATAAGTAACATTGGTATAATCCCGTCATTGCACAACAGAGTTAATTGGCGAGGATACAGATTTGTTAATCTTGCTACTGCATTACTCTAAAAGGTACCATAAGACCATATCCACTTCCATTCTGAAAAAAAAACAGTCAAAAGAACACAAAGTGTATAATATCAATCTTTTGAGAGAACTTGTAGGGGACGAAGTGTGCAATGAGTTGCTTTTTGTACTTACACAGGTTGTCATTTAACTTCAAGATTTTCAGCGTTGGAATTCTTTTCGTAAATTAATAAAATGTGTTCCAATCATGAAGATATGCGCTAATTCATTCCTCCTTCAAAACAGGTTGCAAGAGTAAATTACAAATCTTGGAAAAGGCTTGATGGAGGGAATGTTTTGTGGAAAGTCCATTGACTCCTTAGAATCACTGTGCCATGACATTTTCACAAAGAAAGTGGCCATTCAAGAAACATTTGTTACTCCTGAGCGACCTCCTCTAACATCCCATGCAACAGTATGGCATAACCAACGCTTATATCATCAAATCATGGTGTGGATGGGGTGCCAAATAATATGAAACCTACTGAATGGGGATGGAAACAGGAAAACAACAAATTAATTCATTCCAATCATGACCAACTGCTATCCTGCACCTGGCGAACTATTGACAAGCATACATTGTAACTGTGCTGTAGGATGTAAATCCTTTCATGCAGCCTCCGATGCTATGGACTCCTCTTCGCTGCTGTATGTCTCGTCCTCCAACCTCTGCCTGCTTCTAAAGAATGAGCAGAACGTAAAAGTAGGCATAGGCGCTTCCGAGAAGTAGGAAAGGTTTAAACAATGGAAAGTGGTAAATCGTGTTGACACATTTTCAATTATAATTCATGTTTAACCTAAAACATAGAAAATCTAAGAATGCAATGCTTCGAGCAATTATTTAATCTATCCGTAGATTATGACCTTTGCGTATCTGAACTTCGATTGTAAGCGCAAGATCTTCACTCCCATTGCACAGTTGTTCAAAAAACGGTGGATCTAGCATGGTTTTGCATTCTAACCAAACATATAGTAGCGTATAGGCCATTATTCATACGACCGATGCTCCTCCTCCTTTTATTGTCTCAAATCCAGTTTTTAGAAATTTGACTAATAATTGAGTGTTTCATAGCCGATTTTCCTTATGAGCAGCAGGTAAGGGTCGTGAGAAGTATGTTTGGACATGAGGAGCAGGCAATGGTTTCCGATAATTTGATTTGTTCGAAATTCCCTTTCATTCAACGCCACCACAAATCTGAAGCTTTTTTTCTGATTGGAATCATGTTATGCTTACATATTACTGATACATGTACATTTCGACCTAAGGTTGCTGTAAAAGGACATCTAACAAAATATGTTTTACTGTTATACACGTTCAAAACATTTGATACATCAAGCAACAATTATGTGGAATTCTTATCTTTTAACCCATATGTGTTTTGTGTTTTAAATGGATTGATCTGATGACAGGTATAGCCCAGAATTGTAGGCCATTAAACCAATGCCTTGTCATTTGAGACCTTCTGATTCCATTTGTTGTTGTTTTATGTATCATTACATGTCTATGAAATGTCTCACATTGTGTAGATTTGAGGGACAAATAGCCTAAGTACAGATGCAATTGGCATAGGCATTAATCACAATTCATTGTGATTTGTATTAAGATAACACAGTACTTGCAAAAGTACAGCCCTATTTATCCCACTCCCCGCTGTTCTATTTGACTGGCCTGTACATAACTGCAAGTATTGTTTATAATAGTAAATTTTGCAGTGATAATTCGGGTTCCAAATCAAAGCATGAGAGGGGCGTGTGTATATAAAACAGTGTTAATATCCAGTCTGTAAACGTAGGTTGAGATGTACATGTGCCACTAATCTGTTAGAATAACAGGATTCTAATCGGAAAGAAAGAACCAAACGTTCTATCTTTTGGTGGCGTTTAATGAAAAGTAATTTCGAACAATTTATCTGTTTGGAGACCCCCGCCTGCTCCTCCGATCCAAACATGCTTCTCATGAACTTCACCCGCTTCTCGTTAGTACAGTCGGTAATTCCTCATTCAATTATTCGTGACATAACTCGAAGAACTGGATTTGAGACAACAGTGGTGTGTAGGAGCATCGGTCGTATGAATAATGGGCCATAAGCTACTATATGTTTAGAAGACAAAACCATGCTATATCCACATTTTTTTTGAATATCTGTGCAATGGTATAAAAGCTCTTACGCTTTCGAACGAAGTTCAGTTACGCAAATGTCATGATCTACGGATAGTTTAAATAATCGCGCAAAGCATAGCATTCTTAGATTTTCGATTTTTTATGTTGAAACTGAATTATAATTGAAAAAATGTGTCGAAACGATTTACCATGTTCCATTGATTAAAGCCTTTTCCTACTTCTATGCCTACCTTTACGTTCTTCACATTTTAGAGAAGTTAAAGCCGTGGTAAACAGTAGTTTTGGGTTTTACCGTCTTACAGCTCAATCTGCTACGCAAGTCTTAGAGAATGTAAACGTGACAGTAATAATTTAGAGCAAAAAAAAAAAAAGCGAGTAAAGATGGTACTTTTCAGGGTTTGAAGGTACCTAATTTTAGACCAAGCCATTCTGATGTGTTCATGTTTACTTGACGGTATAGCCGTGATAAACTGTAACTGTATATCTCAATATGCTACTTACGTCTTGGAGATTGTAAAGCGAGTGAAGCCGGACTACATTCTTGGTACAAAGAAGGTATTAGTCCACACAGTGAAGGCGGATGGATAGTGAGTAATTCGTGTCAGACCACAGTTTGTAAAGTACCGTCCCTCAGAAAGTGGTATGTAACTTCAATGCACCCTAGTCCAAAACGCACCCTAGTCCAAAAACTAGTTTTTGGATGACATTTGAAACTTGTTGGTCATTCCCACATCAAGTCTCTCTATCTATAGTAAATGATAACCATCATATCAGCCAGAACAAGAGAAAATCTTTAACATAAGACGCTTTTAGTTACGTAGAGCAAGATTTCGTTTTGTCACACTGAATATTGATTATTAAATGATAGCAAAATTTTCATAAAGGGCATACTCTTTTTTTTTTTTTTTCACTTTGGATGGTTTTTTCAGCTGCGTCAGACAACAGAAACTTTTGAAATGATTAAACAATGTGCATGTTTGTTATACATTAAATCAACCCATTTACCAATTTCCCATGTGGGAATTTGTTACAGCAAGAGCCAATACAAAACAATAACACACTGGAATACATCGATATGGGTTAGAACCATTGTTACAAAAGGATAACCGCTCACCATGAGCAACTTATGGGATTGTTAGGGTTGCTTTAAAAGGTTTCTGAAGCAGATTTATTAAAAAAAATCATAGTTAAAGGTACGACGTAATTAGAGGACACTATATCTGAACTTCGATTGTAAGCGCAAGATCTTCACTCCCATTGCACAGTTGTTCAAAAAACGGTGGATCTAGCATGGTTTTGCATTCTAACCAAACATATAGTAGCGTATAGGCCATTATTCATACGACCGATGCTCCTCCTCCTTTTATTGTCTCAAATCCAGTTTTTAGACATTTGACTAATAATTGAGTGTTTCATAGCCGATTTTCCTTATGAGCAGCAGGTAAGGGTCGTGAGAAGTATGTTTGGACATGAGGAGCAGGCAATGGTTTCCGATAATTTGATTTGTTCGAAATTCCCTTTCATTCAACGCCACCACAAATCTGAAGCTTTTTTTCTGATTGGAATCATGTTATGCTTACATATTACTGATACATGTACATTTCGACCTAAGGTTGCTGTAAAAGGACATCTAACAAAATATGTTTTACTGTTATACACGTTCAAAACATTTGATACATCAAGCAACAATTATGTGGAATTCTTATCTTTTAACCCATATGTGTTTTGTGTTTTAAATGGATTGATCTGATGACAGGTATAGCCCAGAATTGTAGGCCATTAAACCAATGCCTTGTCATTTGAGACCTTCTGATTCCATTTGTTGTTGTTTTATGTATCATTACATGTCTATGAAATGTCTCACATTGTGTAGATTTGAGGGACAAATAGCCTAAGTACAGATGCAATTGGCATAGGCATTAATCACAATTCATTGTGATTTGTATTAAGATAACACAGTACTTGCAAAAGTACAGCCCTATTTATCCCACTCCCCGCTGTTCTATTTGACTGGCCTGTACATAACTGCAAGTATTGTTTATAATAGTAAATTTTGCAGTGATAATTCGGGTTCCAAATCAAAGCATGAGAGGGGCGTGTGTATATAAAACAGTGTTAATATCCAGTCTGTAAACGTAGGTTGAGATGTACATGTGCCACTAATCTGTTAGAATAACAGGATTCTAATCGGAAAGAAAGAACCAAACGTTCTATCTTTTGGTGGCGTTTAATGAAAAGTAATTTCGAACAATTTATCTGTTTGGAGACCCCCGCCTGCTCCTCCGATCCAAACATGCTTCTCATGAACTTCACCCGCTTCTCGTTAGTACAGTCGGTAATTCCTCATTCAATTATTCGTGACATAACTCGAAGAACTGGATTTGAGACAACAGTGGTGTGTAGGAGCATCGGTCGTATGAATAATGGGCCATAAGCTACTATATGTTTAGAAGACAAAACCATGCTATATCCACATTTTTTTTGAATATCTGTGCAATGGTATAAAAGCTCTTACGCTTTCGAACGAAGTTCAGTTACGCAAATGTCATGATCTACGGATAGTTTAAATAATCGCGCAAAGCATAGCATTCTTAGATTTTCGATTTTTTATGTTGAAACTGAATTATAATTGAAAAAATGTGTCGAAACGATTTACCATGTTCCATTGATTAAAGCCTTTTCCTACTTCTATGCCTACCTTTACGTTCTTCACATTTTAGAGAAGTAGGCAGAGATTGGAGGCTGTGTATGTGGCCCCTGCCAATCTACAAACTGTGACAATCGAAACATTTCACCAATGGTCTGTAATGAAGAAGGGGAGGACAACACAACAGTTTTGAACCCCAAGACAAATTTTATGGACAATGATTATACGGGCGAAAGACCGTGCCGAAGGCACGGTCTGAAGACCGCCTATATGTTACACGTACGTACGAAACGAAAGAAGGTACCTACAAAACCAAGGATTTCCGAATTACTCAGAACCCTATAGGACTTTTTTCGGCCATGTTGGTTGCAAACCGTTTTTCTGCCCCATATGGCGCCATCTTGTCCGAAAATTTATTTTTATTCAGCTCTTTTACTAGCAATGATGTGGAAAAATCAAAGTCAACAAGCAAAAAATAGAAGGATTTTCCTCCGAATATTTTTTACAACATCTTAAACAATAAATAGTTTTGTAAAATTTAGACCGCATTTCAACATTTTCTATTTATTTGGTGAAGGTGGCGTCTCTCATCCTAAAACCCGTCAATTCTTCACATGTTGACATAGTGATTACACCAAAAACTGTAACGTGCACTTTCCGTTTTTGTGTATCACGTGACAAGACATTTTCTTTACAAATCATCATCGTTCCGATCACCGCTTCAAATCTTAAATCGAATGAAATAATCGCCTTGTTGAACGAACATCGAAATCGATGATGTCAGGTAAGATAACCTTTTGTACACTTTCATTTTCGTATAAAGAACGCATATTTTGACAGTACATTTTGTTAAAAGCGAGATAGATAAATTGAAGAGAGTCTGGAGCGCCATTCTATGTTTACAAACAAGATGGACACTACGAGCACTGTCTTACTCCGAATATTGATTTATGTCACCGCATCTATCTATGTGTCGAGGTAGTATTTAGTACACTTTCCAGTGTTAAAAGCTACGGGCAATATGGACATACATTTTAGAGACGAAAAAAGGTTTGTTTACATTGATATCATTTCAAGGCTGAGTAATCTTGATCCGTATTGGATTCTTCTTTTTGGATTGATGATGTGTCTGTTTGTTTTTTTATTCACACGTTCTTTGCTCTTTGATTCTTGAATCTACCTATCCTGATGACTTCCAAAATATGTCTTTTCACCGATTATTAGTGGAGACATAGTCGGGGAACATAGTAATGACTTTTAAGTAAATTTCATTTGTCTGCTTTCCAGAATCAGCCATAGTTCAGACTGTGTGAAGGTCAAATGTGAACCGGCAACCAAAGAAATGAATGTTGTGGTACTGCATAAAGAAAGATTCTTTGTTTTATAAGCACATGTACGTACCACTTATCTTTTTCATAAGTAATTATGATATGAATAATACCTTGCAAATACAGATAAGACAAACAAGGAAATTTTGGTTTGAACAGCTTTTTACTTTAGAAAGAAGGTTTTACCTGAACTACATGTGTTTTATACTGTTTTCAACACTATGTCAAACATAAATTTTATGGGTTATAGTTTGTGTACATGTCAATACGTCCTCCTAGCATGTTTTTTCTAGAAAAAAACTGCACTGCAATATTTTTAAACTAGATCACTCTTTCTTCCTTCCATTCATAATATGATGAGAAATCTTAATAAACAATGATGTAAAAGGATGCATAATGACTAATGAATTTCAAACAAGTGGCTGGAATAGATTTGTTTTCCATTAATGTACATGGCTCAGTCTATAAGGATTACAACTAAACGAACAAAGACAGCATAAGTAATTCTATACCAAGATTTTGGCAAACATGTTGCCATTAAAAGCTATTCAAAACAAAGTTTGGGAATACAAAAAAGACTACCGTACATTACTTTTGAAATGATATCTATTCAACATTCATGTTTTATGTACATATTACACATCAAAACACTTCTGCTGTATATGAGGTACAGTGACAAAGAAAGAACCATTTTAACATGGATTTTGTTTTAAACTTATGTTTCTTCCATTATTTCTTTTAAACAGAAATATGTGTGCCTGACAGAGGAGGAACTGTACCTGAAAGTGCTGACAAAAAGAGAACAGATGAAGACGTGTATGAAAATTGTCCCTGATTTTTTTCTCTAAAAGTTTAAATGTCAAACTTGTGTTAAGAGGCCAGCCTATGGGACAGAGTAAATCCAGTTAACCCATTACCAAACAAAACTAAAAAAATTTAACCACTTTGTTGAAGATGACTTAGGAAAACGTTGTGGGGAAAGGAGAAATTGCTCGTGACAAGCACGTTTTTCCTTTTCCCACAATACTTTCTACCCTATCAAAAGATTATATTTCAAATGTCTTCAAACACTTTCAATTTGGGACAGTAAAAAATTTGGGGTTTGGTAAATTGTTAAATTATGTAAACACTTTTTGAAGCAAGCAGGGCATAACAGATTTGAGTAAAGCCACCATTGTAACTAAATTATTTCTACAGCAAGTTTTCCCTTTTGTCACAATGATTTTATTCTTTACAAAAATGCTCTCTTTTTTCTGATTACAAACACTTTTGGTTGCAAATAATTTCTATTTCAAACAATGAGGGCTTTGCATTTTCAAATCATTTGGACATTTCTAGCAATAAAGCATAAACAATAATAATTTCTAAATATTATTGGGTAAAAGATATTGTAATTTATAGAAACATTGTTTTGAAAGATTCCCTTGCATCACATTGGCTTCTTATTATTCTCTGTTAAAGATATATGTTCAATTCTTTCTACCTTTTATAATGGTTTTAAAAAACACTTTGACAAAATCATGAATATAGTCAAATGACTAAATGAGCAATTATCCTTTTTCTCATTATAGTTTAAATCAAATGTCATAGTTAAATTATGCAATTTTCTTGTGGTCTGCTATTGCTTTCATTGGTAACAGTCGCAAATAAAGCTTGAAGTAAGGTTTATGGATAAATGATGGCATGTTGCCTGTTTACTTTCAAAAGAAGATGTAATAGTTAAAGTAATTTACAAAAAGTATGTGCTTTGTTCTCAAATTGGACTCCTTTTTGTAAATTGTGAAATATTCAACAATTATTGATATTACACCCTGAAGATGATAAAACAAAACTTTTGGAAATAATACTTTAATCAATAGTTCGTTAAAAGGAGTAACAGGTTATTGGCACAACATTGAAGCAAAGGTTATGTTTAAATGTGGAAAATATGAAAACTTATATAACTTTCTTTATTTAAACTATTTAATGTAAATCATGCATTGCATTTTGCAGAAGGTTAAACCAAACATAGGCTAACACTATGGCTGATTATTTGAACAGGTTTTTGTATAGATCTGTACATATTCTATTGAGACAAGTGTTTGTTATTACTACTAATTACCTTAAATAAAATTTGTCAATTGTTTAACAATAGAATTATCTTTTTTTTGTTTCAACTTATTATAGAAGGACTTTTGGTGCTGTAGATAATTTTAAAGAATTTTGACAATGATGGATTTCCTTTGTAATACAAATTTTTCTATTTCATCACTAAATCATATGTTGTGAAAGATTTTTAAGAATGATTCAGAGAAAACATATGCTTACAACATACAATTTGGTGAAAATCAAGGTTTCAGTGCAAGACAATACTGTAAGTGCTTCACATATATGAAATACTTACTGAAGTCTTGTGTTGAATCCTCATTTTGCATGGAGAGGGTTTGGAATTCAAATTCTTTAGTTTGGTGGTTTTGATATTGCACAAACAGTGTCTTCTGTTTCTTATTGCATTACTGATATGGGTAGGACAGCTAAAACATGAGAGTATCTAGCGAGAACCACCAACCACACATACATGATAATGTGTCTTAGATGCTATGTTTGATAATAGTTTAACAACATTTTCAACAGAATGCTTCAGTTGTGTCAATAGACATATCCCTGTTTGTTCCTATTATTTCCTCATTAGTCGCTGCAAATAAACCTTCTAAGCCACCCATCACTTACCCCATAAAAACATCGCTGCTCTGTGGTTTAGTCAAATTAAAATAATTCAACATGAAGAAGCGTTCCACCCCCCGACCCCCCACCCCCCAAAGATAGTTTTTGGTAGGACCTGGATCACAGCTAAAATGTGGTTATGGAGGATCTATTGATAGCATCCAACCATACATAAATGTAAACAAGTCTGAGATGCTATTGTTGGATTATGGTTTAACACCATTTTCAACAGAGTGTTCCAGTTTTATATCAATCGACATGAATCCCTGCCCCTGTTATTTCCCCACCAGAACCTTCCAATATTCCTCGCTGGACATAGTCCGAATGATCCAGACGTAGATATTTCATTCTACGCCACAGTTACAGCTTAGATCATCCTAGTTACCCTAAACACTGGCCATTTAACCCATACGAATATCATTACTCTTTGTTTGGAAATTTAAAAAGTCGTGGTGCAATGCCTTTCGAAAGAATATCATACAAGCCAAAGTATCAAATGCATAATAATTCAAGCTCAATACCAAATATACTTCTGTCTAATGACTGTGCACCATTCATAATGGTTAGCAACTCATAAAATATATCCACAGTGGTAAAATACAGTAGTTGGCGTCGTAGGTTATATATCAAACATATCTGATTTGTATCTTGACAATGGCTATTTCTTTTAAATTGGAGTGCCTCCTGACAGGACATTGCTTCCTTGCCAAGTATTACTGATACAATACAAAGGGAACATTATGTTATACAAATCCAGAATTATAGCACTGTACATTAATTGAAAGAACAAATCTCTTTCGCCCGGTTTAGGCTTTGCCTATTATCATATTAGAGTATCAGTGAACAGCGTAAACTGTATTTCATGATTACTCAACTACCGTATTATATCATCAGTTCAATAAAAGTATTTTTGTCTCCCAAACTATGGGGTTTAACAAAAAAAAAACTTTGAGACAAACGTTATGTACTTGAGGTCCTTCTTATTGAGCCTGTGTATATTTGAGTATGTCATGTTGGATTTCTGTGTAAAATAATAAATTCATACTATTTATAGTGATTTTTAAGTGTTCTCTGACCCCAAAAACCTACGTAAAGACACCAAAATTATCAATTTTGAGTGGATAGTTACAAAGTTATGACCATAAATAGGTTTTGGCGGCCATCTTGGCGGCCATCTTGAAAAAACATCTTTCCGGAAGTCAGATTTTGGTAAACTTTTGATATGTTATAAAGGGCATTCTACCCTATTAGAATCAGATAAAATACCTTTTGTAGCAATTTTTTGGAGGTTTGGCCATTTTTTTCCATATAATGACCCGACTACATCCCTTTCTCCTTTAATACGCACTGGCTTTGCTCATCTTTGCTATATTTTCGACTTTATTAATTGTTTCTTGTCTGATTTTGCTTCACGTTGCCCCTCTCCGTGAGGTTTCACATTCCGGTGATGGCATTTGGACTTTTTATGAGATTTACATTCTCCCTATGCAGATTATATGGCAAGGGGTATTTCACATTGTGACGAAAAAGCAGATTTACTCTTTAACCATACAATCTCTTTCTTTGCACCATGCTATGCAAAGTGTCACTTCTTCGGCGATTTCCAACATATAGTACATCTGACCTGTTTGTTGCAGGCGAGTCTGAAACACATTGTAGGAAAAGGAGAAAACACTCTCAACGGGCAATTTCTCCTTTTCCCGCAATGTTTTCTGTCCAAGAAGAAGATTATTTTTATATTCCACATATTTTGAAATGCCATCTGCAAACTTTTTAAATTGGGGGCATTCTTAATTTGGTGGTTAGGAGCAATGTCTCCTTTTCACACAATGCTTTCTGTCCTATTAGAAGATATTTTTCAATTTATCACATGTTAAAATGCCGTTTGCAAACATTTTCAATTTGGAACATTCTAAAAGTTGGTGGTTAAGAGCAATTTCTCCTTTTCCCGCAATCTTTTCTGTCCTATCAGAAGATTGTTTTTCAATTTCATCACATTTTGAAATGTCGTCTGCAAACTCTTTGAATTTGAGACAGTTTAAGATTTTGCGTTTGGAAGCTTTTTTTTCGATCAACCGAGACACTTATTACGCTCACACAAAACCTAACAGTCGGTCTTAACCCATTACCAAACAAGAAAGGCCTTTGACCAGTTTGTAGCAGAATTCTCTGTAAAACTTTATAGACAAAAGAGAATTTGCTCTTGATGAACCATTTATCATTTTCCCCTCAATGTTTTCAGTCCTATCAGAAGATTATTTTTTAATTTCATCACATTTTGAAATGTCATGTCGTCTGCAAACTCTTTCAATTAGGGACATTCCAAAAAATGGCACTTAAGAGCAATTTCTTCTTTTCCCACAATGTCTTCTACCCGGATTCCTTATACCCTATCAGATGAAGATTTTTCAAGTTCATAACATTTCAAACTGTTGTTTGCAAAGTCTTTCAATTTGGGACATTCTAAAATTCGGCTGTTAAGAGCAATTTCTCCTTTCCCGCATTGTTTTCTGCCCTATCAGAGGATTATTTTTCAATTTAATTTCATTTTGAAATGTCGTCTGCAAACTTCTTCAATTTGACACGGTTTAAAATTTGGCATTTGGTAAAGGTTTAAACTGAAACCCGTGCAAATGTATGGTATGGTTTAGAGAAACGGCGTCTAACGTCCGAAGTTCGAAAATCACTTCTCCGAAAAGCGTAAATATGTAAAGGGCGCTATAACGAAAATTGTAGAAAATCGATAATTTTAATCAACCTTTTGTTCGGTTGTCTACCTATCTACGATATAAAGTGGCCGAGTCCATTATTGAGCGGAATAGAAAAGGAAAGGGTGTCTTATCATAAGGGTTTAAACATATTTCGATTTGAAATATTTTTACTACCGGATTCGGATGGAAGCTTTAAGCTTATTGAGTCCCTCTCTTGAGTATGTTTGTATGTAATATGAAGGTAGGTAAGTAGGTGGTATTAACCCTTTCACAAACAATAACGACATTTGACTACTTTGTTGCGGACGACTTTAGAAAATATTGTAGGAAATGGAAAAATTGCTCGTAACGAGCAATTTCTCCTTTTCCAACAAGGTTTTCTGCTCTATCTGAAGAATATTTTTCAATTTCATCACATTTTGAAATGTCGTCTGCAAACATTTTCAATTTTGGACAGTCCAAAATTTGTTGTTTGGGAAAGGGTTAAAGAAGGTACCTATTCTTAGACCAAGACATTTTGATGTGTTTATGTTGACTTGACGTTAAAGCCGTGGTAAACAGTAGTTTTGGGTTTTACCGTCTTACAGCTCAATCTGCTACGCAAGTCTTAGAGAATGTAAACGTGACAGTAATAATTTAGAGCAAAAAAAAAAAAAGCGAGTAAAGATGGTACTTTTCAGGGTTTGAAGGTACCTAATTTTAGACCAAGCCATTCTGATGTGTTCATGTTTACTTGACGGTATAGCCGTGATAAACTGTAACTGTATATCTCAATATGCTACTTACGTCTTGGAGATTGTAAAGCGAGTGAAGCCGGACTACATTCTTGGTACAAAGAAGGTATTAGTCCACACAGTGAAGGCGGATGGATAGTGAGTAATTCGTGTCAGACCACAGTTTGTAAAGTACCGTCCCTCAGAAAGTGGTATGTAACTTCAATGCACCCTAGTCCAAAACGCACCCTAGTCCAAAAACTAGTTTTTGGATGACATTTGAAACTTGTTGGTCATTCCCACATCAAGTCTCTCTATCTATAGTAAATGATAACCATCATATCAGCCAGAACAAGAGAAAATCTTTAACATAAGACGCTTTTAGTTACGTAGAGCAAGATTTCGTTTTGTCACACTGAATATTGATTATTAAATGATAGCAAAATTTTCATAAAGGGCATACTCTTTTTTTTTTTGTTTCACTTTGGATGGTTTTTTCAGCTGCGTCAGACAACAGAAACTTTTGAAATGATTAAACAATGTGCATGTTTGTTATACATTAAATCAACCCATTTACCAATTTCCCATGTGGGAATTTGTTACAGCAAGAGCCAATACAAAACAATAACACACTGGAATACATCGATATGGGTTAGAACCATTGTTACAAAAGGATAACCGCTCACCATGAGCAACTTATGGGATTGTTAGGGTTGCTTTAAAAGGTTTCTGAAGCAGATTTATTAAAAAAAATCATAGTTAAAGGTACGACGTAATTAGAGGACACTACATTTCCAAAACGTTTCTAACTGGCTAGCCACTAAGAGGCCTAAACAGACGTCTTAAAATATTCCGTGATCCTTCGTCTTTAAAAGACTATTTAAATTATTGTAGAACAGGAACAAAGCAAACATTACCCTCCTCACTTGCACATTTTTTCTGCAGCTTTTTTTTCTTTTTTTTTTTTTAACAACTCAATAATATGATATTCCTTATTTTCGAAAATATCAAAAATCATAAGAATATAAAAAGTCTTACTTTTATTTACTGTAATAGTGCCTCTATAACTGCACAACGATCTTTAATCGTTCCCAAGGGGTTTTCCTCTGGAATTCCCCTACTAATTTCCCAGCTGGTTTCCGGTTTCCTGTTTTTTTTTTACATGTTCCTTCATTCAATTGGCGTGAACGTTACGTATTTCTCCAACAACAATTACAGTTGAAAGGCTGTCATCGATTTTTCTTTTCAAAATCAACTTGTCGTATATATCCTTAAAAAAAAAAGAAAAAAGCAAAGTGTCACATTATTTGTTTCTTATGATGACATTTAATATTCCGAGTTGAACGGTTTTATAGAAAAGTCACCTTTTTTTTTTAAGTTTAGCTCGCTCTAATTTAACTAATTAATTATGTATACTTCTGTGATATAAGACACGCTTTAGACACAGAGATTGCATTTCGAATAACACAGCGATTATACGTAAGATTTCTCTGAAGGAAAACCAAAACTACGTCCTCGAAGACAAATTATCGGCTATATACTTCAACTCCAAACGGTGATCTCCCTTTGCTGTGCTGCATCAATCACTGCCACCAAAGGATTTTCATCCAGAGTTTGATGAAATTAAAATAATCCAGTTTTTATTTTTTTCATGTAGTAGTTAATTTGATTTCAATGTCTTCTTGTTATGATTTCTCAATCGGAACTACTCAGGTATTTCCGTGAGCTGTGAAATACACCTCGGATATAAGTGTAGTGTTACAATTTTTCGGGTAAATCGGCATCCGGCAATTAATGCATTTTCTAAGCGCGCAAGCTAAGTAGTTCAATGTGTATGGAAGGGTTAGACATCCTTTTAAATAATCTTTTTATCAGTAACTCATACCAAATGGCAGAATTGTGGTTGTGACATGTAAAGTTGTTTCCTCAATCAAATTTAACGACTTTTTAGATTTTACATTTAAGATCTATTTTTAAACACGAAAGTGAAGTGACGTCATTCCGCTGGGAACCAATATGGCGTTATCCCTATTATTTCAGAGGTGTTTTCATTGGATAAACCCGATGTGTTCAGATTGATGATTTCTGACATCTTAAATTGAAAAAAAAATCATTGTTTTCTTTACAAATGTGTCGCACGCATTATTTACAGTCATTTCAGTTTCTAAGCAGATGGCCATGTGCCATTTGTGGATGCAGTGATCAATCCCGTAAAGGGGAGATCACTGTAAGGTGTTTGGCCTTAGACTACGACAATCGTATCTACTCGGCAATCCCCGGCACAAGTCGGTAGATATACCTCGTAGGTAGTTCTAGTCCGAATGATCCAGACGTAGATATTTCTCTCGACGTCTGGATGCATTCGATACAAAAGCGCGTCAAGCGGATATCGATTTTTCGAGGTAGTGCATGTCGGGAAATCTGTAGAAAGGGGCGGAGTTAAAATGACAGGTAAATTCTGGCGGGAATATAATATCGGCTCCATTTCGTTTGGTAGAGTATATCTATTTACATTAAAACCGAGATGCGCTTTCCCTCATATGAATTTTGTCAAATTCCAAAGTATTGCATCAGTTGATTTCAATTGAATACGTAGATATTCATTCATTGAGTAAAGCTATTTGTGACTCTATTGCGAAAATCTAGAAAACACTCAAACCATCAGAGACTTTTTTATGGAAACTTTTGCCACAAAAAAAGCCTTTAGCTTATCATATCTGATGGCCGATTCTATGTGAAAATGGGCTCTCAATTTGATATTTTCTTGAGTTATAGAAATCGGCAGTATGGGTCTATTCTGAAATGAAAATCTAGAAACTATTTCAAAGTTTATTATTTGCAGGTTGGGCGAGCGCGAATGGAAACACAGAGACATAGATAACAGCTATGTTTTAATAGACAAATGATTAAAAAAGCTATATAAACAGCTTTGGGCATGTTATATAAAGGGGAAGTATCGAATAGTACAACTTTCGGGTTGCTGGTCTAAATATCAAACGCCTAGTTTTATTACCCCAGACGGGAGCGACGCGCGTCACACACAGATACTAATCCAGACACCGCCGTACATCACACAACACGTGCCTTACCCTTTATCTTGTTAATAGCATCATAGTTTTGTCCTCAAAAAATGCGCATTTGACATAGAGTTTTATTTCTAAAGTACATTGATATTAATCAAATTTACAATATAAGAGCAAGTTTCTCCTGAATATCATTTTTGTTTGCAGCGAAATGGTAGTCGTCAAAACCAAATCCTTTTTGCTAATACAATATCGATTTCTTTCTTGAATCTTGATATAGTAAAGACATTGTCTGCGGAACAGAAAGGTAACTTGGTAACTAAATGTTGAAAGCTTAAAAAAAACTTTGGATTCAATATTTTTTGAAAACTAAAATGGTACGGGGAAAGGTATTGCCCAATTCTTTCATGCATGGACTGAGTCGGGCAAATCGATTTTGATTATCACTAGATTGGTTGCTAGACAATTTTAATGGAGCATCAATATCCAAGGTTATTTAGCGCACATATAACAAGAGGTGACTATCTTTTTACTAACACAAATAACCAAAAATGATTTATTTCGAAATAAGTGTGGCGAAGCAAATCGCTTTAACACAAAACTGTTGACATTGTTTTAACCCTTTCCCAAACACCAAATTTTGACCGTCCCAAATTGAAAGAGTTTGCAGACGACATTTTAAAATGAAATGAAATTGAAAAACAATCTAATAGGGTAGAAAACATTGCGGGAAAAGGAGAAATTGCTTATCATGAGCAATTTCTCCTTTTCCCACAATGTTTTCCAGAGTCGTTTGCAACACATTGGTCAAGTGTCGTTATTGTTTGGAAAGGGTTAATCAGTTTTATCACGGAGGCGTTGATGTTGTTTCATGTTTAGCATCGTGATATAGTTGACAGTCCGAATGAATGTTAAGTTTTAATATATAGGGTATAGATGACCCTATTTTTAGAGATGTTTTATTAAAATTGAAACATAAGTGTCTTTCCCTTCGACAATGGATTTCATCAAATGACTCTGGTATGGTTTAAAACGGATTCATATTTCCCGACAATCAAATGTTAACAATCGTTCATGTTTTTGTTCTTTCTATAAATTACCGGAAATGGAAGCAATAAGCAATCTTATTGGTCAATCCCACCTTCTTTCTGATTGGTGCCCATATTTTACCTCGTCGCCGATTGGACCCCTCACACACAGAGGGGGAATGCTGACGCGTTTTTATCGCAGGGCGCCTCCAAGCTGTCACGCAGTTACAGCTTGGATCATCCGAGTTAAGGTAGTTCATGAATACTAGTACACCAGCAGCCATTTGTATAAACAGTTCAACCCATGGTTAAATCTTACCATGGTTAAATTCCAGGTTAAAACGCGGTAAGCGTTTGTATAAAACTCGCAGGTAACTTTAACCGCGAATTAACCCAGGTAAAAGTAACCAACCTCGAGAACCAAGGTAAGTTGTTTAACCAGTAAAGTTACCGCTTTAAATATGGCCGCCATCTTGTAAATTCGGCCCCGCTTCAAACGAATCTTTGACGAAATGACCGCCAACTGACCAGCTATGGGGAAACAAAATTACGCAGACCCTCCAGTTTTTCATAGAGAAGCTTACGAGACATGTCAGACCATTGTTTATTGTTTAAATCAACGAAATTGGTTTGTCGAAAAGTAACGAGACATGACCCCTGTTTAGCATGTAGACACCAACAAAAGATCTTGTATAATGGGGCCTATTAAGCGCCCCGCATTAACAGTAATAACTTCATTTGCGTTGTCTCTTAAGTTTAAAGTTCTCTACTTTCATTTTTGATAAAAGCTATTCGTTTATCAATCCGGTACATTTTATTGGGTGGGATTATCCTCTACCTTTAGAGGACTTCCTGATGAAAACAAAACAATAACAAACAAAAACGTTTCCTCGTAACGCCGTTCATGTACAATAATGTACAGGTAGGGAGTTGTAGTTCAGCTCTAATTTAAAAAAAAGCACATATCAGTGTTTTATTACCATTAAAACCAGTTTCCCCATGGGATTTTGAGGAATCTCGAAATTCAAAGCACACCAAGAACACAAAATTATGAGATTACGAAAAGTCACATTGTGTTTGTTTGAGATTGACATAGTGGCAGCGAATTTGAGTATTGTTGTGATTTATGGTTATTAACAGATGGAGAAAGACCACAAGCTTAACTACCCTTAAGAAAGAACCACCTACATTCCATATGTCAGTCAAGAAATCTGTTTGAAAACCCGTATGCCTTCATTGATCTTAACCCAGACAGAGATGACAGGGATCTTAGTTACATACCATTTTGATAAAAGGAGAAATTGGTCTTGAAGGAAAGTCCTTTAGATAACTTTGTTTCCTTTTGCTTTCAAAGATCCATTATGGCAGAGATATCACTTTGACCATTCTTTAAACTTTTGTACATGTTACCTGAGTTCTGTTCTAGGATCACATCAGAACACATCAATTATGAGAAATGCCCTTTCGACTATGAAATTGGAAATAAAATGTAACATTAAAGCAGCTCATGCTGAGCAATTTCACTTATTGTCACAATGGTTTCTCATGCATTTTGCTTTAAGTGCTTTAAAAGGTAAAACAATGAAAGGAATGGTTTAATCCGATATTTGAGATCAAATATTTTAAGTCATTCACTTTTGAAATAAAATATATATTTGCTTTTTAATGAATTAATCTTTATACTTTATATGGCAGACAATTTCCTCCAAAGCTCATATATAGTAGATCAAAGGCATGGTCTTTACCTGTTTATTTTGTTTCATCACATGTTACATATGTTAAAGATAGATCACATGACTGATGGAAAAAGGTTTCTTATTTTCAGACTGACAAAAGTGTCATCTCTGGAGATAGTTGGTACACATGCAGACCATTCCTTCATATCAAACACTCAAATCCAGGTAAGGCTGATTCTATGTATTTGGCATGAGTACTTGTGAAACTCAGATAAGCTGTAATATAACTGAAAAAATGTTGATACAGCAATAAACACTAAACAATACTGTGTAGTTAAAACATTGAGAGAAAAACAATAATCAACAGTGTATTGATTATGATATTTATTATAGGTCCTTTTATACAAAACATATCTTTCCACTGTATACATGAAACTAAATGACAGACTTTACAGAATTCCAAATCTAGATGATATCACATGAGGAATAATTAAAAAAGGTCTCTAAAATGATAACACCTAAAATAAGATTATACTCCATGACTCCTGCTCACTCCTGCTTAACTAACAATAGAAAATATGGCATGTTTTCATGATGATTTTTTAATTTTTATACTATGTTTGAAAGTTTTAAACTGAATTTTCAATGAACATGCTTCTTTTTTCTCAGATGCAGCACAGCATACAGTGTCCAGAAGATTACAAAGACCTACATTTATCAAATTTGCTTGTACAATATAATTTATGATAAATTTTACTGAAAGGATTTGTGTTTAGCATGGTTTATTTATTTATATGGACTTTACATCGTGTCAATATTTCTGAAATGTTGTGATGCCCAGTACACTTAAAGGAAGAAATTCCCCAAACATGAATGCCCATAAGGGTTGGACAAGATTGAACCCTCCACATTCTTCTTGTCAGTAAAAAGATTATCTCATGAAGATCCAAATGCGGTCACCAGGGATTTAGCCCATGCTGAGAAGGGTCATGCAATTTCAAGTTTGTTACTCTTAAGCCACAGAGGCTCCTAGCATGCATTATATTCCCTCTATTTAACACACAATGTAGTCTGGCAGGAAAAATAATATTGATTTATGTTGTCTCCAAATATTTCATAAATGGATATTGAAAAAACTTGGAAATGTTGTCCACTTTAATACACTCTCAGAATAGTTTTCCATGTCTACTCTAGTTTCTGCTGTCCTGGAAAATCTGCTTTCTGCAAAATCAAAAATATAAGTAGATAATAGAGTATATTTGACATGTTTAGAGGGAGTGATACAGACAACATGGTTAAATACCAACTGACCACATATATAAGGAGGGTTACCAGTATTTCTTTTGACTTATTGAAGCTCAGGCCCAATTAAGAAATGATCTTTGTAATGAAACTGTTTAATATGATACCAAGCACAGAGACCTTCCAAAGACACAAAAACATTTCATCATAGAAACCATTGTCAGTCACAGAAATAGTTAGATATCTTTAGAAATACATGTACATGTATGTTTGTGCTCATATTTGGGTATCTCCCACAATCTTTTCATGTGACAAAAGGAACAATAATTGATCATGTTGAGCATTTATCACTTCGTTAAAATGGCCGTTTCCTGAAGATTCGTTTTACCCTTTTTGAATTGGGAAAAGAGTTGTATTTAAGGCATTATGAAGAATGATGGTATTTAAATGAACAAATCAAAGCAAACAAAAATAGGTATAGAAAAAATTTAACAATGAAAAGGTACAACTGATTGAGTATATGGAGATCTTTTTATCAAACTGTCGCATTGATGAAAAAATCCATAATGCCATGCATTTCTATATTACAATCACGCATATATCAAAGTTTATTACCTATGTGTACCATGACCTATAGTGTACTTAAAATAGTATAGCAAAATACATTTTCTGTACCTGAGAATGACAGAGGGACTTGTGTTCTGAGTCGACATTCATGTATGGTCTGTTTCAGTAACTGAAAAGCTGAAATTATATAAAAACAACTTCTGAAAAATGTAAAAGATGAATTGTTTGAGAATGATTTCATTTACTACTTTATACTATATGCTAACCTCCTTTGTCAGAAATGCAGTAGAAAAATATAGAAGATAGTGTGACAAATTAAGAAATTTATTTCCATGAACTATAATGGTGTTCACTTTTGTTCCAATAGTTTCAATGCAACATCTCTGTGGCATCACCAATAAAATGCAGAACTTATACTCTTTAATTGCCTTGTAAAATCCTGTTTTAGTTTAAACCTTTCATAAACTCCCTAATGGAGTAATACGATGTACATTGAAACTTACGGTTTGCCACAAATGTGTCAACATTGTTTTATTACTCCTTCCTGGGATGCAACGATACCAGGCTAGGACTTTTTTGTTAAAGGATATTCGTGCAAGACCAGTGGGCTTGAACCCAGAACTCTTGGGTAACGAGTCCATCACCTTGTCCACTTACACAGGTCCCCCTGTGTCTCATGAATCATGTCCTGAACACATATATACTGTAACCAAGGACAATGTGTCACATTTAAAATCTACGTTTCATACTTAGTATATCATTTGACATACATTGTACATGTATAAACATGAACAGGTGATCGTTTGTTGAGGGAAGTGTGGCGTGCGTGGAAAGACAAATTACTTCATACCTCAATTGTTAGATAGCGTTCACAGTGATGATGTGGAGCTTAGCTACCTTACGTAGCTAACACACTTATTCCTTATAGTTTTCTGTTGCAACCTTCTCTTCCCCATTCACTATTTGACGACGAGACGTAGGTGTTTCATTCTTTGCAACACAGTTACAGCTTGGATCATCCAAGTTAGTGTTCATTATGGTTTGCCTAAATAACACTTCGACTAGGTACACAACTGTACTTATTACATAATCGAAAACATCCCTACAAGAGATGAAATAACAATTGTCAAAACATGCTCGTCGTCAAATAGTGAATGAGGAAGAGAAGATTGCAACAGAAAACTATCAGAAATTAGTGCGTTAGCTACGTAAGGTAGCTAAGCTCCACATCATCACTGTGAAAGCTATCTAACAATTGAGGTATGGAGTAATTTGTCTTTCCACGCACGCCACACTTCCTTCAACAAACGATCACCTGTACATGTTTATACATGTACAATGTATGTCAAATGATATACTAAGTATGAAATGTGGATTTTAAATGTGACATATTGTCCTTGGTTACAGTATATATGTGCTCAGAACATGATTTATGAGACATAGGGGGACCTGTGTAAGTGGATAAGGTGATGGACTCGTTACCCAAGGGTTCTGGGTTCCAGCCCACCATGGGTTTTGTAGGAATATCCTTTTACAAAACACTTCATAGTCCTAGCCTGGTATAGTTGCATCCCAGGAAGGGGTAATAAAACAATATTGACACAGCATTGAAAACCATGAGTTTCAATGAACATCTTATTACTCCATTAGGTAGTTTATGAATGGTTCAAACTAAAACAGGATTTTACAAGGCAATTAAAGAGTATAAGTTCTGCATTTTATTAGTAATGCCAAAAAGATGTTGCATTGAAACTATTGGAACAAAAGTGAACACCACTATAGCTCATGGAAATATATTTCTTAATTTGTCACACTATCTTTTATATTTTTATGCTGCAGTTGTGATAAAGGAGGTTAGCATATACAGAGACATAGATGTTATCTATGTCTCTGGCATAAAGTATAAAGTTGTAAATGAAAGTATTCTCAAACAATTTGTCTTTCCATTTTTCTGAAGTTGTTTTTATATAATTTCAACTTTTCAGTTATTGAAACAGACCACATATGAATGTCGACTCAGAACACATGTCCCTCTGTCAATCTCAGGTATACTTAATGCATTTTAATATATTATTTTAAGTATACTATAGGTCATGGTACATATAGGAAATAAACGTTGATATATGCGTGATTGTAATATAGAAATGCAGTACAATATGGATTCTTTTATCAATGAGACAGTTTGAAAAAGAAAATCTCCATATACTTAATCAGTTGTACTTTTTCATTGTTGATTTTTTTTCTATACCTATTTTTCTTTGCTTTGATTTGTTCATTTAAAAACCATTGTTCTTCATAATGCCTTAAATACAACTCTTTTCCCAATTACACAAAAGGGTAAAACGAATCTTCAGGAAATAGCCATTTTAACAATGTGATAAATGCTCATCATGATCATTTATTGTTCCGTTTTTGTCACATAAAATGATTGTGGGAGATACCCAAATATTAGAACAAACATACATGTACATGTATTTCTAAAGACATCTAACTATTTCAGTGATTGACAATGGTTTCTATGATGAAATGTTATTGTGTCTTTGGAAGATCTCTTTGCTTGGTATCATATGAAACAGTTTCATTACAAAGATCATTTCTTAATTGGGCCTGAGCTTCATTAAGTCTAAAGAAATACTGGGATTCCTCCTTATATATAAGGTCAGTTGGTATTTAACCATGTTGTCTGTATCACTCCCTCTAAACATGTCAAATATACTCTATTATCTACTTATATTTTTGATTTTGCAGAAAGCAGATTTTCCAGGACAGCAGAAACTAGAGTAGACATGGAAAACTATTCTGAGAGTGTATTAAAGTGGACAACATTTCCAAGTTATTTCAATATCCATTTATGAAATATTTGGAGACAACATAAATCAATATTATTTTTCCTGCCAGACTACATTGTGTGTTAAATAGAGGGAATATAATGCATGCTAGGAGCCTCTGTGGCTTAAGAGTAACAAACTTGAAATTGCATGACCCTTCTCAGCATTGGTTCAAATCCCGGATGACCGCATTTGGATCTTCATGAGATAATCTTCTGACTGGCAAGTAGAATGTGGATGGTTCTATCTTGCTTGTCCAACCTTTATGGGCATTCATGTTTGGGGTATTTCTTCCTTCAAGTGTACTGGGCATCACAACATTTCAGAAATATTGACACAATGCCAAGTCCATATAAATAAATAAACCATGCTAAACACAAATCCTTTCAGTAAAATTCATCATAAATTATATTGTACAAGCAAAGTTGATAAATGTAGGTCTTTGTAATCTTCTGGACACTGTATGTTGTGCTGCATCTGAAAAAAAAAAGAAGCATGTTCATTGAAAATTTAGTTTAAATCTTTCAAACATAGTATAAAAATTAAAAATTCATCATGAAAACATGCCATATTTTCAATTGTTAGTTATATTTGGTATAACAAAAGTAAGCAGGAGTCATATACAATGTAGTATAATCTTATCTGAGGTGTTATCATTTAAGAGACTTTTTTTTTACCTATTCCTCATGTGATATCATCTAGATTTGGAATTCTGTCAAGTCTGTCATTTAGTTTCATGTATACAGTGGAAAGTTATGTTTTGTATAAAAGGACCTATAATAAATATTATAATCAATACATTTAATTACTGGGTTTTTTTCTCAATGTTTTTACTGCACAGTATTGTTAAGTGTTTATTGCTATGTCAACATTTTTTTAGTTATATTACAGCTTATCTGAATTTCACAAGTACTTATGCCAAATTCATAGAATCAGCCTTACCTGGATTTGAGTATTGGATATGAAGGAATGGTCTGCATGTGTACCAACTATCTCCAGAGATAACACTCTTGTCAGTCTGAAAATAAGAAACCTTTTCCCATCAGTCATGTGATCTATCTTAAACATATGTAACATGTGATAAAACAAACAAAAAAACAGGTAAAGACTATGCCTTTGATCTACTATATAAGCTTTGGAGGAAATTGTCTGCCATATAAATTACAAACATCAATTCATAAAAAAGCAAATATATATCTTAATTTCAAAAGTGGAATACTTAAAGTAATTGATGTCAGATATACTCATATAAGATTAAACCCTTCCTTTCATTGTTATACCTTTAAATGCACTTGAAGCAGAAGACAAAAGAAACCATTGTGACAATAAGTGAAATTGCTCAGCATGAGCTGCTTTAATGTTACATTTAATTCCCAATTTCATAGTCAAATGGCATTTCTCATAATTGATGTGTCCTGGTGTGATCATTTTTGGCAACACTCAAAATCCAAATTTAGGAAGAGGGTTAATACTGTTAACTCATTCCTTCATATAAACAAACTGTAATGTACCTTCAGCAGAAGACCTAATAAACTGCTGGTGAGTAATGGTTAGTGTCATGGACTTGAAATTGGACAACTAGTTCAACAATTGGTTCAAAACCTGATGTTCGCATATATTTGTGTGGAGTGTCTTTGGGCAAGACTCACTTCCTAGCCTAGAACAGACCTCAGGCAACATGTTCAAATGTTTAAAGAATGGTCAAAGTGATAACTCTGCCATACTTGATCTTTGAAAGCAAAAGGAAACAATGTTATTTAAAGGTCTTTCCTTCAAGACCAATTTCTCCTTTTATCAAAGTGGTATGTTACTAAGATCCCTATCCTCTCTGTCTGGGTTGAGATCAATGAAGGCATATGGATTTTCAAACAGATCATTTCTTGACTGACATACGGAATGTAGGTGGTTCTTTCTTAAGGGTAGTTAAGATTGTTGCCTTTCTCCATCTGTTAATAACCATAAATCACAACAAAACTCAAATTCATTGCCACTATGTCAATCTCAAACAAACACAATGTGACTTTTCATAATCTCATAATTTTGTGTTCTTGGTGTGCTTTGACTTTCGACAATACCTCAAAATCCCATGGGGAAACTGGTTTTAATGGTAATAAAAAAACTGATATGTGCTCTTTTCTACAACTACCTACCTTCACATGATTGTACATGAACAGCGTTACGAAGAAATGTTTTTGTTTGTTTTTGTTTCGTTTTCAGCGGCAGAAGTCCTCGAAAGGTAGAGGATAATCCCACCCAATAAAATGTACCGGATTGATAATCGAATAGCTTTTATCAAAAATGAAAGTAGAGAACTTTAAACTTAAGAGACAACGCAAATGAAGTTATTACTGTTAATGCGGGGCGCTTAATAGGCCCCATTATACAAGCTCTTTTGTTGATGTCTACATGCCAAACAGTGGTCATGTCTCGTTAGTTTTTCGACAAACGAATTTCGTTGATTTAAACAATAAACAATGGTCTGACATGTCTCGTAAGCTTCTCGGTGAAAACCTGGACCGTCTGCGTAATTTTGTTTCCCCATAGCTGGTCAGTTGGCGGTCATTTCGTAAAAAAATCGTTTGAAGCGGGGCCGAATTTATAAGATGGCGGCCATATCTAAAGCGGTAACTTTTCTGGTTAAACAACTTACCTTGGTCCTAGATGTTGGTGTTACTTTTACCTGGGTTAATTCGCGGTTAAAGTTACCTGTTAGTTTTATACAAAAGCTTACCGTGTTTTAACCAGGAAATTAACCTATGGTAAGATTTAACCGTGGGTTAAACTGTTTATACAAATGGCTGCAGGTTGGTTATATCTTTTTTACGTTGTTTTCAATAGCCTTTTTTAATTGTAGTGGTTGTGATATTCATATTCGTTCTTGCTCTTAGTATTTTTCAACTTTAACTGCAAAACAGAATTTGTTTGTCCCAGCTGCTTTCGCAAATGTAAATAATTCATCAGTGACATATACAGGCTAGGTAACTATTTGACTAATGTTTACTTGGCGGCTGGCTTTGGATCTAACCTGTTTGCATTAGCATGTAGTCGATTCCAGCATTATAAGCGCATATCTCACGTCGGAATAACCTAAAAAGACTAGAATGTGTTACCAAACTGCATACATCTTTAATGCGTTGTTGTCCGCAATAAGTATGTTGACTTATTCAATATGTACAAATACATCTCATTTTGCGTTATTTTCTTCAACGTTTTATCTTACTTTTCAAACTTCAAACTTTTGTCTTTATATTGAGGCCAAACAAAATATTCTCTGCTGAACCGTTTAAAAACTACATGTATGAATGAATACGATATACTTCTTGATGTTATTCTTCAAAAGAGCATTTCAGCTTTCCTCATCCGCTTAACTCCCCCCATGGCCTAATGTTTTATTGACTAAATGTCGTTTCAACAATTTTCAGTTATAATCATTTTCATACGTAATGTCTATATACAAGGTGAAGAGGACATTTCATGGTAGAAGACACATAAAAAAGCATAATTGGCTGTTGGCGGGAATTCAACCCGTGGGGTACAAGTACAGTACTCGACTCATCTCAGGGGAATATGCAGAGAATTTCGAGTTAAGGGGTGTTCTTCGACCCATATAAACATCCGTCGACTCGAAATTCAATGCAATATCGTAGAGGGAAGGGCACGACCAAAATGGAAACAGCATTCACCGGCGGTTGCGGAAAATTGATCGTTTGACCATGACGTATGTAAAATAGTGGAAAACAAAAGTATTCTGCTTAGAAAATGCATAAATAACTACTGTTTAATCGGCGCCGCAATCTGTTTTATATCGTAAACATTGATCATGTGATCAACCCGCACGTTTCCCTTTTACAACCTTTATTCCGGACAACGTCATCTGTGAACGACGTACAAGAACTGTGAATATCTTGAGAATATTTACTGATGAAGTTAAGAACCTTCAATATCTTTACGAAATACGTAAAACGCCACACCCTATACTCAATAAGTTTGTGACATTTTTGCAAAACTTTTAATCTCGATCCTGCAATACCTTTTGGCTCAGTCAAGTACTGCTTTGGATCTTTTCTAAACTTTACGAAAACATGTTAGAACGACAATCATTTGGTAAAGCAAATTATCTTCTTTTTAAAGAGATACATACATTGTTGTCTTTCTATTGCCGGAAACGGTTGAACTTTATCATAATTTAATTTTCATGTTTATGCGAGACACTGATTGAAAATGACGCTTCAAATCTACATGCTGCTGGTTGCAGGAGAGGAATTTGTTTTTCAAATATGAGACAAATAAATAGATACTGAGAATGTAGAGCAACACAAAAATAATAATGCTTCTACGCTATATCCGTTTTTTTTTACGAATAAGACAACGTGTAATGCCAACACGTCAACGCTTTATACTTTGTATATCTGTTTTTACTTTGTTGTATATGATAACTGAATAAAAGATAAAAAAAAAAGATCATCCCCTACTAAACAAACCTTTCCAACTTCTTGGTTTAAAGAAGGTATTAGTCCGCACAGTGAAGGCGGATGGATAATGAGTAATTCGTGTCAGACCACAGTTTGTAAAGTACCGTCCCTCAGAAAGTGGTATGTTACTTCAATGGAATAAGGTGCTAACGCACCCTAGTCCAAAACGCACCCTAGTCCAAAAACTAGTTTTTGGATGACATTTGAAACTTGTTGGTCATTCCCACATCAACTCTCTCTATCTATAGCAAATGATAACCATCATTTCAGCCAGAATATGAGAAAATCTTAGACGTAAGACGCTTTTAGTTACGTAGCGCAAGATTTTCTTCTGTCACACTGAACATTGATTATTAAATGATAGCAAAATTTTCGTAAAGGGCCTACTCTGTTTTTTTTATTGCACTTTGGATGTTTTTTTCAGCTGCGTCAGACAACAGAAACTTTTGAAATGAGTAAACAATGTGCATGTTTGTTATACATTAAATCAGCCCATTTACCAATTTCCCATATGGGAATTTGTGACAGCAATAGCCAATACAAAACAACAACACAATGGAGTACATTGATATGGGTTAGAACCATTGTTACAAAAGGATAACCGCTCACCATGAGCAACTTATGGGATTGTTAAGGTTGGTATAAAAGGTTTCTGAAGCAGATTTATTTAAAAGAAATATCATATAGATTAAGGTACGACGTAATTAGAGGACAATACTTTTCAAAAACTCTTCTAACTGGCTAGCCACTAAGAGGCCTAAACAGACGTCTTAAAATATTCCGTGATCCTTCGTCTTTAAAAGACTATTTAAATTATTGTAGAACAGGAACAAAGCAAACATTACCCTCCTCACTTTCTTTTTGACCAACTCAATAATATGATATTCCTTATTTTCGAAAAACATCAAAAATCACAAGAATATAAAAAGTCTTACCTTTATTTACTGTAATAGTGCCTCTATAACTGTACAGCGATCTTTAATCGTTTCCAAGGGTTTTTCCTCTGGAATTCCCCTACTAATTTCCCAGCTGGTTTCCGGTGTAAAACTGGCGTAAACCTGGCGTTAAATGGGTACCAAAATGAAAATTTGACCCAGTACTTTCTAGAAAGATTAAAGTTATTTTCTTATCATTACCTATTCATTTGACATCGATTGTTAAGAAAGCTTTCAAACTGTTTACAGTCACTCCCGACAATTGTGATTCGATGATTGTATATACCTCGATAAGCATGTTTTACATGTTCCTTCATTCAGTTGGCGTGAACGTTACGTATTTGTCCAACAACAATTACAGTTGAAAGGCTATCATCGATTTTTCTTTTCAAAATCAACTTGTCGTATATATCCTTAAAAAAAGGCAAAATGTCACATTATTTGTTTCTTATGATGACATTTAATATTCCGATTTGAACGATTTTATAGAAAAGTCACGTTTTTATTTCAAAGTTTAGCTCGCCCTAGTTAAACCAATTAATTGTGTATACTTCTGTGATATAAGACATGCCTTAGACACAAAGCTTGCATATCGAATAACACAGCGATTATACATGTATAAGACTTCTCTGAAGGAAAACCGAAACTAAGTCCTAGAAAACAAATTATCGACAAACTACTGCAACTCCTCACAGTGATCTCCCTTTGCTGCGCTGCACCAATCTCTGCCACCACAAGATTTTAAACCATGATATTCAAATGTACTTGTACTGAAACCTCGATTTATCAAGTCTTTTTTTAATCGTCTTCAAAGTCCTATCTAAATTTTGAAACTTCAAACTGTATCCCTTATATTGAGACCAAACAAAAGAGTCCACTTTGAAAATTTTCAAAATCATAAACGTTTATGATATACTTACTCCAGATGTAATTCCTTCATAGAACATTTTAACTTTCCTTATCCACTAAGCCTAACCATGGCTTATTATTATATCGGTTTAATGTCGTTTTTCAATGATTTTCATTTATAAACAGTTTCATTAGTAATGTGTTAATACAACGTGGGGAAAACATTGTCATGACCAAGGATATCAAAAACAAAAAATAGCATAGTTGGCTGATGGCGGGAGTTCATCCCCTGGGGCACAAGTACAGTATTCGACTCATGTCAGGAGAATTACAGGTTCGATTCCTAATATGGCCACATGGCATCTTTTCCTTAAATTTGGAAGAGGCCTATGCCTGTTGATTTTGGGAAGTAATAATAATGGAATTGCTGAATTGGGAAACCAAAAAGCTGACGTGACTTTAAATTCTTGAGAAAATTGAGTAATTTAACAGAAATTTACAAGTTAGAAAGTGCCTTTTATCAAATGAAAAAAAAGCCCTGTGTCATATTAAAGACTAGCCGATTTCAGTTATGTATAAATCAGCCATAGTCTATGATAAGGAATTCCGGTACAATTTGAAATGCCAATTTCATAGACAAAAAAGGCAACACTGCGATGAAGCGGTTAATTGTTAAAAAGGAGATCGGGTTATACATCAATCATAGAAAAAAACTTCCGTCAACTTTGAATTGATCTCTTGTAAGTAACACTGCTTATCAAAACCTTTATAAGCATGCACAAAGAACAAGAACTTTATTGTCGTTTTTGTTGATTTTGGAGTGTAGTTGTCACCGTTTTCAACATTATTCGGTTATATTTCTACTGCTATCAACAGAATTCCTCGCAAAAAATGACAGCAGTCATTTAAAATTCTTTACAACATGCAAAACCGATTAGAACTAATGTGCTGAGATAAGCAAGGTGGCTATACACGGCAGAAGGTTGGTTTTTACGCAAAAAAGACGCACATTCTTAACACAAGATATTTGTGTCTCACGACTGATCAATACTTTTTTAAGTTGTAAACATCGGGTTATTTGAAAGGATATTGTGCATTTAACGTTTGGAATTATCAAGAGCACGGATAGCTTCGCTGACAGCAGTAACGTACCTTAACAATGTTGAAAACATCGGAAACCACGATTTCAACAGACAATTTCGAGTCGAGGGATGTTCTTCGACCCACATAAACATTCCTCGACTCGAAAGTCTAGATAATGCAGTCCGGGAGTGAACGACACGGCCAAAATGGAGACATCATTTACCGGCGGTTGCGGAACAGTGATCGTTTGAACATGGCCTATATAAAATAGTGGAAAACAGAAGACATTTGCGATCTGTTTTATATCGTAAAAATTGATCATGTGATCAACCCGCCTGGTCTCACTTTTACAACATTTATTCCGGAAAACGTTATTGTAGTTAACAGGTAAAATTCCGTTATATCTCAGTTAACGTTACCCAAGTTCGGTCAAGCAAAAGAAGAAACATAACTGCTGTGAAACTTGTTGAATTTCGTTTACAGAGTAATCCCGCTTTGACTATCGATCGCTACAACTCACTGTATCAAACGAAACCATTCTGTGCTAACACACATTGCATCGAATTTCTTAAAAGAAGCTTCCCTCAAAGGAGTAATTCAAGAAACTACGTTCTAGGCTATAACGGCCACGAGAGCTTTAACACCGAATGATTTTTTTGAATCAATTTCAAAACCTCTGCTCGTATAAATTGCACTTTTTTTTCTAACCAGAATCGCATCAGTCATTTGAGTAATACCTGTATATTGAATGGTACTGCTTACATAATAAAGCTTTATGGCAAGAATTAGATTGCACTTTTACCTGTGCATACATCCTCGTTAAGATAATTAATAACATTCTGAATTGATTTGTTCTACCATAATAAATGTGCAGTTAACTTTTTCGAGAATCCATAAACCGGTGCAGACGTTCAGTCCACATGACACGTGCACTCAGCTTGTGTAATTCAAATTAAAAGGGCCTATCTCACAGCTTGTGCTCTGTCCGTTACAAACGTTAAAATCGGGATTACATCAATTCTCGTCACTTAACCCTTTCCCAAACAATGACGACATTTAACCACTTTCTTGCAGACGACTCTGGAAAACATTGAAGGAGAAGAAGAAATTGCTCGTGACGAGCAATTTTCTCCTTTACCCACAATATTTTCTGCCCTATCAGAAGAGTATTTTTCAATTTTATCACATTTTGGAATGTCGTCTGCAAACTCTTTTGGGACAGTCGAAAATATGTCGTTTGGGAAAGGGTTAACACAAAATCGTTTTCAATTTATCTATTATAAAGTTGCTTAACCCTAAGAATACTGGTTAATCCTACCTGCAACGTAATGTGTTGTGTCCACCATAAGATTAGAATAGGGCATGTTGAATTAATTAATAATCTAGTTTAAGGGAATCTTCTTTTAAGAAATCCGATGAAATATGTGTAAGAACAGAATCCGCAGGGTAATATGTGCCACAAAAGCTTTTTGAACGTCGTTCGTTTTTCAACACTGTGTATGGAATGGAGGGGCGTAGCTTGACTTAAATAACAGTGTAGACACGTTCTTCTAGGGGGGGGGGGTTGTTCCCAATTGAAAGAAATGCATTACGAAATCGCTCAAAGGTGTTCTGGCATTTTAGAGCGTAAACTATATTTTATTTCAGCGGGAAAAAGAGGCCCATTTATATTGGGCGGGGGATGTCTTTTATTTTTTGGTTTCCTGAAATAAAAGTGTAGGCGCGTGCCTTAAGCACCTTAACCCACTACCAAACACTAACGACATTTGACCAGTTTGTTTGAGTCGACTCACGAAAACAATGTGGGAAAAGAAGAAACAATGTTTTCTACCCTAACAAAAGATTATTTTTCTATTTCATCACATTTTCAGCTGTCGTCTGCAAACTCTTTCAATTTGGGACAGCCGAAAAATGTGCGTTTGGTAAAGGGTTAAGGAAGCAACGCCAATGGAATGGCGTGCCCATTGCAAGTATATCAATTCTATTTCAGCGTACGATATCAAGGGATGTGGGGGCTTACAAAATAATGCTGAAATAAGACCAGGGATTAAGTATTTGATACCAAAACATTTAAAGCATCTGAAGCTAGAAATAACCACAATTATGATTGTATTAACCTAGATCTATATACTCCCACATTTTTGTAAGTGGTTTTTTTCTTCTTAGGTTTTTGGTTCTTTTCAAGTTTCTATGATTGATAGGTGATAGTTGTATTGTTAAAAGGTCGCTGATTTTTTAAGGCTTATTTGATGAAAGCCCAAATACAATTACATTCATTAACCCACTATCTTCTCTAGAACACATAGAAAAAAAATAATGTGACTAATTCTTTTTTTTATCTCCTCACTATTACACTACTTAACAAGGCGTCATTTCATTATATTAAAATGTTTTCATTGACATTTGTACATTTATTCTGGACGCAATTAGTTTTTTACCGATGAAACTAGAACTTGAATTCATTCTCCAATATCGTAATTAGTTAGTAGTTAATATGAAATCTAAGCATAAGATGATCGCAAAAATGATTGGTAATTCCATTTCCTTAATGATAACAGGTAGAACCGATGATCACAGGTGTATAAACTGGTTTATCATGTCACTTGTGCTATTTTGGAAACGATAACTAGGTGCCGTATAACATTTGTGATATCCGGCACTAACCATATAACACATGCACGTGACGAATCATGACGTTATAAGAACCCTATGACACATGACGCCATGTTTACATCATTCTCTCCTTTGTTTCTCTTGTGTTTCATTTTCATTTTGTTTGTTCAAAAACAATACACAAATGTGTCAGGATAAAGCGAATAGATGGTTGGTGTACTTGACTAGGAAATGGTATCGTACTCGACCTCGGATCATCATCCGTTTCGCCTTCGGCTCCTCGGTTAATATTCATACGCCTCGCCCGATAACATATCCGATTCACAACACAAACCATCGTTTTGTCAAAATGTATTCTGCAGAGTTCTGGGGCCCGTTTTACTAAACAGTTTACGCTTAAGAAATGCGTAAGTCTAAAACAACAAGTCCTTTTATTTCAATATTTGGCAAAGCAATATTGCAAAGTAACACATCATTGGAATCGTCTCTCCGAGACGCTTCCAATGACGTGTCACATTGCAATATTGTACTTTCATTGAAGATATTATCCATGTTAATCAATTATGACTTAGGCAAACATTTTCCGTAAGTTGTTTAGTAAAACGAGCCCCTGCATTAGAGACGACATACAATGCATCAGGGAGTAAAGCTTTAAATAGATCATGGCTGACAGAGGGTGGTATACCGGTAAAGGTTGGCCCTCCCGTTTTCTTTATAAAACAGTCAACTTGGCCCCTTCACAGTACCTTCCATGACAAAATTCAGAGTTAATCCTCGTTACTTCCCTATTCCTCTCTCTGTACCCGATCAGATTTCCACGAACAAACATGGCGATTATGAGCTAGTTTTTTCGCTTTCGGCCATCTCTTTATACCACCCTCTAGAAGCGCATTCCAAAATGCTGGAGTCAGCAAAGGGCGTCTGTCTTATCGCTCCGCCTTTTGCAAAAAGTAGTTTTGGGAAAAACAACGAACCAAAGTTTCAAAACATGTCTAAAGATAGACTTTCGTGTCGTCTGCTCTCCAAAACCTTAAATATCTGCTTAGTGTTGTTGAGGAAAGACACTCAGAGAAGGTAGCAAACAGGTTAGGTCATAGGCCAGCCGCCAATTTCCTTTGCAGTTGCAAAATATGAAGTCGGTTCCAGCTCTTTAAAGGTTAAACTGGTAGACAGTTATGGATTAAGGGCATCGGAAAGTTAAACGAAATGTTGTCTTCTTTTTGGCAGTTTGACTTTAACATGCTCCCTTTTAGCTACAGTGGCAACCAATTTGATATTTCAAAGACACCCTGGTGCCAGAGTGTCGATATGTGTAAGGAATCTAATCGATACTATTGAACGCATTGATTGATTGTAAAGTAGCTGGTAATGGACAATGTTATCACATACGAGAACATGTCACGCAATTTGTCGGTTTGTGTTTGTCTGTCTTGGGTCGTCTAAAATTTGTTCCTTAACCCTTTCCCAAACAATAACGACATTTGACCACTTTGTTGCAGACGACTTTAGAAAACAATGTGGGGAAAAGGAGAAATTGCTCGTGACGAGCAATTTTTTCCTTTTTCCACAATGTTTTCTGCCCTATCAGAAGACTATTATCCAATTTCATCACATTTTGAAATGTCGTCTGCAAACTCTTTCAATTTGGGACAGTCGAAAATGTATTGTTTGGGAGAGGGTTAATAATGGAAAAGAGAGAATTTGGATTCGAGCTTGCGTTCATTCATTTCTATCGATACTTATGTTAAATTGAACTTCTTATTTGTCCAGCGTATACTAATCTGAGAAAACAACATTTGAACTCACATAATTAAACCTGTTCAACCATTCAAATATTTTCTAAGCTTATGATGACTCAAAATTAAGTACTATTTTAAAGTAAGTTTTTTTTCATGCAGGCACATTAAGAGTGTATATAGTTAGTTGAGGTCCTTACTCATGGTTTTGCATGTTTTCACTTGCATATCTTTTGGCCAACACAATTAATATTTTCCCCAGTGATTTACTGCTTTTTTCGTGGAAAAAATACTCTGTGTTTTATAATGAATTAAGTTCATTGCATTGAATCATGTATATGTCATATACGCTGCTATCTGAGGATTTCAGTGTCATTCCTTGACCGTGAGAGTAAATGCAATGAATGTGGACTATTCTTACAAGTATTTCCTCGAACGTTCTTTTACACAGTCTTAGCGTACGTTTCTCATATGTTTAGTGAAAGCAGTGTGACCCAAGTAAAAGTTATCCCATAAGTAATTGGTCATGACCAGAGATTTGTAAATATCAAATATTTTTAATTTGCGACGAAAGCGTACCCTTCATTAGCACACAGACTTCACGATATTTCTTAGGGAATACATCATTACGTCGAACTGCGCCATTATGTGTGATATCAATTTAACCCGTAAAAAGAAGTGTGATATTCTAGAAATAGATTCTTGTGCCGTCTGCTTTCTAAATTCTTATATATCTACTAAATCTTTGGTGAGAAAAAATACTTAGAGTAGCAAACATGTTAGATTTCAGGGCGGCAACAAATGTATCTGGCGGTACACCTGTGATCAAACCTGTTTGCATAAGCCTGAAGACGGTTCCAACACCATAAAGGTTAAACAACAAGGTTCACCTGCTTATCTCAAATCATGGAATCACCCGCAATGCTATGGACACGTTGAATGATTCCTTTCCACTTTGTTAGAAAACATATTTGCCTGTTGTTTCCTGATCCAGTATTTGAATTGACTGTTATAGATCACTTTATCTTACTGCATCGCCATATACAGTCTCGTAAATAGAAAACTACAATGGTAGGAATAAATAACACTGCGAATCATTAAAAATCATTTACTTGGAAAATGCGCACTAAACAAAGTTTCCTTTGCCAACATTGCTTTTAGAATTAACACCCAGCAGACGTATAGAGTTGAAGAATAATTTGTTAATTGAAAGAGGCCGCTTAATCTGATTCAAAATGACATTTGGAGCGAATGCGCGTGGACTAGATTTCGACGTATGTTTTGCTTGATGCAAGCTTACAAAACATAGACTTATAAGTGCCAATTCAACTGTTTAACGACCCAAACCCATCCTCACCAAATCCTCTAAAAAAGAAGAGAGAGAGAGAGAGAGAGAGAGAGAGAGAGAGAGAGAGAGAGAGAGAGAGAGAGAGAGAGAGAGAGAGAGAGAGAGAGAGAGAGAGAGAGAGAGAGAGAGAGAGAGAGAGAGAGAGAGAGAGAGAGAGAGAGAGAGAGAGAGAGAGAGAGAGAGAGAGAGAGAGAGAGAGAGAGAGAGAGAGAGAGAGAGAGAGAGAGAGAGAGAGAGGGAGGGAGAGAGAGAGAGAGAGAGGGAGGGGGAGAGAGAGAGAGAGAGAGAGGATCGAGCGAGGAGGATCGAGCGAGGGATGCGAGGGAGCGGCGAGGACGGGGAGAAAGAGAAAAACGAAAAAAAAAAACGTGTGTCACAAACATTGTTTTATGATAAAACTGGCCAAGATAAACAAAAAGCAAACCCTATTCCATAGGAATAATACTTAAGAGAATATATTCTTTTTCCATAGTGGTACATTTGATACATTAACACATTTGTCGCAGATTCGTAGAAGTAGGGGATTTTCCCGAGGAGTGTTAGCAGACAGGATGACCGATATAGTAAACCCCTTTAACCCTTTCACAAACATAACATTTTCGACTGTCCCAAATTGAAAGGGTTTGCAGACGACATTTCAAATGAGATGAAATTGGAAAATGATCTTTTGATTAAGCTTGAAAACCTTGTGGGAGCAATTTCTCCTTTCCCCACAATGTTTTCTAAAAAGTGCAACAAAGTGGTCAAATGTCGTTTTATTGTTTGGGAAAGGGTTAAACATTTTACACAACGCATGGGGTCTGTTACGAGTTGTTTGAAGTAACTTTTTGACAAAGTATTTAAAAACCTATTAATATTGGAAATGTCAATGTAGTTTTTTGCCATGTGTGGGCGAACTGTCAAACGGAGTCGAAAGTTTTAACTTACTTTTGCAATCCAACAAGAAGACCTAATGTAAATCTACGTTTTTCACATTGAATGTACTCGTAGATCGGGTTCACTTACACATTATACAGCGTTGAGTCAAAGACAATAAGTCAACTGTAGAACGTTCATCACAAATCCTTTCGTCAACCACCGTTTGGGTCAGAGTCAGAGTTCAGAGCTAATTTTCAAGACTTAACCCTTTACCAAACGCTAAATTTTTGACTGTTCCAATTTGAAAGAGTTTGCAGACGACATTTCAAAATGTGATGGAATTGAAATGTAACCTTTGATAGGGTAGACATCATTGTCAGAAAAGGAGATATTACTCAAAATGAGCAATTTCTCCTTTTCCCACATTGCTATCAAGAGTCGTCTGCACCAAACTGGTTATGGTTTGGTAATTGGTTATGTTCTTATATAGAAGCGTATGACTTGCCGATATCCAATCGAACAAAAAGCGCTCATGAATAATAAAGTCATGCACTATAATGAAGAAAGAGTTTTGCTTTATCGGATAGAAAGCATTTTGATAATGGAAGACTTACTTAAACTACTACAATTAATTTTCCTTTGTTGTAGAAGTGACATTAATCTTTCGCTGCGGGCGCATAATACAGATAAAGATGCGGAAATGATAAGAGAAATAAAACCAAAACCACGAAGTAATGGTGGTTGGTCCGACATCACAAGTCACAAAGTCTGGCGTCTGTGGGATATTTAATATTTGAAGAGGTCTGATTTTATTACATAATTAAGGCCACAAAAGCTACAAAGGGTTTAATGACATTGCAAGGGGCCCTTCGCTTCGATTGAAATACGGCATGTGTCTGTCGAGGTAAAACTTCACATTTCTGTCATCTCCATGAAAGGATTACAGTTTGAAGTTTCTCAAACAACAAGTTTTCGACTGTCCAAAATTGAAAGAATTTGCAGACAACATTTCAAAATGTGATGAAATTGGTAATCTGATAGGGCAGAAAACCTTGTGGGAAAAGGAGGAATTGCTCGTTACGAGCTATTTCTCCTTTTCCCACAATGTTTTCTAAAGTCGTCTGCAACAAAGTGGTCAAATGTCGTTATTGCTTGGGAAAGGGATAACATACGGCGTTTGGGAGCTAAACAAATTCCTTGTTTGATTTATACATCTCCCGATATGTTTTGTTCTTAAACAATTTATGCTTTTGCTTTTGTTTGATCTAGCAAAAGCTGCACATCGTGAAAAAACGCTTTAATCACTTGTTCAGTTCCATTTGAGCGACACTGGTGAGAGGGTAGAGTGTCGGCCTCTTGTACCGAGGGTCCCGGGTTCGAATCCCCGTTAGACGAAAATTGCCGGGACTAACTCACAAATCGACGCGTGTACTTGTGTAGTATGTAGAAAGAAGTCCTCAAGAGTAAGTTTGATGAGCTTCAAGCCTCCGTCCCAATCGATGTAAATTGAATAAGTATAAACTTAAACATAACTCAACTGTTAGATTTCAAGGAATAGTAACCATTTTAATAAAGAGAAACGGTTGTTTAAGAGATGGTTTAGGTGTTTGTAATTGTTGTTTGGTACCATTAAAGGAAATACCTGACATATTGTGCTCTGTAAGTAACAAATGTTTGTAGTGTCAAAGTTCAGGGCCATAGCTGCCCTTGTGTGGCGTATGTATTGTTAAATAATAAAGAAAATCCGTGCCCGAAATATGAAGTACCGATTTAATGGAGGAAGGCGTTTGTGTCATCTTCGGCTAGTGCATTGGAAACAATGTCCAGGACGAAAGTGCACAAAGTAATAGGGTAGATTGCCTGCATACTTTAGAATATGGTGTCAACAACTTCTTCTTCCATTTGATACTATGTATGTAACGACCACCCAGTCGACTGAATTCAAAACAGGAAGACGTTTCGTTATATTCCAAGAGAGTCTTTGCTCCCTTTTTGGGAATAACAATAGAAAGAGAAAAAAACAAATGTGTCGATCCTCTATGTTTACTCTTAAAGTGCTGGAACCGATTTCATGCTTATGCAAACAGGCTAGATCACAGGCCAGCCGCCAAGTAAATTGGCGGCTGGCCTGTGATATAAACTGTTTGCTACTCTAAGTATCTTTCCTCGTCAAATACAAGCAGATTTTTAAGAATTTGAAATACAGACGATACAAAAATCTACTTGTTGAAAATTAAACAGGGCTCCAAGAGTTAAGGGTATAAAGCAATCAACTTTCTTATCAAACAAAAGGCGGTATTAAAAGGCGGGTTGTGCTCGCTGCGAGGGTCAGAGGGTCATGCATTTTCGCGTGCACAGTGCATTTCAACACTTGCAATTGAGTGAAAAGAATCGGATCCCCTCTTTTGTACTTATGTAGGGGGTAAATGTGTACTGACAATGTTCCAACGCAGGGGGTGACAGTCTGTCACAGTGTTTGTCACCGGTGCCGTATCATGCCAAAATCGGAGTTATGTCCATAAACACCGAAACACTCGCTTTGTCGCAATTTTGGCAACCTCCATGACCATGTTTTCCTGGGTACCGTTATACTAGATAACATAAGGAAAATATTTGCGTAAGTCATAACTGGTACACATGGCTAGTATCGTCAATGAAAGTACAATATCGCAATGTGACACGTCATTGGAAGCGTCTCGGAGAAGCAATTGAAATAGTGTGTTACTTTCCAATATTGCTTTGTCAAATATTGAAATAAGAGGAAGTTTTGTTTTAGACATACACATAGTGAGCGTAAACTGTTTAGTAAAACGGTACCCTGGTGTATGAGGTAATTTGTTTCTTGGGATGACACTTTATTTTATTCAAGTTGAAAGAAAGTAGCTGGTTGGTCCTGCATGGCTCGGTGGTTAAGGTGGTGGACTTAAAGCTCAGGGGTCCTGGGTTTGAGCCAAACCATCACCTCTGCTTTCATAAGACTTGCATTTTGTTAGTTCACTTCAGAGCCATAGCCTAGTACTGGTGGATCCATGAAATCGGTAGGAGTCAGAGACTGCGGTCTTTATCCTGTACTAAAATGTAAACGGTTAAAGATAAAAAAGATAAATAATCAATGATGCCTAGAAAAGTCGAATGTTGAAACAATGAATTTGCGAAAACATTTATCGAGCATAAAGGTTCCCATCGTAGATTGTTTATACCATATAAGGCGTTAGTTTGATCTGCGCATAAAAGGCTATGGCGAGCGAAGGAAGCAACCGGTAAATTGATTAATGTTCTTTTTATCACAACGTTTTTGTCCAATACATCTTCCAAAAGCGTTCATTTTGTTTGCAGTATTGTATGAAGCCTAAACATATACTTTTAATCTTGTCCAGTCACAAAACCCACGTGTTAAAGGTTGCTAGTGGATATTAACCCTTGAAATGCTGGGTTAAAAAGACAAGATAGATTTTTGCTGCGCCTGCTTTCCCAAACCATAGATATTTGCTTAATTCTGACTAAGAAAGATTCTCAGAGAAGCAAACATTTACTTTACGGCTGGCCTGGATCTAACCTGTGTGCATAAGCATGAAGTCGGCATGAAACATGATAGCTACAAACCTTTTTCACAGCGCTCATAAATTAAGATATCGACTTAGTCTGAATTTATTTCGAGGTCATTCACCGTGTGTCCATTAAGTCTCTATAAAATACATATGAGTCGGTTTGACGTTTCTGTTGCATAAATATATGAAAGCATTGATACGTACAGAGATTTCTGACTTCGATGTAACGCGGATGATCCAAGCTGTAACTCTAGAATGAGATATCTACGTCTGGATCATTTGGAGTAACTTCGGTGGGGCAGAAGTCCGTCCTTTACAGAAAAGAGGCAAAAGTCTTGGAGGACAAATGTGCCAGGGGCATGTCCGTATTCCGTAATGTACAAAGACCCGACCCGTTCCTCTTTATACAAATATGAGCCTTTACCAAATTAGACAATCAAAATCACTGAAAACGATACTTTCTTTATGCAATTGAGTAGAGACCAGTGTGACAAATTGATTAACTTCTCATAAGTAGTAATCTATGTTCAGGCATTCAAGAGTCAACTATAGTAGATGCGTAAACGTGTATTTAGAATGAAAGAAAAAAAAGATACATATAAAGTCTAACCACCCTTTTAAGCAGCCAACCTGTCTTAAACAGCCACTAAAGAAAGTCCCATTGTTAGATGTCTCGTGTAAATCATTTTGTGTTAAGCAGCCAACCTGTCTTAAACAGCCAATTTACTCTGTCCCATAGGCTGGCCTCTTAACACAAGTTTGACTGTATGCTATAATAGGTTAACCCTTAAAGTGCAGGAACATACTTCATGCTTATGCATACAGGTTGGACCCAAGACAGTAAATTGGCGGCTGGCCTGTGATCCAACATGTTTGTTACTTTGAATCATCTTTTCTCATCTAGTATTTTTGAGGGTTAAGATAAATACATTTTATATGGTAATGGTTAAAGTAAATTAGACAGGGGCCATTATAGTCAGCTGACGTATCGTAAAAATGCCATTGCATTCGCCCGACGTTGTAAACAAAATTCTTTAAATATTTTCTCTTGAATGTTTATCAGTATTCTGATATTTGTTTCACAAAATGCCAAATCGAGCTTTGAATGAACGTGGCTATCAATGAACTTCTTGACACATTCCTTGTTAAATCTGATATAAAGTGCTATAAACCCATTACCCAAGACATAATTTTGTAACAAGTTAACCCTTTCCCAAACAATAACGGCATTTGACCACTTTGTTGCAGACGACTTTAGAAAACATTGTGGGAAAAGGAGAAATTGCTCGTGACGAGCAATTTTTCCTTTTCCCACAATGTTTTCTGCCTATCAGAAGATTATTTTCCAATTTCATCACATTTTGAAATGTCGTCTGCAAACTCTTTCAATTTGGGACAATTGAAAATTTGTTGTTTGGCAAAGGTTAAAGGGTCCTGCATGCCACAGTGTTTAAGGAGGCGGACTTATAACTCGGGGGTCCCTGGTTAGAGTGTCCCCATGAAAGACACAAGCCTTGTACTGGTGAATCCAAGAAAGTCGTAATATTACTGAAGAAACTTCGCGTTGAACTACGTATAGTTATGCGAAAAGATGATTTGTTGGAATGGGGTTTCATGACGTTTTCATACGTTTTTAGGAGATACTTTTGGAGAAAGAGTCAATGTTTAAAATTGTAATGGTTATGAATCATGAAAGTTATCATCAGGTCATAGTGATACTCCCATATACTCCTAACACTATAACAGCGAGAACATGGCTGACTTACTTTGAATCCTTATTATGTAATATGGGAGAAAGTTCAATATTAAACATAAGGGATGACCCTTCGTTTTTTAATGAAGACATGGACTCATTGCTTAATAATGAGATATTGTTAGATGAGGTCCAAAAAGGTATAAATAAATTAAAGGTAGGAAAAGCACATGGTAAGGATGGTATTGGTGCAGAATTCTATAAGTCTACCATATATGAAATCAGCCCTCTTCTCGTGTTGTTATTTAATAAGATTCTTAATACAGGGGTATTCCCAGATTCATGGTGTGATTCTGTTATAATACCAATATTTAAATCTGGTTCGAAAGCAGACCCAAATAATTATAGAGGGATTCCCTTATTAAATGTGTTATATAAGATATTTTCATCTGTTATAAATGATCGTCTTACACGTTGGTCAGTAGAATTTAATATTTTAGATGAGTGCCAATCTGGTTTTAGAGCAGGTTATTCAGCGATTGACAATTCTTTTTGTCTACAAAGTATGATACAAAAATATTTATCACGTAAAGGAGGGCGATTTTATGTTTTATATGTTGATTTTCAAAAAGCTTTTGACACACTTAACCATACTAAACTGTTAACATGTCTTAACAAAAAAGGGATACAGGGTAATTTATTTCGCATCCTAGTATCAATGTATGCTAATATCCGAGCACATGTCAAAGTTGATTCGAAATTGACTCCATCCATACTTTGTAATACTGGTTTGAAACAAGGGGATTTGAGTTCACCTATAATTTTTAATATATACATAAACGAATTAAGTAAAATTATTAGAGAAACGTGTAGAGGTGGTATTTTTATTACACCTGACATTCCAAATATTTTCTGTCTAATGTTTGCAGACGACGTAGCTAACTGTGCTGATTCTGTTATAAATCTTCAGTTGCAACTTAACACTATTGATTCATTTTGTAAAGAAACGGGTATGATCGTTAATCTTAAGAAATCAGAAATCATTGTTTTTAGAAATGGGGGTCCACTTCGACATAATGAAAAATGGACATATAGGAAAAACAGAATCAGAGTAACTTCCACTTATAAATTTATGGGTCTTATCTTTACACCGAAATTGTCATGGTCCTCCGCTACAAAGAAACTTGCAAATCAAGCACGAAAATTGGTGTATCAAATTAAACAATTTCAAAGTCATTTTGGGAAGTTTATGCATAATGACTACTTTAAGATTTTCGATTCCATGGTCACTCCTATCTTAACATATGGTGCTGAACTTTGGGGTTTTGAATGTAATAAACATATAGAACAGGTCCATTCTAAATTTTGTAAAGATTTTTTAGGTGTTAATACCTTTGTCAACGACTCAATGGCTTTAGGTGAATGCGGAAGATTCCCTATTGCAGTAAATTACAATATGAAATTTGTAAGATATTGGGTAAGACTTATTGAAATGGAAAACCATAGATACCCAAAACAATGTTATTTAATGCTTAAAACACAAGATTCAGTTGGTAGAAATAATTGGGTCACAAAAGTACGAGAATTTCTTTTTTCACAGGGTTTTGGTTTTATTTGGATTTCACAAGAAATAGGGGACTCAAACCAATTTTGTAAACTTTTTAAACAGAGATTAACGGACTGTTCTTTACAAACGTGGCATAGTGACATAAGTAACTCAACAAGATGTGACTTTTATAGAAATTTTAAATCACTTTTGAATGTAGAACGATATATTAATTCTGACATCAAACCTTATTATAAACGTGCCTTAGCTCGTTTTAGATGCTCAAGTCATAAGCTTAACATTGAAATTGGTAGACATTTTAACGTTGATAGAAATGACAGGGTTTGTCTATACTGTTTTCTCAACAAAGATATTTTGATTGTTGAGGACGAATACCATGCATTTTTTATATGTGAAAAGTTTGGAGACATTAGACATATCTATTTATATAATTGGTATAAAGCTCGTCCAAACTTAGATAATTTTTACAATCTTTTTAAATGTAATGACGAAATAACATTGAAAAACCTAGCTTTCTTTGTATCAAAATTACTAGAGCACATTTCTACTTGATTTCCTTTTATCTTTAAAACATAACAGCAATAATATATTGATGATAGTGTAGGGCATATCTGATTTTGATTTGTATTTTGTAATATGTATATGTATTGTGGGCCGGAGGCCTTTTTACTGAAATAAAATTGTATTGTATTGTATTGTATTGATATAGAAATTTAATACATACTTAATTTATTTCCAAAATTTTAAATGTACATTTGTACTTAAAAGCACATCAAAGGAGAGGAGGACAAATAAATTACTGAAAAAATATATGGAGTTCATATAAAAGTCATGAGAATAAGTTTAGGAATGCATTGAGACCCTATTAATGAGACTCATTTAAAATAAGTTATTTTGTGCTTGAAATATAGTTGTTTCCAATCCAATCATGTTTATCAACAACCTGTTTGTTAACATATTCAAAATAACGGATTTTGATTGGTCGGTTCAAAAATGTGTGCATCAACTGTCAATGTCAGAGGTGAAGAATCAGGAAATCTGAATTATAAAACTTGCTAATCTGGGTTATTTCTGGTTTACTTTCACATTCAAGTTGTGCTGATGGTGTGTTCTGGTGATAACTATTTGAATCTGTCCAAAAGTTTACCAAATAATACAGTTTGATATAGCATTAATCTCCTTTAATGGGCCTTTAATAACATGTAAATACAATGTACATGAAACATGTCCTGTATTCAAATCTGTGCCAACCTCTTCAATCCCTGCACCCGAACATCGTTTCCACTAGAACCATGATTGACAAGATAGGTTTCCAATCTGAAAATACCATGAAAGAAAGCAATTACCACCAGTGTTGTTTTATTTTGTTTTGGTTCAAATCACTGCATCTAAAAGATAAATAGAGAAATAGTTGTTTATTGATGTTTATTGACTTCAACTTTTACAAGTTTTTCGTTTTAACATATACATATACAACATAAGATAGATGAAGTTAAATGTCACAACAATGTTTAAACAAATCAGCCAGGATAATTCAAACTAGGTCATCACATATCATTATAGAATGTCGACATTTTGAATTGATCTAACATAAAAGGCTTCATATACATATTTACCAAGATTTTTTACTATCTTCTTATTTTTTGATTGAATGAGGCTTATATAATTTAAAAACATTGCGAAACCGATGGTAATATGGTTTTATATATTTCATGCGTAATTACTTATAAAATGGACAGTGTGAAGAGAAAACATCCTTCCGTATGCACATCGGGCAATATCTTCACTCGCAATCGCTGACGGGCAAAAACATCCGACTGGGTAGGGTACCATTCTAAAAATACAACGACGGAGAGCAATTACGATCATTTTCTTTTCAATTTTGTTAAGTTCAGCACCCGTATCGAGTCTGCGACCTTCTACAACACGATATCTTTATTGAACTTTATCGGACACGTCTTGTTTGGACCGGTCCCACAAAAGATGTCCTTAGAATGCAGGGTAATTTTCTAAAATTAGATTTTTGTTTCGTCTGCTTTCCAAAAACCTTAAAAATATGCTTCTTTGAAGGGGAAAGATACTCAGAGTTGCAAAAAGGTGAGATCAAAGGCCAGCCGCCACTTTACTTGGCGGCTGGCCTGGATCTAACCTGCTTGCATAAGCATGACGTCGGTTCCAGCACTACAAGAGTCACTATCGAGTCTGCAACCTCCTACATACCCGCTGGACGTTGCCCCCTGGGTAATTGCATAGTCTCGGGATCATTGGTAGCGCTTTATTATGCTAAAGATTTGGGTAAGTTCAAAACAACCTTCCCCCTTATTTTAAATAGTGAGATAAGCAATTTTGCAAAGAAATTACATAATTGAAACCGTCTCTTCGATACCGTTTAATGAAGTGTCACATTACAATACTGCAATTTTGTTTAAGAAACAATTCATGTATATCAGTTTCGACTTACGAAATCATTTTTCATGACTCGTTATGTTTAACGCAACTCAGGCCCGTGCTAGGGGTTACGCACGGATCAGGGTACCGTTTTACTAAACAACTTAAGGAAAATATTGGCGTAAGTCATAACTGATACACATGGATAGTATCTTCAATGAAAGTGCAATATTGCAATGTGACACTTCATTGGAAGCGTCTCGGAGAGACGATTTCAATGATGTGTTACTTTGCAGTATTGCTTAGCCCAATAATGAAATAAGAGGAATTGTTCTTTTGGACTAACGCAAATCTTAAGCGTATACTGTTTAGTAAAACGGTACCCAAGACCCTTGGTAAGCATCTGCAGTGGTTCAACTCTTATGGTGCTGGAACCGACGTCATGCTTATGCAAACAGGTTAGATCCAGGCCAGCCGCCAAGTAAATAAGTGGCTGACCGGTGATCTTACGCGTTTGCTACTCTGAGTATCGATATTTTCTCATCAAAATTAAGCAGTTATATAAGGTTTCTGAAAGCAGGCGAAACAAAAACCTATTTTTTCGAAAATTACCCAGCATTCTAAGGGTTGAACCCTTTACCAAACGCCAGATTTTCGACTGTCCCAAATTGAAAGTGTTTGAAGACGACATTTCAAAATGTGATAAGATTGGAAAATAATCCTCTGATATGGCAGAAAAAGTTATGGGAACAGGAGAAAATGCTTGTTAAAGCAATTTCTCCTTTTCCCAAAAATGTATTCCAGAGTCATCTCCAACACACTGGTCAAATGTTGTTATTGTTTGGTAATGGGTTAAACATCTATCGTGTTACCGGTCTAAACTAGATGTGTCCCATTGAGTACAATGGATAGCGTGTCCTCACGCAACCCAACTATTTCGACACGTTCCTCCTAGTCTGGGTATTTTGACAGGTTTTCGGGCAATCTCGGCTATCATCGAATTGTTCCTTAATCTGTCATACAACAATTAATTGATATCTTGATTCTAGAAATAATCGACTTACCCTTCGACTCAATTTATTTCTTCACGAGTATTTGACATTGACTGTAAGCTTATATATGGGTTCAAATCCTAGTGACGGCATTTTGATTTTCATAAGACATTGTCTCCTTACTGACTTCCGGAAAGCCTATGGTTCTACGTCTACCTGACGTAACAAGACCGTTTAGAGTGTTAAGCTTTGGGGTCTTCTTCCACAATTATGCGTAGGACATCGTAACAGCAGTGAAATATTGTTGAAACGATGTTAAACATAGTTTATAGTTTGATAAATTGCCATTTGTTTTTTATCTAATCTATTGATATGTAATGTACTCCAATACATAGGTCATTATACCGCTGATACCAACACCCTTCACACTAAATACTTGGATCCAGATAAGAGGTCTCTTCGTGACATCCCTACTCTGAATAAAAACTGTTTAAACATTGTACACCAGGTACATACAATACGAAATGGAATTCAAAATTGATTCCTTATGAACATATTGGTTGTTTTTCACTAGCAACATGATTATGACTGTAATCATATTCAATTTGTCCTTTATTCTGCAGTCTATTTGTTTAACCTCTCTTTATTTGTGTGTTTTTCTTTTTACAATTGTTGTTATATTATTGTAATACAAATGAAATAAAAGAATCTGTGCAGCTTCACCAAAAAAAAAAAAAAAACCTTTCACGCACGACTTTCCTTGACCACACCAGTGTACTGAATGTGTGAATAGTCCAAACTTATCAGCATACGATACTTATATTACATACATGTGTACATGTACTTAGTTTGAAATAACAGAAGACGTTGTGGTGAAAAGAAACAGGTGCTCTTTCCAGTAAAATATTTGCTAATATTATTTCAAGGGTAGTTAATATAAAGAAAGGCGTTGAACCTTCGGAGATCGTCATGGTCTGGCATTATCCCTCATTCATAACAAGGGCAAGCTATGTTACTAAAGGATTTGATGGCCCAAGTATAACTGATAGACAACTGATTTTTAGTGGGGACTTGAACGATAGGAGTAAATACATAGTTGTATTGTGACATTACGAACACTCGTGTCAAGCTTGTGGCATATTGCAAAAGTCTATCTTGTCTACTCATTTACCATGGACCCCTAACCAGGTGAAATTAAAAAACAATTATCTGATAGGACAGAAAACATTGTGGGAAAAGGAGAAATTGCTGGTTAAGAGCAATTTTCCCCTTTTCCCACAATGTTTTCAAGAGAAAGACGGCTACAACATACTGGATAAATATCGTTATTGTCTCGTAATAGGTTGAAGCCGATTGTTGACACACAAGAAAAAGTGAAAGACAAGTTAAAATGCAGTACAATACAGTTTTCGTAAAACATGTAATAAAACAAACAGGTAAGTAAACAAACAGGTAAGTAAACAAACAGGTAATGAAACGAACGGGTAAGTAAACAAACAGGTAATGAAACGAACAGGTAAGTAAACAAACAGGTAATGAACTGAATAGGTAAGTAAACAAACAGGTAATGAAACAAATAGGTAAGTAAACAAACAGGTAATGAAACGAACAGGTAAGTAAACAAACAGGTAAGTAAACAAACAGGTAAGTAAACGAACAGGTAATGAAAGAAATACGAAGTCAGACGGTATGAATATATCTTAGTTCGTACTCTTGGTATGTGGTGTATCTCAAACCCGTTGTAACGCTTTTGAACTTACGATACATATTCCTCGAATAAAAGCAATCGTTTTGACCAAAAAACAAACTAATTTTCATTCCACCAACTTTTTGCTTGTTTAAACGACAGTACAACTATTGTATTGTTTTAGTACAATACTTATATTCAAATCAACCCCGTTTTAGTGAACATCCAGCTTTAAATGAAGGAAAGACGGCATTTCTGTATAACAATAACGATATGACTATAGCCAAAGTCGTTCAAATCCATTTACGTATCTGTCGAATTAAAATACAGTATATCATTCATGTAAATCAAGTAGATACTGCATTTTAGTTGTACGGTGACGATTTGTTTATCAAGTGGGAAATACTGGCATTGAAAATGTTTATACCAAACTGTTAGAATTTATTTTGCGATCGCGTGTCCAATACGCTGTAGGGGGGCCACATGTCTGTGCGGCGACTTCAAAAGCTACATAAACTTGTAACCAAACTCGAACCACTGACCCCGAAAAACGGTCGAAATCTGAGCCGATCTGCTTGTATCTGTCTATACCCATTTCTGTGCTTCGATATTGTGTTTCAAAAGTGCACTCGCTGTGTATAGTTCAATTGATCTTCTTCGATTATAATGTCGAGTCAACGGAAATTTTTCAATCAGGGATATCGCCGAGACATTCTTGTTCCATTCACAATTGTCCCTGTGGTGAACAAGTGAAATGTCTTATCATATGCTATTTCCCCTCCCGCCACTTTGGTATCGAATAAAGATTGTCTGGTGGAGTTTAGATTGTTATACTTAATTGTTAAACAGGTTATTGAATATTTTGTTTGTCTCGTTTTAATTACTAAGCCGGGTCAAAAAACAAGAGCAGTAGTAAACAAATTTTATAACAAATTAGAATAACAGAAAAAACAACTCAAAAGAAGTACAAGGCTGAACGTTTTGTGAATAAAAAGTTAGTCTTAAGTCTAAAACGAAGAACCTTACAACGTTTAAACATGTACACATATTATTCATCCAAATGATAAAACATGCCATCAATTTACTTGACGTCTGGTCAGGATCTAACCTGTTAGCAGCAGCATGAACTCGGTCCCAGCACTGTAAGGGCTAAGACACCGATATTCGCGTCCGTCAAGGTAAATGTGCATGCCCTACATTCAACGAAATGATGATACTCGTACTCCTCGTTAAATCTCAATCTTAACTCAATCTTAACTCAATCTTAACTCAATCTTAACTCAATCTTAACTCAATCTTAACTCAATCTACTCAATCTTAACTCATCGGGGTTATCCGATGAAAACACCTCTGACATAGTATGAAAGCCGCCATATTGCTTCTTGCGAGACTTCTTTCGTTGCACGTTTGTTGAACTTTCGTATTCAAATGAGTTCAGGGTGCTAAATAGTCATCTAATTCTATTGAGAAAATACTACATCACAACTTATAATTTCACATTTACGTATGAATTACCGACTAAATTAAGGATGTTAAATGATGTTCAATACTTTCATATATACTGAGCTACTCAACGTGAACACTCATAGGAAATATGTTATTAGCCAGGACATTAGAAGTAACAATGTGTATTTCTCAGGGCACGGATATGCCCGAGCAGTTACGATTGGCTAAATCTTAGTCAGAGGTCCAGGGTAGCGTTTTACTAATAAACAGTTTACGTTAAGAAAGTGTGAAGGCCCAAAAAGCATTCCCTCTTATTTCAAAATTGGGCTAAGCAATATTGCAAAGTAAGAAATCATTGGAATCGTCTCTCCAAAACGCTTCCAATGAATTGCCACTTTGCAATAGTGTACTTTCATTTGAGATTACATTCCATGTTGATTATCTCTGTCTAACGCAAATATTTTCCGTATTTTGTTTAGTAAAACGGTACCCTGGGTAAAACAGGTACGTACATCTAGGTATACGCACGGGTCAGGACCTCAAGCAAGTGGTCGAATCTGAATCCAAACATTTTACAGACGTGAAACTGAGTAGTGTGTACTCTGTTCTGTCATGACAGCCGTATAGCTCACGTGACTGAGTAAAAACGTTTAGACTCAATGAGTGCCGTCAATGAAATACCCACATTACCTTGTCTTTATACATTAATTCGTCTGTGAAATCGGTGTACGACGAAAAGGGGTACGTATTTTGGGGTAAAAGGGACATCTTGAATTTATGAGTTTTCTCCATTACGAATGTATACATTTATCATAAGGTAATGAATCAACTTGAACAATGACACAGCGGGAATGCGTAGAGAACTAACGACCTAATACAGGATGTCAGCCGTACAGAAGGTTCATTTATGAGCTTTATGCATGATACGGTTTCATTACTTGTTTCTTGTATTGTGATGAAACATTAACAGTAGTTTATAGACTATTCAAGGTGTATCTTATGATGCAATCGACTTTAGATGTTGCGATTATCTCAGAATAAAATATGCTTAATCAATAAATCACTATGAGCTTAAAGCGTTTCCACTAGCTTAAATATATCTTATTGAAAAATGAAAATTTTGTACGATGGATTGGGAGTTTTAAGCTTCTTGAATCCCTCTCCTGAATGATGTCACATCATGACAAGCAATGCAATTAAAAAAGTATGTGGAGGACAGCGGTCCAGGGATAGAGCGTCGGCCTCGGAACACGATGGTTGGGGGTTCAAATACCATGAGTAGCAGGATCTGCCTTGTGACCTTTCGTTTATCCACACTCGGCGCGAGTACTGGTTATAATCCAGGAAGCAGAATTTTGTGAGTGATTTATCTAAGTTGTAAGAGCTTGTTCCACAATCGATGTAAAATGAATAAGTTTAAACTACTCTAAGAAATATGTTACAATGAATTGTAAATTTAAAAGGTTTCCCCTGACTTCCATGTACCGATTTGATTCGAATGTTCAGTCACAACTTTATCTTCACACTTTAGGCCTCATTTTGGTTTGACTCTGCACATTCGGCACTCCTTTTTTATCGGGTAATTAGCTGTTAATCCTCATAACGCATCATTTGTCTGACATTCCGCTAATTGATCTGAGTTATTTTCACGCCTGAAATATCCACTCTATCCTACTCGGTGTGACTATCCATTTCAATGTACCTGAAATAAGGGTCAATCCCAATTACCCTTCTCTCGATGTGTGCTTTCTCGCTTTTCTCTAAATCCATGTCTGTGTAAAAATGTTCGTAAAATTGCAATATGTCGTGTTATTTTATTAATGCAATGAATATTATTATGTTATGTTATGTTTACGCTCGTGCATGGACAACCATAACTCGGATGATTCAAACTGGGAATGTGTAACGTTGAATGAAATATGTACGTCTGGATCATTCAGACAATGCCAAATAAGGGATATTCGGTTCGGACGAAAAACCTGAATTTTCGATGATTTCGTTCTAATGCAATGGCTAAAATGTCAATGTGCCATCGCTACCGTTTATTGAAGACATTTCAAACCAGGCATAAAAATCCCAATTTACAAATGGAATTTTCCCCGGCTTCTTGTCACAAGAAATGTTTTCTTTCCGAACACATATTCATATACAATCGAGTTCCGATCATTCCAACACTCATAAAAACACAAAACCACCCTTATCCGAATTTGCGTCGAGGCCCCGTTGATGCCATATTGGTAGGGGCAAGCGACGACTGAATTTAAGATACTTTAATTTGTTTCCATATTCCGGATTATTCAAAACCATGCCGTATTATAAAAGACCTGTGGACCTGACGAGTAGTGGCAATGTGCAAATTTCTATGGAAACAGGTCACCGTTTTCCTAACATTTTAAGCCGAATTTTTCTCAAGGTAAAACAACATTGCCTCCTATTTCAATATTGGGCTAAGCATTATTGAAAAGTAACACATCATTTGAATCGTCTTTTCGAGGCGCCTCCAATGCTGTGTCACATAAAGACATCGCACACTTATTTAAGATACTATCCATTTTCTTCAATTTTGGCTTGTGCACATATTTTCCTTAAGATATTTAGTAAAATGGTACCCAAGGCCCATAATCCGACAAAGCATATGATCACATAACCAATTGAGAGGGAAAGGGCAAAATTTACCTCATGATATCCAGCGGCAAAACGGACGTTGAAATATCGTTTTATATTTATATTCAGGAGGAAAGTCGTTATGAAAGCTCCTGTAAACACTGTCTCTTAGACTTGCTCCATGCAGAAAGCTGTGTAACGACCAGTATTGTAATAATTATTGCGAAACTGGTTTTTATTGCAATTCCGGTTGACATGTTCAACCATGCAAAAACCGAAATTGCAATAAAATTTGGCCAAGAACTAATGTATCATTTAAATACAATCTAGAGATGATGTGTCGTTGCTTCTGGGTCATCCAGACAAAATTCGATGCCAGGATGATATTAAACTTTGGTTTAATCGAATCGGATTTCCAATAAAATATTCAAGATTATTGCCAAACTGGGTTTTATTGCCAAACTGGTTTTTATCGCAATTCCGGTTGTTACAAAGCTGCTATCGTTTTGTCACATACCAATTGTGTTTCCTTCATACAATGATAACATTAGTTATTTGATGGTCACTTACATATGTCAATGGCAAAATACAACCATAGTGGTGAATTAGAACTCATAAGCGTTAAAGTTGCCTATTCACATATGAGACGATTTGCAAGTCAAAACAAATTGTCGTGGAAACAATACAGTTTGTTTTTATTTGGGTGCAGTATTGAATAAAAAGAAGCTATTGAACATAAACTTGGCTTGACCTTGAACATGTGAAAATCTAAATAGATGCAGATTGTATGGAATTGATTTCAAACCCGTTGCAACGCTTTTGTATCTTAATACATGATTAATAATCGTTATACTTAATACGGATTGAGTGTACCTCCAATGGTTATTATCTAGGTCGCTGCATATATCAGTACAGCAACCTTACATTTTCAAAGAAATGAAATTCTGATATCAAAATGTTCCCACATTTATGAACAATCAGCTTTAACCCTTATAGTGCTAAGTGCTTGAATCGACTTAATGCTTATGCAAACAGGTTGGATCCAGGCCAGTCACAAAGTAAATTGGTGACTGGCCTGTTATGTAACCTGTTTGCTACCCTGAGTATCTTACATCATGGAAGTTAAGCAACTATTAACGGTTTTGGAAAGCAGACGACACAAAAATATATTTTTAGAAAATTACTCAGCATTCTAAGGGTTAATTTTCCACGTCCTAAATCAATTTGTAGCGCATGGTTGATACATATTCTCATTCGCTTGACCTGCTCGGGTCTTTTCTACAGGTTTAACGGTATGGAAAAACGACGAGCATTACTTTGTGTTAATTGATTAATCCAATTACACGCCTTTTGTTTGTAGTTAAACATTAGAGTCGGCACCTTACAAAAAGGGCATTGATGTTACAATAAATCTCAGCGAGAAAAAAACTGTAGCGAATAAGCTGTTTTGCGATTCAGTTCCATGTGGTACAGTACATGTCATAATTAAATTTCAACATTAAGCACAAAGGCGCATAGTTATCACAATTCTATATTTACATGCTTGCTATAAAACAGTTCGTTAAATCGCTACGAGAGTTTCGCTTTATGAGTATGTTTTCTCTAGAAATGACATTTGTCCAATCCTCATTATTCAAAAACAGTTCTATTGCAGACGTATTCATTAATTCAATTGATTAGCTTTTCTCATCGCTACCTATGCTTTCGCGGGAGTACCCTTTGGCAAGATACATATATCAGAGCCCAATCATAATATAAGGACAATCGTTACATAAATGACAAATTGTTGACACAGGTTTAAACACCATACAGACAAATTTTATTGCAGTCAATGCACCAGGTTATTCATTCACGAAATCTGACACTCCACTAAAGTTTTAGCAGTTCCATATGGGGGTAGGACAACCGTTTATCTTCGCGAATGTCGGAAACATTTTCTCGTTAACATCAGAAAACATAATTTACAAAAAGTAGATTTTTGTGTCGTCTGCTTTCCAGAACCTTAAAAATCTGCTTCTTTGATAAGGAAAGATACCCAAAGTGACAAACAGGTCAGATCACAGGCCAGACGCCAATTCACTAGGCTATTGGCCTGGATCTAACCTATTTGCATAAGCATGAACTCTGTTCAAGCACTAAAAGGGTTAACGCTTATCATTGCATTTTGTATTAATTAGCAACCTATGCTTTCAACATTGAAGGAATAGCATGTGATTATTACAAAAACAGAAAGTAAAAAAAAAGAAAAAACATGCACAAAGCCTAAACGAAGCAGAGAGGGTGAAAGAAATGCTTGTAATACGATGGTTGGTTGGGTTGGGATTTAACGCCGGCACAACAATATTCCACTCCTGTCGCAGAGGTCAACGCAACTGTCGTATGAGGAAGAAGGACGTGTGAGATATGTGTTTGCCCCCACCCCCTGTCACGGGGCGACATGGTGTCGACGTGATTTCCACCGATCTCACTCCGAGTGGGGTAGAGAACACCCCCTGATCTGTGCAATGGACCGAGCATGATTAATGGCCCGATCGCCTTTGTTACCTTCCGTCTTGTATGCCTTTACAATAATATAGTCAAAGTATTGTACACAGAGCTAAACGCTTTTATTTTACATCGATTGTGTTTAGTTTAAACTGATTTATTTTACATCGATTGTGAAACAAATTCTTACAACTTAGATAAATGTGGATTAATGAAAGGTCGAAATGCATATCCCCGCCACTCACGGGATTGAGCCCACGACCCTCGTGTCCAGACGCCGACACCGATTAAGAAACAACATGTTAACTCATATTTATAAGTCATTCTCGATTCTCCTTCCTGGATACATAACCAGTACCATAGAAAGACACAACAGAATATGTTAATTAGGTATTTTTCAGTGAAACGACGAATTTGGATTCGTGAATACCGCATTGCACCCCGCTGTACCATAGAAAATTGAATATACAACCCTTGTGTACTCAAGCCAGCGCTCCTATCCAGTACCAGTGTGCTCAACATGTACCGTAATCACGGCTCTGACGCAGCGGCATGCCAAACCCTCACAGCTGGTCGCTCCTATCAAAGTCTGTATCCGATGGCTCAAAACCACCGTAATCCCGTTAGCAAGGACTGTGTCACGACTTGGAGAGGCAGTTCAAGGTAAAGCATGTTTGTACTGGGTTTGGGTACAGCTGACATCGAGCAATAACTGGGAGAAACAACGTTGGGATCGTCGTTTTGAATCGCAAACATACGAATAGATCTGTGTTCCAAAGACAATCCAGACTAGGTCAATGACATTGTGTTGACATGTTTGTTATATGACAACGGGATCATGTTTCGCATTTTTGTTTTGTTCTTCTGTTTATACTACCAAAGATCTAAGTTACATTGTCCATACATATAGGGTTCTGATATTACATATTTACGCCATAAATGAATGTAAAGCGATTACATGAACTTAGGCTGATCTAATAGTATCAATTTCTGCTGTCTGTATTCTCGTGGTTATATGACCACATCTATCTAGGAGTACATGGCTATTACAACCGGTGTACACAGCCCGAAATTACAAGCCACGAATACATTAGTTTCCAAATAGCGTCGATGTAATATTTTAAATGCCAAGTTGCTTGTAGGAGATTCACATTAAGTTTAGGTATTAAACTTACCTATTCGAAATGGTACTCTGTATGTTTCCACAAGGTCCACAACTAGCGTGTGATCCTTATAATGCTGGAACCGGCTGTATGCTTATGCAAACAGGTTAGATCCAGGCCAACCGCCAATTTGATTGGCGGCTGGCCTGTGATCTAACCTGTTTGCTAATCTTAGTGTCTGGCCTCATCAACGTTAAGTAGGTATTTAAGATTTTGGAGAGCAGACGACATCAAAAAATATCTTTCGTAAAATGACCCAGTATTCTAAGGGTTACGGCATAACCTTTCATTTTGGAGAGAGTTCTAAGTCGGCTCCCAACTTTATATCAATTAAACTACGCCCACAGATAGGTAACATACATGCACATTATCTCGGGATTCTACTTTGCAATAAATAGGCAGAATCAAACATTGGTATGTCCATCTTAACTTTCTTATGCCAGAACAAAATATATATCATAAGATGCATTTACGGTCAACGTTAAGGAACTATCCATTCTATCAAAACGTACGCTTGGGAACTGTATTGGTAGCATGTTACAAGAAACATCAACAGCAAGATGTCGAAAGTAAATAATAAAAGAATGGTATTTAATCAGAAGTTTACAAGTTTATTCAATTTAACACCAGAAGCTCATAGACTCATGTGGCAATACATACTAACAGCAACAGTACAGTATGCGGTAGTTAAATAGTGAAATTGATCTTAATATACAGTGACATCTCGTTAATCCGAACACATCCTATCCCAACAGAATTTCCGGATTAACGAGTTATCCGGACTAATGAAGACATTAAGACATAAACGGTCTATATGCACGTGTATACTTATATACCTTTTCCAAAAGTTAACTTTTCGATCGTCCCAAATTGAATGACTTGCAGACAACATTTCAAAACGTGATGGAATTCAAAAATAACCTTCTGATAAGGCAGAAAACATTGTGGGAAAAGGAGAAATTGCTCGTCACGAGCAATTTCTCCTTTATTCACAATGTTTTCAAAAGTCCTCTGCAAAAACTGGTTCAATAATTCCGTTCCCTTACAATTTCGTTCGGACTGCGAGACATCCGGATAATCGGGGTCCGGATAAACGAGGCTTCACTGTACGCTATTTGGCAAAAGGATTAAGTTTTCGTAGTGTGACTTATATCATATCTATCTTATTTACATGCATCTTATTACGCATCTGCTCTTTTGTTTGAGATCTGTCGCTGTTTCAGGGATCCGAGCATGTGAAGCGATTAGAGTCAATGAACAAGCCGAAAGTAGAAGATTGGATCCCAGTGTCTTGCAATTGCTTCGTCGTTAGCAATCCTATTGCATGACACCATTGAACACTCGTAAAACTTAAATCATAAAAGAAATGTGAAAATGAAAATTTACCGCTTGTTAATTTAAGATGTTTAAAATGTGCCATTTTACAAAACTATACTCAAAAGAATGGCTGTAGAAAAGTCGAGTGAGAGAAAAGAAAACAAGTTTCTATACCGCTTTATGATTATACGAAAAGGGTTAAAGCTAAAAGTCTGTTATCGCCTAATCGTGTCATTGAAAGAACGTTTAACGAGTTGTTTGAATCACAGATAGTAACATTTAGCGCGTATTATTCTCCTTTGTGTGAGATCGACACATTTTCGTTAGAAAACTATCTATTTTTTTTCATTCAGATAAGGGAAGGTCTTTTGGACTCGTTTCTCGAACGCTTCGGGGGGTGGGACCCCCGTCAAAGCATTGGGGTATTTAGGGCTTCCAGTTAGAAGAGCCGTGACCTTGTCTGTTGACCCGTCAATGGAACTTTTTCCCGGCGGCGTATCGTCTTACATGAAAACCGTGTCCGCATTACAAACCACGACTAACTCTTTACCAATCGCCAAATTGTTGACTGTCCCAAATTGCAAATGACGTTTCAAAATGTTATGAAATTTCAAGAGAATTTGCTGATAGGCCAGAAAATATTGTAGTAAAAGGGGGAAGTTGCTAGTTAAGGGCAATTTCATCTTCTCCCATCATGTTTTCCAGAGTTGTATGCAACGTATTGTTCAAATGTCGGTCGTTATTGTTTGGTAATATGTAAGCTGTTCTTCAGCCCTTTATTCAAACGCGGTTGGAAACTTCTTATTCTAAAGCCTCATTTTAAACCAGAGTAGGTACCCTTTTTGAAAAAAAAGTTTCTTCCCTCTTTTCCAAGATTGAAATGTTGATTTCCAGTATAATGGTTCCTGTCTTTTGATTCTAACATTTTGGACATGTTTGATAACCTAAGATGAATGAATGAGATACTAATGATTTCTGGTGCATATAACGGATTCAAAACTGTTTTTAACTGAATTAACAGAGCGAAATCAAGAAGTATAATGCATGAACAATAGAATTCTATTTGTTAAGTTGTACGTATATATAGGTACCCAAGTGACCAACGGTGGAATTGTTTGATCCTGCAAATTTTGCATACTAGATATGGCGTTTTCAATCGTCTCAAAAATGTTCATCGAGATGAGTAAAAATAAAGTAATTTTACAAATTATCCCGAAATAAAAGGGTTAAAGATTTTATGAATGGAATTCGGTGCCAACATATCAATACTTTAAAATGGGCGTTTCTTTTCATGCTCATTTTTGAAGGGGCGGAGCAAATGCAATTAGCCTAGCCCACGTTGATCATTCCGTAGGATAAATTCCCCCGCCGTAAACTAATTTTCCCCTGTAATCGGTTCGAGTTAATTAATAGCGAATTCCATTCAATTCTTATCAGCCGAACTAATGGTCGAGTAATCGCTGAATCATTTATAGTTTAGCACGTCAGATAAACTTACACTGAGGCAGAAAACAAGGATGATCATTTAATATCAGTTTAAGTTTTATCCCGTAAGATCAGCCAGTTTACTTCTTTTCATAAATCGATTTGAGGCGACTCTTTTCCGAAGGTTTTCCGCGCCACATACGTTAAAACCGACCCCTTCAATTATTGGCAATGCTTAACCCTTTACCAAATGCCAAATTTTCGACTGTCCCAAATTTAAATAGTTTGCAGACGACATTTCAAAATGTGATAAATTGAAAATTAATCTTCTGATATGGCAGAAAACGTTGTGGTTAAAGGAGAAATTGCTCGTTAAGATCGTTTCCCACAATATTTTCCAGAGTCGTCTGATTATGGGTATTTCAACTTCACTTGCTCTATGATGCCTCACTTTGAAATGTATTCTGCTGATGAACAAAGAAACAACTAGAATAAAATCATTAATTGCTTCTAATAAACCTATCGTGATAGTTCGACAATGCTTCAACTCAATTTCTCAGAGAAAGCAGATTTTGTTTTTCGTATTATTTTGGTCGTCTGTCGTTTTTTTTTTCAATTAGGATCGGTTACAAAGTCCCGTCAATGGATAAGGTTTAACGTTTCGATATATTGTTTCGTTAGCCTACCAGGTAAATAGTTTCTTTTACATCAATTATTGTGAAACAAGTTTTTGAAACTTAGACTAATCACTCTCGATTCTCCTTCCTGGAAACACGACCAGTACAAGTACTCGCATCAATTGTGGATTAATGAAAGGTCGCACGGGGAACCTCGCTACGATAGGGATTCAAACCAACGACCATCGTGTCCGGAGGCCGACACTCTATCACTAGACTAATGTCTTACACAAGTCCGAGTTGGAAACAGAGTTGCGAACTTAATGTTTATTCCGACGGATCACGATGTTGATACGGTGTGCTTGGTTCATTCATCGCCACATTATAACTGTGTGTATGTTGAAAAACTGTCGTCTAGTTTGGTGGACTTTCATGTAGAATTAACCAAACACAAAACTTTCGACTGTCCCAAATTGAAATAGCTTGCAGATGACATTTCAAAATATGATGAAATTGAGAAATAATCTTCGGATTGGACAGGAAACATTGAGTGAAAAGGAGAAATTGCTTGTTAAAAGCAACTTCTCCTATTCCAACAATGGTTTCCTGAGTCGTCTACAATAAACTGGTCAAATGGCGCTATTGGTTTGCAAGGGGTTAAGACGTAGTATTGACAAGGGTAGCCTCAGAATCATGGATAGAAGGACTGACATCTGTCATTAAACTTAAACAATATTGTAAATGACAAAAGTCAACCAGACTCAATCCAAGTTCTCCCTGCTGAAGACTGGGTATATATGGTCTACTTTTTATGATGTAGTTAAGATATCTTTTTAACTGCAAACTACTCAAATCAGGGAATGATTATGGTCAGTAAATGGTCGGTTTGGTGGTCGGATCCAAATATGTAAATTCAAGGAAAAAGTCATTCCCTTCTTTTCTTTCTCGACGATACGATATATTTTAAAGTCTTCTTTATGGATGCATGCGTATATTTGTAATTACATTGGATATCAAGTAGTAAATACAACAGGAAATCCCCGTTAGAAGTGGATCAATACCGGAATTTCATGAAAATTAGGAATAAGAATGAATGAACGCTTAGTCATACGACCGCCAACAGTGAAGGCTGATAAACATGAATGCGTTTTCTTTTCTGATTAGGCAGGTTTCTGTTTACTTAACATGCTAATAAATATCGTACATACCATAGCATGTATCGTTCAGCTTATGGATAGCTTATACAGTGATGTATCGTTAATCCGAACATGTCCGTTCCCATCAAAATGTCCAGATTAACGAATCATTCGGACTGGTGAAGCAGAGCATGTTGTTATACACATTAAGACATGAACGGTCTGTATGCACGTGTATACTTATAACCCGTTAGCAAAAGGCATATTGTCGACCGTCCCAAATTGAAAGAGTTTGCAGACGACATTTCAAAACGTGATGAAATTCAAAAATAATCTTCTGATATGGCGAAAAACATTGTGGGAAAAGGAGAAATTGCTCGTCACGAGCAATTTCTCCTTTACCCACAATGTTTTCAAAAGTCGTCTGCAAAAACTGGTGAAATAATTCCGTTCACTTACAATTCCATTCGGATTCCGAGACATCCGGATTATCGGGGTTCGGATTAACGAGGCTTCACTGTAAATGATAACCGATTATTTCGGGACACGAAAAGAGGTAGGTGTAGGTAATTCTATGAAACGTTGCCATCAGAGAACAAAACTAGACAGAAGTCATCCCGAGAGCTTTTTCTGGTATTTCCAAATGTCCATCCTCCATATTTAGCCTTTTTCAGTACAGTCCTATTATCATGTTAGCTGAATACAAGATTGATTGTCCCCACTATATCGTCGTTGCCCTTACATGTTCTTTGTCATGAAATAACGGTGTTGTATGATCATTGTTAAAGCTGTAATTGTTATTGCAATAAAAGTAATTTAACGTATCGTTACGGAAAACTAAACATGTATTCAATTCTCATGTGGGGGTAGGGGGAGAATAGGTTCAATTTACATCAGTTATCACGAGTCACACCTACCTAATTATCCAATATAGTCATTATCACTGATTGTGTTATTTAAGGAAATTGACAAAGCATTTTCAGTGGTCAGTTCTAAAAATGGACCGCCAATGAGATATATTTAGTACATAACCCCCGGTTTCGGACAAGCCGTGAAATTAGATTGTACCATTTCGTCCATGTTATCATGCGAGTGATAGGGGTATAGGCGTTATCAGAGCGCATTCCATATATACAATATCATTTCGTGAAATGATATGGAGGATAAGGGGGAGGGGGTTCAAGATTTGGTCATGAGTCATCGTGAAAGCTGGTACATCAACCGTTAATCTTAGTGTATTTCGGTGAGCTAAGAAATACACATTGTACGTAAGTGTAGAGTAACAATTGTTCGGGTAAATCGTCCCCGGCTTATGACACACTCCTATAACCGTCAAGGTAAAGTTGCTCAATATAGAGTCTATATAGAGGTGTTGAATATCATTTAAAATCATTATTTTTGATAGGTTACTCATAAAAAATAGTGAAATTGTTAGTTGTGATACATGTCTGTTTCTTGAATCTAAGCAAACGCTTACCTAGAATTTACATCCTAAACTTATATTTGAAAACGATAGTACAATGACCTTAGTCTCGCGAGAAACAATAAGGCAGCTTCCATGTTCCTTCCATGGATAAACTCGATAAGTTCAGATTGGTGTTGCACTTGGGGATGTTTCAGAAAGAGAATCATATCATAAATCGAGACAAGCAGGCGAGGTCAAAAAGGAAAAGGACGAATGGTGGTGTAGCCCACATAACCGACCCTCGTCCAAGTTCTTTCTCGAAAAACATGTTGACACCATAATCGAACATTCGGAACACCTCGGCCATTTCTTAAAATAATCTCGGAGGTAATGGGGAGCCATTTTTGAAAGTAGGTCTGCAACGAAGGGCATGTCCGTTTGAAATCGTATCTACTCGGAAACCCTCGGCACAAGCCGGGGATTGCCGAAAAGAGCCGATTGACAAAATATAAAACAAAGATGTGTTGATATGATCATCTTTAATGGAAAGGGTAACGAAAACATTCAATTGTGATATATAAACAATTTGTGTGTATTTAAATACATATTTAGTGCCGGTGTGCACTTTGCGTTATCCGCCGGAAATAAGGCGAATTACCCCAGGGTTTCTGGTGTATTCATGTACTGCTTACGAGGTATATCTACCGACTTGTTACGGGGATTGCCGAGTTGATACGATTGCATAATCGAATAGTAATGGAATACAAACAAAAAACAGTTATCAGCTTCCCAAAAGTGATACTTTACTACATGAATAGGTATTCAACTAGAACCTACCGAGACAAAGCCTCATCCGAGCATGGGAGTGCTCAAACCGACTTCATGCGTATGCAAACATGTTAGATCCAGGCCAGCCGCCAAATGAATTGGCGGCTGGCCTGTGATCTAACCTGTTTGCTTCTCTGAGCATCTTTCCTCATCAAAACTAAGAAGATATTTAAGCTTTTGGACGGCAGACGTCACAAAATGCTATTTTTAGAAATTAACTTCTATGATTCAAAGGCTTTATTTATGTACAGCAATTTTACGGTCTATTACGGTCAATTCCATGGAATGCTGATGTCTAAACACCATTTGTGAATATAGATAACATGCAAGAAAGGCCTGAGCGCAACGCGGTTGTAAACATTGGAGCGACGGAGGAGAGGACATGAAACAGATGTACCATCCACCCGGAGGACCTGTACGATACAATATGAACACATAAGGTTTATCCAATGAAAACACCTCTGAGATGGTAGGGATGCCGCCATTTTTCTTCTTACATAAATTGTGAATTTCGCTCAGTGTGCTTTACTTAGTAGACACTTTTATCGACTAACTTTGTATCTAACTAGGTGATACTGTGTAATTCCATATTCAACAGAAATACGAGGGAGATGTCAAGTTACACTTTCGCAGTTTGTAGAAGTATAGGGGTGAAAATCTCCTATAACAACTTATTAGGACAACTTACATATCACATCATATATAAGTTCTTAGATGTCATAATGTCAAAACGATCCAGTGTCAAGACAAAAAAACAAGAATAGTCGAACAGCCACGATTTACAACACCTTCCAAAATGTGATAGATTCATTTCCTCATAACAAGTAATACAATTCTGTAAATCTGATCGAGGAAGAGGCTGTTCCTTCAGGTGATCCAACATGTATGCTCTTTAGAATGAAATATGTACGTCTGGATGATTCGGACTAGGTTTTAGTGGTTACCCTAAGAATGCTGGGTAATTTTCTAAATATATATTTGCGTTTCGTCTGCTTTCAAAAGCCTGAAATATCATGTTAATTCTAATAAGGAAAGATACCGAGTTGAGCAAACATGTTAAATCACAGACCAGCCGCCAATTTACTTGGCGGCTGGCCTGAATCCAACCTATTTTCATAAGCATGACGTCTGTTTCAGCACTACAAGGGTCAATGAGACCCCTAAGATTAGACATTGTCGTGTGCAATTTAGCTGGTTCTCGTCGCACAAAACGCTTGTCCACTAGCTCTCAGTCTTGCGAGATTGTCAGAAAGGGAACCAGTGGTATACCCTTAGAATGCTGGGTAACTTTCTAGAAGTACATGTTTGTGTTTTCTGCTTTCCAAAACCCGTAATATGAGATTAATAATAATGAGGAAAGATACCCAGATTAGCAAAGAGGTAATATCACAGGCCAGCCGCCAATTTACTTGGCAGATGACCTGGATCCAACCTGTTTGCATAAGCATGAAGTCGGTGCCAGTTCTATAATGAGACACCTATATAATTAGACCAAGTCGTGTTGAAGTAGGCTGTTTCTCGTATTGCAAGTCGCTTGTACACTGGTTTTCAGTCTAGCAAGAGTGTCAGAAAGGGAACCAGGGTTTTTCCTTAAAATGCCCAGTAACATTCTAAATGATACTTTTCTTTTGTCGTCTGCTTTTCATAACCATAAATATCAGCTAAGTTCTAAAGAGGAAATATACCCAGATGAGTAAACGGGTAAGATCACAGGCCAGCCGCCAATTTACTTGGCGGCTGGCCTGGATCCAATCTGTTTGCATAAGCATGAAATCTGTTCGAGCACTACAAGGGTTAATGAGACCTAGACCTTGTCGTGTGAAACTAGCTGGTTCTCATATCGCAAGTGGCTTGTCCACTGACTCTCAGTCTTGCAATATTTCAATAAAAGGGAACCATTGTTATAACCTTAAAAAACTGGGTAACTTTCTAGAAATATATGTTTGTGTCTTCTGCTTTCCAAAACCTTAAATATGAGCTTAATGCTTATGAGGAATGATACCAAGATTAGCAAACAGGTTAAACCACAGGCCAGTCGCCAGTTGGCGGCTGGCCTTGATCCAACATGTTTGCATAAGCTTGAAGTCGGTTCCAGCACTTTAAGGGTTAAGATAATATAAAATCTTGAAATTTCACTTCGCCCAGGAGAGACTTGGTTTCGGTAGGTCCTTGTTGAAAACCTATTCATGTAGTATGGTATCCATTTTGGACAGTTGATAATGTTTTTCTTTGTTTGCTTTTTGTTTGTATTCCATTGCTAGATGATTATGTTGTCACAGCCTGTTTTTCGATAAAGCATATGGACGAGGGTAAACTTTTGTGAGCTACAGAGGCGACAGTAATATCATTTGTCCTTTACCTTTTTGACCTCGCTTGCTTGTTTTATAATACGATTCTGTTGGCGGCTGGCCTGAATCCAACCTGTTTAAATAAGTATGAAGTCGGTTCAAACACTACAATGGTAAATGAGACGCCTAGGATTAGATCATGTCGTATTTACGTAACCTGGCTCTCGTCGAGCAAGTTGCTTTTCCACTGACCATCAGTCTAGCGAGATGTCCATAAAAGGGAGCCAGTGGTTTAAAGGTCAGCGTTCTCCTTATATAGAAAAGTTATAACGAAACAAGACCAGTTGAAAACTAATACCATCAAGATATCACCGCTGGAGGTTACTGTAACAATACGTCCGTGTCGTTGGTTATGAAAATTCTTACATAAGGCTAATAGTAGACGCAATAATGATATAATAATCAACTCATAATTCGTTATAATTACCAAGTGTCATAGCCTAGGGCCCGGCCTGTGCGCATACATGAATACCTGACAACGAGCCTTAGTGCGGGCTATTTGTACGGCCAGGGTACCGTTTTACTAACCAGTTAATGCTTAAGATTTGCGTAATTTTAAAACAACAGTTCCTATTATATAAATATTGAGCGTAGCAATATGGCAAGGCAACACTTCGAGACGCTTCCAATGACGTGTTACATTGCAATATTGAAATTTTTTTATTGAAGATACTATCCACGTGTATCCTTTATGACCTACTCAAATAGTTTCCTTAAGTTGTTTAGTAAAACGCTACCCAGGACCCTAGGGTTCAAGCATCAAACAATAAGTTTTATATGTCTCATTCACCTTTTATTTCAAAATCAAATCATATTTTTCTCATTTACATGTATATGTTTGTATTGCCATGTATATGCATGTGTATGCTTAAAGAAATTGCTACATGGCCAAATTCTGTATTACCTATCTGAATGCCTTATTGTAAATAATTTTTTACTCTTAAAATCATTTCATATATTTCAATACCTTTGAACTATGCACGTAAAGACCCCTAACTGATACACCCTGGTATGCTTTACCTTTATAAAACAATTCTGTACATGGTAAACTGTCGCCCGTTTCATCAAAAACGTATTAGTAGAACAGAACAGAACAGAACATATTTTATTAAACAAGTACATAGTACATAGTCATATTATACATAGTTTGTACAAAGTATTATACCATGTGGTTTTTAAGGAAAGTTATACTAAACACGTAAAACAATATTTGATTATCAAAGAGTGAAGAAATAAGTAAAAATAGGTAATTAAGATTGTTGTGTATGATTATGAACGCTTAAGAATAGTTGACGTGCCTCCAATGCCGTTTTTATGTATTTTGCCAAATTAATAAGTAAAGCTTCATTATTTGTAGACATGAGAGCATTGAACTTAAAAACAGATGGTATTTTATAGTAATACTCAGTTATATATTGTTTTCTGATTTTTTCGAAGGCTTTACAAATACAAATAAAATGATAAACGTCCTCAATGTCATGGGATGTGCAACACATACAAAATCTCTCATTTCGAGGTATAGCATTCTGGGTGTAACGCCCTGTCTGCATCCTTAGAGAATGTGCCGATAATCTCATTCTCGACAAAAAGAATCTAAGATTTGGCGGCAAAATGTCTAAGTATTGTTCATACTCAAAATAAGGTTTAAAATATCTTAGCTCTGAAAGAGATGAACTAGACTCAAGGGAACATTGCCATTCTTGTATGAAACATTCAATGACTCTGTTCTTGAAAAGTTTTGGAAACGATTTAAGGCAGATGGTAGGTGTATTTGTAAATGCAATCGGAAATCCAAAGTTATCTAACAGGTGTTTAACATTTGACACCCAGTTTTTCTTCTCAAAGTTACAATCTGACAAAGATAGTATATAAAGTTTCTTGATTATAATATTGTCTGTTTGTAATATCTTACACCAATACTTAATAATTTTATAATAACGCATTGCATAAAGTGGAAATCGACCTAAATCACCATAAACACCTGCAGACGTGGTGCTAGTTCTCACTCTCAGGATTCTCCTACAGAAATTCAAGTGCACTCTTTCTATCGTTTTTGATTTGGTGAATCCCCAAATTTCCGAAGAGAAACCCAAGATTGACCCAACAAAAGAATCGAACAATTGAGACAGTGTTTTTGGTTTTAAAGGATATCTTATACAATGTTTTAACAATGTGTTAACTGCTTTTAAGGCTTAACCTATTAAATATTCGTTATTATGATTAAAATAACCATTATAGCTCAACACAGTTCCTAAATAATTAAAATGATCTACAATTTCTAAAACGCTTCCATCGTAATACAAGTTCACGTCTTGCTTTACTCGACCTCTCTTTCTAATGACCATAACTTTGGTTTTAGATGAATTTACCTCAAGGCCCCATGTTTTACAATATTGTAACAAAGAATCAAGGAATTTTTGCAGGTTATCAGGCGAGTCGCCAAACAAAACCATGTCGTCTGCAAATAATAACAACATCAAAACAAGATCATCAATTAAAATACCAGAATTTCCATTCATAAATAACGATAACTCTATGTCTTCAAGGAATAAAGACACAAGAACAGGTGACATTATCTCCCCTTGTCTAAGCCCAATCGAGTACTCAAACATGTCGGATAAATTTCCACAATGTTTTACTCGAGACTTTACATTTTCATACATACATTTAATAATTCTTAGGGTCTTTCCACGAAAATCCTTACTATGGAGTTTGAACAGTAACGCGTTTCTATTTATACTATCAAAGCACTTCTTTAAGTCAACAAAGGCTATGTACAGTTTTTTATTGTGGTTTAAATAATGTTCGATTAAAGAAAATAAGGCAAAAGTAGCATCTACTGTAGAGCTGCCTTTTTTAAAACCGAATTGTGCATCAGAGATGCTGTTATGTTTGTTACAATAATTCATTATTCTTTGATTAAGTATAGTTGTAAAAAGTTTTGAGAAACAGCTAAGTAGAGTGACACCTCTATAGTTATTTGTATCTTGTTTGTCACCTTTTTTGTATATAGGGATAACATTGCCTATAGACCATTGATCTGGAAAATAACCAGTATCGAGAATACCATTGAAAATATCACATAAATGAGAACCGAGAATATCCACAGTTTCAATTAGATATTCATTTAATATGTTATCATTTCCATGTGCCTTACCGGTATTTAACTTTTTAACCGATGTTTGAAGCTCGTTTAAAGTAATAGGAAAGTCTAGTTCTTCATTGAAGTCTAGAATAGAGTTAAAGTCGTGGTTTTTAACAAAGGAATCTGCATCTTGATGGTTAACAGTATATAAATCATTCTCCATTGTAGAAAAGTATTTGTAAAAGTCGATCAAAGGAATTGAATTCGACGTCCTAGGACTGTTTTTTCTGAAATGTTTCCAAAAATCTTTCGGTTTTTTAGACCTGAGATTTTCTAATTCACAGAGCTTCTTTTTATTGAACCAGTTTTTCTTTTTGCGTATTGTATTTTTATAAAAACTCTTAGCTTTACAAAAAATGTTGCGGTTTGTATCTGTATGGCTTTGATTCATAGCATAGCGTGATTCCATATAAGCCTTTCGAGCGTTTACACAATCACGATCGAACCATTCTGCATTCCTTTTCAGATTTTGTTCACCCATGTTGCTTGAAAAAACATGTTTTGAAAACAAAGGCTCTGCAAGTTCACGGATCTTATTTGTGAACTCGCTCACTAAATTGTTCAATGAGTCACGACATGCGACATTTATTGATGTGGCCAAGTGATTAAAAAAAGCTAAATTCTCAATTATCCCCGCTCGGAAGATAGATTTGTGCGACTCATTCCATTTGTAAGTGGTGTCTGAGTAGTTCTCACTGTCAAAACAAGGTTTGTTACAACAAAGTGAAACATTTAGTGGAGTATGATCGCTCCAAACATTAATTGGCTCAATTGCGAAATGCGATAGACAAGAAAAATTGCTCTCCTTCGTGAGAAGGTAATCAATTACTGAGGCCCCTTTATGGGATACAAATGTATATTTACCAATATTAAAATCACTATACAGTCTACCATTTACAACGCGAAGACATGTAGATTTACAGAGATCGAGGAGCCTTGTCCCAAAATTATTACTTTTTCTATCAAGTGAGGCCCTATCGAGAAATCTATCCGGGACATAGTCGTCTGCATCTAGTTCCTCAGATAGGGTATCACAATAAACAAAATCATGTTTAAGGCCTACTCTACTATTAAGGTCGCCCGTTATAAATACGGAGCCATGTTCATTGAAGCTGTTGAAATCTAATTCTAATAAATCGAAAAAATCTACATTTACAACATTGTAAGCTGGAGATGATTCATCCCAAAGATAAATACCACTCATGAAAACATCATTTTCTAAATTGAAAAAGTCTTATTCAGTTTTATCCATATAATTGAATTGTGGTGGTTTCTGACAAGTTCCACACCATCGTTTATAGAGTCTTTAATACAAAGGGCAACTCCACCACTAAATCTCTTAGCATTTTTATGTTGAAATTGTCTGAAAAAATTGTAACATACAAAACCAGGAATATCTAAGTGGCTATCACTACCAAGCCATGTTTCATAAAGAAAAACGATATCGTTCTTAGTGATCGATAGTAAAAAGTCATTGTCTGAAAATTTATCGTTGGTTAAGCCATTCACATTCCAGGACAGGATTCGAACCTCACTCTTGTCGTACCCCTATTCACGCACCGCGGTCCCGTTGATAAACAGCGTATCGTATGATATCCACGCTGCTTTACCCTCCTGACGTGCCTTCTTCAATTTCGGTGCTAGGTTTTGGCGTTTTCTGACTACCTCTCTAGGGAATTGTTCGTTTACATAGTAGTTAGTACCTTTGAGCGATTTACCTTGCTTCCTGACGAGTTCTCTATCCCTGAATTCATGGAACTTCGCGACAATGTTTCTGGGCCCTGTGGTTCTCTTCTGTTAGTCTAAGCTGTAAACCTCTTTTAATTGCGTTAAAAGCACCAAAAGGTGTGTTGATGCTATTCCATAGTAAATTGTCTCAGCAGTTCAGAATTTTATCCTTAATTTTGGGAAAGAAACCCATCAGATGATGTTTTCTGGACTCCTGAGACAACCTCCCATAAGTTTTTATACTTCAGATGATGTTTTCTGAACTCCTGAGACAACCTCCCATAAGTTTTTATACTTCAGATGATGTTTTCTGAACTCCTGAGACAACCTCCCATAAGTTTTTATACTTCAGATGATGTTTTCTGAACTCCTGAGACGACCTCCCATAAGTTTTTATACTTCCTATTAGAATTCAATAGAGTTAATACTAACTTTGCTTAAAAAGAATCGCTTTTTATTCCAATAATGTGTATTTGTTACTAAAATTAGACATTTCTGGCGGTCATTTCGGGTTTTAATGCGTCTGAAACCTCTCTAAAACATTCGCAAAATGTCTATTTTGACTACGGTCATGGAATGGAATGCTGATGTCTTAATATCACTTATGAACCCAAATAACATGCAATAAAGGCCTGAGCAGAATGTTTTTTTTGCCTGAAATCCAAGGGCAGGCAACTTTAATCCAAATTATCACCCTTATTTTGCAGCGGAACTCCGGCAGACGAGCAGTTCTGAACTCCTGAGACAATTTACTATGGAATATAGCATCAACAAACCGTTTGGTTCTTTAAAATTAAAAGAATTAAAAGTGATCTACAACTTAGACTATTACAGTCTACCAATTGTAAACAGTTTTGTTAGGCACTAGGATTTATTGGCGATTATGTGAGTGTTAATATTTTGTCGACAATATCGTTTTCTTGTTATGACTTGCTGTCTGATTTCTTTCAATTTGGGCCAATAACACTTCCCTTGTGGGGGATTGTATTGATACGTTGTCTGCAGATATGTTTGCTTAGTGTGTAAGCGGCCCAGAGGTATTCGATGCACGGATAATTATATAACATGTTGCTATTGATAGATACGCGCTTCTTTAAATAACTTGCACGTACACTTTTAATGAGAGACGTCATATTTTTTTCTGCAATATTACTCAATAAACGCATAATTCCTAACGTCTTCCATCTTTTAATAATGAGCACAGTAATTTAATTGCTAGAATCAAAAGTTGGATGCAGTTCAAACATAATTAAAAGTTGTTCGGTGAATCAGACGTATTTCCATGTTGTAACGGAGTAACAAAGAAAGCTTTTTTGGACCAACTATCCCTGTTTATGGACGTTCTTCTGCAACGCCTTTGTTGTATCATGCATATAGAATATAATGGTGTAATATCCAATCAGGGCTTTGTCTTTTGTTCGAGTTACGTAATACAAAATTTTTCTTACATGACGAAGGTCGAGGAAAAGCATATCTTTCTCACATAGCACTTATATTACAGATTCCTGCATAAGAACAAACTGTTACACATTCCTTGAAAAGAACAGATTGTTTAACTTTCTTGCATAAGCACATACTGTTATACAATCATATCAAAGCACATGTTGATGTACATTCCTTCATTAGCACATATTGTGATAAATTTGTGCATAATCGCGAATTGTAACACATTCATACATACTCGTATTCTGTTACACAAGTATACATTTGCTCATATTGAGATAAATTCGTGCATTATCACAAATTGTACCACATTCATACATAAGCACATACTGTACACATTCATTCATAATGACGTACTGTAACATATTCATGATTTATCACATACTGTTACACATTCATACATAAGCACAAACTGTACACATTTATTCATAATTGCATTCTGTTACACATTCATACATTAGCTCATATTGTGATAAATACGTGCATAATCCGGATTAGTAACACATTCATTCATAAGCACATACTATAACACAGTCATGCAAAATCTCATTCGGTTACACATTCTTGTGTTATATCATTCTGTTACAAATATTTATGCATAAGCAAATACTGTTACACATTCAAGTATTGGTACATTCTGTTACACATTCATGCATTTTGATGTTACGATCAATGCAAGCATCAATTAAACGTGACCTTCAAGCAAAAATCCTGTATTAAACATTATTCAATGTTTAACTTAGTATATAGCAAATAATACATAGGAATAATTAGGAAACCATTTCGACAAAGAAAAAATTGATCGTGACGAACAATTTCTCATCATGTTACAATGATTTCCATTCAACATCGCACAGAGGAAAAGTAAGTCTTTGTTATGTTAAAATAGACTTATGGTTTTAATTTGGAACCGAATCAAAGTCCTATCAGTAGAAATGATGCATAGTGAAATAATTTTAAGCAGAATCATCTGATTAAATCTATTTTGATGTTGTTAACAATCATTTATGAAATTCCATTCGCGATTGAACCATAAATATCCTCCGTTCATTATCTATTAATTGAAACGTTTTTAATATATCTCCTCATAACTAATGCATTAAAAAAGGAATAAAAACGATGAAGAATGAAATAGAATAATGCGTCACTCAATGCGAAATACGTTTCAATTAAACACATTTTCATTACTTCTGATAATGACCTTCTGCTCCCTAATTGCCAATATCTCTTTTCACCATTGCAACAGTTCCAATTTGAAAGCAATTGCAACCATCAACAATCAGTATTACTGTTATCTTAAGGACGTGTTTTATGGTACAGGTATGTTATTACAAAATATGAAAGTGTTAGTAATGAGACATTCATCCTTTTGCCACAGTGGTAGGTTAAGATTTCTCCAGCAGGAGTTAGACTTGGAATATCATGGTTAATCGGTTGATTAAGATTTCTTCAAGAGCGGCGTAATAGAGACATTGGTCCGGGATAGAGCGTCGGCCTCCGGACACGAGGGTCGTGGGTTCGAATCCCGTGATCTGCCTTGCAACCTTTCATTTATCAACATTCGGTGCGGGAACTTGTTACGTATCCAAGACGCAGGATCGAGAATGATAAATCTAGGTTGTATGAACTTGTTTCAGAATCGATGTAAAATAAATAAGGTTTTAAACTAGGCGGTGTAATTTCAAAGTAATATGTAGTAAGTGGGTATTATTAACACAATTTAATAATCTCGTTTTAAATAACGTTTTTCTTTAAAATTGGAAAGAAACCATTGGCTTACACCAGAGAAATAGTTAGCCTCAAATGTCTCTGATTAACATTGATAGTGCTGGAACCGACATAATGCTTATGCAAACAGGTTGTATCCATGCCAGCCGCCAAGTATATATGCGGATGACCTGTGATCTAACCTGTTTGCTACTCTGAGAACTAATCCTCATAAAATTAAGAAGATAGTTAAAGGTTTGGAAAGCAGACGACACAAAACAAAAAATATATTTCAAGAAAGTTACCCAGAATTCTAAGGGTGAATTTTGGAAGCAGCAAGGGTGGATACAATAACAGTACTTTGATAACTGAAATATCCTCAAAACAAGTTGTTATTTTAATCAATGAATCAGGTTTGCACCACAGGCAAAGGATATAGAAGTGATAACATGATTACTTCTTATTTTGTTCCTGTTTTGCGATGTATCACTATTATGTATCAATTTCCTTTTCATCAAACCTTAATATTAAACAGATTACACGCTGTGAATCTCTTTGAAAAAGACATCCCAAATGAATAACGAAAATCCTTTTATTAGTTAAAGAATCGCAAATAACCATATCTTATTAACCCCTTTTCCCGCATTTACCCTATTCGTAAATTGTCCCCTAGTATGCAACGTTGTACCCTTATTCGAAACCAAATGAAGTGAACACAAGCGTAAGCCAAATCTAATTAACATGAATAGTATCTTAAATAAAAATATCCCAATGAAATGTGACACGTCACTGGAAGCGACTTGGAGAAACGATTCCCGTGACATGTTACTTTACAGTATTGCTTTTCTCAATAACGGAATTAAAAGGAACGCCGATTTGAAATGATGCCATTTCTTAGCAAAAGATGTTAGCCCTTTTCAAAACGCTAAATGTTCGACTGTCCCAAATTGAAAGAGTGTGCTGACGACATTTGAAAAGTGATCTTCTGAAAGATAAGAAAACATTGTAGGAAAAGGAGATATTGCTCTTCATGAATAATTTCTCTTTTTCCAAAAGTGTTTTCCGAAGTCGTCTGCAACAAAGTGGTCAAGTGTCGTTATTGTTTGGGAAAGGGTTAATAAGTAAAACGCTATCCAGGATTTTAACCCTTTACCAGACGCAAAGTTTTCAACGGTCCAAAATTGAAAGCGTCTGCAGACGAATTTTCAAAATGTGATGAAATTGTTGAATGATCTTCTGATAGGGCAAAAAACAATGTGAGAAAGTGAGAAATTGCCATTTAAGAGCAATTTCTTCTTTTCCCACAATGTGTTCCTGAGTCGCCTGCAAAAAATGTCGTTATTGTTTGGTAATCGGTAAAGCCGACGCATCAGGCGTTTTAAAGCGGTTGCCTCCCTTATAGCTTAATCAAAAACTTGTTCATTAAGATTGAAAAATGTGCGAGGTTTACATTGTAGCAGAAGTATTCTCTAAAGCATGATTTCAAAATGGAATTCGGCTTTTCTGATAAAAGTGAATTAATCTGTTTTTATGATGACCTAGTTGTATTAGTCGATTTCTCAGTCTGTGATGATAATTAATTCTCAGCGTTTTGATCATGGTTAATCAGATTTACCCACATTTAGGCAAAATAAGACAGTTCGACTATCACAACGTAAATTATGTATTTTATGTCATTACACTCATATGCCACGTATAACAAATTTGAATGAGAATTCAAAAGTAAAACTGACTAACTGACGAAAGTTAGCGAAATGTTGCTCTATTTAATCATTTAAGCTTTTACATCGCGTCAACATTATTTCAGTTATTCTGCGATGCCCGACTCTTGATGATGGAGGGAGGCCCAACCAACACTGAACTGCCCGGCTTTACCAGCCCTTAGGGGGCAGTAAACACTAACGGGCCTTCGTTTGGGACGGCAGGTGCACGTCTGTTAAGTCTCGCCTCACTGAGTCGCGAAAACAAAACGGACGAAAGCAATATTTACACACCAAATGCATATTGCCTGTGGCTCTCTAAAAATATGAAAAGAAAATCTGAACAGTTATCATAGACCTTATTCCTTGAGCAATAACCGGTCATGAACGTGGCAAAAAATCATGTGTCCGAGGCCCAATTTTGACACATTTTCAACTTCTATACAGAATTCCCTGCGAATACAGGAGGTCCATCGCCACTGTTTGCGCTTTCCACACAGTCTAGGCATACAACTTATCCACAGAAAAGTGGTGCACGACCATGAAGATTTTTTGCTATCGTCCAATGTATGTACCCACCTGAAAAACGCACTATTTTGACGCCCTTTTCGGTGTTTTTCCCAAGCAGCCGATAAGTTCCAATATTGACACTTCCAATGCAGAAATGTGTGTAACCAGCATATTCGTATTATTCAATATACCCTAATGAAACTTTATAATAACATTTACATTCAATAAAAAGCATAACAATGTCTCAGCATTGCTTATTATCAAGAATTTCTCCTTCAAACGGGTTGGAAGGCCCTACCAATTCGAAACTAAAGGTCAATTAGTGTTTACTGCCCCCTTAAGGAGCAGGAAAAGTTTTTTGGAGGCCAAACATTGATGTTTTTTCATGAAATATATGCAAATCCGACTTCAAATCTCATTTTTTGTTTTAATCTTGCCATTAGATCTGATTTTATGATGATTTTCAAACACCTATGAAAATAGCCTAATTGCGGCCAAAATTGACCCTCATCAATGGCAAAAGAGTATGTCTTATAAAATGCATACATTTAGCAATATGCAGCCAAATTAGCAGTTTTTGTGTTAAGTGAACCTCAAAGAGTAATGAAAAGCATTCAAAAACTGCAATAAAATCAATTTTATTTAATTTATTTAAGAAAAAAATGCCAAATAGGAAGAAAAAAATGACTTATTTCATTATTTCTTACACAAAACCTTTCTAAATACCTCTGTCAAAAGCTTAAATTTGCAATTGTGGAAGCTAAATCACTAATAAATACCATTTCATACACTTTTGTCAATTAATTTCTTAATTGAAGTTGAAACACTGCATTATAGAGGATGTAAGACATCATTTTGTAACTCTGCAATATTCTACAAGGGAGGTAACTCATACTACCCCTATGAAACACACTACCCATTAGCACCTTCTATTTGGTCAACACTTGTATTAAATCAAAGTGCTGAGGATTAAATTCAAGAGAGAATTTTCAAAATGGTTGAAATTGACACAATAGTTGGAATGGAACGAGTTTTTCAACACAAATACATGCGAGAGTAGACGTGCAACAATTTTCAACCATGCGCCGAAGCTCTGGTGCTGGACCCGAAACTTTGGTGGACTCTGTCATGCATGCTCGGGTAGGGGGTACCTACCATGAGCCTGGTAGAAGCAATGGGCATTTCAGATAGGAACAACCGTCGCATAAACAAGCAATTTAAATCCACAGGAAGTAACATACACGACGCAAGAAATCAACCAACTACAGATCCAATGTCATTTCAAGTGTTTGCGTTGAGAACAACTCTCTATACAAGAATTGGATATATGGCGGGTACAACCCTGGTAATGAGCACATTCTATGATGCGAATTGAATCGAACCGAACACATGAATGCGAAATAGGGGTAATTGTTATAAAGGGAAGCCCCATAAGTTCATGAACAAGATAATTACCTCAAACCAAAGTGCACGCCCATTATCCACGATAACTACTTTATTCATTATTAATGCCATACCGATGCCTATCGCTAGTGACTTTTGCATCTTCATATGACAGATGCACAGGATGTATGCATAGTTTTTGGTGACATATATGGGATACATGTAATTAAGGCTGCACATACCACTTCCTTCATGGAAAACACAAAAGCTTAGGGGTGAACAGACAAAAAATTGTTTTTCGGCTTATTGTTATCCGCAGGATGCCGCACAAATTGTGGTCAGTCTCGCAACGCCACATTCTACAACCATTTCATCCGAAACTTGATTTCTCTTCCAATTTGGACCATATTTTCTCAATCATTTTACCAGTGATATCATTTGCAAAGAATATGGTAGCCATTTATGTCTGAAATGTATTGATAGGGGAACTTCATAAGACTGATTAATAAATCCTAACAATTTCAGCTTAAATAGCCTTAAAAGTATCAAAAAAATGCAAATAAGAGTCTATTTAGGGAACAATTTTCATAATATGCACATGCATTAAGATAAAACAATGAATTAATCAATGCAGAAGTTAATTTCTGCCCCTTTAGAAAGCAATTTCATTATTAAACAGTCAAATGTCTGATAACTGAGTTTTCACCCTTAGCCCCACCCCACCCCACACTGACTCTATTATACACAAAATAAAACTTTTTTTGGCAGTTTTTGGCCAACAGAGGTTTTCCATGTTGTATTGTTCCATTAAAACCAAAAATTGAATGATTTTATTTTTTTCATTTTTTCCTTAAGGTAGCAGTACACACTAACGGGCCTTCGTTTGGGACGGCAGGTGCACGTCTGTTAAGTCTCGCCTCACTGAGTCGCGAAAACAAAACGGACGAAAGCAATATTTACACACCAAATGCATATTGCCTGTGGCTCTCTAAAAATATGAAAAGAAAATCTGAACAGTTATCATAGACCTTATTCCTTGAGCAATAACCGGTCATGAACGTGGCAAAAAATCATGTGTCCGAGGCCCAATTTTGACACATTTTCAACTTCTATACAGAATTCCCTGCGAATACAGGAGGTCCATCGCCACTGTTTGCGCTTTCCACACAGTCTAGGCATACAACTTATCCACAGAAAAGTGGTGCACGACCATGAAGATTTTTTGCTATCGTCCAATGTATGTACCCACCTGAAAAACGCACTATTTTGACGCCCTTTTCGGTGTTTTTCCCAAGCAGCCGATAAGTTCCAATATTGACACTTCCAATGCAGAAATGTGTGTAACCAGCATATTCGTATTATTCAATATACCCTAATGAAACTTTATAATAACATTTACATTCAATAAAAAGCATAACAATGTCTCAGCATTGCTTATTATCAAGAATTTCTCCTTCAAACGGGTTGGAAGGCCCTACCAATTCGAAACTAAAGGTCAATTAGTGTTTACTGCCCCCTTAAGAACAGTTAGGTATGGGGTCTCGCTCCATGATCAAAATGCGGGCAACGCAACATAACTGAAACAATTTTGACGACATCTTAACCCTTTCCCAAACAATAACAACATTTGACCACTTTGTTGCAGACGACTTTAGAAAACATTGTTGGAAAAGGAGAAATTGCTCGTGACGAGCAATTTCTCCTTTACCCACAATGTTTCTTTGCCCTACCAGAAGAATATTTTCCAATTTCATCACATTTTGAAATGTCGACTGCAAACTCTTTCAATTTGGGACTGTCAAAAATTTGTTGAAATGGTTAAACCAATCTAAAGGAACGAACTAGTGGTCTTGCTATAGGGATTTCACTCGACCCCTACAGAGTATAGAGTAACTTCAAACGCCTTTCATAGCTAATGCGTAGCATTACGTGACAAGACATCTATTTATAGATTCATTCGTTGAAAGTCAACGCCATTCGCCGAATACTGACCAATAAGCCACACATTCACACATACAAAAAGAATGTAATGGAAACGGCGAAACATGGAAACAATGCCGAAGACGATCACATGTAAATATATTAGATAGATGTGTTGCCCTACAACATTCGGAACACCTCGTCCATTTCTTAAAAGTATATCTACCGACTTGTTACGGGGATTGCCGAGTAGATACGATTGGCCCTACAAGGGTCTAATATGGTCGTGATGTTACTTTAAGGTTTTTGTTGACAGATGCGCGGATATTTTGAAGTTGGTCAGTTGTACGGTTATATGATATGCACGGAAGAATAGTCATTTGAAGCGTTATTTGATCGTAATTCATTTTTTAAAATGTGCATATGAATAAACATGTATTTTGATCCAAAAGCGTGATATCGCTTTTGAGATCTAACGCATATGAACTTTACATACTGAGATCAATTGACGCCTCCTTAGCCAACTAAACTTTCAATAGCCGTTCTTAATTGTATATCAAGCGAGAGTACAAACACTGTATTGTTTCAACGAGTTTTCATTTAGACTTTCTGATGATCTCTTCTGTGACCAACTACATTTAAAACCCAAACTCCTTCATTTGAACGATAGCCATTTGTTTGGTGTAGTTTGTTGAAATGAAGTTGAAATTAAGTTCAATGCAACTTACGATAGAACAGTAGAATGTCAGAACCCAGAACAACTGGTTGTCGAACTATTCCATTCATAGAAGTAAATACGGGGTATCGAAATATTCACTTTAATTCTACGTCTTAGTATTGCAGATGTATATGCATCGTACGCTCTCTATGTCGCACACTCTGTTGTAGTATAGAGGTATAGAAGTTCCGCTGTACTAGTACAGTGAGGTCTCGTTAATCCGAACACGGCAGTTTCCAACAAAATTTTCGGATTACCGAATCATCCGGACTAATGAAGCAGAGCCTGTTCTTTTAGACATAAACGGTTTGTATCCACCTGTATACTTATAACCCCTAAGCAAACGCCAAATTGTCGACCGTCCCAAATTGAAAAGAGTTTGCAGACGACATTTCAGAACGTGATGAAATTCAAAAATAATCTTCTGGTATAGGTGAAAACATTGTGGGAAAAAGGAGAAATTGCTCGTCACGAGCAATTTCTCCTTTACCAACAATGTTTTCAAAAGTCGCCTGCAACAAACTGGTCAAATAATTCCGTTCCCTAACAATTTCGTTCGGATTGCGAGGAATCCGGGTAATCGGGGTTCGGATAAACGAGGCTTCACTGTATTGCTTTCTTCCACGACTGTCTACTAGTGTAACTGCCGACGCCCTGGTATGGAATGACCCGTTTTTGATTGCAAATTGTTCAATGCTGTTTCAACAGCCTTTTAGTTGTCAAAAATGCTAGATGATTTTAAATATTACCTTTTTTTAACACCCCCACCCCCCTATGACCTTTGCACTTCAAATATATTCATGCTGCATTTTGTACTATCAGTTTCTTTTATCTTGTTCAAGAAAATGGCAAATTAGTTATATCGTGAGATTGAATATATTCTTTTATTCTATTTTTTTTACAATATAATGTCACAATGATTTTGACTATGTAACTTTACAATAACACATATCCTATACTATCTCTTTTTTCTTAACTTTAATTTCTTTTTTCCATTATCTTTTTGTCTTTTTCTCTGCCTTCTTTTCTTACTTCTTGTTTTCTTGTCACTTTATTTCTTATTTTCTTTGTTTACATGTTCTGTATTGATACTTTTGTATTAACCATTACACTGTTGTTTCAAAAGGACGCTCCCGTCATGCTTGTGGCGCCAGAAGGGATCGATCTAGTGACCTCCGGGTTACAAGTTCACAGCCTTTATATTTGGTCAACGCCGGAGCAGTATCGTCTGAGGTCTGTCAAATTCTCCTCGATATAAACGAATAACCAACTCACCACTAATGAATTTGTGACATTTCAAAATTGAAAGCAATAGTGCCGATATGAAATAGCATTGTCAAAATAGCTTCTCGATATTGAAAAGGACTAATTAAAAAATTTGTTTTCAATGATTTCCATATACTAATTTAGTAAATGCAACAAAATGGTGTGTCATGAAGTATTAGGTTAAATATCCGAAAGGATCAATTTTAGCCGAATCGACATCCATAATATATGATAGATACTCATGTGGGAGTCGGGGATTGTCTTATTAGATGGGCCCCCGGTCGTGGTCACTTGTTATTAGGGCTTGACATTTTACCAGCCGTGGTTAGGGCGATGTCCTCTAAACGGCTCCATCTTTACGCATTGCATCACTATGTTGGAAATAACAAAAACAGCCAGACGGTAGTATTGTACATCTTGTGTACATCTTGCACACAGTATTGGGATTTTTTAAATAAATTCTAACCATGCCATGTATGGTCTGATTTGAACATGTAATACACCCTTTTTTGAGCTACCATGTCTTAACAGTTGTCCTACATTTTCCGGAACCAATAGATTAATATAGGACATAATTTTCTTGAAGTGTTTCTTCTGAGTTATGATTGTCGAACTTGTATGTAGGAAGCAGCAAATAACCGGTCAATCGATTTGTACATCTTGTATAAAATATTGTACAATCCTCAAAGAAAAACTAAGACAATCATCTTGTAAGCCACGACTGTTTTTATAGTGTAGCCTGGGCCCTGGCCCCTTCGTATACCCCACCTTATGCGAGTCTGTCTATTTAAATTGTCGATGTTTTACAAGGAACCAACAGTTTCATAAAGGGCAGAACTTACTAACAGAAGTCTTATGAAATTTGGTATAGGATAGACCTTTAGTAAATGTTTGTTATACCAATTGTGACGAAAGCTTGAAGCTTGTATAAATCATTTTCGAAGACTGCTTCCTGGATAATAAACCAACGATGTATGGGTTAATTCTGTCAGGTTTCACCCCACTTAACGGGAACCGAACCCGGGACCCTCGGTACAAGAGGCCGACACTCTACCATGTTACCACAACTATCACACGTATGATCTCTCACATAGACAATTCACATAACAGACAAACCCTCTCTCACTACAACACCGCTATCTACAGCTTTCTACGATTAAAGAGGCGTTAAGTTGTATTTTGTCTTTTGTATAAACTGTTTTGTGTATCAAACCCCCACCTCAAATAAGCCGAGTGTTATACTAAACCGCTATGGTACAATGAAGAAAACTGAGACATTTTCCGTATTGGTATCGACATTAACAGAGGATTTAACCACACTCGTGGGGGTGGCAATCCCATTTATCATTATGAGTTTTAAGTTCAATACCAAGATCTCTCAATTAAAACCAAAGTTATATAAACTAACAAATAGAAACAGAAAAAGGGTGTGGGGAAGAAACCAGCTGATGATGAATTACATATTTTTACTTATCCAATTGAATTCTAAATCTTAATCTGATTCTAAAGCTGTTGAAACAATCACTTAAAACGTTCTCTTTATTAGATAGGTATGTAAAAATCTCTTGTATGAGGAAAGTGGGGAACATATTTGCATTCCGCAATGTAATGTTTTATAATAAAAAACATCTATGCACGTAAACGCATAGATTATTGATTACGTCAAAAGCGTACGTCGTTCAGAATGACTAGAGGGAAATTACATCTTCCGCTTCCGCTTAATAAATCGCAGCGTTTCAGATACAAAACCGCTAACGATTTTTGCCGAGCATTCGGACACATCGGCAAAATTTGTGGGCGGATGTACGTCCGAATGACTGCGAATCTATCACGTAAGTTTAACGTTAAATAGATGTGGTTTGTTAAACAATCCGTGATGACTTTGATTGGTTATTTCTTACCGCAAACACAGGCGGTGATTTAGGTTTTACATAACTTTCAAGATTACTTCATTTCTCTCATACTGGTCAATTTCAATTTCGAATATTTCACTCAGTTCATTTTACAGAAAACAAAAGGTAATTTAGAATGAAATACATGTTAAACAAGGCAGCATAAATATTTTTTGTCTGTTAGGTTTCAGAATATCTCAACCTCAGATTGTTTCAGACTGGGACTAATACATTTTGGAAGCCAATCATCCATTTAGTCATATTTATACATGTACATAGACTATATAAATGGAATTATCTCGCAAGCATCACACAACTTTTTATATTATATATCGTTCATATGAATTATTTCCCAAGATGTGAACATAAGTTACTTGTAACGTAGTACAGTGAAGCCTTATTTATCAGGACCCCGATTATCCGGATGCCTCGCAATCCGAACGAAATTGTTAGGGAACGGAATTATTTGACCAGTTTGTTGTAGACGACTTTTGAAAACATTGTGGGTAAAGGAGAAATTGCTCATGACGAGCAATTTCTCCTTTTTCCCACAATGTTTTCTGTCAAATCAGAAGATTATTTTTGAATTTCATCACGTTTTGAAATGTCGTCTGCAAACTCTTTTCAATTTGGGACGCTCGACAATTTGGCGTTTGCTTAAGGGTTATAAGTATACACGTGCATACAAACCGTTTATGTCTAAAAGTACAGGCTCTTCTTCATTAGTCCGGATGATTCGGTAATCCGGAAATATTGTTGGGAACGGACGTGTTCGGATTAACGAGACCTCACTGTTTTTTTTTTATATGAACGACATCACAGAGTAGTATGATATTAGCTAGAAGCTATTGTGACAAAAGGCATACTTGTGAAACCAAGATGAGCAAACATGCAGCCAGACCGGGACTCGAACTCTAGACCTCTACAAAACAGTGCGAAATCTCTACCGACAGAGCTAACAAAGGTGAGGAAACATGCAGCAAGACTAACACTCGAACCCGGGACCTCTTCAAACCGTGCGAAACCTCAACCGACGGAGCTATCCTGGCACACATCTGACTTTACCTGGGAACTCCGACTACAATTGCTAAGTACAAACGAATTTACTTTAGTCACTTTTGTGTATAGGTACATGTTTTACTATAACAAAATGAGTTTATGTATGAAGAAATGGATACCTATTGTTATTATGACACCTCGGCAAACAACTAGACAAATCACATTAAACCGTCGAAAGAGAGTCATATATTTTCAGAAATAGCAACAAATGCAAAATTGAAGTTGTTTACGTTTAGGACCAGAGTTTTCTCGATCTAATGTCACTATTTATGGTATCATAACAATACGTTGTTTACCATGTAATGAGATCAAACTGTTATTCTTTACAAAACCAACTATTCTTCTTTCTTTTTTGCGTAAGCTATATTGGTTTTAATGTAATATAAGTGTAATCATTTCGCAGCAATTCGCACGTTAATTCCCTCTGGATGCTTTTCGATATAGGTCTTTTTACATTGATAATAGCCATTGAAAAGATTGAATACCTTTAAACGATTGATTACCGATAGCGAAGTTACTGCATTATTTTTTTTTGTAATTGTAAATATGTATTTTTGTATATGACTAGAAGCTGTACTAGCTTATGTCAATAAAATTTTGTCTATGTCTATGTCTGTACCCAGTTAAGCTCCAGATTTATTCATAGCTGAGCATTGTCTGTGTTCTTGATACATCATGACGGCATACTTAATCATAAACCCTTGATCATGCTCAAATATGGTTCCTCGATGATGAAAGAAAGAGTTAACAATCAGGTTAGACCAAAGGTCATCCCCCAATTCACTTGGCGGCTGGCCTGAATCCAACCTGTTTGTATAAGCATAAGTCGGTTTCAGCACTATAAGGATTAAGAACGTTTTGATACACGGGCTCAAGTAAATCATAGATGACGCGTGACGTGTTGGTAAAAGTGGCTGTGGTATTTGTCTCTTTTTAAAGGAATTTACAATTATCCGTTCCTTTCAAGGATTTTGTTAAAAGGCGAACTTACTAGGATGGTTTGTATCTTGTTATCGATGACCTTTGTCGACTGATTCATTGTTTAAGAACAATAACAACCCGTCCTTCTTAATAGATTAAGTATCTCTCTTTGTATTTCTAATTATAAACACTTGTAGCATATTCTGCAATAACATCGTCTCTTTTACTTGCCCCACCCCAGTTTTTCAACGCAATATTTACAAAGAAAATTGCGTGGCAAATTGTGGCATATCTATTTCAAATTGATTGTTTCTGACCTTCAACCTTAATAAGCAACTCCCTTTCTTTATAACAAAGGTTGATAAAAGGAGAAAAAAAACAGCCAATATTTTATAAAACAACCAACGGCCTAACACGGACGCTAGTCATTGAGAAAGCTCCATTAGGACTCGCGACCTGTATTAACCGTTAACCAAACGCCAAGTTTTCGACTGTCGCAAGTTGAAAGAGTTTGCAGAGGACATTTCAAAATGTGATGAAACTGAAAAATATTTTTTTGGTAGGGCAGAAAACATTGTTGGAAAAGGAGAAATTCTCCTTTCCCCACCATGTTTTCCAGAGTCGTCCGCATTGAACTGGCCAACTGTCGTTATTGTTTTGTAATGGGTTAAACCAGCATCAGTCTGATGATCCTTTCGTACACTGTTAAAGAGCGGCCCTTTAACCCTTAGAGTGCACATTTCTTAAAATTGATTTTTTTTTTCGTCTGTTTTCCGAATCCTTAAATTCATATACTTTCTTGATTTTGATGAGGAAAGATACTCCGAGAAACAAACTGGTTAGCTCACAGGCGAGTCACCAATTGACTTAGCGGATGGCCTGGATCCAACCTGTTTGCATTTGCATGAAGTCGGTTCAAGCACTATACGGGTTACTTTTATTCAATTCTAATCGCTGTCTGTAAATACCATTCCCTTTGGCATTGTACTTGTTTTATCGACGGGCACACATATCTGAATTTCTACTGCCCCATTTTTTTAATATGTATATGTATGAATGTGTGGGTGTTTGTGGATGTTTTGAGATATACAGGAAGTCGTTTATAGTTAAAAGAAAAAGACACATATTAATGACAATGTATTAGTGTTTACTAGTATACAGCTCTTGTCTCGGACAAACGGATCCTAAGGGCAGCATAAATGCTATTGTTAACCCATTTGCTTTGGCGTAGCTTCCTTTAGGCACATACCTACACTATTATTTCGGGAAGCTAAACAAAAAAAACTAAAAAACAATACAGAAAAGGCATCTATTTCCTCCTTAAATAATATGTATTTTTATGTTCTCAAATACATACTACAACGCACCTGAACCATTTCAGATTGCATTTTCTCAAGGACCCTTAGAAAGACGTGCCTACGAAGTCGTTTCAGTCAAGCTGCGCCCCTGATTTCTAAAGGCATACTGGCGAACAGCTGTAAAAGTGCTAACGAGAAAAGTTCTCCGAAGACGAGATATAAATACCACTCCCATAAAAACGGTTGAACCTTATATCCCAATAGTATTCATGGTTTATGTTATTTGGAATGTACTAAACTGGTTCGAATAAAAGTAATTTATAAAGAATACCTTGAGATGACAAGACAATCGTGAACATTTCCACCCCCAAATGTATGTAATACCTCTGCTCCATTCCCTGGAGTACATGCAATCAAATATTACAGGATATCAACTGGCGGCTAGGCGCCTTTTGACCTTTAAGACGATTATGATAAAAACATAATCCTTTCGTAAAGAAAAAAAGTGAACGTAATTCCCATCCCTATAAATCTTAAGCAAAGAGCATAAGAACCAATGGTGATGTACAGTTTTTAGTTTAGTTTAAACTTATATATTTAACATCGATTGTGAAACAAGTTCTTACAACTTAGCTAAATCACTCACGAATCTACTTCCTTAATACATTACTAGTACTCGCGCCAAATGTGGATTAGTGAAAGGTTACAAAAAAAACGCTACTCAAGGGTTTAAACCCACGACTTTCGTGTCTTGAGGCCGAAGCTCTACCCATGGACCAATGTTCCTCAGATAAAAGAGGAATTGGTCAATCAGAACTTTTTCTCATTTCATTAAAATGTTTATAATCCAAATTTAGCGAGAAACTGTTTATTTTCATTCGTTGCAATGGTTATTTGCTGATGCTGTAAATGCTCACCACAGCATCATATCTGTGAAAAGTGTTTCATAAGACTTGTTTTATGATTAAGTGATATAAAAGGTGTTTTAAAAGGTCAGTTTGGCTTCCAAGTTTCTAGAAAACTGTGGAAAAGCCAACTTTATTGTTTTAAAGATCCCCTGTGGATAAAAATAACCCTTTCCAAAACAATAACGACATTTAACCACTTTATTGCAGATGACTCTGGAAAACAATGTGGGAAAATGAGAAATAGCTCGTTACGAGCAATTTCTCCTTTTCCCACAATGTTTTCTGCCCTATCAGAAGATAACTTTTAAATATCATCACATTTTGAAATGACGTCTGCAAACCCTTTCAATTTGGGTCAGTCGAAAATTTGTTGTTTGGGAAGGGGTTAACATGTACCCCTGAATTGCTCTCCGATGCGCGGACATGAATAATCACTCGTAGAAAAGTCAAGATCAAGGTCAAGATGAAGATTATATATTGATTTAAGACTTAAGAATGCTTGGACTTTTTCTTGAAATAGATTTTCGTGTCATCTGTTTTCCAAAACATTAAATGTCTGCTTTGATATAATGAGAAAAGATACTAAAGGAAGCAAACTGATAGGATCCTATAGTAAGACCCTAGCCAAGCCGCCAATTTACTTGGCGGCTGGCCTGGATCCCACCTGTTTGCAAGAACATGAAGTATGTTCCAAAAATTTAAGTGTTACACTGTTACAGTTTCTCATCATGGTAAAAAAGAATATTCTACTATGATAACTAACAAGTGAAATATTTGAAATATTTGAAAAAAAAAAGTTTCAAATACAACGGATTTGATTAGTTATGGCGTATTTACTTTGCAATATGTGTGTGTTTTATATATATTGTTTCAGAAAGTAGAAAGTAGTGCAAACGTTTCACGCCCTCACACGTTTTATTACGCAGTTTGTTAAGTCTTTCCCAAATAAAGACATATCATTTAAACGATCTATTTCTCGTGATATACATACTATATAAGATATTCAACAGAAGGCAAACTTAAATTAAAAACATATACCAGGGATCAACTCAGTTTTTAGACTAAGGGTGCGTCAGCACCTTAGGCCATTGAATTTACATACCATTTTTTGAGGGACGGTTCTTTATCGATACACAAACAGCGGTCTGACCCCAATTACTCATTAAACATCCGCCTTCACTGTGCGGACTAATACCTTCTTGGAACTAGAAATGTAGTCCGGATTTACTCGTTTTATTTCGCTCTATAATATTATAACTGTTGCCTCATGGGAAATCGTAAAATGTCCAGATTTTCGAAAAATAGACTATCGTTCAGCCTCTGTTCACAGAAATGATCAATATAGTAATGGTGGTAAAAGGAGCAGCTGTTTTCCTCGACATGTTGCCTTAATAAATTTTCATACGTATCCTTAATGATCTTGCTTTAAAGGCCCATAAAAGGAGATTAATGCTATATCAAACTATATTATTTGGTAAACTTTTGGACAGAATCAAATAGTTATCACCAGAAATCACCATCAACACAACTTAAATGTGAAAGTTAATCAGAAATAACCCAGATTAGCAAGTTTCATAGTTCGGATTTCCTGATTCTTCAACTCTGACCTTGACAGTTGATACACATTTCTTTTTAACCAACCAATCAGAATTGGTTATTTTGAATATGTAAACAAACAAGTTGTTGATAAACATTATTGAATTGGAGACAAGTAAATTTCAGGCACAACATAACTTATTTTGAATGAGTCTATTTAATATGGTCTCAATGCATTCCTAAACTAGTTTTCATTACTTTTATGAACATGATAAAAGAACTCCGTTTATTTTTTCAGTAATTTATGTTAACTCCTCTCCTTTGATGTGCCTTTAAACGCACCTTAGTCCTTCAGCGCTATCAGCGCTTTCATATTCATTTGCATCACCTTCTTTCTATGACCGGTAATTAATCATATCCAGAAATATATATTGAGATTAAACTACATTGTCCTAAAAGGCCTTATTCTCAACGTGATTCGTTTGATATATAATCATACCCAATGTTCATATAAATAGGCGGCTTTATTAACCGGAAATGAAATAACATAATTGGATAAAACTCGTTATAATGCGTATTGTCTAGTCAACCTCTGAGACGTAACCGACTTATTCAAATGTCGACCTAGTTTTCAATCAAATTACGAGCGACAGTGGTACAGTGGTAGAGCGTAGGCCTCTTGTACCGAGGTCCCGGGTTCGAGTCCCCGTCCGACGAGGTGAAATATGCCGGAACTAGCCAACAAACAGGCACGAGTTCAAGAGTAGTATTCAGTGAATCTTACAAGCTTTAGACATCCGTCACAAACGATATAAAATGAATGGTTTTAAACAAATTAAGTGTAACCGGATCGGGGGATGATGTTGTTGTTATTATCAGGAATCTAAGATGTGACGTCGCTGGTCCATTCCGAATATAGACTAACACTTCTATCGTGAAGTCTTCATGGTCAAGACACTATACAATAACCGGACCCGTACAAGAATCATTATTATACAGTATTGTCTTGTCACTGTAGCCACTTTGGGACCGATGACTTGGTGCCGTAGAATATTTGTGATAGACAGCAATATGATTTATAATGAAGAAAGGTGTACCATCGTTTATCGGTCCTAGTGGTGATTGAACAGTCTCATGAGGGCCATAATCCATTGAGTTTCACAAAATAAAGCATAGCAATGATAAGGAAGTGACAGGATGTATCGTTAACTTAACTGAACGCTATGATATACATGAACCCGTGTGAAAACGCAAGCCAGACGCACAATCCTTCTGTATGCCATGTAAGAATATTCCGTCAGAGGAGCTGTTTATGGAAGATATGTACAGATATCTTAACTTTGAAAATGCTGGGTAATTTTTCTAAAAATAGATACTTGTGATTGTTTCAAAAACGTTAATTATCTGCTTAAAAATGGTGAGAAGAGATACTCAGATTAACAAACATGTTAGATCAAAGGTCAGTGGCTGGCTTGTGGTCTAACCTGTTTGCATGAGAACGAAATCGGTTATAGCCATGCGTGGGTTGATAGATGAAAAGAACCCCTATGTCAAGCTGAGAAAACTCTCGAAGAAAACTCCTTCATATAGCATTACGTACGCACGGTTTTTAAGGTATTTCCAGGTGTTGCTGCGTGACATTAGTTAATGAGAGTTTGCTGAACAAGCTAATTAAACGACGATACTTTCACACAACAGTTTAAACGTCTACCTGATTGGAAAATGATACTCACGTGTAAAACTATGATTCTCTTTGATTCGGGTTTCAATTACTCCACTTAAAGGCCATGGTATCATTTTCCTAAACGGGTCGGGAGAAATATATTTGTGTCATATTTAAATAATACGTGTTACACGTCATTGGAGGCGTCTCGAAAGGACGATGACAATGACTATTTACCCTGTGATATTGCCCCTCTCAACATTTGAATTAGATGACATGTCGTTTTGAACCTACGCAATTTCTTAGCATGAAACTTTCATTAAAGTCAACCCTGTTCCTTCGAGACGAATATCTTTCTTACATACGTCAGTTTAGATCAGAAATTAAAAAGAACTCCGAAAAATTAAAGTGACAAATATACTAAATAGGGTCTGGGTAGCGTTCAATTAAAGAGCTTCTGGAAAATGTCTTCGTAAGTCAATAAAGATTAACATGGATTTTATCTTCAACAAAATTACACTATTTGACAAACGATACCAATGATGCGTTAGATGTCATCACTGCTTTTCTAAATATTGAAATAACAGGGATCGTTATTTTGATATTAAGGAAATTTTTATTAGAATTAGCATTACATGCTCAGTTTTTGTAAAACGCAACACTGGCGTTTTGAAGTAAATAGCAGTGTTAACTCAAAATATATATATATGTAATCAAATCACTATATGGAGCATTTCCTATTCTTCCAAATTTCAAATGCATAGCACTCCGTCTTGAGCATTAAAGTATATAGTCCTTGGAAGACCCGTCAGTCCTAGAAAAGGCAGTGTGTCTTGCCAAAGGACACTCTACGGCGAAAAAGGAGATGATCGCCATTGAGTATCGAATTCGGGTTAGCCGGTCTCTAGTACATGTGCCTGACAAACCCGGGTTCGATTCTCGATATGTCTAACATTTGTTTAACCCATCACCAAACAATGACGACATTTAACCACTTTGTTGCAGACGACTCTGGTAAAAATTGTGGGAAAAGGAGAAATTGCTCGCTAAGAGCAATTTCTCCTTTTCGCACAAGGTTTTCTGCTCTATCTGAAGCATATCTTTCAATTCGATCACATTTTGAAATGTCGTCTGCAAACTCTTTCAATTTGGGACAGTCGAAAATTCATTGTTTGGGAAAGGGTTAAGTAAAACGTAAATCCATCTGACTGTGCATCGACTTTGATACTACTGTAACAAGCTTTCTTTTCTCAAAGACAGGCGCATGTTTGTTTCATACCCGATACATGTCTATCATATCCCTTATAAATGTCAATTAACGGTGATTAACTCTTTCAAACAACAATATCCTAATAATTGAACCACGAAGGTTCCGTCCCACGCATAAAACCCCTCCCTGTTGCGATTAGTTTGCGACAGATGCCAATTAGACCAATTATCGAAATGTCAATTAATAGAAAAACATAATGAGATATGTAATCAAGTAGTTGTTAATGGTACGTATACATGTACAGATATCTTAATGGATGGAAATTGAGAAGGATATCAAGCTGAGAATAGACCCAAAGTAGTCTCTCTTCACCCATTACTTAACAATAACAACACTTAACCACTTTTTGAAGACGACTCTGGAAATCATTGCAGGAAAACGAGTTATTGCTCATCACATCATCACATTTTAATATGTCGTCTGCAAATTCTTTCAATTTGGGACAATCGAAAATATTGCGTTTGGTAAAGGGTCAATAATCTTAATTCGCAAAAGAGAAAACTTGAAATTAGGAATAAAATGTATTCGAAATTATACGGCATTTGTAATGCTGTTTGATTTATAGTTGAAAGAAGCTTTTGAAATCCTGATTAAATCAGGAAGCGTCAATTTATCTAAGTATGTACAGTCTAAATATGATAGATCTAAAAATCGTTGTTACACATAAGGATTACAATTAGTTAAATCGTTATATACGTACCTTAAAGAACTAAAAGCGATATGATGTTTGCTTCTTATGACTATTTTTCAGTGCAAATCATAAAGCATCACAGCTAATGTACAGTTTCAAAGAAATCTGTCTTAACTTCATAACTTTTTCACAGTGAACAAGCACCTTTAAACACCCTTATAAAGGATGGGTATATAACTAAATCAAAGGGTATGTTGATATATAAACTAAAACTAATTTGTTGACAGACCATACAACTTTAACAAAACGAAAGGCATGACAAAACAAACATATAAAAGAGAAGGAGACGTTGTGTAAACAAAAATCATCGCGTCAAAAAGAAAATTCGCTCATAATAAGTAAACTATATGACACCACTTTCGATGGAGTTTAGAGCCGCTTATATAAAAATGATGTATGGCTTACCATTTGAACCCTAAACTGCTGGGAAATAATCGCGACAAACTGTCTCAATCAAGTAAGACACGAAGGTCATTGTGGTAAAAGAAGAATTTCCACATGGAAAGTAAACTCTTATTTATTCAATTATTCCATCGTAAGCTCTATCCTTTATTGGGTTATAACACTTAGAATGCTATGTAATGTTCTAAAAATAGATATTTGCGTCGTTTGCTTTCCAAAATCTTTCCATATCTGCTTATCTTTTTTTTTAGGAAAGATACTCAGAGAAGCAAGCAGGTTTGATCACAGGCCAGCCGCCAACTTACTTGGCGGTTGGCCTGGATCTAACCTGTTTGCATAAACTTGAAGTCGGTTACAGCACTATAAGGGTTAAACACCATAAATAAAAGTTAGATAGATTGGAAGCTATTCGTCCCTTGGTACAAATTGTATTTTGGGACAACATTACCTTACTATTTAGAGCTGGCGACGAATAATTTGGAGTGCGGCTGACATTTAAATTACATTTGGGAGCATTCTTGGGCTGACATATTTCACGATTTCTGTCATATTTTCATTTGTCGAGTGGGCGGGCAGGCTGACAGACTAACGGAACTGTGAGAACAGCCCCACAGTATCGGCCTTACGAGTTGTTTACAAGGAAGTATAAATGAAAGTCTCATCGGGGACCGACTTAATGCTCTGTCTATTCAATGGCAGATCAATGAAATGGAATAACACAAACACACGACAGTGCGCGACAGTGGTGCAAAGCGTCGGCCTCTTGTATCAAGTGTCCCGGATTCGAATCCCCATTAGGCCAGGGAAGAATTTCCGGGACTAACCAACGAATCGGCGCGTGTTCTGGTTTAGTGGCCAGGAAGTCACCGAAAGTGGCTTTGAACAAGCTTTAAGCTTCTTTCACAATTGATTTAAAACAAATACGGTAAATAGTACCTTAAGGTGTATACCTTAAGGGATATTTGGGCCACGTCACGGGAAAAGGGGCACTCGGACATAGCAAACAGTGTAGCCCCAGACCAGCCGCCACGTCACTGACGTGGCGGCTGGTCTGGGGTTACACTGTTTGCCATCTTAGAGGACATCAAGTTCTACCTTTAAATAAATACAAATGATAACTGTCGTGACTAGATGCTGGAATAATAGCGCTAACAAAGAGCTGAGTCAGTGGTTTTTATGTATGTCCGAGTGCCCCTTTTTGCGTGACGCGGCCCATTTGAGAAATACATTGGTCTAGGAGTAGCGCGTCGGCCACAGGACACGAGGGTCCCGGGTTCGAATCCCATGAGTATCGGGCTCCACCTTGCAATCTTTCATTAATCCGCAAGTACTGTATGTGTATCTTGGAAGCAGACTTGAGGGTGATAAGTAAGTCACGTTGTAAGAACTTTGAAATCGATGAAAATAAATAAATTTTAGACTGAAGGTGTTTGTAAATTGTTAGCTATTGGTTGTATTGGGTTTTGAACACAGTTTACAAAACGATTTCAGTTAAAACACGCAGCCAATGCAGGTATTATTGTTCTATGTATTTCAAAATAACAAGCACAGCTTTGTTTTCCTTCCAACCTTATAATGACGTTTGTCACATTCAAGGAATTTGTTTAAAGATGACTGGCGACTGGCCTGTGATCTCACCTGTAAACTAATCTGGATATCTTTCCTCAACAAAATAAAGCAGTTATTCAAAGTTTTGTTTAGGCAGACGATACAAAAATCAATTTTTAATAAATTTACCCAGCATTCTAAGCGGTTATTGTGACAACAACTTATTACGTCTTCTTTTCAATATTGGATAGAACTCGTTGTTATAGATGGATAAGTAACATATCGTGAATAATTTCTACTTTGGTATTACTGTTGCCTTGCGTCGTCTATAGCAGACACATGAAAACGAGGTATTTGGGAAGCGTGGTCCAATGTTAGGGCTTCGGCATCTTGATCTGAGCGTCCTAGGTTCGAATCCCGACATCGGAATTTTCACAAGCAAAAAAGTGCATACCCTATTGCTCCTCTCCACCTTGGTGTATAAATGGATACCTTTGAGGAAATAAATCAATGTGCCGTGGCTGCATTTGTACCATTTGTAAACGGCGGGTATATAACCCAGCGATCATGGAGGTAATTATAAAAGTCGCTTGAATATGCACAGATATGAGTCTATAAACCCCACATGTACTCTTTACATATTTTATTGTGCAAAGGGTTATTAGTATCGTCTTATTCTACCTTATTAGCTAGGAAAACTGAGTATTATCACGTAATCCGGGTGATCAGTTACAAACTCCCACAAGCGCTTCTTAAAAAAGGATAGGTTCTAATTATCTTTAAAAATGCTTGTTGAGAGATGGGAAAATTCGATTGCCAAAATAAAAAATCTTTAACCAACAAAATGTTTGTATTGTTGTTTGGTGTATAATTAAAAATAGTCATTAAAGCCTATTTACTCTAGGAAGCGTCAATATAATTATCTCCGCATGGACATTCACTATAGTGCAAATGGTCTATCGATGGGACAGAAATAGAAATTGTTAGTACTTTTAATGATCTTGGTGTTGTTTTTATCTGTGGGTCATTTGTATATGCCATCAAAACGCTCGTTAAAACGATGAAACGCTTTTGGATTTTGATACACAGTAATTAACTGTTTACAGGCACTAAAACTTAAAGGCCCATTAAAGGAGATTAATGCTATATCAAACTATGTTATTTGGTAAACCTTTGGACAGATTCAAATAGTTATCACCAGAAAACACCATCAGCACAAATTAAATGTGAAAGTAAACCAGAAATAACCCAGATTAGCAAGTTTCATAATTCAAATTTCCTGATTCTTCACCTCTGACCTTGACAGCTGATACACACATTTTTGAACCGACTAATCAGAATTCGTTATTTTGAATATGTAAACAAACAAGTTGTTGATAAACATTATTGAATTGCAGACAACTATATTTCAAGCACAAAATAACTTATTTCAAAAGAGTCTATTTGATAGGGTCTCAATGCATTCCTAAATTAATACTTATGATTAAGGAGTTGAGAAAAAGAATAGCAACTTAAATGAAACTCATACGTCATATAATATCAATAATCAGTTTTTAAGTTTATGAACATTTATACAATTAAAGGCAACAAATATGAGTTCATAAAGACATTTGTTCGTTTCAAGACTTTCTCTTGAAAAACAGATATATATCGCATTCCAAAATTCTAGGGACATTGACGTTTAAGGTGTGGCTGAACTTTCAAGGACTTCTAAGAAAGAAGGGGTTCTTGTTTCGAGAACATGTGTTTTGTGGTATCTTTATTATTCTGATATATTTTTTCCGGAGTCCATAAAAAGTGTAAGCAATTGTTAAACATGCCATGGATCTGGCGGTGCCGAAGATATTGTTATTACCGAGGAAAGTTTTAGAGGAAACAAAAATCAGGTGATTCAATGCAAGATTGATTTCAGCAAGCAAGGATAGGCCAACGTCAGTTGGAATAGTATTATTGAAACTGTTTGTAAACTTAATTGGGTGGTTATAAACATGTTTTAGTATCGCATATTAAAATCTGTTACCAAACGTTTTGATGGCAGGAAGTTGTGTTTGATTACAATACACTTAGTAAAATGGGATAAGACATAAGTATCCAAATAATGCAGTGTACCAAGTGGGTGCGGTTGGTTAACATGCAACAAGAGAAATGATTCGAAAGTGTTATCCGGTCACCAACACATAAATTCATTATGATCCAAACTGACATTAACAAAAGGAAACGATTTCACTGCTCAAGCGTTAGAAAGGTTTTTTGATGTTTCCATTAGTTCTAGACCAGTTACACCATCCAATATGGAGTCCAGGGTACATTCTTACTAAAACACTTTTAACGTGTTTGTTGACAAAAAATGACGATTTGGTGTTAAGAATACACAGTGAATGATTGTCATTCTAAGCCATGTTAGATCGTTTTTAATTCATTAAGGTGTGTATACTCGTATAGGAAAATTAACATGTATTTTATTCCGAAAGCTCAACTATTTTGAGATCTACTGCATGAAAACTGTACATACTTAAATATATTGACGCTACCTTTATAAATTGTGCTTTCAATAACTGATTTTAATTGTACATCAAACGACACTACGAAGACGGTATTGTATCATCGACGTTTTGTTTTCTCTTTTTTGAATAAGCACCTTTAAGGAAAAGAAAATTGCGTAAGGCATAATTGATATACTGGATAGTATCTAAAATAAAAGTACAATATTGCAATGTGACACGTCGTTGGAAGCGTCTCGGAGAGACGCCTCAAATGACGTGCTACGTTGCAATATTGCTTACCTTAATATTAAAATATTGGTGAATGTTTTCTTCATTTAGCAAACTTTAAGCAAAAATGTTTAGAAAACCACTACCCTGCCATAAAGTGTAGGCGACGTTTAGGTGAATAACCCAGAGGTCTTGTCTCGAGAATTCGTTAAACACTGGCATATCAGCGACCAAGTCCATCTTGAAATGATCCAAACAATATCCCGTATACAGTTCATGGTAATATTAACAATTATCAAAGACACAAACAGTTAAAATTCAATGACTTTCTGCAATATCAAACATAAAGACTGTTTCTTCATGTCCGTGTTCTTTTGCTTTGTCTAACCATTTGAATGTTGGGTAATTTTCTACAAATAGATTTTTGTGTCATCTTCTTTCCAAAGCCTTAAATCCTTGCTAATCTTGATGAGAAGAGATACTCAGAGTAGCAAACAGGTTAGATCTAAGGCTAGCCGCCAACTAACTTCGCGGCTCGGCTGGATCCAACCTTTTTGTATAAGCATGAAGCCGGTGCCAGCACTATAAGGGTTAATATTGTCTTGCAAAAGAAGGGTTTGTCTTTTGGATAAAAACAATTTAGATCAGTTATATCGTCGTAAAAGCGATTGTGATGTTTTATGAAAGTGGCTCCAAATGCAAAAAAAAGGAAATAGTCATTGAATCAGTAAGCAGCCATTGAATCAGTAAGCAGTCATTATTTAAACCTTGGAATCCTAGGTAACTTCCTGAAAACACGTTGAGATTGCTTTAAACAAAGAGCTCGCAAAAACTTAAATTTCGCATTGATATATTTATGTATTGCTTACAACGAGTAAATTTTCCTTTTGCAACGATAAAACCCCCGTGATTTTTATGAAGTATTGATATTTCAAAGTTGTTCGTAGGAAACAACGTGCAAATATTTTAATTCGTTCAAACAGGATTACTCTTTTCTTTGCCTACTTGACAAAATTTGGAAATAATTATATTTTTGCAATCCTTCCTATTAACAGCATGGTACATGTACCCTATATTGTCGTCAATAAAACCGTTCAGTAATGATTTCTATACGATCGGACAAATGTTAACGGATCCATATATTTAACATAAACGAATAAGTGTTGTTGTTTTTATGTTCCTTGTGATGATACGAATTTTAGAAAAAACGCGGCTAATGAGAAGACGGTAACACCATTTTTGGGGGAGGGTTATGAATATTGCATAACTCTATCAGACTATCATTACTGTCACCAGGGTTAGACATCTCTGACATTTGAGACATTTATTAGAAATTTAAGTCGCTGTCAAATTTTCCCATCTGTTTTTCGTTTTTCTGCGGTTTTCTAGGATATTGTTCAGTTCTACCGGTCCACCCACGCACAGCCGTAAACTTTTAATTCCGTCTTTTCTCTGACTATACAAGTCTGGTTTCCTAAGGAATAAAAAAGCCACCTGGGGCTTATCAAACCGGCTTAATGAGGATGATTTCATAAATAGGCAATTTTACTTATCACAAAATGTCGTGTAGATGTATATCAAACCCTTTTCATATATTACCAATGTAATCCGTCAAAGATTCTACACGCATTCGTGCGAAGGATCGGACACAATGTTAACAAATATTCAAGAAGTGCAATTCGGGACTCGCCAACTAACTACGAAAGCAAGTGTTCGCAAGTAAATAGCCGGCTGACCGGTGATCTAATATGTTTGCTACCATGAGTATTGTTTCCTCATCGAAAGTAAGCAGATGTTTAAGGTTTTGGAAAGCAGACGACACAAAAATTAAGTTTTAGAAAATTACTCAGCATCCAAAGGCTTAACCTCTCGCTAAAGTACTGCAAATCGTTACACTGGTATGAAATCAACGACGACATTTATGATTTCGTTATCAGATATACTGGACATGACTGTAGAAGGATACAATTATCTCAAAACTGTTTCGCATTATGGAGTTCGAAGAGACTTAGAAATACATCATTTTTTGTCTTCTTTTTCAATAACAAAGAAGTACGAAAGAATACCTAATAACGCACATATTGCGTCTTATACTGAACGTGCCATTCAAGATAAGCTTGTATAGGATTAACCGACTGATTGTTCATTAATGGTGTGAAGTACGCTTCATACCTTTTTCGTTTGCAATCACGCATTGATATAGTGACAGGTTTGCAAAAAGAGTTCAAATTTTGCTATGCCCTTTCACACAATATAGGATTGCAGGTATATTTCCGTTTGTCTGAATTTGACACCACCGAGAAAAAATGTGTTTTTTATCAAAATTATTCCTAATGAATATTGCGGTTAGCTTGTCAGGGGTGGGGGTTAAAATGGGGGTGGGAGAGACTATGATGGATAAATTAAAAACAAAACTTGTTTTTATGAAAATGTTTATTGCTTTGAAATAATTACCCGTTTTACAGAAGCTTTTTGCATATAGAGCCGCTTACGACTTTCTATAATCGTCTAAATGTTGTTGTTGTTTTTTTCTGATTTACCGACTTCTTGCTTATGCAAACAGGTTAGATCCAGGCCAGTTGCCAAGTGAATTGGCGACTGGCCTGTGATCTAACCTGTTTGCTACTCTGTGTATCTTTTCTCAACAAACTTAGGTAGATATTTTAGGATTTGGATAGCAGACGACACAAAAATCTATTTTAAGAAAACTACCAGATTTGTAAGGGTTAAAATTTGGTAGAACATTGATTGGTAACAAAACGACCAATAAAGTCTTGCCTTAAAGACTGCCGAATCGATTGAGGAAAAATATCCTTCAAATTGGATTATTCACTCACATTTCTGCTTCCGGGGGCCCGTTTTACTAAACAACTTACGGAAAATGTTTGCGTAAGTCATAATTGATTAACATGGATAATATCTTCAATGAAAGTACAATATTGCAATGTGACACGTCATTGGAAGCGTCTCGGAGAGACGATTCCAATGATGTGTTACTTTGCAATATTGCTTTGCCAAATATTGAAATAAAAGGACTTGTTGTTTTAGACTTACGCAAATCTTAAGCGTAAACTGTTTAGTAAAACGGGCCCCGGGATACCTAAGCTGTATGCGCTTTTATTTCGGATTCATAAAAGTAGTATGTAGACTTTGCCATGTTTTACATTTGTTTTCAAAGCTCCCAAATGCAGAATAAACTTTTTAAAATACTTCGACTACTTTCCCAAATGAATGAAATTATTATGTAGTACGTTATAGGAAGTGAGGTCTATTTAACGCCGCACATCATGTCCATATATAGGCACACGTGCCATTAAGCGTCTAAGTAGGAAAAGGTGAGTTGATAATAGGGGAAAAATCATGAAACTTTCACATGGCTGTCAGTTTTATTGCTTCATTAAGAAGTTAGTGTTTTAATTGAGACGAACTATCATTGAAAGAAATGTTCCTAATTCTTCTTCATTAAGTTTTTGAAGACAACGTACTGGTGCTTTTAGCCAATAACATCCATTTTTCAAACCTTCAGCGAAACTGTTTAAGCAGTCAAACAGACAAAAGGAACAAAAGGTGCTCTTGCAATGTTAAACTTAGTCCCTTCAAAGCGCACATAAGGTGACTAGATTCATTTCCTTTAAAAGAAATTGTTCTTCCATTTCTGGTATAGATGTTTCATTTTGTCAAACTACATGAACACGATTGTCATCTGATATTGCTTTCAACCTGGACCAGTCAATCATGTAATATGAGGTAAGTGATTAGATTGATTAGGAACTGAACTGTATGATAATTGAAATACCAAATTAATCTTTATCTTTTGATGATTTGATAACGAGATGTGCTTTAGATAATTGGTTTTTTAATCATCAGTGGGCGAAGGAATAGGTTGACATTTCCGCACTCTCAATGATATTCTGTTACATAAATGATTATAACACATTCCCGCGGTAAAATTGCCTTTCGTGTGGCATAAGACTTAAAAATCGTTTATTGCAATACTTGTATCAGAGTTACTAAATTGATATTACGAACGAGAGACACAATCAGCGTAGCTTATAATAAACTAGTTTTTACAGGCCATGCGTTCGGAGTGAACGTTCGCCTTAGGACGAAAAATGTTATTTCTTTTTCATTGAATATCATGAATAATTTCACCGTTTCCGCCTTCAACTAACTCATCAACAGCTTCTGTTTTATGACAATAACACCTTAGCAATTGGCCTGTCAGAAATCCGGGCATTTGTGCCCGAGAATGCAGTAGGTACAAATTTCAAGTACATTGGACTTTGCTTACCTTTTGCTGCATTCGATTAACCCTTTCCCAAACAACAAATTCTCGACTGTCCCAAATTGAAAAAGTTTGCAGACGACGTTTCAAAATGTTATGAAATTGGAAAATAATCTTCTGATGGAGCAGAAAACATTGTTTGAAATGAAGAAATTGCTCGTTACGAGGAACTTCTTCTTTTCCCACACTGCTTTCTAAAGTCGTCTGCAACAAAGTGGTCAAATGTCGTTTTCGTTTGGGAAAGAGTTACGATGTGTTTTTCTGTCTGCTTTGGATCGTAATTACTCTCTTACTGATTTTTTGTTTCATAAAATATCATTTAAACCGATTTTAAACCATTACCAAACAATGACGACATTTAACCACTGTGTTACAGACGATTTCGGAAAACATTGTGGAAAATTGAGAAATTGATCTAAACGAGCTATTTCCCATTTTCCCATAAATAATTCTGCCCTATTCCATTACATTTTGTAATATCGTCTGCAAACTCTTTCAATTTGGGACAGTCAAACATGTGGCGTTTGGTAAAGGGTTAAGAGATGTTTCATTTCTGCTTTGGGTCGTTAGTACCCTCTTGCTGGTGTAACTGTGCCTTGTATCTTATCTGAGCAGCTTAATCGTCTATTAAAGTATATCACAGGAATGTATTCTAACCGATTTCCAAATTCTCAGGAAATTATAGGAAATATCCTTCAACCACATCCCCCGGTATGTCATCGGACATCCACTGCTAGAAGGAGTATCAATGCCTGTTAATGGGAATGTTTTCCATGAAAGCAACTTAAACATTTCTCACAGCTTGCCATGCCGAATCGTTCAAACGTTCTTGTTCGCAGAAGACGTGTTTGTTGTTTAAGACCATATCAACATTGTTTACAGTTATATAACGATCATCCTGGATCCTCAAGTTGTAGGGCTCTGAAGTGACTTGGCAAAGACTGATCCCACGAAACATAATGTGTCGGTCGGAGTGAACCTAGGGCCCCTGGATCTTAGTCGGCCAGCTTAACCACTGTGTCACGCAGGAGCTAGAAGCATTGTTCACAAAAAAAGAAAATTTGATAGTAACATAAATATCGTTGAAACAATACAGTTTAAACTGGTGTTTTGTTTGCAATTTAAAGTAGCTTTTGAAACCAACACGAGTTCAGGAAGCGTCAATATATGTACGTATGGACAGTTCGAACGCAGCAGATCTTAAAGGCGATGTGACTCTTTTTGAACTAAAAAGAATGTTAACATACAGTTTACACAGTCTCAAGAATTAAGAATGATCCAGTTTCAGTTCCAATGATCATTATTCGCTGCTGCACATCAAATAACAGAACAGCTGTTGAGCAGTTTTAAAGAAATTGATTTTGAATTGTACAGATTTCCTCATTTCTGTAGACAAGCAGCTTTATTAGTGATATGAATAATTGTTCTTCACTCAATGACATCGGCTAAATTCGGACAATCTATCGGACACGATATTCTAGATATATACTTTGGAAATGACTTCTCCATATATAGATATATCATCAATTAAGGATGGTTTACCGCCATGTCCCTATGGTATAATAAACCAATACGTTATAAGACACGGGTCTGTCGGTAAGGGCTCTGTCAATTGTCATATGAAGTGCACACGCTATTGGGTTTGATTAACACTTTAAGAATGCTGGGTAATTTTCTAAAAATAGATTTGTGTGTCGTCTGCTTTCCAAAACCTTAAATATCGCTTGATTTTGTTGAAGAAAGAAACTCAGAATAGCAAACAGGTTAGATCACAGGCCAGTCGACAATTTACTTGGCGGCTGGCCTGGACCTAACCTGTTTGCATAATCATTAAGTCGGTTCCAGCAATGTAACCATTCCTACAAGTATATGCGAAGATGAATTTATTGTTATATTCTTTGTCAACCATGAGCTGTATATGCTTCAGCTGAAATAAAATGTTCTTCTTGTAAGGATTGAATACCGCTTGTGAGTTTGCCTGTATATGAATAGACCGAATGCTCCAGGCCTAGATATTTCATTCTTCGATTTCATTTTCAGCTGGTGTCATCCATAGTTCATGAAAGGCATTTATTCTTAAGCGTGTGATGGGCGCGTATCTTAAAGGATTATATTTTGGATTTAGAATCTGACATTTTGAAATAGATTTCCTACTGATAAGATGACAACATAGAGCTGTAAAGTGTCATAAGGCGAGAGTATTGACAGCTTTGCAGTGCCTCTCATACCCGTACAGCATAAAATGAAGAACACTTACATCACACCTATAGCAAACCGTTTAAACGTTCTTTCATTCTTTCTTTCTTTCTTTTTCTTTCTTTCTTTCTTTCTTTCTTTTTCTTTCTTTCTTTCTTTCTTTCTTTCTTTCTTTCTTTCTTTCTTTCTTTCTTTCTTTCTTTTTCTTTCTTTCTTTTTTTCTTTCTTTCTTTCTTTTCTTTCTTTCTTTCTTTCTTTCTTTCTTTCTTTCTTTCTTTCTTTCTTTCTTTCTTTCTTTCTTTCTTTCTTTCTTTCTTTATTTCTTTCTTTCTTTCTTTCTTTCTTTCTTTCTTTCTTTCTTTCTTTCTTTCTTTCTTTATTCTTTCTTTCTTTCTTTCTTTCTTTCTTTCTTTCTTTCTTTCTTTCTTTCTTTCTTTCTTTCTCTATCTTTCTTTCTTTCTTTCTTTCTTTCTTTCTTTCTTTCTTTCTTTCTTTCTTTCTTTCTTTCATTCTTTCTTTCTTTCTTTCTTTCTTTCTTTTTTCTTTCTTTCTGTGATCTCCCAGTCCATTTGGAGAGATATTCATGTATTTGTATTGAGATATTATATTTCCTTTTGATTACTTTGATGTTATCGCTTAACAAACCAATATAACACTAGTACACATATTTATAGGTGACATATGAGTTTATTACCATTGTAATGAAAATCACGCAGTTCAAATGCGAACTTAAGTATTAAGCAATTTATCATTGTTACGAAAAGATAACAAATTCTTGTTCGGAATACTGTTTCTAAGTGCGTTGTTTTTTAAGCAGGGAAAATTCTTTAACCTATTACCAAACAATAACGACATTTAACCAGTTTGCTCGTAACGAGCAATTTCTCATTTTGACACAATGTTTCTGCCCTCTCGGAAGATTAATTTCCGTTATCATCACATTTTGAATGGTCGTCTGCAAATTCTTTCAATTCGGGACAGTCGAGAATTTGACGTTTGGTAAAGGGTTAAGCAATTTTAGTCATTGTTACGAAAGGATAAAAATCCTCATTCGGAACACAGTTTCTAAGTGCCGTGCACTTTAAGCAGGGCTGTGGAAGTGAAACTTCTTTAACCCATTACCAAACAATGACGACATTTAACCGGTTTGTTGCGGAGACTCTTGAAAACATTGTGGGAAAAGAAGCATTTACTCTTAACGATCAAATTGCCATTTTCCCACAATGTTTTCTGTCCGCCTGCAGATTGTTTCGATTTGGGACAGTTGAAACTTCGACGTTTCGTAAAGGGTAATCAACAGGTACGTTATAGAGAGTTGTTTGATGCGATGTCCATACAGTGTGATAAGTGTTGTAAGGTTGTGAAGAGGGCATTGGTGCACACGACCTACTGCGACATTGGTTCTCAGAATTGACGAAAACGTTTTAGTGCCATACTCCTCAGTAATTATAAATTCCGAGGTCAAGTTTCAAGTTTCAACATTTTATTTCTGTGACAGTAATAGGGTTAATGTATAAATACCTCTTATAGGACAGTCCCGCTGTGGAAGCCGGGTTTTATGGGTGAAACGATGGAGTGATTGGCTTGTGATTGGCTTTCTCTCGAAGTAAAGAAACGTTAAACACGGTTAGTACCTGGATGGGTGACCCGCGATGGCTTCATTCCGAGAGGGACTCGATACACTTTACAATTTCCAATAATACTACAAAGAGTATACATAAAGGCAAATAACACATATTCTAAATGCATATCGATATTACAGTTTGAGGCGAAAGCCTACTCAGAACTTTAATTGTTGCGCCTTTTTTTCGTTACCTCAGGCCTGCGGGGACATTGCAAATTATGTTTCAATCAAGTTGGTTATATATCATTTCTGGAACATATTGTTATTTGTGGGCGACATTGGTGCAGTGGTAGAGCGTCGGGCTCTTGTGCCTAAGGTGCCGGGTTCAAATCTCCTTTAGGCGAGATGAAAATTGCCTGGACTAACCCACAAATCGGCGCGATCAATGGTTTAGTTTCCAGGAAGCAGTCATCGAGCGTGGCTTTGAACTAGCTTTGAGCTTCCTTCACAATCGATGTTAAACAAAAATGGTGAACTTATGATGAACTTATGATGAACTTATTTATTACATTTTATAATATTTCATTCGATGGCGTCTGCAGCCCTTCGGCAGAGAACTATGAACTATGGTGAGAAAAGGATTGATCCCTTCTTAAAATGCCATGATTCGCTTTGTCGTAACAATTTCTACCAAAAGTCATACAGAGAATATGTTATTTACTTTTTGCCTTCTAATTCTGACGTGTGCTGCTGCTCACGATGTGTATATCCTGTAGAATATGTCCCCATTTTATCCTGTTGTTTCTATACATTGTTTGCAAACAGAACGGTCGTTGTTTAAAGATCATAATTAGCGATTGCACATGTCAAATTTCAAGCCGTTTCATGATTGCATTTGAAATAATGGGCTACCGTATGTTATCCTTAATTGTGAAGTTGAAATAAGACAATTAGTCAAAATAAAAAGGTCGTTTGTACATAATAGTTTTTGTATTGATGTGTGATACTAAATAAGAAATAACTCCTGAACGCAAAAGTAATATAGAATGTGTCAAAATATCTTAGTGTGAAGAAATGTTATGCGATAGGTAACAAAACCATTTCAACGATTTTGGATCTGAATCTATATTTATTCATTGAATACAGGTTCTTAAAACCTTACTAACTCGCTTCCAATGGCAAGTCTTACACAACAGTACAGTTCGTTTAAATATATTTATTTTATGTCGATTGTGACGGTGGCTTGAAGCTTATCTAATCCACTTTCGATAGCTGCTTTCAGGGTACTTAACCAGAACTCGTGACGGTTTATGGGTTAGACCCGGCAGTTTTCACCTCGCATAACGGGCATCGAGCCGTGACCCTCGATGTACCGCTGTCCCCAACCAAAGCTGGTTAAACGTTTTAAAGAAGTTAGATTTTGGTATCTACATTTCCTCTCATCTGTGAACATGCAGCTATAACAAGTTTATTTCAAATCGATTTTGTGAAACACATTTTCAAAATCTACACTATTAACTCATCATTCTGCAACCTAAAGGGGTAATCATCAATCGCGTCAAATGTTGATTTTTATTCTAACTGAAATACTGTTGAAACTTCGTTGAAGCACATTAAATTGATACATTGAAAAAACACAACGAACCCTATCTATCCCAACAATAAGCAAAGGACTTTATAATGACAATAAAATTATGCCTATCGACGTTTCGATTTAGCCTACCAACAGCCCAGGGTCAGCCAGCCTTAGATCAATGCCACACTTCTGTATATCAACATTCTCATTTCAAACAAAATATGAAATCTATACAATTACTTTATACCGTTTGAAATATGTGTTAATTCAATTCGGTGCCTATATCAATGAATTCCTCATAATAACAGCTAGTGCCATTTACACGCATCATTCAAACTTTTAAAGAGCTACTGGCTTGACTTTCAAAACAACTTATTCGAGATCCGTGTAAAATCTCCACCATCCTTCACTTTAAAAGTATAAAATTGATAGAAATAGAATCGAAGGATATTATTTTTATCAATATGTTTACAATTTTGTTGACAATTATAATTCTTTATGGCCTATTTGTTATATTAGATTCAGATAACTTTTAAAACCTGACCGCTCGCTTCACTTTATCATACAGGAAGAGACAGAGCTGTGTTGTAAAATTCACTTTAACGTTATATTTACTGCTATGTATTGTAGAATAAGAAAATGTCGAAGAAAAACGGATTCCCTTCAATAACTTGATTTATGTCGATTAGCGACAAATCTTATTATCGCAAGTCGGATCCCATACTACCCCTCGTGAACCAAGCATTCCCTTTTGATTGCGCTTCATAAGTTACCCTTTAGAATACTAATATTGTTAGTATATAATAAAACATTTTATTCTTAATCTTTTTTTCTTATTTGTTTATTTTCGTTCTATCTTTTCTTTCTCGATTCGTTTGATAAAACAGTTTTATTGTACATCTGTTAATAACCATAAACTGCAATGTGTGTGTCAATAAAAATATTTCTGATTCTGATTTTCAAAACGTTTTGGTGGGATGCGTGACCTCTCTTTATTCCCAGGGTGTGACATATATTATACGTTAAGAAGTCGGTTTCCAATTATGTATCCAAATTTAGCAGACATCAATCGGATTAACCGATTTTCTCGCACGGTCGTTCAACCAATACTTCCTTGTTTCTTAATCTCGACGCATAAACTCATAGCCCTCTAGAAGCTAGTGGGACAAAAGTATTTATTATTCCCTGTGGTCATCTTTCCTCTTTGGATGCCATTATTTCCACCAAATATCATAACACAAATATCAAATCCATATCTCAAGCAACAAGAGAAGGACAAAAATTACCAAACCTTTCCCAAACAACTCATTTTCGACTGTCCCAAATTGAAAGAGTTTGCAGTCAACATTTCAAAATGTGATGGAATTGAAAAATATTCTTCAGAAAGAGCAGAAAACCATGTGTGAAAAGGAGAAAATGCTTGTCACGAGCAATTTCTCCTTTTTCCACGATGTTTTCTAAAGTCGTCTGCAACAAAGTAGTCAAATGTCGTTATTGTTTGGAAAAGGGTTAAAGGGAAATCTAAATATCCTTATATATGGTAATCTTATCCTCTCCAGTTGTTTGTAATTTGGATTTGTCACAAATTCCCAAATGAATGAATGAACTCAGGAAATATTGTTCCACCTACACTTTATTCTGTGAAGACGTGACTGTTCTCTTTTGGAACCAATCAAAAAGCGGTATAGGTAAATATAGAATGGCACGAAGAAGTAAACATCATCGACAATGTATCATATTATTTATACCCTGGGTACGTATGTACTAGCTGACACTGTTGTGTAACAAACACCAAGCCTTAAAGGTGCTTGTTCACAAAAAGAGAATTTAATACTCAAAATGAAATGTTGTTGAAACAAAACATTTCTTAAAGTAACTTTTGAAAGAATAATTACTTCGGTAAGCGCCAATTTATCGAAGCATGTACAGGTTATATTTACTTAATTTCAAAAGCGATATCACGCTTTTGCATTAAAGCACCAGTTAATCCTCCGTTTTAATTATGCTTTCAAAAGCTGCTTTATATAAAGCTCTATTGTTTCAACCACATTTTATTTTGACTTTCAAATTGTCATCCTATGAACAAACACCTTTAACAATAACAGGCATGAGACTATTGTTTACTCGTAATGATAGAGATATAGTACAGTGAACCCTCGTTTATCCGAACATGTCCGTTCCCAACAAAATGTCCGGTTTACCGAATCATCCGGACAAATGAAGCAGAGCATGTTCTTATTTACATTAAGACATAAACGGTCTGTATGCGCGTGTATACTTATAACCCTTTAGCAAACGCCAAATTGTCGACCGTCCCAAATTGAAAGAGTTCGCAGAAGACATATCAAAACCTGATGAAATTCAAAGACAATCTTCTGATATGGCAGAAAACATTGTGGGAAAAGGAGAAATTGCTCGTCACGAGCAATTTCTCCTTTACCCACAATGTTTTCAAAAGTCGTCTGCAATAAACTGGTCCAATAATTCCGTTCCCTTACAATTTTGTTCGGATTGCGAGACATCCGGATAATCGGGTCCGGATAAACGAGGCTTCACTGTATTTGTACTTCACATTCAAAGTTATTTCTCAATGGTTGTGAAATATGCGTGGGCATCAACTTTTTACCTTTTTTTTTTCTTTCATTTTAGAAATAAAAGAAGTCTTTGATAACTATTGTCCATTGACAGAATGAAATAAAATATATCAAAAGCTTGCAAAGTACATTTCTTACTGTTACGAAAGCTGTCGAAAAAAAAATACAATGAATGAAACCTAAGGATTATCCTTAAAAAAACGACAGTGCCCATTGAATGATAATTGTACTTATCGGCGAGGAAAATATCTATACATGAAAGTTTTGTTTGTATCGTTATATTTACGAGACTATAATACAATCGCCAAAACGGGCGTTGGTCTTAACACTTTACCAAACAGCACATTGTCTACTGTCCCAATTTGAAAGAGTTTGCATTTCAAGTAAATTGGCGGCTGGCCTGTGATCCAACCAGTGTGCTACTCTGAGTATCTTTCCTTATCAAAAGTAAGCTGATATTTAAGGTCTTTTAAAAACGAACGACACTAAAATCTATTTTATGAAATTTTTCCAGCATTCTAAGAGATAAAGCGAACTCAAAATATATACCTTATTTATACACGAATTACTGAAAACATCACGGCTGTTCTGTGTTCCGAGCTTCGAACGCATTTCTAGTAAAAGTTTTTACGGTGCCTTTCCCGATCGACTCGGTTCATGATAAGTCGTTACCTCCCACGCCGGCTGAACAATTGGACATTTTGTTGGGAAATTTACCGCGTTGATTTCATTAAAACACAATAAATCCGTTAAAATGCGTCTTGGTCTTCCGATCTTCCAACGCTCCACCGGCATCCACGACAAATGTTTCCTCCTACGACCCTAGACCCCGAAATAGTATGTATCTCATGTCCTAGTTGAAACCCAAATTAGACGACGAAAATAACCTTGAACATAGATTCTTTATGTGTGGTATTGGAAGTAAAACGGTGTGGTAAAATGATAAAATGTACGTTTTGAGAACGGTAGTGTGATAATATTTTCTAAAGAAATTGAGTAAACAAAACGTCTCTAAGGGCACTTGCAGCAGATGAATAAAAGGGGTAAAAGTAGACTGTATTGAGTTAGAGGTTAGTCTTGTTCCTAATCGATACGTTCACCTTTAGTAGACACAACCAGTACTAAGAGCAAAATCACTCTTTGCGTTACTCTTATCATAATACCTTTAAATACTGGGTAGTATTCTAAAAATAGATTGTGTCTGCTTTCTAAAACCTTAGATATCTGCTAAAATTTGACGAGGAAAGATATTCAGAGTAGCAAATAGGTTGTAACACAATTTACTTGGCGGCTGGCCTCGATCGAACCCGTTTGCATAAGCATGAAGTCGATTCCAGCTTTTTAAGGGTTTAAGGAAAATATTAGCTTTGGTGTCATATAACTGTATGACCGATGTCGACTTTAGTTCTGAAACGATATCAATCCTAATTCCGTACGAGAGGAAGTTTAAATCGTGATAGGTTTATTAGTTTATTCGTTAATTAGGCTTTTGTTGCAGTGTCAACAGGAGCTTTTACTGTTGTTTAACTGCGCTTCCTCACTTACTCATCATTTCCTGGTGAATAACAGGACCGAGGGCGGTGTGCATTGTGCATCTTCAAGGATATATCACGGGTAATATACCTTGATGACTCAAATATCGTTCAAACCTTCGTCCCTTTATTGTCTCCATTTAAGGAAAAAATATGATTTGCAAATTTTCAGGTGGTCTATAGAGTTTAGTTTGAATTAAACAGTGTGCTGCCTCAATTTTATGTCACGGGAAATATTCACTGATGACTCAAACCTTGCTCAAACCTTTGTCCCTTTTTTGACTTCCAAGTAAGTAAGAAATATGATTTGTGAATTTTCAGTGGTCTCTAGTTTAGTTCGAATTAAACAGTGTGCCGCCTCAAGTTTATGTTACGGGTAATATTCCTTGATGACATAAAGCATCGCTGAAACATTCGCCCCTGCATTGTCTTCCATTTAAGGAAGGTTTTCTCTAGTTTGATTTAAATCAAACCTATACTTTTGCCAATTAAGCATAAACTTAACACTTAACAACATTGAAATATAGTGATATAATGAACTTTGTCAAAATCGTCTGACTACAAAGTCTCCCAACATCTGCAGATTTGCTACAGACACCTAAATATACGAATGTTTCCAAGAGAAGAACGTCCATGTGCATTTTGTTAGTATAAGCCGACTACAAGAACAATGGGAGACGAATTCGTTGTGTTTTCTACTGCCAGAAATACTACTAAGAATTAATACATATAAATAACGTTGAGGTGACTTATACGTTGACAGTTCACTGGGCTGGGTGCTCAAAATGATATGTACAATATACCATAAGCTGTATATATGTAATGCATATGTCATTCCAATAAACTGTTTACTTACTTACTTACTTACAAGAAATAAGTAAAACATTAATCGTTTTTTATCGGTGGTGAAGAAAACCCTTCAAATTACGATAAATATTTATTTACTTAGTCACGTTCATGCTGTAAAGGATAAGCATATGTATTCATAGACTATTACAAGTTTTACTGTATGATAATTTACTTTATATTAATATTCTTGAATTGTCAAAAATAAAATACACGTAACTGTTTGGTAAAACGGATTTGCGTCTTTATAAATATGATAAAATGTATCTTGGTCTTTTTATACATTGGCAAAATGCATTTGCTCGACACCAAAAACTTTCCATTTCAATTTTAGGAATACACGAAGAGAACATTTTAAGAAGATGTTTTCAATCGATATTAGATGGCTTTTTTTTTCGAACCTGACCACAATCACTGCATTTAACACACTTGTACCAAAATCAGAAAGCGTTACGTCAAAGGAAAATCAATTTGTTTTGCTATACGTATTTCTGCCTATGCTTTGAACGGCTACCACAGTTTGTCTGACAAAATTTTGTACCCTGATATTTTATGAACCTTCCAACCCGTTGTTGAAGGTTAGAACGCACGTACAGAATAACAGACCATGTCGGCTGTTGGTTGTATTATCATTCTATTTTTATTATGGTCGTTCGAGGTTAAAAAATATTTTTCAATACATGTTGATTTGTTGTGTTGCTACTGCAAACTGCTTACAGATTCATGTGGTTCAAGCGAGATATATGTTATGCATTTTTATCCCTTGTGTATGTAGTTAAAGTTGAGCGGGCGTCTTCAATATACTAACGGATAAACAAAATAAGAGAAAACAGTATTAATTGACAATAAAAATGTTTTTCTTGACAGTTTAATCGTTTAAAACTATTTAGCTTTAAACACCTGGATGCTGTTTAAGACGTTACAGGCTTAATTAAGACACCGAGAAAACAACACACCCTCTGTTGATTTAACCGGTGGTCCCTTTCTTTACGTGAAAACAGATTTTGAAAAAAAGAAAATAATAATAACGGTAATTTATCTTGCATTTTCCTTGATCTTGGACTTTGTAATAGTTTCAAATAGGCGGATATCGCTTACTTGAATGACGGAATCTCGAAATATAACATGTAACTCAGGGATTTGGTACATGCAATTGTGAAAAAAGGAGTAATTCCTCATTAGGAGCAATTTCTCCTTATCCCACCTTGCTGCATTAAGCATTTCACTACACAAGCTTGAACCTTTACCAAACGCAAAATCCTCGACTGTCCCAAATTTAAAGAGTTGACACGTTCCAAACGATGACAATTCAAATTGCGATGAAATTGAAAAGTAATCTTCAGATTGGGCAGAAAAAATTGTCAAAAAAAAATAAATTGCTTATCAAGAGCAATTTCCCTTATCCCCATAAAGTTTTCAAGAGTCGTCCGCAACACACTGGTTCACTGTCGGTATTACTGGCACATGTATTTGGTTAAGCAAATACATATTTATAAAGATATTAACAGAATTGAAAATAAAACGTGTTTGTGCTTTTGTCGTTTTATTGTAATTAGCGGTGGGGGAGGAACGTATATTTCAGAGAAAATGCTCATTAACTTGGTTTTGTTTGTTTAAGTGTCTTTCTTTTACGAATCGGTTTGATTGGTGAAAAGAATAGTACATTTATCAAGAAATAGAATAATGATTAAAATGGAAATCGGAATTAGCCTCAAATTCGTTTGTGGTCACATTTACGTCGCGTAATGATAACGGAGGTGGGAGGTTTCTAATTAAATTTTTATTAGACAGATGATACTTTTGTTTGTGAGTTTGTGGTTTGGCATTACGTTTCAAAATTGTTTTTCGTTTGATCCAACCCGGCGTTTACTTTTTCCTGTCATTAGTGTCAGTGTATTTCATAGCTCACGGAAATACCCGAGTAGTTCCGATTGTAACCATATAGCACATACATGTGACGAATCATGACATCATAAGAACGCAATGACGTCATGTTTACATCATTATCTACTTTTTTTCCCCTTTTTTCTCATATTTTATTTGCATCTTGATTGTTTGAAAGGGTAACATGATAAATAGAATAGAAAGTTGGTGTCTTTGAATGAGAACAGTTATCGGGCTCGGCTTCGGATTATTATCCGTTTCGCCTTTGGCTCACCGGATAATATTCCTAAGCCTTGCCCGGTAACATTTCCGATTCACGCCACCAACCATTCATTCTCTGTCTTATACTTAGGTCTTGCGATCCGCTACTGGGAGAAAATCGAACAGAAAAAAACTTATCTAAAGCACGAACAAATTCGATCAATGACTAACACTGAGGGGTTGTGTTATTTAATATTGTTATAGAGCAAACGATCACATTGGATATATGTTATTGCCAAACGTTATAATGATAAATGATCACATTGGATAACTTTTATTTCAAAATGGTACATATACTGACTTGATGAGAAACTGTATATAGTTTAAGTCAATAAAGAATCTCAAATATTGAATCTTGTATTCTGGCTGTATAAACCTTCACGTTTCAGTATCATTTTTTCAGCCTTAAGGCCACATAGACTCGCTGGTATAGTTCTTTTCTCCGGTATTTTTAACATTGATTTGACTCTTGGTAATTTGTGATGCGCGCTTAATTGGTTGTCATGGTTTGAATGTGATTTAAAAAAAAAAAAATTCTAGCACTGATCTGCAGGAGGTGTGGCAAAACATCTTATATCTTCAACAAACCGCTCCAGCTCCTCCAGTATTGACAACCTGCACTCTTTATTTGGGTCATCTTTTTTCGCATCCAAGAGGACATGTAGGTCAATGGTGACCAACCAACATGACTTAAACAATTTCCTCTTCATTCTTTCCCTACTTTCCTTCTTAACGGGGAAATTCCAGCAGGTTCAACCTACAAGAAGCTGTATGTTCTTCAAACGTCACGTGAATCAACCAAAGTAAAGATTCGTTCAGATCTATAAGAAATACAATGATACCCCAATTTCAATCAATGAACTTATACATTTTCTTGACTTTTATACAACTGAGCAAAGCGGAGGACAGCATTCCAGAGGTAGAGCATCGGCCTCTGAAAACGAAGGTCGTGGGTTCTGTTTTGCGACCTTTCATTAATCCGCATTTGGCACAAGTACTGGTTATGATCCAGGAAACAGAATCAAAAGTGATTTTTTAAGTTGTAAGAACATGTTTCACAATCGACGTAAAATGACAATGTCTAAACTAAACAAATGGGTCACAACAGAAAGATACGGCCATATCCTAGTATGGAACGCCACAGCTGTCTTATGTTCAACACTGATATGATGCTTGCTTCATTCCTGTGTTGTTGTGTCGAGTGATCATTATGTTTAGTTTATAATAACGCATGTTCGGTTAATCAATAATGTTGTTGAGTCTAACTATTACATTGTCCAGATAAACATTGTTTTGATCGGTTGAAAGCACATGATGTTGGATTAAACTCATATGTTGTTAAGTTAGTACGTTGACTTGTTATGCTGCAAAATCATTCTGTTCTGTTCATGTTGACATTATGTCCGGTTAACACAATGCTGTATGGAGTCACATTATCATGTTGCGTTATCATGTCGTTGGGTTGATTTTCATTATGTTTATTCGGAACACATCGGAAGATATAAATTCTCGCGCGAAATTCTTTCTCGCACATGCGCATAAAGACACCCTCTGTCACGAGGTCATGTGTGACGTCATGGGATATGACCTCACACTGCAACGTATGACAACAAGTATCAATGGCTGCGACGCGTTTAAACATCGTGTTATCTGAGTTCGAGCGAATAAGTTGCTGATTGGACTAAATAACAGCATTCAATAACCAAACCCAATGTCAACATTGACAGAACAAAGCGGCTTTATAACATAATAAGTCGACATACTAACTGAACAACATATTGGTTTAATCCAACATCATGTGCTTTCAACCGATCAAAACCATGTTTAACTGGACAATGTAATAGTTAGACTCAACAACATTATTGATCAACTGAACATGCTAAATTATGAACTAAACACAATGATCAATCAACCCAACAACATTTATTATGATTTCACATTTTAATGTCTCAAACTAATTTTTTGCACGATTCATAAATAGAACATTTTGTTTCCACAATTCTCAAGCCTGTAGAAGATTTTGAGAGAAATAGGAATTGTCTTTGGTCGAGTGCCATCATTATTTCAGGTAAACTGAAATGCGACGCTCATCGGTGATGTATCAAAACTACATGTTTAGCAGGCCATTAAACATTAGAGCTGGAACCGACTTCATGCCTGCGCAAAACGGTTAGATCCAGGGCAGCTGCCAAGAAGATTCGCGGTTGGCCTGAAATCTAACCCGTTTGCAACTCTGAGTATCTTCCTCACCAATATTACGCAGTTCTTTTAGGATTTTTGAATGCAGACGACACACAAATTTATTTTAATGAAATTACCCGGCATCCTAGATGTTAAACTGGCGTATGCAAGCTGGTTAGAAATATCTATCTGCAAGTGCGTTGCTGGTCTTCATCTCAGGAAAGTCCTAATCTACAAGAGGTGAATACAGTACAGTTAGCATGTTCCAAACACATAAATTGTCGGTAATACTGCCGAAGAAAACGTTTAATTTGTCCTTCGTTTAATTGATACGTACATGCGAAATGAGGCAACTGACGTCATATGAATGACATATTACGGATATTCAGGGAATGATTATCAATTTTTTTCATATAACAACTTCCATCATCCAATCAAAATGGAATGAAATGATTTCATCTGTCTTGAATATACTACAATCAATACTAAAACATTTGACTAAGACATGTTTAGACTGCTGCTTTAAGAGAAAAAAAAAAACCTTTTGAAACACAATCAAATAATTTTAAAGAATATTAACATCTTCGTGCAGAAGGGGTGCGATAGAAGAAGACAGATCGTTGTGTGTATTTAGACAGATACGAGTATGCCTGAATAAAGGTCATTCAAACAAGTCTTAATACAGTTCAATATATCCTCACATTATTTATCGTATCTTAAGACGATATATAGGGAATATTATGCTAGTGTCTTTTGTTATCAATGTTATCGGTCAGGGTAAGGAGAATTGATAATGGGCGAGGTTTACCGAGCCCTTTATCAATTTTCCTTACCCTGACCGATAACATTGATAACAAAAGACACTAGCATAATATTCTATTTATCTAGTAACGATAAATTTAAGAAAAAGATACAGACAACAATTCTTATAAAGCGCGATGAATCAGGCTTTACTCTATTTAAATCAATCGAAGTAGTAATTTTTGACCCAGGTACGCGATGACGTAGATTACGCGAAGTGACGTAATGACAAAAAGTACTTCGTCCGTTGTTTTGATCGATTTTAAACCCAATTTAACTCAAATGTAATAACTGGATGGACATATCTTTATTTGACAGTTATTTTAATTCATTATTGAAAGGATCGCCCTACAAAATGTTCTCAATTCGGCCTCGCTTCGATAAGTTTACTCATGCATAGAATTCATTACACATTATGACATAATGTACAAGGACAGTAAACACAGTCATCATTTCGAAAAACAAAACCCGATGACAACGGTCTATCGATGAATTATTCTGCGGACTTTGGACTATAGCATTAGTAAAAGATAATGAATCCGACATTCAAGACAGTTCCATAGAAAAAGAAGCAATTTAACTCAATGTATCGTTATTTGTTGTGGTGTCATAACCATTCATAATTGGAACGATAGGATGAAGACATCGGTGGAAAAGAAACCTGGAGTTCAGTGAGCGGATGGAGAGCTTAAGCATTCTGAAAAACAATCACTATATCCGAGAGTTGCAGGTGGGTTTCTCTTATAAGTTTTGTTTCCTTAGATTGTCAAGCACATCTTGTTATTGTCATTCAAAAAAGATGAATAGATCTAGTTGTGCACCGACTGAACATTTCTGTCCTGTAATTTGCATTATTTCTGCTAGACTGGTGACAAATACATTTGGGCCCCTCACATTTTAACCATATCATTCCTAGCAGAGTAGTAGGTCATTCTTTTTCTATTGATTCTTGCCTTGTCAAACATTTCTTTGAGATTGTCATTTTAACATACCAATCAACTGCCTTAGAAACACACCTGACCCAAATTTAGATAAAGATTAAACTGCAAGATTAAAGGGGAAGATTCATGGGAGAAACCTGAGAGTCTTTGTATTGCAAAAAGTTTATTAATGTCTATTGCATATCTTGTTGTTTCTGTTGAACTTGTCTTTGTCTTGATTTTCTGTGTTTGAACACAAATGAAGTGCATGTTTATTCAGAATTCATTTCCTAAGTTGGTTTTTATTTCTACTTTCAGGACTGTGTGGAATTCCAGATTTCTACAACAAAATTCACTTAACTTGATGGGCCAAGTCTGAGAGAAAGAACTGTGATGCTATGCTTGTATTGGATATTCCAGACATCACCTGTTATTAACTGATAACCAAACAATGACAATGTTATAAGAGTTGTGTGCAAACACCTCTAGAAAAAAAAATGTTGAGAAAGAATAAGTTTTTTTCAATATGAGCCAATTTTTTCATTTTTCCTTGATGATTTCCACCCTTCCAGCAAATCAACACATTGATTTCTGAATATTTCTGCTTAAAATGTATAAAAACAGCATACATCATTATTTTATACTATTTGATATCAACAGAAAACTCTTGAAAATGTTATTGGAAGAGAAAACTAGGCAATTTCTCTTTCCAAAAAAAATATTCCTATTCATGTCTTCTGTATTAATTTGGGATGGTCAACAATGTGTTGCTTTGAAATTGGAATGGTTTCATTTCCACACATTCATAACCTTATAGTAGTTTGCCTCTGTAGTTTTTCTTTAAGATTTGAAAGAAAAAGAGTGAATGAGGAAAATTTGCTTGACATAAGTAATACTCCCTTCTTTCACAGTGTTTCAAATTCTTGCCATTTAGAAGAAAATAGCAAGTTGGTGTTATTGACCCATGAGGTATGTTGTGAATGGTTATATGTGATTATGATATGAAAAATAATGTTTTTCTCAAGATATCAGGTAGAGAATAGAGATCATCATAGCAAAACTCCAAAAGGATTTATTGCTCATATTGAACGGTTGAATAATTCTTTTGTCACAGTGATATCAAAATCATTTGCTTAAGGCAAGGCATAGCAAGGTATTGTTAAGTCGTGGTGTAAGTTATTCTATAAATCACAATCATTACTGGAAATACAGAGTAATTTCTCAATAATCAAGGTCATTATTTATCTTTTTTCTATTTTTTTTATAATTATTGAGGATTTGCCTATTTCTCAAGCAGGAACTTTTCAAAGTTATGATTATTAAGTTTATTGTTTGCATTTAATATTTTTTTCATAAACAGTTATATTTTGTTTTGATTTTGAAATTAAAATATCAAAATTATCGGGAGTTCTTGTTGACGTGTTGACTCCTTTGTGTATATGCGGTGGTTGTTTCAGTAGGTCAAAAGTAGTTCCGGCAATGTTGATCATGTGATACGTCACGTGACGCATTGACCTGATATCACTTATTTATATCAGGCAGGCGATATCAGTCAGTGGATGGGCTAGTTGCTAGATAAATAACTAATGTATTCTCTAAAAAGACATAGCATACAGCATATTATGATCAGCTTTTTAAAATATTGACGAGTATAGGACAAGTTCAGATGTCAGGTCATCCCACGGCGGTTCATTTTGTAATAAGGTCACCAAACGATTTCGGAATTGTAGCCTTGTTAGATGACTGACGTCATCCAACAAAAACGTAACTGAGTCATGTCAACTTCTTCATCTCCATATAAAAAATTGTCTGTCTAAGATAGTAAGAGATTTGTTACAGTTTTTGACATGATTATCAACGTTTTCCTTTGAACGTTTAGTGGAATCCATTACTGCAAAAATACAAGTTACTCGTGTTGGACAATAACGCACGATGTTATATATGAGCTTTTATTGTAGGCGGATATTCGCGTCTATTAAAGGTGGCAATGAGTGGCTTGCAAACATGTTTTTAAGTCCTGGTAAAAGTAGCAGGAAAGGGAAAGAAAACTTTAAACTGTAAGCGTTGCTTTTCATGTTCCAGTACATTCATGATAATTCTTGATATCTGTCAGAGATTCTGCGCAATAAAGAAAATATGTTTGTTTGCATTACGACGAATCAACAACTGTTACAGTTTGTTAAATCAACCAGTACCAGGCTAGGCCTATGAGGTAATTTGCCAAAGGTCACTCCCACGAAAGCAGTTGTCTCGCTGGGGCTCGAACCTGGAATTCCAGAGCTGTGTCCGCCAACCTTACTACTTGGCCACGCAGGACTCGCAATTAAGAATAACTCCAATAAGCGAATGCATATATGGAGTAATGGAATGAGATATCGACGCAAACAATCATTTGTTGCACGAACAACGTGATCTGGAATGACACTTTTAAATGTTTTATATACTTAAACACCAGACGAGATCACAGCAAGACGCCTTACGTCTTGGGTTTATCATGATGTGACAACAGATAATGATCAGATTGAAGGCTTAATAACCATATCCAAGACGTAGAGATTAGAGGCATATTCACATAGCTTCATCATTAATTATTTGTTCTTTATATCTAAATTGCTTAGAAGAATATAAGACCCCTGTTTTCCTAATCAATTAAGGGGACTCGTAATAATGTTTATAAATGAATTCTGTTTTGAGGTCACATCACACCAACATAACCCTTTTCTCCGATCACAACAGCGAGCTCTGTGTTTCTATGTGATTTAAGCGGTGGTCTAAGAACTTGGTGGTCGCAAGGCCGACGTTGAATGCTGCAACTTTTGTTTGACCCTTTCCCAAACAACAAATTTTCAACTGTGCCAAATTGAAAGAGTTTGCAGACGACATTTCACATTCTGATGACATTGAACAATATTCTTCAGAAGGAGCAGAAAACCTTGTGGGAGAAGGAAAAATTGCTTGTTACGAGCAATTTCTCCTTTTCCAACAATGTTTTCTAAAGTCATCTGCAACCAAGTCGTCAAATGTCGTTATTGTTTGAGAAAGGTTACGACGATTTTCGGAAACAGAGTTGCTGCCTAATATAGCTTGATCACTAGTCGGCGTGGGATGGAATCTCGGTTAGATCATTGGATAAAAGGATTTTTTTGTTTATGAACACCTTTCAATATTGTTTAAATAAAACAATTAGTCTGATTCAGAAGTGATTTATTGATATCATTATAGTATGTTTAAGTCGAGATCGCTTTAGAAACGGATAAGCTTTTTATAAGTTTGATATACACAACATCAGTTTTTTGTGGTGTTGGCGAATTCATTTCTCACAATAAATAGTGATACATATCCTTGCAAACCTTGCGATATCTAACCCGTATAGTGCTGGAACCGATTTCGTGCTTATGGAAACAGGTCAGATCCACGCCAGCCACCATACAAGTTGGCAGCAGGCCTAAAATCTTACCCGTTTGCTTCTCTGAGTATCCTTCCTCAACAAAACTAGGCAGATATCTTAGGTTTTGGAAAGCAGACGACAAAAAAATTAAAAGTAAATTTGCAACTGACATGTGGTCGAACATGTTTGCTACTGTTAGTATCATTCATCATCAAATAAGCAGATATTCAAGGTTTTGGAAAGCAGACGACACAAAAATATATCTTTAGCATTCTAAAGGTTCACGTCTAACGCCTACATAGTACACGTTCTTGAATCAGTCGCAGAAGACTTGTAAATCCAGCTATATAAAAGGGCATATTGTTTATTTTCTTACGATTATCTTATGCGAATTGTTGTAGCATATTTCTGAAAACGGTCGTTATCTTTTGCTGCTTTTAATTCAGAATTAATTCAGACGGGTCACATTCTAATATAGGGGAATGAATAATGGGATTTGTACTTTGTGGGAAATACAGCTTAGCTAGTATTGTTTTCTACGTTGAAATATTCTATTTTACATAGGCGTTCGATATTTCACAAATACACAATAATGTTCATGAAAGATAACATAGGAACAATAAGTCTGTAACACTGGTACTTAAATGTCAAGTAATTTGAAAATGCACCCAACACAATGGTGTAAATCAAACACCGCTCAAAACAGCATAAAAAGTCAACCTAGTTCATCAAGTAGAGATGGGGAGACTTGAATCTCTATTAGCAACAGCATGAATGTCTAAATATATTCATTCTATCATTAAAACAATGTGACGGAATGAAACAATTACTGTTAATGAGCAAGCTTTTATTTTGTTGAAATATTTTCCAAAGATGTGTGTCACAAAGGTGTTATAGGTCATGTCGTCTACATAAGACAAATAAAAAAATCAGACATTTCACACGCCCGCCTGTCAAATCCCGGCTCATAACGGCGGGAGGGAAGTTGGTGTTTGTAACAGCTAACAGCCATCATCGGTCGGAACGCGTCATTGTTATCAAGTCAGGTGTAAAAGTGGCATTTATGATACAGGTTTATTGTAACCTGCATGTTGCCATCATCTACCCCTCCCTCCGGATGAATTTTATCATTCATTTCTTGAATTAATTATCTTAATTTGAACTTCTTCCGGGTTCTTGTTATGCCATTTCACACGTTTGTTTATAACAAATGAAAAACGAAAACACTTTAGTTTCGAACTTCTGGGTCAACTCCCCAAACTCTTTGTTGTTGGTACTTGTTAGAATTGTCTGATACGCTTTCAATAAACAAACCCTTCTAGTACTGAAACCGACTCCATGCCTATGCACACAGTTTATATCCAGTACTATTATTACAAGATTGGGGTCGTTAAAAAAGCAACATTAATCAATGTACCTTTATAAATCAAAATTATTATTTCTATATCTGATAAAAATGTCTGAATATGAAACCAACTTTGGTATAATTTTTACATGTAAACTGGTATCGTCAAAAATCTAACAAATGCAATCATAACAGGCTAAGGAATTAACGAACTGACTAAAACGTGTTTACAAGCATGCAGGGAAAACTGTTTCCCTTTATAAATGAGGAATTAGTGAGATCAGTCCATGCTTCATGTCTTATGTTTAGGGTTATCCGTATGTTGAAACAATCCGGTAACGTGTGTTCATTATCTATTATGATTTATGAGAGTAAACCTTCTGAATAAACCGAAACATTGTTTTTCAACATGGAATAATAAATAGGTAAACCTTGTCGAAAGATTACTATATAGTATAACATTTAGACCAACATGTTAAGATTGCATGTTGCTTCTAAGTCGAGTGAGCATTAATAGATATCACAAATAGTTTTGTTCTTTGTCGTTTGACCTGGATTTAGCAGACAATAAAACAAATTATCTGCTTATGCCATAATAGTGCCTGTTTTGCATGATGAAACGTTGCCAAACTCATCGAGGTTTTCAACGGGAGAATAAAGATTTGTCATACATACAGGAAACTGGCTTATTCAAAAATACCCATACATGTAAGCAATACATTTCTTTTTTCAATCGGCGTTTATAAGAGCAACATATCATTGCAATGATTTGTATCATATGTTGCAAGCTACATTAAAATTGTTCGGGTTCACATCAGTTTTCCCATAACTTATGACCATTTTTATACACACAAGTTTGATAGTATTTGGGTGATGAAGCCACATTCCTAGGCAAAATTTTTCAATACTGACAAGTCATTTAATTCTAGTCTTAATCAGATCCAATATTATGTATCGCAGAATGTGTTTTGTAATGAATTACGTACATATTTTCATCTGTTTGAACAAATAAAGCTGGCCATACCTCATTTATTCATATGTTTGGTTTTCCTATATGCAAAATAGAACTTCGTAAGGTAAGCAAGATTATTCAAAGAATTATTGCTGGTTCCATCTTCGGAAATAAACACTTGACTTGGAAATTCAAACTCAAAACTACTAAATGTATACGTATATCAATTTATTTTAGAGGTGAATACACTAAACTATCACGTTCAGTGTGATTTGTAAATTGGAATAGAATGGAACAAATTGTATTCCATGTCACGATTCCGTGTTGTAATATTCTATCTAAGACGATGGTAGCTAGAATAAACCCTTAGAATGTTGGATGGTTTTCTCTAAATATATTCTAGTTTCGTCTGCTTTCCAAAACCTTAAATATCTGCTTAATTTTGATGAGGAACTATACTCAAAGAACCAACCAGATAAGATCACATGCCAGCCACTAATTGAACTGGCGGCTGGCCTGGATCTAACCTGTTTGCATAAGTATGAAGTTGGTTCCATAGGGTTAAGTACTTGTGTCTTTAGATACAGATATATCGCTCATTTGAACCAATGATGTACCATGGGTTATTGGCCACCTCATCAAATCTAAATCCATATGTCTATATCTTTGATAAGACAGACTATCACTTGATATTACTGTGTTCGGTTACGACACCATTGCAAGAGGATGTGACGATACCAAAGCCAGGTTGAATCTAAAAGCCTGATCTTTTCACACTTAGGGCAAAATTAAAATGCACTGCTAGGTTTAAGTACTTTGTAAAACGAAAGAGGCCTTCTAAAATTTTATAACGACGTAGGCCTGAAATGTGTTCACAAATACGGGAAGCATGCGACATGTTTATAACGACGGACGTCTGCAGTGTTTTCATATTGACAAAACGGGTGCGATATGCTCATATCAATGGACGTGTGTAGTGTCTGCATATCAACAAACCCCTGCAATATCTTTATACCGACAACACAGTCACATGCAACGTATTCATATCAACGGAACGAATACGACATGTTTATAACGACGGATGCCTGAAATGTCTGCATATCAAGGGACGTCTGCAATAACTTAATTACGACAGCACGGATGTGATATACTCAGAATGATAGACGTCTGCAATGTCTTAACAGCCACAGCACGGGTGTGATATGTTCAATACGATAGGCGTCTGCAATGTCCTAATAGCGACAGCACGGATGTGATTTGTTTAATACGATAGACGTCTGTAATGTCTAATAGCGACAGCACGGATGTGATATGTTTAATACGAAAAACGTCTGCAATGTCTAATAGCGACAGCACGGATGAGACATGTTCAATACGGTAGACGTCTGCAATGTCCTAATAGCGACAGCACGGATGTGATATGTTCAATACGAAAGACGTCTGCAATGTCTTAATAGTGACAGCACGGATGCGATATGTTCAATACGATAGACATCTGTAATGTCTAATAGCGACATCACGGATGTGATATGTTCATACGGTAGACGTCTGTAATGTCTAATAGCGACAGCACGGATGTGATATGTTCAATACGGTAGACGTCTGTAATGTCTAATAGCAACAGCACGGATGTGATATGTTCATACGATAGACGTCTGTAATGTCTAATAGCGACAGCACGGATGTGATATGTTCAATACGATAGACGTCTGTAATGTCTAATAGCGACAGCACGGATGTGATATGTTCAATACGAAAGACGTCTGCAATGTCTTAATAGTGACAGCACGGATGTGATAAATTCAATACGATAGACGTCTGTAATGTCTAATAGCGACAGCACGGATGTGATATGTTCAATACGAAAGACGTCTGCAATGTCTAATAGTGACAGCACGGATGTGATATGTTCAATACGATAGACGTCTGTAATGTCTAATAGCGACAGCACGGATGTGATATGTTCAATACGAAAGACGTCTGCAATGTCTTAATAGTGACAGCACGGATGTGATAAATTCAATACGATAGACGTCTGTAATGTCTAATAGCGACAGCACGGATGTGATATGTTCAATACGAAAGACGTCTGCAATGTCTAATAGTGACAGCACGGATGTGATATGTTCAATACGATAGACGTCTGTAATGTCTAGTATCGACAGCACGGATGTGATATGTTCAATACAAAAGACGTCTGCAATGTCTTAATAGTGACAGCACGGATGTGATATGTTCAATACGATAGACATCTGTAATGTCTAATAGCGACAGCACGGATGTGATATGTTCAATACGGTAGACGTCTGCAATGTCCTAATAGCGACAGCACGGATGTGATATGTTCAATACGATCTGTAATGTTCACAGCACGGATGTGATATGTTCATACGATAGACATCTGTTATGTCATAATAGTGACAGCACGTGTGTGATATGTTCAATACGAAAGACGTCTGCAATGTCTTAATAGTGACAGCACGGATGCAATATGTTCAATACGATAGACATCTGTAATGTCTAATAGCGACAGCACGGATGTGATATGTTCAATACGGTAGACGTCTGCAATGTTCTAATAGCGACAGCACGGATGTGATTTGTTCAATACGAAAGACGTCTGTAATGTCTTATAGCGACAGCACGGATGTGATATGTTCATACGATAGACGTCTGCAATGTCTTAATAGTGACAGCACGTGTGTGATATGTTCAATACGAAAGACGTCTGCAATGTCTTAACAGCGACAGTACGGGTGTGATATGTTCAATACGGTAGACGTCTGCAATGTCCTAATAGCGACAGCACGGATGTGATTTGTTCAATACGAATCAGTCTGTAATGTCCTAATAGTGACAGCACGGATGTGATTTGTTCAATACGGTAGACGTCTGCAATGTCCTAATAGCGACAGCACGGGTGTGATTTGTTCAATACGAAAGAAATCTGCAATGTGTGATATGTTCAATACGAAAGACGTCTGCAATGTCTTAATAGTGACAGCACGGATGTGCTATGTTCAATACGATAGACGTCTGTAATGTCTAATAGCGACAGCACGGATGTGATATGTTCAATACGAAAGACGTCTGCATTGTCTTAATAGTGACAGCACGGATGTGACATGTTCAATACGATAGACGTCTGTAACGTCTAATAGCGACAGCACGGATGTGATATGTTCAATACGAAAGACGTCTGCAATGTCTTAATAGTGACAGCACGGATGTGATATGTTCAATACGATAGACATCTGTTATGTCTAATAGCGACAGCACGGATGTGATATGTTCAATACGGTAGACGTCTACTGTCCTAATGGCGACAGCACGGATGTGATTTGTTCAATACGATAGACGTCTGTAATGTCCTAATAGCGACAGCAAGGATGTGATTTGTTCAATACGAAAGAGGTCTGTAATGTCTAATAGCGACAGCACGGATGTGATATGTTCAATATGATAGACGTCTGCAATGTCTTTATAGTGACAGCATGGATGTGATATGTTCAATACGAAAGACGTCTGCAATGTCTTAACAGCGACAGCACGGGTGTGATATGTTCAATACGGTAGACGTCTGCAATGTCCTAATAGCGACAGCACGGATGTGATTTGTTCAATACGAAAGACGTCTGTAATGTCTAATAGCGACAGCACGGATGTGATATGTTCAATACGGTAGACGTCTGCAATGTCTAATAGCGACAGCACGGATGTGATATGTTCAATACGATATACATCTGTAATGTCTGATAGCGACAGCACGGGTGTGATATGTTCAATACGATAGACGTCTGCAATGTCTTAATAGCTACAGCACGGATGTGATATGTTCAATACGATAGACGTCTGTAATGTCTTAATAGCGACAACAGGCATCTTGAATATTTCGATTCGAAACTGTTTGAAGATTTCGATTGCAGGTCCTGCAATAAAAGCGACCAGAATATCAAATCCTTGTATCTTGTTTACCTTGCTACTTTTTAACCACAAAGAAATCCTCACTCTTTCGTAATACAGGATGTATGACGCTGTGGGTTTCCACCGCTGACAATATGCTCTCAAATCAAGGCGTGAACCAATCTCATGAATGTGCATTAATTTGGCCTTGAAGTAGGTCAATGGATTGTCAATGAGCAAGACACGTAAATAAATCACAACAGTGTCACGCAAATTTGGGTCCATCAAATACGTTAGTTGTCTAATCGAATCACTTTACAACGATGATTTAAGCAAATGCTGTATTTGTCTTTAATAAGGTTAAACATGTTGATGAATGGAATGGAATGAGGAATCTTTTTCGTTTGAAGAAATCAATTAACTAAAAAACGTTCATTTATCATAATACCATATTGAACATTCGCCATGGAACATGATATTCAGATTAACACAGATAAAGAGCACATGCGAAGACATGTCTTTAAAATACAATGACGATCGACAACCCATTATAAGCATAATGCATCAATCTTTTACCCAGGGGCCCGTTTTACTTAACAACTTACGGAAAATATGTGCGTAAGTCATAATTGATAAACATGGATAGTATCTTCAATGAAAGTACAATGTTGCAATGTGGCACATCATTGGAAGCGTCTCGGAGAGAGAATTCCAATGATGTGTCACTTTACAATATTGTACTTTCATTGAAGATACTATCCATGTTTATCAATTATGACTTATATGGCAACATTGCTTCGTCCAATATTGAAATAAGAGGAATTGTTGTTTTAGACGCAAATCTTGAGCGTAAACTGTTTAGTAAAACGGTACCCTAGACTCGACTTCAAGCTTACGTAAACTGGTTGGATCCACGCCAGCCGCCAAGTATATTGGCGACAGGCCTGTGATCCAACCTGATTGCTACTCCGAGTATCTGTCCTGATTAAAATTAGGCAGATATTTAAGGTTTGGGAAAGCAGACGACACAAAATCGATTTTTAGAAAATTACCCAGCATTCTAAGAGTTTAAGAAATGCACTGATTGTACAGAAGTTTATTGGCGTTTTAACAGTAATTCGGGGATTCAATGTCGGTAATTGCGTGTTCTTATTACATAACTACAGCACTCTTCTTCCCAGGTCATTGCCTTGCAAGAAAGACAATAAATGTTCAGTGTTGAGGCACAGTCAATAACTCAATTCTCAAAGAGGCTCTTCACTTGTTTCTGTTCCGAAACGAAAGGAGCAACAGACAACAAAAAGGAACAGGAAAAAAACAAGATATTTTATGCAAGCCATCGTTTTGGTTATGAATTAATTTCTCATTAAGAGCAATTTATCCTCTTAGTACAAGTTATTGCAAAAGGTTTACTGCACAAGTAACGTGACTCTGATGTTAGATAACGTAAGGGGTGAAATCAATCCAGGACGATGGTGCATGACTTGTTAGATCAATCCAGGACGATGGTGCATGACTTGTTAAATCAATCCAGGACGGTGGTGCATGACTTGGTTGAATTCTTATACCGCGCCCAAAGCATGCCACAGTTACATCTCTTTGAGACCTAAATTTGCATCTTAAAAAACAATGACATGGCTTTTCGACGGACAGGTAACCCCATTGTGTCCTATCAAAGTTTGATCGAAATGAAATCAACAGTCAATGTCTTAACCATTCCATTATGCAGAGTATCTGCAACATTTCTAGAGCTGAAGCACTATCAAATAGAAATGACAAAATTTCTTTATGGTATGTTATTAAATATAAAAGTCCGAAAGACAGTTTCAGATCAATTACATCATCTTTTTTATCTTTCATAGGCAATTATGCCCATCTATAAGCATTTTTTCAAGTCGTATTTATTTTGTCTGCGGTGATGAGGGTCGAGACATCCTATATCTAAGAAAGTGTTAACCCTTAAAATGTTGGGTAATTTTCTACAAATATATTTGTGTGTTGTCTGCTTTCCAAAACCTTAAATATCTGCTATATCATGTTGCGGAAAGATACTCAGAGTAGCAAACAGGTTAGATCACAGACCAGCCGCCAATTTACATGGCGGCTGGCCCGGATCTAACCTGTTTGCAAAAGCATGAAGTCGGTTCCATCACTATAAGGGTTAAATGCGGCGTGTGTCAAAATACATCATTACTGAGACCCAGAATCTAATTCATAGTCAGCCAGCGTCATTGTTTTCCCATTTCCTCATATAGAAATTTGCGGCTTGTCCAAATTCAAAGAAAAGATGACTTCTATATAGAAAGCAAAATCATTCTTATATTTACTTTAAACTGTAGAAATCAACGGACATAAATGACAGGTTACTGATTAAGAGCAATATATCTTTTTAGGACATTTGGTTCTGAAGATGTCTGTTACAGATGTGTCAAAATATGGATATTAGCCCATAGAATGGTTGGTAATTAGCTAAAAATATATTCTTGTGTTGTCTGCTTTTCAAGATCTTAAATATCTGCTTTAATTTGACAAGGAAAGGTACACAGAGAAGCAAACATGCTAGATCACAGGCCAGCCGCCAATTTACTTGGCGACGACTGGCCTGGATCTAACCTGTTTGCATAAGCATGAAGTCGGTTCCAGCACTATAAGGGTTAAGCAATAAAGCGTAATGGTATGTATCTAAACCATTAAAGAATGCCTTACTCGTTTTATTGATTTGATAATGACTAGCTACTTTTGTAAACTTATAAAAGCCTCACAGTTGATTGACGAATAACCTTGTGCGAATTAATTACCTTATTAAACATACATTTATGTATGAGTTTTGCAAAGGCTGGAAGTTGTAAGCGTGAACGAGTGCCATTCATCTTGATACGCAAACGTAACACCGTACAGATGTACCTTGTTTGAAACCCGTGTGATGCATCATTTATTTGTTTCTACTGATCAATGTACAGCGCTCACTCTAGAGCATTATAGTACATGTTCCCGGGATGTCCTACCAGTACTAAGCTAGGAAAAGTTAATTGCCATAGGACAAATGTGTAGTAGAACATCGCCTTCGAGGATCAAACCCAGGTTGGCTTGTCTCTAGGCACCGCCGCCAACCATTGCACCATGGCAGATTAAATTGTGGCCAATATCTTGTGTTTAATATTGCATCTAAATTAAAGAATACCAAATAATAGTTAGAGGTAGATGTATGGTGCATGGAAACGATTGTCGTAGTTGATTCATCTTTCAGCGCGACACTGCAGATGTGTATGAATTATACAGTTTGAAAGGTGCTTGTTCACAGATGTGAGGAAATATGGAAGTTAGAAATTAATATATTTAGAATTGAAAATCATATTTACCCTATTATGAAACTGCCCTGTCGGCATTTAACCCTCAGAATGCTGGGTAATTATTTTGTTTAAAAATAGATTTTTGTGAAGTATGCTTTCCAAAACCTTCAATATCTACTTAATTTTGACGAGGGAAGTTACCCAGTGTAACAAATAGGTTAGATCACAGCCCAGCCGCCAATTTACTTGGCGGTTGGTCTGGATCTAATCTCAGCATGAAATCGGTCCCAGCACTATGAGGGTTAAACCCAATTGGAGGCATGCCTTATGATTACACGTTATGTATTCTAACCATTTACAGCTGGATGATTTGTTAACGGATGTGAGGTAACAAAGGAACGATTGCTAAACCCTTTTCTTCTAGATCGGACGGGTTCATCACAACAACTCGTCTTGCGAAGGATTTCACGTGAATTGATGAATTGCATAATTCTGTTAAACCATTTCACCTTAAGAGAGTTCATAACTGGTAAAAGAAATCGTAAGCGACAATATGACACAGGAAAATCAATCGCTTGTATTATGCCATTAGATAAACAAATAAGTCTGCAAAAATAATAAGAAAAAAAATACTTATAAAAATATTCGTTCGTTGATTGTTAATGTATGCTTGTTCTCTTTCCTACCTAAAATGGTTATGTTTTTTTCCCGACCAAGCTTTTCTAATCACTTAGACGTGCAAATAGTATAAACATAGATCTACTATGCTTTTTAATTGGTTTAACTGCTTTGAATGTTATTCTTTTTCATCTTTATCAAAAGGACATATGTATGTAAAATGTTGATATCATTCAAAAGGATAAGACCTCCTTCATTAAAGAGAGGTGCATTAAACGTTTAAGAATGAGAATCATGATACGGGCAAAGGAAAACACCGAATCAATTGATAATTGAAAACATTGTGTAATATACATCGCTTTAAAACGACCAATCTTAAACATTGCATAAAACGTTATTCAGTCGAGTGGTATCTTTATAAAATCAAAAAGTTTGTACCGGAACTCTCCGGATAACTTTTCGTATTAAGCTGTTGACCCGGAACTCTCCGGATAACTTTTCGTATTAAGCTGTTGACCCATAGAAGCTTGGTTAATTCCTAAAAATTCATTTTTGTGTCGTCTGTCTCCAAAACCTTATATCTCTACTTGATTTTATTAAGGAACAATACTCAGAGTAGCACACAGGTTTGCGGCTGGCCTCGATCTGGCATATTTACATGAGCATGAAGTCGGTTCAAGCACTATAAGGGTTAAGTGTCTTATACACCACGAACCTTTCTCCGTTTATCATGGTCGCTTTAAACAAAATTGACTGAACTTTAAATTGTTTGTTAATTTGATTTCATGCTCAAGGCCTTATTCACCAGTACGTCAATTATACTGTGTCACAAATGACTAAAGCATATATCCTTGGTTGTCAACTTGGCTAGGAAATAAGGTATTGAAAAACAAGATTAACTGACGCAAGAACTAACATTTAGACTTAACCTCCTACCCGGAGATACGTCTTGTATGTTACAAATACAAAAAATCGCGAAGTTTCTTCACAGTCAACTTCAATAAAGCCAAATTCGTCGAAGAGAGCAATTTCTTCCCAAGTCCAATTAAAAAAAAAGAATTCAAGGAATGAAAAAATAAAAAAAGTATTTAGTAAAAACCAAAGCAGTCAATGCCTTGAACGTGGTAAACGACACAGTTTCATATATTGGAAAGGCTGATAGGACGAAGTACATTAAAAGCTTTATCAATTGACGTATTAAAATAAACCGCTCAATATGCGTTGTAAATTTCACGCAGAGCTGATCTAGTATGCAAGTGACATAACGACGTTTTCTCAGCATTGCTTTCGTCCGAGAATCACGATTAGAACTTGACAGGGAAGTATTCGTACGTATAAGTCAATGAAATTCTATTGTATTTCTAATTATTCACAGTAAGCAGATGTCATAACCATTGCTTGAATAACCGGCTGTTTGAATTGTATAGTGACGTTGCTTATTACTCTACGTCATTTAATAACTACCTTGTCTTGAACAGAGAATCTTTCTTAATCTTGAGCAGGTGCTACAACTATTTTATTGTAGATAAAGGCCTAAGGCCCATTATACCACATATATTATACAATACAGTATATAGGTCTAGATTTGTGATAATCGTTCGTTTCCTTCGAAAAAGACGCAACTCCAGCTTGATACAAACAGAACTAACGTTGATTTTTGGAGAAAGTTAAAAAGACGAAAGTAACTTAATCAAAGTCAATAAACTAAGAACTTTAAACATTTTGAAAGTTAAGCCAGTCTTTTTATCAATTTTAGGCTCTTTGTTCGGGGTTAAGTTCTGACTCTTTCGCTTTCGTGATAAAAGATACGTAGATGTATAGTTTGCGTGTTGTGGCTGGATTAGTTGCTTATATTAAAGTATGAAATTTTTCTATAAGTGTAATTCCAGTTTACCATTTATGTTGCTAAATAGGTTTATAGCATCCCTTTTAACATATATCAAATTAAGCTTCAGCAGTTGTCACAGGCCAACTGACATCAGCTTATAAGTATAAGAATATAACAGAACAAAAAATGTATAATCTCTGAATATAAATGTGCGGGTTATTTCTTCCTTTCTTCAAAAAACAGAACAGCTTGCTGATTTAACATGACACAGATGCAAAATATGAACGAGGTCTATCGTAAGTTGCTGGACTGTTCTAAAGATGTTTTCCCTTATGATGCTGGAACCGACTTAATGCTTATGCAAACAAGTTAGATCCGAACCAGCCGCGAAGTAAATTGGCGACTGGCCTGTGATCTAACCTGTTTGCTACTCTGACTATATTTCCTTAACAAAATAGGCAGATATTCAAGCTTTGAAAAGCATTCGACACACAAATGCATTTTTAGAAATTACCCAGCATTATTAGGGTTTTCCTGTGCCCCTGTCAATTCATATTGTCGTTCAACAATACCATGAATCAGCTAAAACCTACTGAATAATTAACGCTAATGACATAAACAGACCTTGTACAGCCCATTTGAAATTGGTCCACTCTCTCACAAAACGGAATATTGTCTTATCCCTTGTAGTGCTGGAACCGAATTCATGTTTAATGAATACAGGCTGGATCCAGGCCAGCCGCTAAGTTCATTGGCGGCTTGTCTGTAATCTAACCTGTTTGCTACTTTGAGTACCTTTTCTTATTAAAATTAAGCAGGTATTAAAGGGATACATCATTCTATTTTAATCTTTTTAATTCCATGCTTTTTTAGAATATTACCCAGCATTCTAAGGTTTAAGACTAATTGATATACACTCGTTTATCGGTCTACAGCAGACAGACCCATGGCTCTATTTATCTAGTCCCCTATATGGGAATTTGATACTGTCTCAAATTGAAGACAGATGCAGATGTTTATGTTTTAAACTTATTAACTTTACATTGACCGACAAACAAGTTCTTACAATTTAGATTAATCACTTTCGATTCTGCTTCCTAGATTCATAACCATTACTCGCGCCGAATGTGGATTACTGAAAGGTCTTAGGCTGGAACCCGTTTATCATGGGGTTTGAACCCACGACCCTGGTGTCCGAAGGCCGACGCTCCACCCCTTGACCACTGACAGAAGCAGGCAGGAAAGAAGCAACAACAATGCACATGTTTGTATTGTTTTTGAGAAGAAGCTTTCTTTAAGGCTTAAAATAACTTTTCGCAAACTGTTACAACTATTTTCCCAAAGAAATATCTATAAATTGTATTTCAATTTTGGTTGTTTTCGAGTTATTCGCTTGCTGCAACTTTCATAACTAGTAATAAGTAAGTCCCATTTTCCTATGCTATGAAGACGACAAGCCATTTCATTGTCCTATAGAAAAGGAATAATATCAAACGATTATTAACCCTTAGAACTCTGGGTATTTTCTAAAAATCGATTTTTATGTCATCTGCTTTCCAAAGCCTTAAAAATCTGCTTATCTTTTTCAGGAAAGATACTCTGAGTAGCAAACAGTTTAGATCACAGGCCACCCGCCAATTAACTTGGCGGCTGGCCTTGATCCTACCTGTTTGCATAAGCACGAAATCGGTTCAAGCACTATAAGGGTTAACGTGATTAACGTGATTAATTAATTGTTCGAGAGTCGAGAGTAGAAACTCAAGGTTCATGTACCATCTTGGCCAACATTTCGTTCCTAGGCCTTGTGAAATCTATTCCGGATTATGGCTTCGCTGTATTTCATCATTTAAACAAGAAAGTGCATGAGCGAAAATGACACAAAAGATGTCTTGGTCAGAATTTCTTTCCAAAATAGTGGGAAAAGGGCAATACTTTCCTTACGAGCAATTTCATCCTTTCCCGTAATGTTTTCCTGAGTGTTCTGCAACAAAGTGGCTAAATTTTGTTATTGTTTGGTAATGGGATAAATCAACTTTTCATCTATAAGTAATAAATGGCTTATAGATGTCCAACCACGCCTAACTTTGATACGACTTCTTCTGTGTCGAATCATTATTTACAAGCTTTATGTTCAACTAACTTACCATTAAAAACAGGGATTGAATTGTTATTGACAGTATTTATAGGGTACCTTTACACAACTATCATAGTGAGTGACAAACTGTCGTTCTTTATACCACAGTGATGATATCTCTACGGCCGTTGCATCGTGTAGGCTTATTTCATTATCGTTATGCAGACCTTTCGCAATATAATACGTTTTGTGCTACCAAATATCACACTCCTAATTGCCTTACATTTCTATTGATATCGAATACAAACCAGTACATGTATAAATAATTGTACCAACGGCCTATCAGTGCATATCTTAGGAATAGTCTATGCTTATGAGGATTTATACATACTTACATGTAAAATCGGCCTTTGGTAACAAGATTGTAGACAAGTTATAAGAAACATCAAAAGCGACTGGGCTAGAGGTCCTAATTACCTGCTACATCATTAACACATTAAAACACATTAAAACTCAATGAATATCATTATTGTTTGACAGTTATTAAAATCGGGTCTCACGCAATACAGATCAAACCCCATTTTCATAAATCATGGACGGTTCTTTTTTCGCTGTGAATCATCTGGGAAGTTATTGTTCGCGTGCCCGGGTCTATGGTAATATCCCAGGTTGTTATGTCTCAATCGGAGACCTATAGGCGTCTGCAAAACGTTCGTGTCCCTTTGTGTTCGACAGGTTATCCCTGGATATGCCGATATTTAAACGCATAGGCATGGTGTTTGAACAGACTAATTAGCAATATTACGCTGTAATACTTATTTTGAACAGGTGTCATAGGGCATCCCGATGTTTAAAGTATAGGAAAAACGTTTGCACAGGATAAATATGCAATCTCTCTCTATAATACGTATGTTTTACAGGTGTCCTTAGGCATGCCGATGTTTAAATGCACAGGAATAGTGTGTGTACAGGATGAAATCGCAATATTACTCTGTAATAC